>CM037916.1:1435000-2635000 GCA_021346845.1 Apeltes quadracus | reverse complement strand
AGTCACGTTTGCACCGCTTGACAAAGATTCAGACAAAGATGTACTTTGATTCCCACTATGAAGAAAGACCGCTGTTTTATTTACTAAGGAAGCCGGGGAGGGGTTGGTAATAACTGGATTTCCTCAAGTCGTCCTCACATCTGTGTACATTTGGAAAGATTTTGGGGCATCCCAACCGAAACCGGTTTGGATGTTTCCTGGCTAATAAGCTAATTGCTATCATTGAATGTGAAAGATTCACTCTCTTACAGCGATGATACGATAATCCTTGTTTATTCTAACCTTATCATTGTAATAAAAGCATGGCCGTATTTGACATAATGGGATTTGATCAGGTAGATCCTGGACACAAAGCTGGATCTGTCAGTATGCACCAGTCCATCATCTCCAGCATCCCTGCACAGAGCTACAGAATCCCAGCTGAGGTTATGAAAGGACTCATAGGGCACTAGTGAGTAACGTAGATTAACACACACACACACACACACACACACACACACACACACACACACACACACACACATACACACCTTACAAAAAGGAGAAACTCATGGTTAATATGAAGTGTGTCAAATCTAAAGGATGAAGCATCCTTCACTGGACCTCCTTATAGACTTCATGAGCAGAGCTCTCCGTGGTGCTGAACTAAGCTGCGAGTGACAGATCAAGTAAAGCAGGAGGCCAGAACTAGCTTACAAACAAACCCATCAATGAAACCCAAGACTTGTGCATAAGCTCGGTGAACAAGACACAGACAGATACGGAGGGCAGCTCTCTAATGAGTCACACTGTCGGATCGAGGCCCGGGGCTGCATCCTCCATCCCATACATGTGAGAAACTACACCTTATTAGGGCCTGAGCCGTCTGAAAGTCGGGCGAAGCCCTATTGTGTTTCGAAGAATTCTTCTTATTATTATTATTTCACCGCTTTAAATGCACTTTTCGTGCCTTTATCATATTCAAAAACTCATGAAACTTGGCACGGGCATCAGAAGTGCGTCAAATTTTTAGGTTTTAGGTTTGAAAAAATGGATCTCTACCGTCCCTTGGAAATTTTCAAAAAGTGCTTCTGTCCTCGTTTTTCTACTTTCATCGATAGAGTTGAAATTTTGTACGCAGGTGCTCTTGGATGTGCTCTACAAAAAGTCAATCATTGTATGCAAATGCGCCTGCCAATATTTTCCGCCATTTTGAATTTTGTGAAAAACACGTTTTAACGAACTCCTCCCAGACCCTAGGTATATATATATATATATATATATATATATATATATATATTCCTAATGGCATTTTGGCTCAATAGCTTCCCCTACACGTATTGACAAAGCAGCCTAGCCACTGCTCTAATCCGGGTGCATTCAATGCTACCTAATGGCATTTTGGCTCAATAGCTTCCCCTACACGTATTGATAAAGCAACCTAGACACTTCTCTTCACATTTTCATGAAGCAGCCCAGAGACTGCTCTGATCCAGGTGCACTTATTTGGAGGCCACATCTTTGATAGGGCTCTGCCTATTCCTGCGTATCAGCAGAATGAAACAAACTAATCAAGTTGGTCAAATGTCCCTCCGTGAATGACATGACTGGACAGAACTCCAGTCATGTCATTCACAGAAAGAGTGAGGACATTTTCACTGGAGAGAAATTATCTACTTGATAAAAGCCAAGCTCTGCTCTCTTCAGGGAGCCACACAGCGTTTGTAGTTCACAAGTTTCTGATGGAGCAGAAGTGGCGTGATTAGCTGCTTGTCACTGCATTGACTGAAAGGAGGTAATCTTACATATTTCAATGACTGTTTTTCTTTACTTTATCAGCACAGACAGTAACTCAGAGATAAAGACTCTGGCTGGCACACCAGAGACCTGGGTTTGATTCCCAGCTGCCACCACATTCTTTTTTTCTCACTTTCTTTTTCACCTTATGACTGCATGTCCGGCTGATCGCTGGCCCCCCTGACATGCAAGGCTTGGGCCCGTTCAGTACTGCTCACAGTCCTAGTTTGCTATGAAATTAGAAAAACATCATCTGGCAATCAAGCAAAAACTTTTCACCAACCTTGTATGCAAATTACCTTTTTTAGTTTAGGCTTTCAATGGACTTTATCCTGTTACTATTATGCTATTAGATTATTTCAAACTATTGTCTACTAAGACCCGTACAACTTTGTATATTTTCAAAAACAAATTATGGAGCTGGTTGAGGTGGTGCTAATTTGAATATTTTGAAAGTACCGTGTAGTTAGGAGACAGGCATTGTCACTTATGTCGCATGATAAGACTTTTTCTCAAGACTGTGTGGGCGTAAACACACTGCGCTTCATTGACATCTCCCTCTCATTGTCCTCTTATTTTGGTGCAGGGGTATTCTTATGCAAGGAGTTTCATAACCTGATTTAAATCCCAATGGACTGCAACTTTACTCAACTCCAATCTGCCAGTGTTTTCAGCCACAGTACAGCTTCTTGAATCTCTTAATAGTAATTCTGCTTTAAATATAATTCATTTGATTGAATTTTCTGACGATTGTATTTTTGTTACTTTATAATGGCAGAACACAAAACTTCAAAGTGACCATCTATCTCTATGTTTCCCATAAAAAGACCAATTTGAAAAAAGGTATTTGAGGCATGTCAGTGATTTTAAGGCTGCCATTTTAGCAAAATATTGTAGAATTTCCTAGAATATATGTACTTTTTTTCAAAGCAGCAAATCGGTGGCTAATTTACATGTTTTTTTAAACGATTCATAATGAGTACATAGATTTGCGGTATTTAACGTGAAATGATTACGGATCAAATAAAGTAAATAAAAGCATACAATTGTGTGAAATCAATCCCATGTGGATTTTATCCCATATATATGTGTGAGAGAAAGCAGCACACCGTTTGATTAAGATAGGGTGTTGTGTAATTCTTAATAGCCTTTGTATATTTTACAAAGCAATTGTATAAATATTTTGCATGCTTAATTTTATACTCAAAATTAGACCCGCTAACATTTTGAGCATGGTTGAGATAAAACAGGCTTCACTATCTAGCACGGCAATATTGGTTCCTATTGAAAAATTATGTTTGAGAATTGGTGTCAGGATCGGGGTCGGCAGAGGCCAGGACCCAAGCGCAGATTTGCAAACAGGGACTTAAATCAAACGCGAACAGGGCATTCAGGATACTAAGTTAGACATGCATTCAATGATGCGACAAAGGGCACAAGACACACAGGGCTTAAATACTAATGAGTGTTATCAATACGACTGTCAGCAGTTAATGCAACTGAATGAAGTGAAGTAAACTCTAGCTGTTTTATATGCTGTTGAGTTACATGCTGATTAAATCTTAATTTGCCAAGTAACTGAAGGATAAATGCAGTGCTGTAGTTATGTAGTTATAGTGTAAGTAGTATACGTTATAGTACACTAAAAAATGCAAAGCTGCACTAAGGACTGAATAAAGTGTAAATGTGCACTATTTCCCTGGTAGTTGTCTCATGTACCGGTAGATGCTTTACTATTACTGAAGGAAAAGATGACAAGGGAGAGAAATACAGATCATTATCATGTTGTTTATACAAACTGCTGCCAGCTTTACCTGCTTCAACATGTTTCTGTTAATGAAGATGACAACCTGTGGCTGCAAAACAGACATTATTTATGAGGACCCTCTGGAACATCAATTATACATGTCGGAGTAATTATGATTGCAGATGTAAACTGATAAACAATTCTTGGCAGACAACACGTAACTAATGCACTTGAAAATTTGCAAATAAAAATGTGTTCCCATGAGAGATTGGAAGGTGCCTGTGAATACACACGCCTTTCTCTGAAGGGCTTTTGACCGACTCCTCCTGTGGTAACATTGAGACACAAAAACATAGTGGACATCACTGTTGTAATCTTTTAAAGGGGATTCTGACCCATATGTTAGAACAAATGAATAAATAAAAGCTGAGGAGCTGAGAATTGTGTTTCTCAATTCGGCCATAACTAGTCAAATGAAAAGAAATT
Source organism: Apeltes quadracus (assembly GCA_021346845.1). Classification (NCBI taxonomy): domain Eukaryota; kingdom Metazoa; phylum Chordata; class Actinopteri; order Perciformes; family Gasterosteidae; genus Apeltes; species Apeltes quadracus. The sequence goes on along the minus strand of CM037916.1, from coordinate 2,630,991 downwards.
GTTGTAAAAAAAAAAAGTAATTGCTAACCAATTCCAGGCCTTTTGTTGCCCTAAGTGGCAATCTTTTTCTATGAATAAAAAAAACAAATAGAAGAACATTCCCCAAATTAGTATTTGTTGTATAAGTGATATTTCTAGATAGAGTCTGGCCACCACCTTTAGTTAGTCCTGTTATTAACAGTAGCGCCAAAGGGTTTTAAGCAACCAGATGGATATTGTGCAAGAAGAAGCTACATTCAGAGAGAATGGCTAGAGGCTACTAACATCACCAACAGTAGAGAAGTCTTTTGACAATCGGACTCCATTTATCCCCTTTTACATCTCCTGAGGAGAGAATGGAGCCAAGCTCCCCGTTTTCACGACGCCTCCACCGCCATCTAGTCAAATTCTTGCATCGGCCTCCACCTTTTCTGTACTGGCTCAACATCACAATACAAAAATATCATGACATGGCTTTTCAATTTCATCTCCCTCGCCTCCCTGTCTCTCACTGTCCACTCTGTACCCTTGATTTTCAACCCTCCTATTTTTTCCGTGGTGTTTCCCTTCCCTCCTTGTCCTCCCCCTCCCGTCGCTCCCTTCCCGCAGAGCATTAGCTTGCAGTGGTCAGGCAGCTTGACAGCTGCTCCACCTGAAGAATATCAATCAACGTTGCTGTGGAGACGGAATTCCCCTCCCCCTCCTGTATTATGCAGCCCTCGCGTCGTCATAGTCTTGCACGCGTCTGTTTGTGGAACGAGCATGATTCAGTATTTGTTTGTTTCTCCACATTGGCAAAAAGATCATGGAGCTCATGCAGGGTGCGAATATCAGGATACCATTTAAGATCTTGAGATGATCCATTACAGCAGAACACGATGACGCCTCTCCCTGATAATTTATTTGAGGTGTGACTAATTGAGTTGCGGTTGCGAGCCCGACGACGTCTCAGACTATCACTCCAGATGAGACGGCCAGACAGGCGTGGGATGGAAGTGTCTATCACTGCTAACACATGACAGAGGAGTGAGCTCTGTACATATCATGCAGCTCAATATCAAAGTGCTTTCAATTTACATTAAGGACTCCTGTTCATCCATGCAACAAAAGAAAACTTTTTTACTTTTTTTTCATATTTTATAAATATATTTAGTAAGAATATTTTAGTTAGAATTAAGTAAGAACTCTTTAAATCCTCCCATATACATATAAAGTAGGGCATGATTACATCAGCTAGCACAATTCCTCCTGGACAGCCAAACTGTCAGGAGACCAATCACACTCTTCCCTCTAATTGCTACAATCTACTTCCCATAAGGCACGCACTCCCCTCTCTGAGCATGTCTCCAAACACGGCCCCAGCCCTGCTGCTACAGATAACACTAAGCAGCAAAATGACTCCCCACAGGCTCATCGTCAGTGGCACTGTTGCCAGGCCTGCCAGCGGAGGGTTAAGTAAATATTGGGCAAAGCAGCTGCTCTCAGAGTGCCTTCGTCTGCCTGTGTTCCTGCCTGCTCCCAGCCTGGTATAAATCACACACAGCAATTAGTGCCACGCTGTCCCCCCGCCCTCGTTAAACAAGCCTGCCCGCTGACGGAGCCCATGCAGATCAGACGCAGGCCCGCACGGGACGGACGGATGGATACCACAATGTTTGTTTTAAAGAATTTCACTTTACGACCAAGGTTTTTAATATTAACCATCTGGTTGGTCTCTACAATGTTACGACAATGTAATCACGCTAAGAAAACAACCAGAGCCGACAGTCTGGCAAGCAGCCCTTACAGCGGTGCTTTGAGCTAAACACTATGTAAGAGTGCTCATAATGATAATGCTTATGCTAACAATGTACTGCGTTTACCATGTGCTTTAACCACCTTAGAATGCTAACATTTAAGTGCATGCAAATGACTAAATGCTAAATACGTGCTACGGCTGGGGGGCGTGTCATTGGTTCAGGTATATTGTCACAAATAATAAACAAAGTCAAACTCTCTGGGCCAGTCTGGGTGTTTTTTTAGATGAACTTCACCGGAAACAAGGAAACTGCCTTAGGTTAAGGCAGTGATTCTCAAAGTGTGGTACCACAAGTGGTACGCGGGGCTCCCTCTAGTGGTACGCCAAAAAATCACTGAAATAAATATAAATTACAAAAATATATATTTAAGCGCAGTTTTACTGTTGAAACTGTGTAAAATGTTACATTGGCTGACAATATTAAATATACTTCTTTAGGAATAAAACCTCTGCCTTGTTTTTGATGAATACTTAGGCCTACTACGCTACTGTATAGTGTTGGTCATTATGGTGGTACTTGGAGAGCCAAGTATTTTCTGAGATTGTACTTGGTGTAAAAAGTTTGAGAACCACTGGGTTAAGGCAACAAAACTACTTGGTTAGGTTAAAACCGTATACCGTCGCCAAACTCAAAAAGAACAGAACCGTATCCCGAGGGAGCCAAAGAGACCCGGTGACACTAAATGAATCATGATTTTTTAATATTGCTGTCTACTTTTACCTTCACTGTAACAGTTTGAGAACACACAGACAGGGGACGGAATGCTGAGGTTTCGTCAGATAACAGCGTTCCTCTCTGGAGGCCAAATGGAGTCTGCAGAGCTGAAGACCATTCCACACACCAAACAAATATATGCCATCTGAGATTAAATGAAACACATACACACGTGAAGCAGACAAGTGAAGCAGTCCATGCCGGCGGATTGTTTAATCTAACGGGCATCGGTTAGGTAGGCTAAATTGTGATGAGAACCAAGAAACTGAATAGACCTAAAGGTGTTATATATTTTAACAATCTATTGAACTGATCTTTTAACTAGGCAGCAAGTGTCTTTCAATTGTATAATTTTAATGCACTCCCAATTGATTGATTGATTGACTCCTCAATAAGATGTAATTCCTCAGACTAGCAAGAAAACATCTAAAATACAAATGAGGATGTTTATTTCACTACTTTGACTATTCATCTTAAATTCAGCAAAAGTGAGTTAGTTATTAGTTATTAGAATTAGTTAATGCCTCATTTGCCTTATATTCAAACATAACCTTAAAATTAAAAAATAAAAGTAATCAACTGGGGAAGTTATTTTTTACCCGTCCACTGAGTCTGCCATTCAGTGCAAGTGCTCCCTGCTAGTCTTATTTAGCGTATATGACTGAGACAGCATGAGCCAATGATGGTCTAATTTATGATGCATGCTCTGAAAAGTGATAATCAGTGATCACTGTGCTGTTTTTTTTTTCAGAATTCATCAACTGTGATCTAAAATAGCCAATTAAACCTTTAATGTAATTTAGCCGACAAGAGCTTGTGAAAGGACTCAAACAGCGTCTGGTGAGAGGAGAAATAGCCATCAGCATCCATATTACCATATTGCTCTAAATTACCACCATCATCGGGGGAATATTTAACATGCCACTACCCAGTGGAGGATGGGAAGCGGGGGGGATTAGTCCCACAAATAATGTCAGTACGAATGTAGCTGATTTACATTCTGCTCTCTTTGTGATTGTGCTACCAGTTGCTGTTGTGTCCAGGATAATTAGGAGGTAATGGGAGTGTAATTGGGCATTGGCTGCATTTGAAGACAGAGTTCTGCTTGCAAACAGACAGACCGACATACAGACAGCCCGAGACAAAAATACAGAGACACACAGATGGACAGTCAGATAGACAAGAAGATGGACAGATAGACAGACATAGACAGACAGACGGACGGACGGACTGGGCACAGCCAAACAGACAGTCAGATAGACAGATGGACAGACCGACCGACAGCAAGAGACAGACAGGAACCGTCAGACAGAGAGATAGACAGAGACAGAAAGACAGACAAACGAACAGATAGAGAGACAGAGTCAGACAGACAGACAGACAGACAGACAGACAGACAGACAGACAGACAGACAGACAGACGGACTGACGGACAAACAGACGTAGAGACAGACAGACGCACAGACAGACAGACGAACGGACAGAGAGAGACAGACACAGATCGGGAGAGAAGAAGATGTGCTGAATGACTTGTCTAAAAAAGGGTGACACTAAAAACGCACACTCTCCAATACCACCTGAGTACCAGTCAGACAACCAGGCAGAGGAAGGGGGGATGCAGGAGGTGAGGGGTGGGCCTGATGGAGGGAAGGGGGATGGGGAAATATGGCTGGAGCAGGTGGAGGATGCTGGTTAGCATGCCTGCTACTGCTGCCATGAATGTGAGAGAGAGAAAAAAAGCTTGTCATTCTGGGACCTGCCTGGTTTGTACACGTTTTGGGTTTCAGGGTTATTGTTATTCATAATTCTTCCTTTTATTTCTCCTCTTTTATTCCTAATGGTTTGTTACCACCACCCCCCGTTCCTTGTCTGCTCTGCAATGCAAGGCATAGATAAGGATTGAAAGGAGGCAATTGTGCAACAACAGCCCCCATACACACACATTTCCCTTTGCTGTGCCTTTGACAGACTAAGACAGATTCTCCTGTTTAGATGAATCGTGAAAGGGAGAAAGACAAGGACAGTGAGGCAGAGAGGTGAACTAGGTTACTGTGGCAACCAGGAGAGTGACTGCAATGGCATATACATGGGGGAGGGGGGTTGAGGGGTAAAGGCAGAGGAGAGCGCTGGTGAAGGGATGTAGTAGAGGGAGGGGGGTGCTTGGGGTGGAGTAGGTAGAGTGCAGGAGGCAGATCACAGGGAGGTGTCAGTGGGTTACTGCGCACAGAGAGATTTGCCCTCTTTTTTTTTAAACCTCGCAGAAGAAAGGAAGGCAGAAACAAAAGGGAGCTGTCTTTTGTTCGCTGCGCTGGATTGGACTGTCATCGTTTCCTCCTAACAACCTCACTTAGCTCGCTACTTCCACCCCCAGACACTTTCCTCTGTGTATGTCTCTCTCTGTGCTTCCCTTTCAGAACACTGTACACGCTTCAGCCCGGTGCATTCCGATTCTCAGACGGAAGTTTGTCACTGAAGGAAATACACCAACTGATGCATTTAACTTCATAAATTATTACTAGGGCTGTCAAATGATTAAACATTTTAATCAAATTAATCAGAGTTTTCAGTGGATTAATCATGATTAATCTACTGCATATGTGGATTAATCATGATTATGATTAATCCACATATGCAACGTTTCCCGGGATAAATAACAAACCGGGAGGTGTCCGGGTGATAGGGGTAAAAAACGAGAGCGTTGGCAGGTAAAACTCCCAAAAAGTTAAGCGGGCTGCCCTCTCTCTCTCTCCCAGATCTAACAGTAGGGGGGGACAATAAACATAACATTTCTGAAGAGCAATTTTTGAAAGGGACACAAATAATAACGTTAGCTAGTTGTAGTGGGGGCATATCCAACAAACTATTAAACAAGCTGGGTAACATTATATTACACTAGCATAGTGGATTTTTTTGTCATGACTAATTCATTAATTACTCAGCATAATTTGTATTTGAGAAAAGAAAAACTTTATCCGAGGGTTAATGTGAATAAAATAGCTTTAGACCGCCTACTTACTACGTTCCTGTCACTACCCATGTGACGAGAGTGTGCAGATCGCGCTAGATCCTAAACGTGCGGCAGGCAGCGGACCAAACCACTGTGAGGCAAGGGAGGGGGGACTCAAAATGTTTCTTAACTTAAAAAGTGTTTTGTTTTTTTTTATTGTTTTACTTCTTACACAGATATTCTAAGTATATATCATTATGTTATTTACAATACACAACATTGTTTTAATGATATTTCTAGGGGGGGGGGGCAACCCTTAGATAGGGGGGTCCTGACCCCCCTGGGATTTACGCCCTCGTCTCTTTCTCTCTCTCACACACACACACACACACACACACACACACACACACACACACACACACACACGTCCAAAGCGCAGCAGGCGGAAGGGGGAGAGAGTGATACGATCAGTAGACTTGTTTTTAAATTATGAGAAATATGCTGTATACATGTCACTAGATTTGTCTCTTGTCGCTTTTGACACAAAAGTTGCCAGAAGGAGGATTTGTTTGTTATAGTAGTCCAACCACAACCGCATTTCGGACACATTCCTGACCTGAATAATTTGTCACACTGCACATGCGTGAATTGCGTAAAAAAAATTGACCTTATTAACGACAAACATCTAATTAACGCTGTTAGTGCACTATTTTTGACAGCCCTAATTATTACTCAATTGTTTATTGTTTGAAGACGGGTGTGGTCTGGACAGAGGCATGGAGGCCGGTACCAGGTCGCGTGCCACTCGATACTGGGGCGCAGAAAAAGAAAAAAAATGACTTTTTCTTCTGAAAAATGAGCGGATTCCCTCCCAATTACATGGGCTTGTCCCTCTTGACACACTTCCTAAGCGTCACCAAAGCGGGTTCTTTTGCCCGTACTGCGAGCTGGTTATTTTGTCGAGTTTATCCGCCACACCTTGAGGACCGGTCTGCAAAATATTAGTCCAACATGAAATCGGTGCGTGAGTCAAAAAAGGTGGGGACCGGTGCCCTAAAATGCAGACATTTTTACCCGTTTGGATTATCAATATGTGTTGATATGGCAATAACTTTCTTCTACTGCCATGCCATTAATCAGAAGCTAAACTTATATGAGCCAGAGATAGGCCTTTAGTAATCTTAATTGGACTTGCTCAACGTATTTATTAGGGGAATAACGATTCAGCTGTTACATCGATGTATCGATTTTAATTCCTCCGATCCAACTACATCGATCTGTGCTCGGCGAGTTGGCCTTATGGACAACATATATCGATCTAACATCGATTTAAAATGTCATAAATCGATTGTATCAATACTAGGAAATAACCCATTGGATTTAAGCACGTCAGACTTTATATGGATGTTTTTTCTTAGCACTTTTAATGATAAAGGCTGTCACGGAATGAGCCGACAAACCGCCTGCCCGAGCGCCGATTCAACTTCCGGGTTTCACGGCAAAGCCGACGGGACGTTCCACATGAGGTTGAAATAGAGGGGTTTGGTAGGGGGAAACCATTATTGCAGGGGTGTTTTTTGTGTATATCACTAATACAGGTTTTTTTCTGCTACACTGCTCCAGCAGTGTTTGCACTTTATTCAAATAAAATGTGAATGCATTTGCCATTCATTGTTGTTTACTTGTTTATTTATATTCATAATTAATTGATACCTGATTCCATTACACAAAACAACAGGAATCTTGGAAATTTATTTCAGTCACACTGGTTGAATTTTTGGCTAAAAAGTTACTGAATCGATTTCAAGTCACTGAATCGTTTCGGATCGTATTGTTCTAAATGAACCAATATCGTCCTTGAATCGTATCGACAACCACGAATCGTGATTGAATCGAATCGTTGTTAAAAACGAATCGTTACACCCCTAGTATTTAGTGAAGCAGAGTCTGAGACGCTTCACGAATGAGTCATGTGACTGTTGTTCTGAGTGGCATCGAGGTATGATCATCAATGGGTTCTATAGCAGGTAAAAGAATTTTTAGGTGAGGAGCAGCTTCCTAGCGTTAGCATTTCATAAATTGACAATTGGATGATTCATTTTCTATCAATCTAGCAGCCAATTAATAATTGGCTCTAATTTCCCCCTTCATCTTGCTGCTTACAAATTTTGCCCCATCTGTCATGTAAACTTTCCATTTTTGCAATTAACCTTTCTTTTTCACTCCTTCCAAAGGCGTTACGACTTTGCTGGCCTGTTCTGAAGACAAAAGGAGGATGATAGAAAGTACCCTCTGACCTTATGACAGGATCCAACTGAGTAACAGACTGCCAGAGACAAACAGAGCCATGGGATGGGTGTAATGAATATGCTGCCTCCTATGGTGGGGATGACCTTATGAACAACAACAAACTGTCACTGTGGCCGAGGCCTTCTGGGAGCTGCCCTCTGGGCAAGGGCAAATGGCCTGCAACTCACTGGACAGGACTGCTAGAAGAGACTGTTATAAGATGTTGTAAAACGGGACAAGCTTCTGTGCATGGATGGGGATTTAACAAAAAGACGAATGTCAACCAGCTGACAAGGAGGATCAGAAGTTATATGTTTGTGTTTCTCAGGTAGATCATCAAAAGTCTCGCAGATTCCGCCGCGGAAAATCTGCTCCTTTACTGCACTGCGTGGCACTAAATGACTGATTTTATTACACGAGACAAGCGACACGGCTGCAAAGACTGTGATCTCAGCCAGGCATTCCCAAATCAAAGGGCACAAGACCGACGTCCTTCAAGGAGGGACTTTCATGTTGCCTTGAAGGAGACGGGGGCCGGGGGGTTGGAAGTCAGAGCGAGGCATATGGCATCTTAAATATGGGTGAGAACTGACAGGTTAACTGAACATTTGGCGGAGGAGTGGAAGGGGTGCACAGGGAGAAAAAAAGGGCAAAGGAGAGGTGGGGGAGAAGAGGTGGGTTTTTTTGATACGTGTGTTTTTGGGTGGGAGGGGTAGGTGGGTAAGGTTGCTAAACACTTCCATCTGTTCGTATCCCGAGGCGCTACTGGGGAAGTTAGCTACTGTTTAATGCAGATGAAGTGTTACCGGGCCGCCTCCTTCCGCTAACAGCAGATAAATAATGATATAAATATATTTGAATAATAGGAATGGCAGCACGGGGGGGAAACAAAGAGCAGCAGGGGTTAAGCTGTTTCCAAGGGAGCGCTTGCTTCTTCTACCACCCGAGGATCAGAGCTCTCTCAGGACGCGTGCTCATTAGTCGTCCCATGAGAGCAATCTGGTTAACAGGGGTCCTCCACGTACACCAACATGCATAACAATATCTTGTTGGACACATTTTAGTTTTGTAGTGACTTTTGCTTCTTCGGGATGAACTGACAACAAGCCAAATAAAAAATTGTCTTTATGAAACAAATGTTGCAAATAAAAAAATGGTGTGATTAAGAAAGAGGAATTTGCTGTTAACTAGAGGCGTAAAAGTAATGTATTTGTGCGAACATGCAGTCTGCTCTTTGTCTGCTGATCTTATTGGGTTACCATTAGCATCTGCCGTAACAGTTGCTAATCTTGCCGGGGTCCATGCTGTCCTTGGATTCCTGTCTAGAGTCGCGTAAACACTGATTCTGACCTACGCTTTAGGCTTTTCAGATTGAAAGGGGTTTTAAGGGGGGATTGAGTGAGATTCTTGAATCCCACACGCTCTTAGACACATTCATGACATGTGTGTGCTCCCACTACATTATTGTATATTGAAATGAGGATATGGGGCTTTTGTTGGCGTAAAGGGATGGGAGGAGAGAGATGAAGAAAAAAGTTGAAGAAGTGGAGAAAGGAAAGCAAAGCCCAGACTGATTTGACTCTGGTAAACTGTCAGAGAGAGGGATTACCCCACCAAATCCCTGGCGAAAATAGAGGCCGAAGTTATTTACTAGCCTTACAACCAGTTGCAAACCATCTGTACTTAATTGTAAGACACAAACTTTATGAAGATCAACTGGGGATTTGCCTACAAAGCCTCTTACTCCGCTGAATTGGTGTCCCTGCCTCGAGGGGGAGAGTACGGGAGGGTGCTCGAGACACGTCACATCTACTTTGGAGGACGTGGACGCGGTGGCTTCTCTCTCTAGAACCAATCAGGGCCCCGTCTTGCTAAATACAAAGACGAACCTTCGAACCCTGTGCATTGTTGTTTGGGGGTGCAGCGAGGGCAGGGATTTAAGACGCACTTTGCAAAGTGAACAGAACGTGGACAGACACGTGTCCACACACTTGATTGTGAATTGCTTTAAGCAAAGGCCGCTCATGTGGTCCTGATTAGGCGCGTAATTGATCCGGTAACCTACACTTAGTCATGGAAATGGGCATGGGGAAGACAATACCTAAGACGCAGAAAGCCAGCTTTAGGTGGCATTGTTTAATGTAGGTTGCTGCGCATTCTGTTGTTCCTGGCAGCCGTCTGAAGGCAGAAGATAAGAAGTCCTGTCCAAGCCATTGAATGGCAGGTAGCCCGCCTAATCCTATTTAACGAGCGATCCGGGCTGAATGTTGGTGGGGTGGAGGGGGTCATGCAAGGAGCGTGTCAGGGAAGGCTGTGGCTTTTTTTGCGGTGTGCTACAGCACGTTGGGAATCTTAAACAGCAACGTACCTCACATCTCATTAATAATCACTGACATACATCCGTATTAAGTACTTGTGTTTTGTTACTGTTGTTGTTGTCATCTTGTTGATGAACAACAAGTGCTAAATAAAGGAAGAAAAGGCTGTTCTCCATGAGCGCAGCCCTTCCAACAAACGTCACCCAGGAACGAATATGTGGGATCTAAGCTGCTGGCCGCTTTAACTCATTTATTTTCGTCCGCCTCGCTAATTCCTTCCATCTCCATATGTTGGTTGGACGTGTATGGACATCAGGGTGGCGGGTGTCAGGGATTAGGCCATCATGTCTGGACATACGGCGTGTGTAATCACACTAGAGGGGCCGGTCATTGTACCTCTATCTGTCCAGTATAAGTCTGTGGGCTCCTACCACGTCACTATGCCAATGACCCACTTTATGTTTGAGGAAGTAAATAGAAATATCAGACTGACTAGATAAAATGTTGATATGGACACATAAGCTGTGAAACTTCAGCCGTCTTTCTTTCACGTCATGTTAGTTGGAGATGTGATTGGATCTGATCGATGCTGCCGTGCACACGCTAAATGAGCACCATGGAAGCAATGAACTATACAACAAACTGCCTGTAAACTACAAAATAAACTGTCATCTTTAAACACCACGCAGTTGGGTCCTCGGTTCGGTCACATCATGACTCGTAATAAACCTTTGGCCACCCCTCCAGCCTCCACACTCCACCCCTCTGCATTCGAATGTATAATCCCAAGGGACCATCTGCTAGACGCCGAAGCCACAAAACAGAGAGCAAACAAGGCTGGAAAGAAGCCGACCATTACGGGGCCTCTTTGAATGGTGCGTACACACTCGCCCTGTTTGATCAGACCCTGCGAATGCTTACCACAGCGCTGCTATTTCCACTCAGAGGAGGAACTATTTGAGCTTCAGGAGAATGATTGCTGCAGATGAGCGGTGCACCTGCCACTGAAGAGGAAAGGTGTGTGTGTCTGTGTGTGTGTGTGTAAAAGGGGGGGTGACCTTTGACTGGACACTGGATGCTATTCTTTATTTTATTCTATGCACATTTTAGACAGCAGAATCGGCTGAGAGCTGTTTGTATGTATCTGATGCTTTTATTTAACAAACAGCTGATATAACAAGACTGAAACAAGCCAAGCATTCATTCTTGGTCCTTTCACGACACAGTTGGCCTTATAAAGGGACTGCGGCACATTAATAATACAGTCTTCTAAAGCTCTTCAGTCATTGCTTAAAAAAATATAATTAACCATATTTTCAAAAGGCAATGGTGCCATATTTTCACCAGCTCCTCTTTTCCAGTGTTTACATAGGTGAGCCAGCACTGTTCTGGCAACACAGACTGACGGACACAAAATGGCTGCCTGCGACTGAAAGATGCAGTGAGCAGGAGCAGCAGCAGACACAGCAAACCTTTTACTGGTCTCCTTCTTTCCTCACTCTTATTCAGTGAAGAGACAAACCCCGCCCCCCCCCCCCCCCCCCCGTTCAGTAGTCCCACAGCATCGCATTGCAGCAGTGTGACCCCCTTGCTGCCCAACTGGGATTACACTGTGGAAATGTAATCTCGGTTTTGGGGGGGCTAAAAGGATCAAGGCACTAGAGGACGTAATCAGGGACAACGTCTACACCCCAACAATCAGACGGCACGATAAGTCCAAGCAGAGGTTTATCCACAATGTCAATTACAACATATGTTGGGACAAATTAATTGAGGCACGACATACTTAGGGTGAGGGGGATGCACCTGCAAGCCGACAACGACTTGTTTCATTTTACACACTTTAATTCAGAACTTATTTATCAAAAAGAGTTTAGAACATTTCTATGTACTGTATAAGTACATAGACTGTACTGTATAAGTTGCTTTATATAAATATATGACTGTTTAAAAGTCGATTTCAATTCCCAGGACATTTGATAGTCAGAGACAGTATATATGCGTATAGTACATTTGTACCCCTAGATTTAGGAGGGTACCAAATCAGTAAATGCAGCTGACGAACTGGAGAAAGCTGTGCCCCCCCCACCTCTGTGTGTCTAAATGAATGCACAAGGTCACATGATCTGGTCTCCATTTTGGAGTGCTGTGCATGTGTACAGCAGCCTGTCAAGACATGCCTGAGACGCACAACAATAAAACACACACTCACACACACAAGCGGGCGCTGGTCAACTATGTATAAGTTTAGACCTTGTTAGATTATAAAAATCAAGCGAAAGTAAAAGAAAAAAAAGAAATAGAAGAAGCTGGTTAACTTGCTGAGAGAGAATAGGCTTATCTTCCACCACAGCTAATATAAGCTTCTCGATTAGATGAAAGGCTTGCTCCCTTTCTGTAATTTATTTGCTCAATTTCTCCAGGCAATTTATTTAGGGTGGAAAAATAAAAAGGGAGAGGAGCGGAATCCGATCAACGCGTATTGGCCAAGCGCACAACGAGTCATAGCAACCTGCAGCCAATCAGGCTGAGCTCACAGTATCAACTCAGGCCCTCAGCAACAACATGACTATATACTATATGCAAGAGGAAAATCTATTTGAGGTTCATCGCTGCTCGCCCAACCAGCCACATGCACAAAAAGGTTCCATCTTACTCTCTTTACACTTGGGCATTATGTTTTTAATTTGATTCATCAGATTGTTTAAAATCTGCACTTTTACTGTCGGTAAGTTAGAGGCAAAGCTGTGTGAAAACTAAAGCTGTGATATTACATGTAAGGAGCAGAGGCAGCGAAAATGCAAAAGAGCCTTGTTTACTTGCTTTCAGGAGGGCTCACTCTTTATTCTGCATTGTGAATTAATTCGGATTATGCAAAGGGCCTTTTATTTGCTCAGTTATCAGTTTAATTTCTTTAAAAAAAGTATTTTTACAAAGAGGTATTGTACTTCATCTCTTCAGCGGGTGGAACTAAAGGATTATGCAAGCATTTCTCCTAAAAATGGTTTCCTCACTTTCGAATTAATCTATGTAAGAGTGTGTTGGCAAGACCAATTCAACTGTTTTCTTTAATGTTTTCAGGAACAGCAGTTTTCATGTACAGTGAAATTATTTTAAGCTGTTCATCTGAAATGTGTAAATAAGACTTGAACGAAATATTTTTTAATTATTTTAAATCATGCAATTAGATCCTTGGTTATTATCACAATAATTAAATTAATAATACAGAAATGTTACAGTAAACGCCTTGTTTTTATTAAAGGAAATAATAATAATATGGATTTAGGGATTCAGTACTAATATATATATATATATATATATATATATATATATATATATATATATATAATATATATTTCTATATATATATTAGATTTAATATTCTTGTATTTTATTTAATAATCCGGATAAATCCTACATTTGATAAAAATAAAAAAATGCAATTTAGCAATTTCTTTTTGCTTTTAATATGGAACAAATTAGCTTTAGGTATTTTTTTAATAAAACATTTAAATAGTCAGTCAGCAATTACTATTAAATATGAAAACATATAGTTTATTATTGAAATTATTAAGAAATTGGCCTTTGTGCCTTACTGATTATAATTCATCATTTAATTCCTGATAATTTAATCATTTACATGAAAAATGAATACAAAAATGCTAAAGATATGTTGAATAACAAAAAATCTAATCTTTGTATGAATTATCTTAAATAAACACATGGACGGTCTCAAGGCCTCTCAGCTCTTTCTGTACAAAGTGATGTTTAACCATCCTTCCTCACCATCTGCTCCTCCACTCTTTACTTCAGAATCAAGGTTACACATCACAGCTCGAGTTGGCCAATACATAAACAAAGCAACGCGCGCAACATGCGCATCTCGGGGGACATCGGCACCCTAGGACGTCCATCAAGGTGATTTCTCGCTGCGAATCACGTCTCAGTGATGCTTTTTCCAGGTTACCCTTCATAGGGGGGCGCTGAATTAATCATTAGTCATCCTACATTTCATTTCCTGTTTTTCCCTTGTTATGAGGATGTAAAAAAATGGAGGGCTTGTATTTCATGAGTCTGCATTAAAGCTTACGTCGTGATATTTTGTCCCTGTCTTTACTTAAGTCCTTAAATGCGGCACAGAAGGGGACGGAAAAGGGAAGGAGCAAGCGAGATAGAGGGGAACACAGAGAGGGAGGGAGGCTGTGAATAGGCAGAGTGAGTGGCATGCATGGACAGCTCCTCTGTCTCTCAAAGACACTGCAGCAGCTGCATGCACGCGATAAGAGCAACCATTCACAGACCCCCTCTCCTCCCCCCACCAACCCCTCATTTTCCACCTCCTACACACCAACACACCATCCCTGTCTCTCGACAACACACGCTTCTATGCACACTGGCCTCTCTGCAGGTTCCTACTATGCTGCTGAGATTTGAAGCAGTCTATTGTTGCCAGTCAAAGGTCTTCCCCCTGAAAAACTCTTTATTTTTTTTTCCTGTGACGTCAAAGGACAGCAGTGTGAAACATGGATGTGACTGAGAGGGGTGTGGTTTTCTCTTTTATTTGTTTTTTTAATCAAATGAGCAGGCAGCAACACGGACAGAAGGTCATCTATTTGTCCACCACTGAGCCTGTTTTGTTAGTGTCATGTTTGACCTTCGCAGGTAATCTCCTGTTAGAGAGAGGGGATCGGTTAGAAAAATCTCATAATAACAGCGATACTTGACTCTCTCTGATCAGCATATATACGCACAAAAACAAGCCCGAATGCATCATCCATCTTGTTTTTTTTATTCAAATATATGACATGTGAAAATATCTAACTGCCCATCACTCAGATCCACTGATACCATCCAACCCTCAAATGCATAGCGTCCATGGTGCATCTGAGTGCCAATTAATTGCAATTAGCTTGTGTTGCGCTTATAGCTAATCTGTACATTGGCAGGGAGCCACGCATGACCTGGCTTCCGTCCAGGTCTGGAAGCCTTCGGAGGAAGCAGCCCGAAGCCGCAGCCTCGCGCAGCGGCCCGCAAAAGACGTGCCAAACTGCAGCGGCACAAAGGAGACCTCACTGTTTATCAAAGATTAAGGAGTGCTTAGTATCTCTCCCCCAGCCCTCCTCCTCTAGGCCTTTTCTCAAAAACACGCATGCGTGCACACACACAGACACACAATCACACAGCAGCTCGCACCCTAATTGTTTCCCAGCCCAAAGAGTTTAATAAAGAACAAATTGTGTTTATTGGTGAGTAAACAATACGGAGGTGGAAGTGTGATCCAGTGCTGTACGGAAACAGAAAGGGAACAGCCAAAGGAAGTAATATCTCAGTCTGAGGCTGTGTGGAGAGAGACTGTGAGAGCGCCATAAGCTGCACAATACCTTTGATTTTTGTGACATCATATAAGTTGCTTCTATAGGTTGCTTCTACAAAATGATAACATGAATAGTAATATTTACAAATTGTGAGTGTTGCATATATATATACATATGTTTTTTTTAAGAGGATAGCAGTTTTGCTTTTCATAAGATCATGTTCCCAGCAGCCTGCCCAACCCAAGTGTATCTAACCGTCGTGTTCCCATAATGTTTTGTGGCAACTGCAGTCAGATTCATGCACACAGGTATTGATTTTCTTCCTTCAGTGCAACCCTTTATTTATCACGCTAAGCCCCTGGCACTGGGTGCGAGGAGAGAACCCGCTTGCAGCTTGTGAGAGGACACGCTGAATTCAACGTGAGCGACGCTTACCATGTAACGTGAGTTTATTTTCGTTTATCTGTCATTTATCTGCTGTAGAGCATAATCCTAGCTCTGTGTGGGATGCATGTGGAGGTATGCTCGTGTGTATTTTTGCCGCTTGTCCACACAAACACTCTCCGCTCTCCATAGGCCACCTGACCCATTTTTCTCTGTGAATAACAATACTCCAGCCAATCATGGGCGGACAGAATGGCGGGAGCTGAAAAAAAAAGGCTCAACATCCAGCCTGTCACACATCAGAGTCCCAACCCTGCCTGTCAACAGAGCAAAGGATGGAGAGAGAGAGAGAGAGACAGAGGAAGAGCTAGTAAGCTCGTCTCTTTTCTCCCCCTCCATACCGCCGCTCCCTCTCCCGCTACATCTCCCACACGGAGGGACCAGTAAAACCTTTACCAGCCAAGCCCAGCCCCCAGCTCAAGGTGCTCTTCCTACGTAGCAAGCAAAGAAAGGGGGAAAACTGATAGCAAGAAAGGAAAAGAATATGAAAACATCTCAGATCATTCAGTTGACTATTTTTCTTCCCTTTTGCAACTGGTATACAAGATGGTGGAGCTAAGGACAACTGAACGCTGAACAGGTTGGGCTTATAAAACCGTTTTTTACTAAATGAGCATCATACTGTATTGAAGAACACTTGGAACTAGAGATTGAAACCGTAAACTCCTGTTCGAAGGTCTTTTTGCAACCAAAGGAGTCGTCCACTGATGCTCAGTAGAGAGTAGCAAGTTTAGGTTCGGCATTGGAAGCACTTTGCAGAACCGGATGTCTGCTTCTAAACCACACTGGCAGGTTGAAAATACACAGAACGGACATCAGCTGTATGACCCTAAAGCCAAAAGCAACAATGGCTGTGTACAATGGCTTTATAGCTGTCTATAAGATGGAAGAGAAGGAATTGATAAAAAAACAGTGGGCACTTTGGAAAGATGATATCAACCGGCAGCCTTTTGATGGTGACTCTTGATATTTACTGAAATTATGCACAGCCAATTAAACCTACATGGTGTGGCTGGCTCTTCTCCCTCTGGGTAAAGGCTGCGGGGAATCGAGGCTAGCTGCAGAAATAACTCCCAGCACACACCTCCAAATGTCAACACACATGAAAGAAACGGTGAGCTGCACAAGATGGCTCAGCAAATGGCCAGACTAAAAGCGTGTCCCAATCTGCAATATCCTTAAAAGAACTTTCTCTACACACAACCAAACCCAGCGGTTCTGGTGATAATATACTTAGTGGGTAACAATATAATAATGTTCTAGAAATAGGCACATTTAAGAATGTAACAGTACATATATGGGTTTATGGGTTTAGAAGAGAAAAAAGACGGCATAGAGATGATGGGGGACTGAGCAGAGCAAAGAGAATCTGTGTAATGGCCGACGGCCCTTGTGGTAAGCTTGTGTGCTGAATGAAAAGAAGCCCTAGAGTGGGTCTGTTTGTATGCCTGTGTGTGTGTGTGTGTGTGTGTGTGTGTGTGTGTGTGTGAGTCTCTGCAGTAGTTCTGGGAGGGGGCGGGGGGGCGCTAAGCCCTGCTGCTGCTGAATGCAGAGCAGAAAGCATTAGGCCAAAGTAAATGACTACAAGGCGTCCTCAGTGGCTGCAGCGTAGGCTGCACCTGGGGAACGGCCCTGCACAGTAACACGGCCGCAGCCAGCTACAGGCCGGACCCACACAAAGAGTGGCCCCTCATTAAAGTGCAGGGCTTTCTGATGAACGTGATGACAAAGTCAAAATGTGATCACAGTGGGTCTACGCATCTCTTGATCAACGTGATCAAGATGTACACTCTCCTTTCAAAGTTATTCCTGCCCATTACACTACAGTTGAAACATTATACAGCAAAAACAAACAACAGGCTATTGAGGGAAAGGTTCTGTTTTGGCAATGACAAATGCATGGTCGACAATGCATGGGTTTAGCCTTTATTATTTGAAAGAACACAGCGTTCACAAGTACATTATGTGTTTCCATACATCCGCATCAGTTTGTCCCAGAGGTCAGTTTTCCAGCGACAAACCCCCTCCTCCTCTGCATGCAAGTCTAGGGAGTCAACAAGTTGTCCACTGATATTATGCTGAAGAGAGAAATCTCACATTTGAAAGTACTACTTGTTATGATTTGTTAGAAAAAGAATGGAAAACAACGCATCCATCAATCAATTTCCCGACTTGAACCATTGAAGTCTCACTTTTGTGCCTTGAATGCTGCTTTCAGTTTTATATACACAGCCTGTAGTCAGATAAGGTTGCTCTTTGGTATCTTTATCCCTCCTCACAATAGGCCATGAGCATTCTCATACAATGATTTCTCTCCATTGTGTCCATGAATCAGGGTAAAACCATCACAATCAGACTCCCCTCTAAACATGAACTAAAATCCAGGATAATTGGCAGCTTTGGAATTGATGCATTGCCCCAACCTTCATAGTACATACGGTAGGTCAGGGGTGCCCAACAGATTGATCACAGAGGCAGTGCCTGCAAATGGGAAAAGGAATCATGTCGGGTCACCACACATGCGCGGTTGACCGCCGGAGCTAGCGGAAAACTTGGTAACGGTGATTAGCGATCCTTCCTTACTGACAGACACATTTAGCAAAAGCAACTCTGGCTGACTCCAACCAGTAGAACTCATTAGAGTAGGGTACTGACCCAAGAAAGTATGTAACGCCTGTGACTGTGTTTTTTAATATTAGCTTTTCATTCACGGTATGCAGCGCTGTTGTTCCTTTTCGGTTTGGTTACCGCTACTACTCGTTGGCTACTAATACCCGACTACTGATTAAGTATTATACCCGTGGAAGTGAGTATAGTAAAGTTTTCCAGCAATCGAACAGCGAACTCCAACGAGTTCTATAGTAAGGTGGCTGAGCTAAAAAGTTTCTACATTGATTCTGTTAATACTCTGGATCACTAGAACAACACTGCATCAAACAGCTATACCCCACTGTTACTTCCATTGGACTGAATGCATTTTTCATCATAATTTCCCATTCTATTCTAATGGACACCAGGGTTCTTTAAGTGGTGCTTTGTTAGTCTATCCTGCAGTAACTCAAAAGACTCTCGTCCAGCGAGACTTACAAAGGGCCTGTCTGACGACCGCGCTACACCTTCCCAGCTGAAAAGACACTTCAATTATTCATAGCCGAGACAGAAAAGCTATATTTCACTTTTCTTTGTTGTTTGAGGCCCAAGTGTTGATATTGTTTTTCTTCATTAAAAATTAAAATATCGAAGCTCAGTCACCGAGATGAATGGGTCAAGCCATCTTGCATCGAGCCGTCAGTCGCAGTAGTGGGCATAAACATTCACAGACTTTGACACACACATATAGTGCACCTAAAGTGTGAGTAGAAGAGGATGAGGGAAATGGACGGAGCGTCAGTAGGATGCGTGCGCTGAGACGTGAGTAAAGACCATTTGCTCATGGATTCACAGGCTTCTGTCGTCCATTATTTAACATGGAGAAGAGCAGTGGATTGGTGGCTGGGTGATTTTTCTGACAGCGTTTACATGGCTGATGGCTACAGACGTAATGACTTTCACGGCTCTACATAAACACTTTGTTCTGACAGTTTTTAGAGTTTTTTTCACCAAAAGATCAGGCCTTCCAAAAATAGTCAACCCCTGTAGCCATACTGTACAACTATTTAACAATTCAGTGATTAGTTCAAAAGATCCGCATCTGAAAACACGCTTGCAGGAAATCCATTTATGGACTAAGAGATTCCTATAGATTTCAACATGGCCAGTTTTGCATCAGCGGACAAATGTGAAACAACAGAAAAACAAATAGAAAAAAAAACGTCATTCGCCAGCATTTGCCCTCTATCCAGAAACGGCATTAGCCCTCGTCTATTGAGTTTGCTAAATGCCCCACATAGAGTGAATTTGCCCCTCAGGGCTGGGAAACAATCACGCGGACAAGCGTTCCATTTAAGTGATTTGAATGATCCGAGTGCTGCAGTGCTTCCTATCAACCAGAGAAATGGGTCAATACACTGAGACTAAGTGACACGGCTGGCAGCCTGTGCTCTTGTACAAGACGGAAGAGGAGCGTGACCTCGCCGTCACTGGGCCAGACAGTCGTGGATGCAGACACGCAACAACGCAGAAGGGGCCTGGCAGGCTGCTACACGCGGGGCCCCTGTGTGGGCTCACTTCAGAACCTTCGTAGAGCGAGGCAACACACACCTCTGCTGTCGCAATGCTCAACACAACTCAAAGATCGTCGCTCAGTGACTAAACCCTGATGCCAAGTTCAAACTGCCATGCATGTTCTTCAATGGTAACTTTCAGATATTATTCTTTATTCTAGTAAAGAGGGATGCCACAACTTACTTTCAGCGTTGATTGACATTGTGTCTTTCTCCCAGGACACAACAGTGATGTAGGCCTCCACTGAGGCAGGGATAATGCACTTGAATACCGCCACATTTCCTCTCATGGCCTTCTGGTCCTCCACCCGGACTGTGTAAGGCTCTCGTAGAACTGCGGAAGAGTCGAAGTGTTGCACATGAGATGAGAATTACAATTACAATTGCTTGTCCTGAGCTACATTGAGACAAGCTCCTCTTCATAATAGAACAATGATTGCTTGGACTACAACAAAGAAGTAGTAGAAACTGACCGGCCTTAATGTGGACATCTTGGCTCCTGATTCTCCCTGAGGGGTTCTCTGCTGTGCAATAGTAGCTGTTGTCGTGGATGAGTTTGCTAAAGCTGGAAGGGGGGATGTGGAAGATCTGAAGGGTGCCATTGGGGTGTACATGGCGGATCCCTGGCACATCATAGATCTCCTCGCTGGTGGCCAGGTACCAGCGCAGTGAGACAGGGGGCACGCCTGCGGCAGGACAGGGCACCGATGTCCCTGTGGTGCTGGCAAACACTACCTCTTGCACAGATGCATTGACAAAATATAAGCTGGAACGTAGATCTTCACAGAAAACTGCAGAGAGAGAGAGAGAGAGAGAGATTAAAAACAGAAATGTTAGAGGCGTTTCCTTTTTTCATATGTTAGATATCATAAGAACTATCCTATAATCTGAATGTGGGGGGCCTGCATGTTTGTATTTAGGCCGGTTGTATTTGTCCCTGGTTGACCATTGTGTTTGTGCTCACTGCAGTGGAGTGAGGGTGCAGGAGTGCGTCTCTTGTTGTCTATGAAGAGACATCGCAGCAAAGCTCTGGGAGCGCAGCGATGGATGTGAAATAACAGAGTCTGCCTTCACAACATGCCTGTCTGAAGTTACACCCAGTCACTGAAATATAGGCGCGTGTGAAAACCACAGACCACCACGGATCAGTTATCATAGCTGATTTAAAATAACAGTTGTGGCCACCTATTTATTAACTCTAACGGTTTCAGTTAAAAATACCAAACATTATTTCTCATCTTTTTTACATAGTTGATGTCAACTTTCGATCAATTAAAAGAGACATATGATACAATTCTGGTCTCAAACAGAACATGTTTAAAAAATACTTTATTCCTCCTTTATTCCTTCCTAATGTTAGCTTCAGTCTCTTTAAGACTTCTAAAAAACACTATTCTGCTTTAAAAGAAAAATAAGGCGCACCTTTGCAAAGATGGGGGTTGGGTTAATATGCTTAAGAGCCTCCATGGGACATAGGACCAGGGACCAAATCTAACTTGCCCGTTGATACTAGCAGCCCTCACAAAAAACTGTTGAGGTCGGCTTATTTCACAGTGTGGGTTGTTAAGTGATCTGATTGTGAAGTGATCGCTAATGAACTATCCACTTTAATTTTGAAAATAAATGTTGATTCAAATGTTGATTTATCATCCACAATCCTCTTCCCTCTGGGCAAACACACACTCCGACAGAGTGCTCGTAAATTCAGGGCTGCAGGGGTCCCTTTATGACAACAGAAGCATTTCTTGGTAACACTTAGTTCACATGTCTACAAGAAGTGGCTTTGGCACATGGTGCAAGCAGTGTTCCCAAGATATTTTGGTGTTTTTGACAAGCCATTTTTGCTGCTTTTCCATTTGCCCCTTTTTGCACAACCAAATGACCATGCATTCTTTCTTGAGAAACTCATTTGCATCTCTGCTTTCATCCGAATTAAAAGCTGTCACGCAGCTTGCATTGCCTCCGAAAAGGTTCCATCGTGTCAACTATCACTGAAACAATCGCATTTTTGCCGTAGTGTCAAACACTCACAAAGAATCCGTTACCGTTAACTACATTTTAGATAAAAAAGGAAAGAAAAAAGAAAAAACAGGTCCTTAAAACTGATATTAGGTCAATTTGTCATGTTCACCAAGACAGTGCGCAGCTAATGTCTTATCTAATGAAGCAAGTCAATGCAATGCAATGCAATGCAATGCAATGCACTTCCCTAGTAGTAAGTTACTGTGCTGGATAAAACCTGACAATGCAACTCTCGTGTGAAACAATGCGAGATGCATTTCTAAATATCTGTAGTTTGAAAGATTCTCTGTGCACAAGACGTTATTGTTCTTGAACGTTTTTACATTTTGTGAAAATATAGTAACCTTCAAACTGCATTCCTCCTCACTTCACAAACAAGTGTTCTCATTGCTGCATATTTTCTGATGGACAGCTCAATAGAATTTCTTTTGATTGAGTTATTACCTTTAGCAACCATTACCTTGATGCTGCACAAGCCGGTACATCTAATAACAGTAATGTGCTCAGATTTTTAAGGGCAAAAAACCCCAAAAGAAAATCCAAGGCAAAACCACCGCTGTAGTTTTTCACTCATGAGAAGGATTCAAGACTTAATGGCAGAGCTCTGAGTATGTTAACATTGAAAAATGTGTGCTACAACGGATAAAGGTGCAAGCAGATATTTATCGCCATAAATAGAAAACAACAGTGGATGCCCCTGTGCTCAAAGCAAGGTTTTCTCCTGCACCTTTTTTCTCCCTAAATTGTAGATATGTACTATTACTTTGCCAGGGTTTTCTTAAGATGTTTTTCCAGTGCGAGCATACTGATGGGCACAAATCAAAGTTGTGTCTCCTGCAGCATTGCTAAAGCTATTTCAGCTAAAAAGTTGTCGCTTAAAATCGTGTGGTTGAAAAGATGAGATCTAACGGAATCCTCTCTTTATTAAGCCATTCAAAGATAATGGCAAATTGCCACTGCAATATAAATATGAAAGTATGTCTCATGGATAAATTAAATATTCAGATGAGTTCCACCTCCATGATGAACATTTTAAAATCATTTTAGTCATCATTTTAAAATGATCACTCTACAGCAGACAATGATCATTTGATAATATGTAGGTTAAGTATGGCCCTTCAAAGCTTGACAGTGGCGTTCTGTGAACACTCACTTACTGCCTGTAAATATTTCAGGGCTCTCCACCGTATCTCTACGGCCTCGGCTCTCTTTGCTGTGAGCCTGCTCCCTTTCCTGTCGCCTGCCTTCCTGCCTGTGCGGCAGCTGCCAATCCCTCCTCCCTGGAGACCCAACATTTTAGCGCTTCATAAATTCCTAATGAGCGCGCTCAAATCACCAGCCACTTCCGCCCACTAGTCGTTCAACCTGTTAAGACAAACAAACACCGGCGAGGACACATGTTCCTGCGCGTTTTGAGCCGCGCTCACTTCACACGTGCACTCAGATGTACTCAGAGGGTCCGGCCCGAGGTGTTGAGAGGCAGGCAGTTGTAGTTGTCAACGGCGGTAAGACCGTGGTTCTGTATCCAAGAGGAGGTGAGATAGGGCAGAGGAGTGTCAGTTCTAGGGAGGGGGGGCCTTTGTATTATTGATCCCTGGTTTGGCCACGCTACAACACGCTACAACTGCAGTGTTTCCCATGGGTGGGTCGCCCCAGATCCCTGCACAGATACCTGCATGCACCTCTAACTGCTTCTGTCTTGATCCGCTTTGCGCGAGCTCATAAAAATTTGAGACCTCCCACCCGGCCCCTCCTCCCAACTCCATCTCCACCTCCACCACCATCTTTTTCTGGGTGGCTGATTCCTTCAGATTAGAAAGCCTGATGGACACAAAACCCTATCCAACGGTTCCGATGGATACAGTGGGAGTGCATTTATTTTTCAGCACAGCGCCAAGGAAAACACAAGGGTGGGGTTTGAGTGGGGAGGCGGGAAAGCTGGAAAGCACTCCGACAGCGACGAGGGGGCTGCTATTAAAAGAGATGCAGAAATGCAGAGAAAAGGGTAAAGGGCGGCTCCGTCTTGTCCCACAGCCTCCTTCAAATGAATACTTTTATGCTTATTGGGCGTTCCCTTTCCTCTTCTTCCCTTCATCTGTCTGCGTCTTTTAGTCACCTTCATTTCTCCTTCACGCTCTGTGTGCCCTCTCGTTAGCTCACACATGCAGCTCCTAATCTCCTAATGAGTCTGTCAGCGTTTGCACTGTTGTTTGCACTGTTGCCACTGTTGCATCCGGCTCAAAAGTCACGTGGTTGTGAACGCAATACAAATGCTCCAGATCTCGTATTGAAACCCCAGGAAAACAAACCGAGCGTCGTCCAACTCGGACCGCTTGTCCGACAGCGTGTCCTAATCACTTTGATGGTATACACCGACTCCACAAACTTTCTTTCACTCTTCACTGAGAATTTTCTGATAAAAGCAGAAATGACAGAACCTGAATTTGTATTTTGCCACGGTGCTATATGAATATTCAGTTGAAAATTAATAGCCCAAGACAAATCGGCCGGATTTACTTCTGCTTCGAGGCAAAGGAGACAGTAGGTGGGAAGCTGTTGGCGTCATCAAGTGTGTTTGTGTACTGCACCGTTAAATAATAATAAACGCATTTACAGTTGCCATAGAATAGTAAGATGTAACACAGACAAATGCGCATCGCGAAAATATAATGTTTGTTTTTGCAGACTGAAGAGGCCACACTTTATGAGGATCTATTGAAAATGCTGGGTGATGAAAGATTTATGTGAACCCCGTTAATATTCGGTTAAGGCTGCAGTCTGCATAGCTTTGGTCCACAGTCTCTGTTGATAGTGCTGCTTCTCTATATCCTTCTTTAAAACTAACTATTCTCTAAAGAGAAGATTTTTCAAAGTAATAAAATGTGATTTTAGTATTGAAAACAAGTTGTTGTATTCTTATCTTTATGTTCATTTCTGAATGTGCACAAACTGCAAAAAAAATCTAGTCATTCTGTCTCCTTGGTCTGCGAATGATATGCTGAACACCAACGCACTTCCATGCCCATCATGCCCTGAAACACACCCACATGCTCTGCCTAGCAGTCACCATATGCCTGCCTGTAAGAGCCTGCCTAGAGCGTCTTAATCGACATCAACTGCACGTAAGCCAAAACCTCAAAGAGGAAAAACAGATATTGTTCAATTATGAATCCCACACATGTATAATAGATTTGTTTGCTTTTTTCCCATTTTTTGTTAGTCTCAGCAAAGCTCAGGGGTAAGGGGGTAGAGGGTGGGCGGTGGGGGGTCATGTTGGGGTTGAGAGGGTCCCTTCTTCCTGCAGTGAGAAGTAATGTTTGGCACACAGTCCCACATGTCAGCATCAATTGGTGGCTGAGCGTGCATTTGCATCCTCCGCGGTTCAAGGGCACCAGATGCACCTTGGTCAAGGAGAGTGCACGGGGGCGCGTCAGAGGGGTGTGGGGGGCAGTACGCAAACAAAGAGGGCCGACATGGTTGACAGGTCAGACGGTGGGGAGCCAACGCAGGCGATAATGTGGCTCACCATCAAAGGAAGAATTGTGCGAGTGATCGCTGGCTGCAAAGAGAATATCCCTTCTATTGTCCCCGGTATGTGTTCGGGATGAGCCGTGACCTCAACTATGACACGCTCATCAGCGGTTGTTTCCAAATCACCCATGTTATTTATGTAAGTAAATGTCCGATCAATACAGGACCCACTAACACACAACATAAATAGGCCTATGCATTAGCCTGTGATGTGTCAGGGGCTTTTTGCTTGGCCTGTTTTCACCTCTACCATACACCATTAATCAACCTTTGGATAAATGGGTTTGTTGAAAATGACAAAAACTCATTGGTGCTCTCCCATTATTTAACGAGCTTGTTCGCGCTTTTGTTCTCTGAGACGGCATTCTGACATTTACCTCACAGTGAATTAGCTTTTAGCCGCTGCCCCACCCGATGCCCACTGATGGGTTTAAGCGTCAGAGTCCAGTTGGCTCTCAGCCACGGTGTGGCCTCCACAGGGTCAGAGATCTCTGCAGTGGTCTGGTGGGTGCCAGGGCTTCAAGACATTAGGGCAAATCCACAGGGGCAAACAAGCACTGAGCCACACTGACAGCTCATGTCAGCCGCTGCAGGTAATTAAGGCAGAGCTCTGCAGAGACCGCCGAGGGAAGGTGCAGAGAGCGGGGGCTGGAGGAGGGCTGAATCAGAGAAAGGGGGAGGGACAGTGCGGACGGGGTTTGAAGGACGGGGAGGCCTTGTGATGACAGCGAGTAAGCACCCCAGCCTCCCCTTCCTGTCCCGCCCTAGGGTCTTACACAATATTCGGTAGAGTGGAGCACCGATCCAAGATGCGCAGGTCTTTGAGCACCGGCTCCCATTTTACCCTCATGAATAATGTTGAGCGCCACGCTCAGCACCACGCGGCCGCTATGTAAAACCAATGATACCCTCCTCTGATGTCAACTCTCCGGAGGGCGAGATGAGAGTTTCCGTGAAGTGGGTTAGTTGATGCATATGAACGCTCATTTACATCAGTGGCAAACGGTGTGGAGGAGGGAGTTCCCACGTACGGGGCCTTTTGAAGGCCTTAATCAGGTACATCACCGAGGTGGAAAGAGACTAATAGTGCAAATCAACAGAGAGATACAGAGAGAGAGAGAAAGAGAGAGCGAGAGAGATTAAAGCCAGAGATGGCTGAGAAGGGAAAGTCCTGCGAGCAAGTAAACAAACTCGAGCTGTTGCCGCTGAAGCTAATATACAGAGACACGTCAAGGAAAAGAAGCAAAAGAGGTAAAAACAACCATATGAGCCATTCATAATGCTCCATTAGCCTTCCTTAGAGACACGCCGTTGATATAACAGGATGTTCCCGAACAAAGCAACTTTTAATATTCCACATGAATATCAAAGTATGAACCAGAGCTGGATGTTCAAACCCATAACATAGCCTGGTCATGTATGCCTGTGTTTTAACACTGTTTATTGGTCTTTGGAATGGAAATCTTCTAAATTCATCAGGAATAATCAATGTGTTAATAATGTCAAGGTGACATTGCTTTACAAACTGTGATATTGGACTCTCTGACCTATCAATCCTCCCACACTGTAGGACTACCTCACTGCAAGAAATCAAATCAGCGTATTTCCAGTAAATCAGAATCAGAAAACCTTTATTTGCCAAAATATGTCAGACATACAGGGAATTTTACTTGGCGGTTGGTGAAAACAACAGACGACTGTTCCCTTTCCTTTGGCATAAGCATTTTGAAATGGTCCTTTCTGCTTAGATAACTAGAAAATGTAGCAAACTAAAAAGAACAACATCAATTTGTAGTCCCAGTCCAAACACACAGCGAGTGTCTTTGTGTTGAGACGATTATAATTAAAGCTGTTACTTATTGACTCTTCTTCCCCCAACAGTTGTGCAGTACTTGACTTAGATGTCACTGTGATATATATTGTAGCACCATATCCACTTTGTGCATTCTTTAAGAGAGTGCAAGTATGGCATTATTTTCATTTCGGGGATAGTTTCTTCCCACCTCTGCATGCTCTGCTGTCGAGTGCAACTGTGACTGAGCTGATAGGCGGACAGAGGGAGAGAGAGGACATTAAACTCAGCGGGGAGCGATGAACGAGGAGATTAGCTAAAGGAGGAAGGCTCACAGCTTGAGGATTGTCTACATATTATACTATAGCATGACACAGGAACCTATAGCCTCCACACACATAGACACACACATTTCCCGATAAGAATAATTCAATTCAAATAGAAATTTGCATCATGTCCACTGTGAGGGTTCTAAAATTGCAGTAGAGCAACGTTTTTAACATAATGTAACAAATTCTTCATTTAATTGCAGTGTAGACCGTTAATAACATACCGTTTTCTTTTGAAAACCTTTTCTTTTTGCATGTGTATGTAAAAGTGTCTATTCATGACTAATCCCTTTTCCCTAAATTACTTTTTCAATCAATTTAATTCAATTTGACCTATGAGTGAAGGCAAGTGATGACAAAATAATGACTGAGAGCTAAAAATAGTACATGGCTGGTGAGCAAACAACCCGCCAAATGAGAGTTTTAAATGTTTGCAGGAGTTCAGGAAGCACTGATATCTTAAGGCTACCTGCCCTTGTTTAGTTTGACTTGTTGTTCTATAAAGAGCTTCGTCCTTTCCTAGACCTTATTTGTCTCTGATCATCAGTGCACCATCACAAAAACCTCTGTTCTTATAACTAACTCACAAACATGTGCTTAAGTTATTTGGGCCTCGTTTGAGGTTATGAATAAGTGATCCACACTGGGGAAATAGGGAGATGCTATGATGTGAAAAAGGCCCATTTGATGAGAATTTACTTTCTCCAGAATACATGCAAAATACATTATTATGTCATAGAAAAGAATTTCAACTCTATTTTGCATCTAGCACAACTGCCCCAAAAATATGATTTGTCCATGCACAGAGACTTTTGCTATGCGAGTGTGAGTTCTGCCCTTGTTTTACTTAAAAAAGAAAATCTTCATGGAGTGTGTTTTAGTTTTTGCAAAAAAAGCTTTGAGATTTATTGTTTATAGAACGAATAAAGAAAAGGTAGAACTATAAAGTGGGAAGATATATTTTAGATTTTTGTAAACGGTTGCGATGTTTTTAGGAATTGATGGGTGGTTTTGCATCAGCTGGAAGTGTTAAAAACAAAAAGGCATTTTCAGGAGAGAAACAAAGAGGCACAATACAGTGACAGTGGAGGGCAAATCAAAGTCCCGGGGTTAAATGGGATTGTGGGTCAGATGACTAGACACGGTTGCCTTTTGGCCCAGAGCCATCCTCTGGTGCCTCAGAACCCCCCCACCCCCTCTTCTCCACACCACCCAGTCACCATCCCCCCAATCCCTGCTTCCACAGCCCTCAATTTGTCTCAAAGGCAAGTGTATATCATCTTCAGAGTCAGAGTCCTCCCTTATTGCTACAATGCAAACACGTAGTGAGCCAATCGGTTCTGATGTGTTCCACTGTCTTTCTTTTTTACATTATTTTCCCTTTCACCCTTCAATTTACCTTCAACTAAAAAAAAAATCATCATGAATAAAAAAACTGGGATCGCAGATTATTTAAAACTGAAGAAACACCTGGCAATACCAGAAGTCCTATAGAGGCATACAGCATCAGACCTTTATTATTTAGTCCTATAGGAGCGCGTCCATGAAGCGCTATAAATCACCCTGATGGATACACAGCCAATTGAGAGTAACAGAGACAGGCAATGGGGAAGGAATGGCAGCGATCTGCATTAGACCCACGCTCAATCTATACACAGACGAGAGTCAGCCTTTATTAATCATCATGTTTTCATAAAAAAAACGCTGTTTCATTTTGTTCATAACTACATCCCTGTGTAGCCTTTCATACATCTCTCCCTGTCCCATACCTGTATTGTGTGTGTCACACAGATGATGAGGGGCTGGAGGGGCTCTGCAAACACAGCCAGCCAGCAAAATACACATCAACGCATTCAAAGCGTTTAGTGCCCGGGAATAATCAAATTATAATTTAATCATCTGATCAAACAGCAATTAGCATAATCACGTCTGGGGAAGGCGTGATAGAGAGGAGACTGGAGCGTAATGGAGCTGGGAGCGAGCAACCCTTTAATAAAACATTTGCCATAATGTTTGAAAATGTTACACATTCGGGGCTACAGAAACAGAGAATCCAGAATGCTAATCAGCACGGTTTGGTTACGCCTAATGAATCCATCCAGCAGGCTGCCTGAGGGGGAAGTCATTACAAATTGAGGTCCGGTTTCAAGATTTGTCGTTCTTTTTCCAGGGAAGGCTTTTTCTCTTTTATATTCATTACTTTTCTTTTAGAAAAAAGGAATAACATGCAATATCCTAATGTTTTTTAAACTTTAAGTTTTTAAATTCCTACATACTGCTATTTTAACCAGTATGATACTCATACACATAGCGCTCGCACCTGCTGTTCAAACACTGAGAACACGGGCCTTGTGGCCCACATGCACAGAAAACAGCTAAGCCAATTGTATATCAACTTTCACAAATTATCTTTTATATGTGTGCCTAGGCAAGTTCAGGGTACTATGTAAACATGAAATACATGTATGTTGTTAGTCTCTAGCCTTCATTATAAACAAGTCTTACGTTTTTAATTGAGTTAATGTTAATATCTTGTAGTATGTGTCAATGATGTAACAATGATTAACATCATCTCAATACATCAGGCAGTAAGTCAGTATCATACAAATGATGGATGTCATGTTTATATTCAAACGATAGTCAATAATGTACAAATGATGGAGGTTATGTCCATACATCATACCATAAGTCAAACATATATATACATATAATCATATATGTTTATCGTACAGTAAGTCCTGTCAATAACATACAAACGATGGAGGTCATGTCGAGTTACCGTCTTATCCCTGCATCGTAGGATTAGCAGATAATATAAAATAGAACTGATATAAAGACTAGAAATAATATTCATCATAGGAACTATGAACAGAGGATGATTACAAGCATTGCCATGGGAAAAACTATTCTATTGTACAGTTATCATTACAGTAGTTAGAGATCTTCATTGAGGACATATTCTGGCAATATCTTCCAGGCAAAAGCAATAAAAGAAGGTTTAAATGTTGACAGTTACCACCGTTCAATCCGTCAGTCAGCAATCCGTCAATCTCTTCTGACTGGAGTCACCTTGCTTTCTGAAATAAATGCTTGGATTTAAGAAAATCAGGTTGAGACAACTGGAGCCTCATTAAAGTTTAGGCAACTAAAGTGATTTGGTTTATTCAACGGAAAGAAAATGTGCTGGTTAAAAATGTTAATATCAAAGCAAAACTCAAACACAAACCCTGATCTGTGGGGTCCAGTGCTGAATATCACCCTGAATGCGAGCATGCGATGCCAATAAACATGACTAATTATTGCAAATTTCCTTTGTATAAACGTGGCACATAATGTGCAGAAAGATTCAGAGGAAAGCCGTCTTATTCTTCCCTCAGCTTTTATCTTGCAGGGCTTCCTCTGCTATTGAAAGGTTGCAGTGGGTCGTTTTAAGCTGACCTGGAACTGCCAACCAACTCATTGCAGAGCACATTGCAGGGCGTTTTGCAGAGAGTACTGCAGAACGCATTGGCAAGCATTAGCGAGGTTGAACGTTAGCTCAAAAAAGAGGAAACAAAACAAAACAAAACTATCAAAATGCGCTCTCTGGATTTGGATGCAAATTTAATAGTTAATGAGAATGAAAATGAGTTTGATATCTTATCTTAGTCAAGTTTTAGTCGACTAAAAGTCTAATTTTAGTCTAGTTTTATTCAATAGTAGGGATACACAATACTGGGATTTTTGCCAATATTCGATATGCCGATATTTTCAAACTAACCCCATTTTTCCCCTAATGTATATACACTTTAGTTTTACTTTAATTTAGAATGAGGAGCGTCAATTTCAATCCCCTCGTTTCCCCTCGTTTCAGTTACATGTTAAAGTGTAATTCCGGCGAAAATGAACCAAAAGGTGTTTTTCTGCATTAAAACACGTCAAATAAGTGGTGGAGACAGTATCAACCACTACAGAGCTCGGCCCACATATGCCAAAGGCTTTCCAAATAGCATTTTTCCGACCAGTAATATTGTTCAAAACAGCACCAAACTTCGTCAGTAGCTTGCTCGGGGTCCCTAAACATAAAACGACGCACGAACAACCTAGCGCTTCCAGCTCTTCTCGCTCGCAGGTAGTGCTACCGTTAGCAGATAGCTCTACCAGCTCCTCTCGCTAGCAGGTAGTGCTACCGCTAGCAGGTAGCGCTACCAGCCAAGAGTGTATGGCTCGAAGGAAAGTCCGTGACAGACTTTGATTCAAGAGGAGCTGGTAGCGAGTCCTATGGTAAGTGTTCTTTCTATCTTGTTACGAAAAAGTAGAGATGATTGTAGACGAAACTGAAGAGAGATTTTATCTTAGTTTTTATTTTATGCAAAACATTTTAGTCTCGTCTTTTTTCGTCAACAATAATGCATGTTAATTTAGTCTTAGTCAGCGTTTCTGGAGAATAGTGCAGTCTCGTCATCATCTCGTCTTAGTCATGAAAAACAAGGTCGTTGACGAACATATTTTGTCTCATCTGACGAAATTACCACTATAAAGCATTGATTTTGGTATTATTTGAACATACAGAAACTTGTACTATTTGAAGTAGATTGTGGCACTCAATGTGTACTGTGAGGTATAAATGGACAAAATGATAAATGATAAGTTGAGACTGAGTCTTAAATAGCCTTGTTTCTGCATGGAAAACTGAGCTGATTTGATATGATTATTTGAGCTTTACATAACACAAGCTGACTCGCTGTCCCTATTCTCCCCACTCTTCTTCCCCTTTTTCTGCCTCACTACACACTATCATCTCCTTAAGCATTCTGGTCTGGGTTAAATGAAACCTTTAACAGTTCAATGTGCAACCATTAGCATATGCTTGAGTCAACTCTCGTTAGGCCAAGGCGTAAGCACACACAGTGGAGCGGTGCAAAGACATCTTGACCCGATAGCACAGACAAATCCTGGTGTCATTAGTGGTTTCACTTTTCCTTCTAATATTGATGCATAACATTGATTTATTATCAAGACAAAACGTGACGTGAACCCATTTAACTGCCTGAAATATAAAGGTAAAAGGGAGTCAAAGCTCTGACCAACATACATGTAATCAGGTTTCCTGTTAATGAATGTGTGTGACGTTCTTTTAAATCTTTAGGACATTTCTGTGTTTTGTTCTGTATAAAAGTAAGTTCTTGAAAGTTTTTTGAAAATGGGGATATTGAAGAATGCTCAACATGTTGGTATTCAAGCCCTGTTAACAAGCACCATGTTATCAACACACTGCATCATCAGTATATACAGTTGTCTGGTTCAACATCACTACAACCTACTGGAACAGAATAACCACAGCATTTCCGCTGGCCCACATTGTGGTGATATTAATGCAAGGAGCTGAGCTTGGTAGTTTGCTGTGACTCTTGTCAACCTCGTCCTGGCTCCATGTGAGGTGACACATGTATACCAAAGGACACCAGTATGCACAGACCTAGTTTCCCACTGGCCTTAATGTGACCCCCAAGCAACGCTGTTTGGACTGGCAATAATTGGCCCAAAACAATTAAATTACAGTAAACCTTTTCAGCATTGTCAAATGGTCCAGCTCCTCATAAAGAACAGAGGAATAATTTGCTTTTGGCATCAGTGCCAAAACCAAATTACCCTTTCAATTGACGTTTGAGGTAATAAAATGCAAACTAACAGAACCGGTTCTGAGGGAATCGAAATCTCTGCCCGTCCTACGTTCACTGAAGACAGATATATATATGTGTAAAATCGTTCCAACATCATTGCATTGTTTTATGGCGGATGGGGAAGGGAGGAATAGTGCGCGGACGACTGGAGATCTGGGTCTGCCCACTGAATGGCTAGTTTTAGACAGCAAAAGCTTAAGATTACGGAAAGAGTGCAGATTTGGTGGAATTTAATGAAGTAAACTTAATCCAGTATCTTTCGAGAACGAGTAAACTGCCGACAGATCTTAAAATCAATCATGTGCCCTGCAGTGGTATAATCATATGGATATACAATATCTTCATTGAGAGGCCCTCCTTCCCTCTAGGCGCATGATTGGTTCTAATCTCAGCTTCAGTGGCATGTGTTCGTTACTGCTGACCAAAGACAACGGTCTAATTTCGAATGCTCCCGGTTTTCTCTGCTTTATTTGTTGCTCTGATGCTTTCAACCGGGAAAAATATGTAGAAAGAAACTAAATTCTGCTCCCACATGAATCAATCATTCACTCTGGATCAAGTTGTACTGCTAATGTGTATGTTTTAATAAGCAGAGGTTCTCCAGCAGCCCCCTTTCATCCTAAACTGCAAGCTAAAAATACACATGGACAAATGATACTAAGAGCCAATTGAGGAGCGTCGCTGTATATCTACACAGCTTATTAGCGTCCAATTGAGCATGTGTCAGATCCTTCCCCCAGCGTAGCTGTGCAAAAACAACATTATGCCATCCCCCCTATTTCATCTTTTTATAACTGGAATACATTTTTCCCATTCCATTTAGGTGTTTAATAGACACTTCTGCTAAAGCACTTTAGAAGCTCAAGTACCATTAAAGTGAACTCTACAGCAGATTTTACTCTCTACATCGGTGAATTGTTCTACTGCAGATGAGCTTGCAAATGTGTCCTCAAATTGGCAAACGACAAATCAGGGCAAAATGGAGTTTTCAGTGTTAATACTGTACATAAATGACCGCTGCAAGCCCAGGCTGTGCTTCAAATCTTCTACCCATATATTCTACGGACAGACAGAAAATGCATACATCAATATCTACATAAAACACTGAACAGACCAAAATCAATTTAAACGTTTGAGCAATCAAGCCATTTCAATCAGATTCTGAGTGATGAAATAAATTGCTCCCAGAACTATTAACGGAGAGAGATGGAGATAGAGAGAGAGGGGGGGCTGAAATTTATCAGGAAGCATTGCCAGGGTCACCTGAACAGAGTGCAGTGTTACTAAAGCCCATAGCCCCCACTGCAGCAGCACCCATTACCCAGGTCTCCATAGAGACAATCTCAGCAGCTCGGACCAGAGCCCTAAAAGCCTTCCCCCTTCAGGAAGCTACGTGTCCAGAAGAGGTGCAAATGCTTGCTTCTGATGGAAGCTGCCCATGAAAGCTAATCTTTGCGGGTTTATTCAGGGGGAGGTGGGGGAGAAATGTGCATTACAGAGAATACCGTGTAGGATCAGCAATTGTGGCTCTTTTATTCTGCCTGCAGTTGATTATTGTAGTGCAGAGAGGGGGAAAATACAGAGAGGATTGCCATATTGCACTGTGGGTAATTCAAATGGCTGCCGCAATAAAGCAACATTTGAATTCCTGAATCAATAGAAAAGGTCACTGTCAAATGAGCCCTAAGTCTGTCAATATGTGAATGGCCCTGCAGGGGCAACAAACGTTTGTCACAACCACAAGTTCCGTCGCTGCCATTCAAAGTTCCCATGTAGATCACTCTAGCAGCAGCCATTTTGCAACGCTGTTGCCTGGACCAGTGAGAATGAAAAAAAGCTATTCAACAAGCAAAGCAACGGATCGTTCTCAGCCAACGGAGGTTCCGGCACGGCATTGGATATTGGTGTCCTTTGTTTTACCAAATTGTCTCCCCTCAGTTACAGAAAAAAGGGGTCTTTCCCTCACCTTCGTCACTCCTTCGATTC
Source organism: Apeltes quadracus (assembly GCA_021346845.1). NCBI lineage: Eukaryota > Metazoa > Chordata > Actinopteri > Perciformes > Gasterosteidae > Apeltes > Apeltes quadracus. Next base: position 2,595,700 of record CM037916.1, on the reverse strand, counting down.
ATTCTCTCCTATAAAAAACACTGTCTTATTGACGTATCGTCCTCATGTCGTCCTCGCTTGAGATTATTTTAACCCATATCGCTTTCGTCTACCTTTAAATCAGTCTTCCTAACGCCCCCAATTTTCTTTCGAGCTCATTTTCTGCCTCCCAACATGCACACATCCCACCCCCTACCCTACAGCCCCTTGTCCTCCTTACTACACCCCCCCTCCCTCACACACCCTTCTTGTAGCCGCTGCAAAAAAAACTGTGCCCCGTTGTCCAAAAACAAACACTAATGCCACACCTAAATTAGTGAGTAAAAGGATTTGGATGCTTTTTTTGGGAGAAATGCACTTGGCCAACAGTGATAAGTAAGTGATAAGGGCTTGTATTTTTTTTTTCTTTCTCCAATCCAAAATGACTCCATGTCTGTGCTTCTAATATGGCGGGTGCAATGCCAGAAAAAAAGCACAGCCAACCTATTTAATCCTTTTTCAAGAACACGCTCGACAGTTCTAACACGCAAACATGCAATAATATGTTATTTATTTAAGTTATTTAATACCTCAAATTATTATTAGAAATATTTTTTCAAACATTCAATTTAATTCATTTTATTTTGTATAGCCCAAAATCGCAAATTACAAATTTGCCTCGGAGGGCTTTACAGTCTGTACACATGCAAACATCCACTCAACATATTAAAGCATACAACTAAATATACAAAAAGAAATTCTGGTAGAGGACTTCTGGACTGAAAAAATGATTTTATGTATACAAAGAAATGATTGTGATTTCATAGAGTGAATTAATGCTTTAATGTAATTCACAGGCGGGTTTGAAGATTTCTAACAAACACTTGGTGAACTGACCGGTTGTGGGTGCCAATGTGTTAACTCAATTCTTGATAATAATGGATGGATAATTTTTAGTGGGCCACAAATGCAAAACTGTGAAAGTCTAACCGTTAATATGCACACCTAAGAGCATCTAAAAATGTTGTGGGAATATGCACCAGGCTGAGGCCCAGTTTGATGAGGAACAATAAATAAGTGTTCATTGTAGGAATTAAGAAGGGCACAGAATAATTATGAGGTTTCAGCTTTTGGTCAAGGGTTTCTGAAGAAAAGAAAATGAATTGCACAAAAAATAAAAATTGCGAACACGTTAAGGTAACCCTCTTCTTCATGCAGTAGGAGAAGCATGCATTTCTCCTCTTGTGTGTGTGTGTGTGTGTGTGTGTGTGTGTGTGTGTGTGTGTGTTGTGTGTCTACATTTGACAAAAGTCTAATATTGAATGTTAAGATATGCACAATTGTTTTATGCGTTCAATACGTTACGGTTATTGCAGAATTGACTCTCTAACCCAAAAGCCCACTGCCTTTTCAGGACATCGCAAGCCCCTTTCTTGCTTCAAATGTCCACCACAAGAATACGATAAAAATCAATATCCACCATATGGAAATGCTTATAGGCCTTTTTGGACATTATTTGTACACTGGGACAATTAAAAACTTGATGTTTAATGTGGACAAATGGATTACTTACCATTCAAGATGCACTGGGAAAAGATAAGAGCCAATATCCACATGCCCCGCTCCGTTCAATATCCAAGCTTATGCTTTTCTTCTCTCTCTCTCTCTCTCTCTCTCGCTCTCTCTTTCACTCCTTCTTATTATTTCTTCCTTTTATTTCTTCAACAAGTCAATTGCGGTGAAAGAAAAGGGAGCTTGCAAATCTCTCTCTCCCTCCCTGTCTCTCTCTACCTCTCTCTCTCTCTCTCTCTCTCTCTCTCTCTCTCTCTCTCTCTCTCTCTCTCTCTCTCTCTCTCTCTCTCTCTCTCTCTCTCTCTCTCTCTCTCTCTCTCTCTCTCTCTCTCTCTCTCTCTCTCTCTCTCTCTCTCTCTCTCTCTCTCTCTCTCTCTCTCTCTCTCTCTCAATCCCTTTGAGGTTTGCGCTTTTTCCCCTGCTGCTGATTGTCTTCGGCCACGGCGGGAGATGGTGTACGATCCACAGACCGCGTGTCTCCCCTTACCGCACCGCACCGCACCGCGCGGGACCTCAGTGCAGCCGTCTTCCCGTGTCGGAGCGCTGCTCTGCGTGGAACATAGGGCAGCTCGGCTCGGTGCGCTCCGGTCCAGGTGAGCTGTGCGGCTGCTGCTGAGTCAGAGGCCGGAGACGCATAGGACAAACTGCCTCCGCGCGCAAGCAACTCCACGGTTAAACAATTTTAAAGAACAACCCGACCCAAAAATAACGTTACAAAATTGGAAAAGAATGAATAAATTTCAAATGAATGAATTAGAAGTCGGTGCAATGAAAGGGACCGAGCATATGAGGGCAGGTATGTCTGCGGGGAAAATGCGTAAAAGTTGGATTATTTCTCTTCTTGGATTAAAAAGCGTGGAGTTGATCGTTAGCTGCGCTGAAAACTCATTCTGTCTTCTCCGCCTCTCTCCGTCCGGCGAGCAACAAGCACACGCATCTTCCCCCCGCTGCCGCACACACAAAATGCGCAGACTGGTGCCTGCGCTTAAAACCTGATCCTGCCTCAGAGCACTGTGGAATAAACCCTCGCCTTCTTCTTCGCAGCCGATTGTGTCCCTCTTCATTGCCTTAAAGGTGCAGGGGGGACTGGGGAGGGGGGGGGGCAACAGGGCGCACAGCTGAGCCTCTGAAGGAGCATTCAGAGACACCTCTGTATTGTTTTAACACACAAGTTAACTGCATGTCAACATAAGCAGGAGAGAATTATACAATGCAGGACATCATTCTGAGGTCTGCTGGTGTAAACTGGAGCTGGATGGATGCTAAGGGGGACAGGCAGGGGGAGGGATGGAGAGAGAGGGGTGTAGGCTCCACCTGACTTGATACAGCGTAAGCATTCGTGTGAGAAAAATAAATGCTAAATTATCTTAATTGGAAGAGATTAGATCTTGTCTTTTAATGTGTATTCTGGGTTTTTCATGAGCCCCGGGGGAATTTTGTGGGGACTTCTGCATCTTGCCTGTATTAATTAATTGACCTTGACAACTATAAGCAGCGCCCCTCCCCCCCTCCAATGCACCAGGAGGCATCAAACAGCGGCCATGTCATGACATCCACAGCGCCCCCCCATAAGTTCGCCCCCCTCATTCAAGCTGCACAGGAGGAGGCGACAGATTAATATGTGAAAACTAAAGCATCCTGTGCTGAAGATTTAACAATGTCAATATAACTCATTTTAAATAAGATGTGACCTCCGTATCAAATGTATCAATGAACAACTATGCTGAATCTTGCATTTAAATAACGATGGAACATCGACACAATACTATAATATTTGAATCAATCTAAAAATCCCTGTCATGTTTCTCAGGCACAGTGTTGTGACAACAGTCACATTGGTTTTTTATGCTGAATTTGAAATAATTTTGTCCGAGGCACTCACACAGGCGGTTACTGTGGCGACATGTACTGCCATGTGACTGGTTGAATCTAGCGTGGCCCATTTATGAGCCAGCCTACAGCCCCCCCACGCCCAGATACAGTGTCTGTCTCATAGACTTAGCGTCCACATCAAAGACCCCCCACACACGAGCGCGCTCTGCACCAGGAATACAGGGACCTGTCAGCCCCTGTCTGGGCCCTGCGAGGCGCTTTTAACCAGGCATCCCCCAAAATAAAAGTGATCATTACCACGATACCAAACCACCGCGGCGGGATGTTTTTCTTCACGCATTAAGAGTTGTTGGTTTTTTGTTTATGTTGAATGTGTCTGATCAGCCTCCCCAGCCCATCCCTCTTTCCGTCTCCTTTGCTCCAAGTGGTGAGATAGTTTCATTTGGTCTTCCCATCCTGGTGTTTCTTGTAACGGGCACGTCTCCTTTTACTCTACTCACGGCTGCACAACACCAGTCAGCAGCCCTCTGAGCTAGCCTTCAAAGCAAGCACATTTTTATCTGGTTGCAGGACCTAAAATAACCTACAAAAATGGGGGAAGTCCTGAGATGGGGTGTCGAAGGAGACCTGAGGTGACTATAAAACCTATTGACTTTGGGGTTTCAAAAAAGACAATGAAATTGAAGTACTACTAAATGAGCAAATGACACTCTGCGAAGTGGATGTAACTTTCAGACAGAGGCGCTGGTTTGTGCTGTTGACAAAACACAAGTTGAGAGTTATGGAATGCCGTTTTAGCCATAATTAAATAAATGAATAAATACATAAATATGAAAAACATTTATTTATTTATAGACACTTTTATTTCATAATGCCGCATTTATTTATTTATAGACACTTTTATTTCATAATTGCGTATTTATTTCATAATGGCATATTTCATAATGGCGTATTTCATAATGGCGTATTAATTTCATAATGGCGTATTTATTTCATAATGGCGTATTTCAAGACACATTTCAAGTTCTTATATGCAAATCAGGGGGCGTGGCTATCTCTCACATTCTGTTCCCAATGCAACAGAGCTGGGACAAGGGCAATTTTCGGACACTTTGGGCAACCTTGCTCGGGGTGTGGAGCTTTTTTTCTCTCCTTTTTTTTGGTCCCCAAACTTTTTCTTGTGAGGGCCGCATAACCTCTTTTCTCCTCTGTCGGGGGCCGGGCTGACCGGGGGGGGGTCGGTGTAGGCCCGGTCAGCCCGGCCCCCGACAGAGGAGAAAAGAGGTTATGCGGCCCTCACAAGAAAAAGTTTGGGGAGTCTGCTCTATCAGAAGGACTCCGGGCTAGCGGACGTCCGGACCGTACCCCACATTGGTTGGTAGCGGTCGCTAAACTCCACATACACTCGCGCCGAACCTCGAACGTTAACACAAACAATGGTCCAAGAAAGAAAAAAAAGCTCCACAGCCCGGGCAAGGTTGCCCAAAGTGTCACTTTATCCGGGGGAGACGCCGCACCGAAGCCCTTGTCCCAGCTCTGTTGCATTTGGAACAGAATGTGAGAGATAGCCACGCCCCCTCATTTGCATATAAGAACGTGAAATGTGTCTTGAAATACGCCATTATGAAATAAATACACCATTATGAAATACGCCATTATGAAATACGGCATTATGAAATACGCCATTATGAAATATGCCATTATGAAATTAATACGCCATTATGAAATAAAAGTGTCTATAAATAAATAAATGAGGCATTATGAAATAAAAGTGTCTATAAATAAATAAATGTATTTCATATTTATGTATTTATTCATTTATTTAATTATAGCTAAAACGGCATTCCATAGAGAGTATACCGACTAACTTTCACGGATCCATTTCCTCAAAAGTCTTGATTCATTGCCTTTTTTTCTCTTGATGAGTCCAATCACTCAGCCACATAGTAAATGATTCTTCTCAGTGTTCACCTCAGTGGACCGTATGGCCACAGAGATTGGATTAAAATCACTGCTGGGCATGGTCATAAGAGCTCAATCCCTATTCCTCTAATCCCTGCTTTAACTCCATGATATGATGTGAGGTTATAATCATAACAAAGGGTATTATCCTCCTTAAAACCTTCTGTTTTTTAAATGTTAAAACCTTCCCAGACATTTCACGACTGTTTTCGCACTGGCTGCAGGATCTGGGACCCCAGATAAACTGGACCAGGGGGCGGGAGGGAGGTCGCACCATACGTGGAGCCGGGACCGGCGGAGTCGAGAATACTACGAGTCGTGGGGCAGGAACTGGCGCAGTCGGTGGCACAAACCGTGGGCCGGGAACTGGCGCAGTCAGGGGCACGAACCGTGGGGCAGTCACTGACAGAGTCGGGGATGGAGGTTGTTGCGACCCAGCGGGGTAAACAGGTCGCTGACGCCCAGCGCGGGATGAGGTGCGCTGCGGCTCAGCGGGTACGCCGTAACTGGCCTGGAGGCCGGCAGCTCTCTGAACCCTGAGTCACCCTCCGGGAGCCAGACGGGTTCCCCAAAAGGGTTGGCCAAAAACCCTGCTGCGTCTTTGGTTGGTCACGTCATTGTGTCAGATATGGGTCGGAGCAATCACGGTGCGTACCGGAAGGAGGTGAGACGCAGAGGTTTCCAGGAACAATGGACTTTAATAGTCAAACTCAAAAAACTCCACACTGGGGCAGACACGGACAAGGAACAAGACCAGGAACAAGGCGCGATCCGCAGGAACCTCAAACATGACAACGACGCAACAACGAACAAGCGAACACAAGTGTCTTTAAATACACAGGGAGGGTGCAGGTGATTGGAAACAGGTGGCAACAATCATACAATTACCGGGGAGGACAGGACACGACGGGAAGTGAAGCTCACCCAGGGACAAATGAGGAACAGACTACAAAATAAGACAGGACAAAGACCCAAACCGGCTCGCCTGAGGAGTGGCGGACGAGGAACTGCAGCAGATCGCCTTGACCAAGTCTACATGCCTAAATGCATCGAGTTGCTGCCATGTGATTGGCTGATTAAAAATTTGCGTTAACGTGCATTTGGACAGGTGTACCTAATAAAGTGGCCGGTGAGTGTATAATAACTACTTAAGAATGACCAATGATGATAAAATCATCTCAACCTGCAACTCCTTTGTTGCTTGGGTCAGACTCTACAGAGTATCTGTTATTTGTAGTGACTCTGCTAAAAACAGCATGAAGCTGATTCTGTTCTTTACCTATACATTTTGCGCAAAACACGAGACAAAGTTGCAATTTAATGTTTATGGAGTCAACATATGTAGAATAAAAACATGTGGTAAGAGGGTGTAAAGTGCTAAAAAATTAGAAAATAAGCTTTCCAGTTACCAGATGTACCTCAATCAATTAAGGACATTTCCAGTATTGTACCTAATTTTATGTTTTTATATTTAAACTTCTTGGATGTTGGTGATCATATTCAGGATGAACACCTTAAAAGATGGGAACACAAGGATTTCTCTATATTGTAGAGTATATAGATGTCTAGTAATTGATGGTTGCCCAAATAGCTGCTACAGGTGCATGTCTGCCTTTGGGTTTTCAAAAGGCTAAAAGTCAAATATTGATTGAAGCAGAATGTTTAATCACATAAAACCATGTTTGAATTTTGGAAATGACTACTTCTGTCTTTGATCACTACATTTAGGCTTTTAGACTGAGGAGTGAGATAATTACAAGGACAGGTGAGCCTTGCGTTGCTCGAGGTGTGTGAGTGAGTGAGAGCGGATATTAACATGCCGCCTTTCTTTTCAAGTGTTAATAATTAAAAAAATGGACATGCCCCGGAACAGACCAATTATGCTTTGCTTTGGTCGATATGACTGTAATTGGAACATAATTCCCTAAATGAACATCAGGCTGTGTTGAAAAAAAATTAAAACTAGATATTGAGACCATAAACTCTTGTTTACTATTTTTGTAGTATAAATCAAGTGAGAAGTCCTTTGCCCTTAGACTCATACAGACCTATAAAGTCCGGCTTCCTTGTGTCATAATGACCAAGCCTGTCAACCATGTTCATAACCTTAACTGTGAAATCCATAAGAAAAGATTATGTTGGACACGTAGCGTATTTGTAATCACGTATCCTACAAAACAAACTTACTCAGCGCTTTCAGTTTTAACACATTTGTTGGATTTTTGATTAATGATTGGAAAGACAATCCACTCCAAAAAGGCCGTTCACAAACAATTCAACACTGCCACAGACACAGGGACATGTAACTACTTTCCTGCATACGTTAGCTGCAGTAGTCCAGCTATGCGTGGTTGGTCTTTTTAGGGAACCGAGGATAAACTTCATGTTTAGAAGAACGGTAATATGGCTGAAAAACACAAATTTTCCCTCATTGGTTTCCATAATCACCTAGCCTTGTAAGGCAGTGACTAATTAAATGGACAGAGCCGAGGACCTTGATGGCCAACCTGAGAGGATCTATATATTGATCACACTCATTCACTACTTTGCATCTCTCGGCTCAATGCACTTCTGTCCAGCCCTGATTGAGTTGCCAGCAGGGTCACCCAGAGGTAGTATAACAACAAGTATAACATCTGTATTTTAATCTGCAAATATGTATGTGCATTTAGTCATTTCCATCTTAGATTGAAAAAAAAAGAGTTTATGGTTATGTTTGTCTTAATGCAACTATGATACTTTATAGCTGGTAAACAAGAGGCTGTTTGGCTATCATTTACAAAGAAATAGTAAACATATTTCAGTTTGACTCTTCTGGTCCGTAACTGTCCATGATGGGGTGGCAGTGTTGCTTAGTAACCACAGCATATGACTGACCTTATCGGTGAAGTCATGAAAATGTATGAAGCCCTTTTATTCATTTTGCCTTCTGCTCCCTTTCTCTCGCACACGCACACTCAAACGCACACACACACAGAACATGCATTATTGTGTATTTATTTGTGTATTTGTGCATGTGAGAGAGCTGCACGGTGGTATTGAAGGGAATACCTGTCACGGACTGCATCAAGCAGCATAAAGGGTGAGGTGGGGGAAGGCATCCGGTGACAGGACAGTCAGCATCCACACACCACCCTGGAACACAACAGAGTCGTCACTGAAATATCTTTTTACTGCCGCTAATGATAAAAACAAATGAAAACAACATACATGGGATGCAGATTAAAGAAACATAATGTTGTGATTATGCGTTGTGTAACCTATGATCTGGTTGTTTTCAGTATCACTGTGATCTACTTAGCAGAATCTATTTACTCTTCAGGGTCTTAATGTCGGTTTAATCCCCATAACATATTTTTGCAACTGACAAAGTATAATGCCATGGTGGGGCCGCGTGCGACTGGGCAGGGCTGATGATTTCACACAGGACATCAAGAACCACGTCTGGCGGCTCTTTGACACAGTATCACAGCGACCCGCTTCGTAGCAAAGTGTTCCCACAGGGTGCACAGATGTTCGGCCTCGCAGTACACAACATCTGCACAGCTGTGTAGTCGGCTGCCACGCACGGGTGGGAAATGCCACAACCCGCACTTGAACTGTTGACAGCTAGGGGCAGGTCGGCACAGATGGAGGGGAAGGGGGTGTCAGGGGACTGGCACCGGCTGGAGGGGGGGGGTTTGTGTGGTGGAGGTGGAGACTGGATCTCCCATCTGGCACTCTGCCCCAGGGCACCTTCAACGTTTACTCGACAGAAAGCCTGCCAGGAATTGGAAGTCACCTTGCACAAAAATTGTACTCTGGGCGGTTTCACTGGGGTTGAGAGGGGAGGGGGAATGGGGGTGGGGCATTCAAACCCTGCGTGTGAACTTCAAGCAACAGTTTTTGCTTGATTCTTGTGTGTCATGTCAGGTGTAGCTGCTTAGCTTTAAGGAGGAATTATGACAAGATGGTCCTTGAAAATGTTTTTTATGTCTGGAGATTGCAGCGTAATAACGTCTATACAATACCTGCACATTGTTCTTGATGCCATGTTTCCCCAATATACAGTGTTTCTTGAAATCATTCTTTTGAGAGGAAATTAAAAAACAATGGTTCAGAGAGCCAAATGTACTGAAAATATAAAAATAAAAATGCTCACCACTGAATCTGAATTGAATCACAGAAACTAATCATTGGAAAAAAATACACTTTTTTTAACATGCATTTCTTGAGGCCTTTATCCTTTGACTATCTCCTATCAACTTGTAACTTCATATCATTGAGAGAAAAATCCAATTAAGTGAATAAATATGCAGCCTAAACTTTATTCAGGGTACGAATGAAAATAACGATTTGGAAGAATCTGTGACCATGAGGGCTCTTATGCAAAGTGACCCAAGGAGGGGCCACACTAAGAGCGATTAGCAGACCCCGGGGGAGAGGGATGATGATCTAAAACCTAAGCGGGCATCTGTGCTGGTCAGGGATGGGTCATAACTAACACCACGTTCAAGCAGTGGGTGATTCATATTCATTTTTGGTACGAGACACCAACTTTCTTTTTTAGATTTTTTTTTACCAATTTTAATGAGCAGTTCTGGCTAAGCGGGGCTTGCTTCATGCTGTTTTTAGCAGGGTGACCATGAGTTTACTCAAAAGAACAAAGAGATTTAATGTGTAATATGGGTGTCACATTAAGATGTGGCCACAGAATATGTACAACATCTGATGGCACGAAATAAGAAGTCTGCACTTCCTGGACGGGTCTATAATATTATATAATCAGTCAATGTTATGGGCATCAGATTTGAAATGATCAAATAACAATGAAATATAAAGGAATCTAAAATGAGTTGTGTCGTCTGTACTTAAACAGTAAACCAAATGGTTTTTGTTGCTTGACCATCATGTTTTCTAATTCAAAACAGTATTTTAGAGTTTTAGAAATAAGCCATGGACTCCCTAACACCGTCCCAAACTGTATCAGTTAGCCTAGTAGACCAGCAGATCACAATGGCTGTTGACTGCAGCATGGGGCAGTGGGGCGTCCGCTTTTGACCTGAACTTGCTGTCCAGGGCTTGGGGCCAGCACGTAAGAAAAGCGCTTTACGGATTAAGCATGTGGTCAGGTCATCTCCTCTCCTTCTCTTCACCCCCTTTACAGCTCCCCCATAATCCCGGCCTGAAGCTCCCTCCCTTCCTCATCCTCACCTCACCCTCCCCCTCCGCCTCCGCCCCGTACCAGCAAATGCCAACAGATGCCCACTGTCTAAGACAGGCATTATGTTCTTAGAGGATGGCCTGGTAATTCTGTCTTTTTTTCCAGGCTGCTGACCATTACCACACTGTCTAGGAGTGGTGGCGATGAGAGGCAGTGTGGGGGACAACAGGTAGTCATCTCGGCTGGCTGCGTCACGTGCGGGAAAAGAATGATGCAATACACAGATCATTATAATGCAATTCTCATTGTTTTTATTAATACTATCAATGCTATCTATACAGGGAATAACCAAATGGTATCGAGGGATCTCATCTAAATGAGAGTGCACCTCAGCATTTAGTGTTGTATTTTCTAACATGTTACTCATCAAGAATTTAAAACCGGAGGAGCAGGACTTCATTTGACATAAGAAAATGTGTCAATCACGGGGACTCAGGGAAAAAGTGGTTTGTCAGACCCTAAGGGGGCCACACTGACCTAAATACAAAATTGTCAACAGCAATCCTACACTGACCGACCAAAAGCGAACACTGGGGACACAGACATTTAACTCTGCAAAGACAGCATCAGTACCTGAGAATGAAAGGCTTTCTTCAATATTTCATTAGGACAAGTCCCACAATGTGGTCCAGATAATAAAGCCAAGGCTTTCTGGGAAGAAAAAAAAAATACATGTTATGTTCAGTAAAAAACATGTCTCTGGACAAAGAGGTTGTGGTATTATGAACAAGCTGGCCTATTTGTATATCCTTTTGTTCATCTTGTTTACTTCAGAAAGGCTAAGACAGATGTGTTTGCCCTATTGTTACTGATTTATGGTTTTCACATGAAGCGTGAAAAGAGATTGTTAAGATTAGAGTTTAACCCTAACCCGTTAAAGAGGATTTCTCTCCATTCAGCTTATCAGTGGTGCTGAGGTCATGGAGTGAGTGAGGACGGACGCCACCGTGTGGTCAGGAGAGGAACACAAAACCAGGCCAGCCCCCTGTGGAAATCAGGTTGCACGCTTGTTGTTCTTGGCTTCTTTACGTTGGGTAATTTGCACTGTAACCATGCAATCGGTGAGTAGAATTCTAATGTGCGTCTTCACTTTGGCCATACGTCTCACTATTTGTTTTTGCGTTCGTCTTAATTGACAACTGAAATGAAATGGAAATTGAAAAGACTAGTTGAATGACATGACATTTGCTGGGGTTTGTTACTCTCTTGTTTATCTATGTTAATTACTTACATTCTCCACTGCATATTGCATAGTCTGTAAGGTGACGAGTACACCTAATCAAGTACTATACCTCAGTGCAAATTGTGAGGTGCTTGTCTTTTACTGGTTTAATTGCTATAGTACACTTAACTGTTCATTTCATTATTGACAGAAAGGTGATTCGATTAATCATCAAATAGCCAGCAGTTCCCAAAGCCAAGGTCATATCGCTACCGTTTGTCCGTTCTAGGCTACAGTAGCGACATGGTGATGCATCACAGCGGACTCCATACGACAACCCTCTCCCTATGTAGACATCAAATGCTCATTCCCAGGTAACACAACAAGGTGATTGTTGAGATGGAAAAAATACATTATCTGCCCAAAATATATGCTTTTCAGGGGCGTCCTCTGGGACTCTCAGACAATAGTTCTCGTAAGAGCCAAATGCCATTGTTGTCAGGTTCCTATTTTATTTTGTTTAACACTGGGTGGCGCACTTTGCAACTTTACCTCAACTATAAAGGGGGCAAACAGAGTGCGGTTGGCAAGACGTTTGACCCGGAAGGGCAAAGGGTTTTTGACCGCTTGCGCGCGGCGCTTTGTTGTCACGTCTATGGATAAATGTGCTTTATGGGAAATAAATGGACCATTGTATGGATTACAAGGACAACGGCAATCAACCCGCGTCTTATTTTAGCACAGGGCAATCAAGTGAGCGTAGCATATAGCGTGTCATTCACGCCTTCCCCGGGTTCAAACAAGAAAGTAGTTCGGAACAAAACAAACTCCTTTACATTAGTCAAAAACCCCGCTTCAGTTCGGACTTCGTTGACAAGCGTCGGAGTCTTCTGCGTGCATGCGTGAAACTAGGAGCAGCAGGAACAGCCAAAGAGCCGTCGGTTTCCTGGTGGATATTGGTCTACGTGGGCTTTCTGGTGACGAGGAGTTGGTTGGATACTGAAATCAGACAACGGAGTACAAGGGACCATCCGATGACTGCACGGAACGAAAGAGGTATTTGCAGCGCAACGGCGGATTAAGCGTCGGGTCTATTGACTTGGCAGCGGATCGTTGGATCGATTGTTTATCACGGAGGATACGCACGCGATGGAGCAGACTGCACTGCAGGCTGTTGGTGGACACAGCAGTGTGGTTGACGTTGGGGATCACAAAGATTCTAAACGTGCAGAATTGCTTGGTGATAAACTAATAGAGTTGCAGGCAGACAGAAAGTCTAAACTGGACAAAGCCAGCATAATTAGAAAATCAATGCAAGGTTTAAAAAATCAAAAACCAGAGTTTATTGAGTTTATTGCCTGGTGACGAAAAGGAAAAACATGAAACTTGGTTCAAAGCAAAGATGATAGCTAACAATTATGTTATTTCTAAAACAAAGGGCTTTGTTGCAAGGTGTTCTGTGTATGATACTGTGTATGATAATGTTGCTTTATCAACTGTGTCACCTGAAATGTTGGATGCTGGTCATGGAAAACCTAATGCAAATGTGAGTTTTAAAGCTGTGCATGAAAATGTTTCTAATTTCTAATGTTTCTAATATCAGCAGCGAACGGTCACGTAAAACTGTTAGTAGTGGAAGCTCCAGCACTTCCTCAGCTAGGATAATGGCCGAGGCCGAGAGAGCAGCACTCGTGGCTAGAGCTGCAGCTTTGAAGGAAAAACACGCCCTTGAGGAGCAAGAACAACAACTAAGGAGGAGAAGGGAGCAGCTTGACGTAGATACAGAGTTTGCTGCATCTGCTGCTAGGTTGTCTGTGCTACAGGCTGCCGATCAGAAAGGTTGTTCAGCAGCATCCTCAAATGGCATGAATTCCTATATGGAAAGGGAAAATGGTAAAATGCAATCAGGGAGTGTCTTAAATGCTGCAACGATAGCTTTGACAATCGAGGTTGAAATTCCAACGCAACATACTTCCGCCATAGGACCGTTGCCTCCTAACAACCCGCTGTCACCAGAGGTGCTCAAAAGGCAAACTGAACTCTGGTGTAGGGATGCCTCCGAACATCAGTACAATCCACGTGAGCTACAGCAAGGAACATTGGAACCAGCTGAGTATTCGCAGCAGGTGAAAACTGCAACAACGTGAACAGCAAAGGGTTGTTTCAGACCAGTCAGCTAATGGAGCTCATTCCCCAGATCTACTGGCCGTTATGCAAAGACAAAATGACATTACTGCTACCCTAGTCCGCCAACATCATATCTCATCTCTGCCTCCAAGAGAGATTCCTGTGTTTGAGGGGGACCCTCTCCAGTTCAAACCGTTCACCAGAGCCTTTGGACAAGGGGTGGAAAGCAAAGCTGGAAGTGCGGACTGTCTTTATTATCTGGAGCAGATCACCAGAGGACAGCCTCAAGAGCTAGTACAAAGCTGTCAGCATATGGCGCCTGACCATGGCTACAAAGTGGCAAAGGGTCTTCTGCAGGAACACTTTGGCAATCCATATAAGGTCGCCATCGCTTATATGAAAAGGGTATTGGCTTGGCAAGTAGTTAAGGCTGAGGATTTGAGAGCACTGCAAGACTATTCCTTGTTTTTACGTGGCTGCTGCAATGTAATGGGGGAGCTCCATCATGACCAGGAACTGGACATGCCTGTCAATATGAGGACCATTATCTCCAAGCTGCCATATAGGATGAGAGAGCAATAGAGAACTACAGCTCATGACATCATGGAAAGGTCTCATGACCGAGCCCACATTAATGATTTGGTCCAGTTTGTTGAACAAAATCCTGTCGGACCCTCTATTCGGTGACATACAGGATCCACATACTGCCTCCAAGGCGCCAAGGCCTCCGTCAAGGTTTAACTCACAGCCCAGAAGCTATGTAAGGGGTAACATTGTTGCTGCTGCTGTGACTGAAGAGTTGTTTGAGGATGTAAAGGGGCAACCGTTAGGTACAGAGCACACTAAGGAAGCCAAGTGCCTTTGGTGTGATCGTTGCCACCTTCTGAAGGAGTGCACACAGTTTAACGGTAAAATGCACAAGGAGAAGATCCTCTTCCTGAGACAAATGGGACTTTGTTTTGCATGTCTACGCGCCGGCCACATGAGCAGGGATTGTGAGGGTTGCTTGGCATGTAAAATTTGTGGACGATCTCACCCTACCGTGCTACACATAAAAGGACAAGCGACTCAGGAACAGTTAACAGTCTCACCTGCCCAGCAACAGTCCTTTCATCAAACGTGGCCATAAAGGGGCTGGTAAGGACCATAATAAAGGTGAAGTCTGCAAAGGGAAGCCATGTAATTACAACTTATGCTTTTCTAGCTCCGGGAAGTTCAGCCACATTCTGCTCTGAACATCTGATGTGGAAGTTGAACATCACCGGCAAAAGAACAAGCTTCCTGTTGCGCACAATGGGGCAAGAACGGGTCGTCTCAGCATTCGCTTTGTCGGGTCTGGAGGTGTCTAGTTTGGACAGTAATAATTATTACACCCTCCCCGAGGTATTCACGCAGACAGAAAATGCCAGTCACGGTGGGTAATATGATAAGGGCGGAGGAGCTGGCCAAGTGGCCTCAGCTAGCTAAGTTGCATATCCCAAGCGGGAAGGCAGAGGTTGACCTGTTAATTGGAACCAACGCACCCAAGGTATTAGAACCCTGGGAGGTCATCAATAGTAGCCTGAATGGCCCCTACGCTATTAGGACAGTGCTGGGATGGGTGGTTAATGGCCCAATGAGTGGAAACAGTGATGTAACATTACCCTCAGCCCCAGTGAACCACATTTCTCTGGACAGGCCGGAAGATATGCTTACCAGTCAATGGAACCACGACCTGGAGAAGAGGCAGAGGAAGTTTGAAGGTGAGCTGAGTGGAACTCAGGAAGAAGTGCAGTGGGAGAGGAGACTGAGGGAGAAACTGGCCCGAGAGAAAGACGTGTTGGCTGGAGATGCCTTCAGCCTCTGTCAGCAACTGGAGGACAAGGACCTGGAGGTTCGTGCACTAAAACTGAAGCTGAAGGACCTGGAGGAGGAACTGGGCGAGCAGGCCAAGCTACGTCTCGAGATGGGGATGGAGCGTCTGCGTCACACTCATTCCAAGGATGTAGAGAGCAAAGATGATGAGGTGGAAGATCAGACAGTTGTGCAGCAAGAGGATAAAACAAATGGAAGTCCAGCTTGAGGAAGAATATGACGAGAAGCAGAAGGTGCTAAAGGAAAAGGGAGAGCGGGAGTCCACGCTTCCATCAGAACAAGACAAGGCGAGAAGGGATGACATGGAGACTGAAAAACGTTTGAGGAAGGACCTGATAACCACCAAGGCCCTTCTCGCTGATGCCCAGATCATGTTGGATCACATAAGGAGCAACACGCCCAGCAAGAGGGAGATCGCTCAGCTCAAAATACAGCTGGAGGAGTCGGAGTTCACCGGCGCTGCTGCAGTTAAAACTCGTAAGACCATGGAGGTGGAAATTAAGGATCTACATGTTCAAATGGAGGACATCTCCAAAACAAAACAGGCGCTGGAGGAGCAGCTGAGTCGTCGGCAGAGAGAGAACAGTGATCTTCAGTCCAGGATGGAGGAGGATCAGAGGACCTGAACGTGCTGATGAAGCACAAGATGTGGTGTCTCAGTTGTCACAGAACCTGACTCAGATCAGTGACCTACAAGCCCAACTGGAGGAAACCCTCAAGGAAAAGCAGGATGTTCAGTAAAAGATACAAGCCCTGCAGAGCCAGCTGGAGGTCCAGGGGCAGTCCATGGTGGAAAATTCTCTCGCCAGCCGGCAGGAGGCCAAGATCTGCGAGGTGGAGACCAAATTCGAGTTGGAGAACACTCAAGTCAAACAACTGGAGAGCCACGTAGCTCGTCTTAAGGAGAGCTTGGAGAAACCAACAGAGGAACAAGACGAACGCAGCAGCAGCGAGAATCGAAAGAAGAAGCAGAACCAACGTCGGCACGGATAGATCTGCAACGTCAAGGAAGAGATGGTTGAGGGGGTACCTGCCTCTACTTCAATAGAGAAAAAGTGGAACAACAACAACAAGAAGAGGAGTTGAAGATGGGATATCGTGGTTCTGGGCCACTCACCAGAGTGCTTGAAGTTTCCTGACAAGCAGGGACTGGTATGGTCTGTGAAGTTGCAGACAAAATGTAACGTCATTGAGAGACCGGTGACCAAACTTTGTTTAGTGTTTGGGGTTTAACTGTGAAGGTATCATTTTGATTATTGCATGGTATTTTGCAAGGTTTTTGTCTCTGTTTTATTGATTTGAATTGTTGTGTCTGATGACCATCAACAATTAGGGGCCGGTGTGTAAGAGCCAAATGCCGTTGTTGTCAGGTTCCTATTTTATTTTGCAACTCTACCTCAACTATAAAGGGGGCAAACAGAATGCGGTTGGCAGGACGTTTGACCCGGAAGGGCAAAGGGTTTTTGACCGCTTGTTGTTACGTCTATGGATAAATGTGCTTTATGGAAAATAAATGGACCATTGTATGGATTACAAGAACGCAATCTACCCGCGTCTTATTTTAGCACAGGGCAATCAAGTGAGCGTAGCATATAGCGTGTCATTCACGCCTTCCCCGGGTTCAAACAAGAAAGTAGTTCGGAACAAAACAAACTCCTTTACAGTTCTATTGATGTCACAATTTAGTTTCCTACTAGCCAAACATCATCCTAAACTGTGCACAACAGTATTGATTTATATTTTTCCTCAAAAGACATTTCATGAAACTTCAATGGACATTTTCTTTCACCAACTCCTGCATTCTAGAATAGTGCTTATTGCGTGACCTTTGCTCTATGAATCAAGGCTGTGCACACTATTACACGTGTTTGGAGCTGGGCTCAACCCGTAGCGAAATACTGGTTGACCTACAAAACCAGTGAGAGTGCTGATGTTCATCACAACCGCACGGCCCTTGTGTGTCGTAAAGAGTCATGTAGATCTGAGAGTGTATGAGGCTTGACGCGTGACACCCACCTCACCAAAGAATGGGCGGGGGGGATAAACATTGCACTACCCAGTAACAGGGCCTGCCTCCTTATTGGCTGTATGATCATTACATTTCTGTGCAAAATATGACACATGTGGTTTTGATCCAAGCATAAGCGGGAAGGATTACCGCAAATGTTCACACGCTCAAACATGGACAATAGCTTGTGAGTGTGCATGCACGTTCTGAGGCTTACACATGCACAGATACACACTCTTTAACCCTTATGCATGCGTGTGATGATTCTCACTTTCGCACAGTGGCAAAGCGTTGGTGAGAACTATGGAAGAACCACACAAGTAAGCCCTTTTTACTTAGATATCCTCTGAGAATTCATTTTTTCACATTCCAAGATTAGCGCGTCGTTGTGCAGTCATTTTGTTGTAACTCTTCACCCACCATAGTTCATGTGCTGGGTTGCTTACTCTGCATTTTACAACAACACAGAAACATTTAACAAAATACATTTATTCAGCCTGAACATTCCAATAACATGAACATTGGCACTTTTCTTATAAAATGTTGAAATAATAAATAGAGGGTAGAGGTGCAGTCTGTCATTGTTTACCAGAGAGAGGCTCTCAGGGGAGGTGCTGCTGCTGTTCCTGTGTCTGTTGGCCTGGGCAGGTGGTAGGAGTCTCTACTGGTTGTGTCCAGGGTGTGAATGTATGTGGTGATCTTTCCTGCCCAGTTCCTAACAGGACAATCAGAACATGGGTTGTTACTTGACTATAAAGGGGTCATGTTTGGATCAAGAGAGGATCTGCAATTGTTCATGTCATTATCAACGGACCACTCTCAGCTTCCTTATTAGACAACATTTCTATTTTGCCGCCCACAATATTGACACCCGGATGACGGCTACTAATCAAGCGATCACATAAACCTTTCAATATATTAAAGAATCAAGAATCTGCATGTCCGAGTTGGCTTCTTCTTCTACACATCCACTGTACAAGAACAACCACAAAGCTTTCAGTGAGTTGGTTGAGTTGAGTGTCAGAAACCAACAATGCTTAAGAATGCTTAAGAAGACGTGATATTGTCTTGTAGTATTGTCTTGATATTGTAGTAGGGATTACTCTTTGGTTAGCACAATATGAGGTCATTGACAACTGGAAACCTGCCTTACTTTGCAACTCTTCAGCTACCCGTTTAGCAGTGAGTCTAATCTGGGGATCTGGGGAAAAGACTGTTTGCTCAACACACAGGGGTGCCCAGCCTCTACATGCCTCATTTGCGAGTCATTAAGAAAAAAGCAAATAGATGAAAGGGGGTCCCCACAGTTGGAGATGACGCACTAAGGGTCCTCTCGCTAAGCAGTGGGCTATTCAAATAAGTGGCTAATTGTGGCATCCTTTAATCCACTGAAGAGCCGTCGGCACGGTATCATAGGCCTGTTAATTGGTACAAACAGGTTGCAGATGCAGGCTCTGGGTTTGACCATCTGCCATTTTGTGGGCCAACCTCCACGAGCAGCAATTAGACAGACAAGCTGATGGAGAGAGATCAAAGTGGAAGGAGGTGAGAGGGTTAAGGAAAAGGAGAAAACAGAAGAAAAGGATGCAACATTTACAAAATGAGAAAACCTAGCAGAAGAGACAGCTGCATACACATTTACAAAAGTGTAGTTTAGTAAAGCTAATTTTTAGATTCATTTTTCACCAATTATTTGTAGAATCATCGGTTCAGAAGCATAAAACAAAAATGAGTTAATTAAAAAATAATTTCACTTCAAAATATATAATATTGAATCACGGTTGGTTGATTAAGAGTTTAGAGGTTTTTAGTGTCTTGTATTTACATTTAGAAAATGGAGAAAGGTACTGAGCTTTTAAATGGACGTTGTCATTTGAAATATCAACCAGACGTCAAAAAAGCAAACCTATGTAATCACTGCAAACGTCTCCGGTTACGTATGTAACCATAGTTCCCTGAAGGGAACGGGATGCTTCGTGAAACGCAGTGGGAACGCCCTGCGTGGCCGCGTCATGAAATACGTGTGAAATCAGTCCAATAGCGAGATGGCACGTCATAGGCGGGTGACGTCGAGACCAGGAAGCATAAAGCGCCCCAAAACACAAACGCATTCATTTCTGAAAGGCCGAATCAAGTGCCACGGGCATCCCTGGAGTATGGCATAAACACGCAGCGTCTCGTTCCCTCCAGGGAACTAAGGTTATATACATAACCGGAGACGTGAGATGGTCTCAACCACCCACTTGCTTATCCTTTATTTAGACACAGGACCCCCAATGTTGGGTGGTCCGAAGTACACAAACAGCTGTTCGGAACGTCTACACAGGGCAGTTCTGTGGTTGTAAGCGTCTAATGCCCTAACCTGGCAGAGGAGGTTCAGCTTCATCTGGTCTGACGTCAGGAAAGGAGGACAGAAGGCCTGCAGCATAGGTCCGACAGTATTAGTAGGAACCGTAGGAATATAACCGGGAGAAGGTAGTAAGAACGCCTTCACCATACCGGGTGAGAATTCCAAGCACGAAAGAGGCACAGAGAGGGCTTGCAATTTCCAATTCTCTATAAGGAAGCTACCCGAGCGGGAGACAAACGTGCCCGCATCGTGGTTGAGTCCCAGGGCTGCATCCACGCATTTTGTAAACATACGGAGAGAGAGAGCTAGGCCGAACGGAAGAACCCGACACTGGTAAACTTCGTACCCGAAAGCGAACTTCAGGAACTTCCTGTGTTGTGGAAGGATGGCACGTGGAAGTAAGCGTCCTTAGATCTATCGTGATAAACCAGTCCTCGGACCTGATCTGTGACACGATCTGTTTGAGCGTCAGCATCTTGAAACTGAACTTTCAACAGATGTAGATCTAGTATTGGACGCAACCCCCCATTCTTCTTCGGAACGATGAAGTACCGGCTGTAATAGCCCGACTCCCTGCCGGGAGGCAGAACTCGTTCTATAGTCCCTCTACGCAGCAGAGTCTGTACCTCCATTGCCAGAGCCTGCTCGGGGTCTACCACTGACGGCGGAACCCCTCTGAATCGAGGTGGGTGAGCCGTGAATTGGATGGCATAGCCTCTGTCGATTGTGTGCAGGACCCATTGAGATACATTGGGGAGGGCTCGCCGCTCTACCAAAAACTCTCTTAAGGGTGCCAGCCTCTCGAGACTGGCCTCTGGAATACTCAGACCTGCAGACACAGTTCCCTGTAACGGCACACTGGCAGGGAAACTCTGTTCTGGCAGCCCTTGACCCCTCCTCGGAGGAAATGGGCAGCCCTCGGGCTCACGCTCGCTGAGACCGGCCACGTCCCGAAGCGGTGGCGAGGACAGTAGCCAGAACCCTAGAGGGTACCGAGCAAATACGTGCACCATATGATGGGTGAAGACCCGCCCCTCCCGGTGGGGATACCCTCCGCACCCTGGGTGTGCTGGGAGCACAGCAAGAGAGCGTCCCGGCCGATACTTACTGGTATCGGGTTCTTCCGTTCGGCCTAGCAAGAGAGCATCCCGGCAGCTCGGTTTGGAGACACCATTCAGGTGGTCATAGACCGCTTCCACGAGGAGAAAAGGCAGGCGGCGGCGTTCAATAAATTCCTTCCCCGTCGAAGACACGTCCCCGGGGCTGGCCGTCGAGAAACGCGGCTCACCTGGCGAAGCGAGAGAGCGTCGCGTCTCGTGCTCCCCCTCGTCGAGATTGGGCCGAGGCGCGGCACGCTCAGGCTAGGGCCTCTAGGAGCAGGGCCGGGCCGAGGACGGTCGCTGTCTCCAAGAAGGCCCTGACCACGTGGTTGTCAGGGTGCGGAGGAGACAGGCTACTTTCCCCGCCACTAGTCCGGGGCGTAGCGAGTCCCAGCGAGTGTGTGCCCAAGGGCCGTTCGCCTCCTCCGCAGGGCTACGTAGCCGGTCCCAGCGAGCGCGTGCCCGAGGGCCGCTCGCCTCCTCCGCAGAGCTACGTAGCCAGCCCCAGCGAGCGTGGGCCCGAGGGTCGCTCGCCTCCTCTGAGGAGGAGTCCAGGGTTGCCAGACCAGAGTTTCCCTGCCAGTGCGCTGTTACAGGGCACTGTGTCTGCAGGCCCGGTTATCCCAAAGGCCGGTCTCGAGAGATTGGTACCCTTAAGAGTTTGTGGCGAAGTGGCGAGCCCTCCCCAATATATCTCTATGGGTCCTGCGTACAAATCGACAGGAGCTACGCCATTCAATTCAGGGCTCGCCCACCCCGATTCAGAGAGGGGTCGTGCCGACAGTGGTAGGCCCTGAGCAGGCTTTGGTGTTGGAGCAGGAGGTACAGTCTCTGCTAAAAAAGGGGGCTATAGAACGAGTTCTGCCTCCCTGCAGGGACTCGGGCTATTACAGCCCCATGGCGTCCCATACTAGATCTACGGCTGTTGAATCGCGCAGTAGCGAAGCACAGCTTCAAGATGCTCAAGCTCAAACAGATCGTGTCACAAATCAGATCCGAGGACTGGTTTATCACGATAGATCTGAAGGATGCTTACTTCATGTGTCTATCCTCCCTCAACACAGGAAGTTCCTGAGGTTCGCTTTTGGGGACGAAGCTTACCAATATCAGGTTCTTCCATTCGGCCTAGCTCTCTCTCCCCGTACGTTTACGAAGTGCATGGATGCAGCCTCCAGGGCATCCGCATTTTCAACTACATAGACGACTGGTTGATCCTGGCTCCGTCGGAGCAGGTAGCGGTTCAACATCGAGATGTTGTTCTCGCTCACATCAACCGTCTGGGGTTGAGACTCAACGCCGGGAAAAGTGTATTGTTCCCGCTACAAAGGACCACTTTCCTGGGCATGTTCTGGGACTCGACCTCGATGCGGGCACATTTGTCTCCCGCTCGTGTAGCATCGATTCTTTCAGCCACCAAGCAGGCCAAGCTAGGCCAGTCACTCACCGTCAAACTGTTTCAGAGACTGCTGGCAGCCGCATCAAACGTAATTCTGTGCGGCCTGCTGTACATGAGACCGCTACAGTGGTGGCTCAGAGCCAAGGGGTTCTCCCCGAGGGGGAACCCGTTCCGCCCAATCGAGGTCACGCGGCGGTGTCTGCACGCCCTGGCCTGCTCGCTCAGCCTGGGGGCTATGGCTAGATCATCACGGTTCATGACATATAAATTGCCTAGAGATGTTGGCTGTGTTTCGGGCTCTGAAACACTTCCGCCCAGCCTTGATGTGCCATCATGTTCTTGTCCGCTCAGACAACACGTCGGTTGTCTCTTACATCAATCATCAGGGGGGTCTGCACTCACGCTCGCTGTACAAGCTGGCTCGCCAGATCCTCCTGTGGTCCCTCGGGAAGCTCCGCTCACTGAGGGCAGTTTACATCCCAGGGTACCTGAATCAGGGAGCAGACGCCCTGTCGAAAGACGGGCCGAGGCCCGGGGAGTGGAGACTCCACCCCGAGGTGGTGGAGCTCCTTTGGAGACACTTTGGTCGTGCCGAGGTAGACCTGTTTGCTTCCAGAGAGATGACTCACTGTCCCTTGGGGGTGGATGCTATGGTACAGGCTTGGCCGAGCTCTCACCTGTACGCCTTTCCGCCGGTTGTTCTGCTCCCAGGAGTTCTGATGAGGGTCCGTCAGGACAGTGTCAGTCTACTGCTAGTAGCCCCGTACTGGCCGGCCCGAGTGTGGTTTGCGGACCTAGTTTCTCTCCTCGTCTGCCCTCCCTTTGAGATCCCGATCAGAAGGGACTTCTCTCGCAGGCGGCCGGGTCGATTCTTTACCTCCGCCCAGGGCTATGGAAATTGTGGGTGTGGCCTCTGAGGGGGCCCGCCTCCTAGAATCTGGTCTCTCGGCTGAGGCCGTTGAGACCATCCTCCACTCCAGCTCCAGCCACAAGGAAAGCTTATGTTACGGGTCCCAGGAATGGTCCCACGGCAACAAAAATGTATTATCTGTGAGACAGATATAATATCAGCAGACACGAGGCGTTCAATTGCGCTGGTCAATTGCTTCTGCTTTATTCACATAAAACACTGTCAACTCTCAGTCTTAACTGTATGACAATAACATTGTTAAGATTACTTATTACAACTTAAAACTAAGCTAACATTCTGTTCTACACAAAACACACAGCTGTTCATATAAAATACAACTGGTCGTTGGTCACAGGAATCTTGCATGTAAAAGATGAACTGTATTCGCGCTATCCCTACGAGACACCGCTCAGGGCACACCCCTGCCTTACCGTGGAATAGCCGCTAGCTTGCCTGCTAAGGCTAAACTCGTAGCTAGCGTCGGTTATAAGTTTACAAACTAAATATTTACATTTTTGATCATATCTACAACACGACATGTTAAAGTACTAACCACTAGTTAGTATGACCCGTTTTCATGAGCACGTACCTGTGAGACAGATATAACATCAACATAAGCATCAACATAAGCATTAACATAAGCTTCTATATGTTATTTCACTTTAAATTTGTTAAGTATTAAAAAGTTTAAAATAGTTAAAATTTGCAAATTCATTTGCAAATAGTTAAACGTTTGCACTTTCAAATTTGTATCACTCTGTAGAGTGTATAAATAAAAGTGTATTTATATAAAAACATGTGTTTTTTTATCAGAAGAGTCATTTGGGGGCCGAAAGAGCCATCTCTTTTTAGTGAGCCGAGCCAAAAGAGCCGGTTCTCTAAAAAGAGCCGAAATTCCCATCACTACTCTCCCGGGCTCCGTTCGAGCCCATTGAGGAGGTCGCAGAGAAGCACGTGGCCACTAATATTATCGGGCCTATCATGCTGCAGGCCTTCTGTCCTCCTCCTTTCCTGACGTCAGACCAGACAAAGCTGAACCTCCTCTGCCCGGTTAGGGCCTTAGACGCCTACGTCCACAGAACTGCCCTGTGTAGACGTTCCGAACAGTTGTTCGTATGCTTCGGTCCACCCGACATCGGGGGTCCTGCTTCTAAGCAGAGGATGAGCAAGTGGGTGGTTGAGGCCATCTCACTTGCCTATAAATCGGCCGGGCAGCCCTCACCTTTGACTGTCCGCGGCCACTCTACCAGGGGTATGCCGGCTTCCAAAGCCCTCCTGTCAGGGAGAGTATCGCTGCACAACGTTTGTACTGCGGCAGGCTGGTCCTCTCCGCACACATTTGTGAGGTTTTATCGTCTTGACCTTAGCTCTACGCCAGGAGCGCAGGTGCTTTTGTCAGTATGTGCGCATTGATTTCACAGAACGGACACTGGCTCGTATGGCGGAGTGGGTATTGGCGTTCCAACAACGTTTCACGCAGCTCGAAGTTCCCTGATAGGGAACGTCTCCGGTTACATATGTAACCTTAGTTCCCTGAGGGGAACGAGACGCTGCGTGTTTATGCCATACTCCCGGCATGCCCGTGACACTTGATTCGACCCTTCAGAGATGAATGGGGTTGTGTACGAGGGTCCTTTATGCTTCCTGGTCTCGACGTCACCCGCCTATGACGTGCCATCTCGCCATTGGTCAGATTTCACACGTGCTTAATGACGCGGTCACGCAGGGCGTTCCCACAGTGTTTCATGCGGCGTCTCGTTCCCCTCAGGGAACTAAGGTTACATACGTAACCGGAGACATTCCCTCCGTTTGCTCAGTACGCTGACATCATCATTGTCCGTTTAGATGAAGTACACTTTACTGTTATTACCTAGGCAACCAACACTGACACTACTGAATACCTCTCCAATGTATAGTGATCATCCCCGAGGGAACCACAAGCCCAGGCTGAGAAACCACAGAGTTATTGTACCGTAAATGCAGTGAAGTCAAGTCTGACTCTACCGTACTAATAACAGACCTGTTTCCCATCTATATTAGAGCTCTCCCTCTGTGGGTCTTGTCACAGGGGGATGGTGAACGTAGGACTCGAACGCAGACTCAAGCTCAAAAATGAGCTTGGGGCAGGTGAACCGGGGAAGGTGCAGGTGATTGGACACAGGTGGAGACAATCAGGGACACCACAGTGCAGGAAGTGAAGCTAACCCAGGTACAAGAACTCAGGAAGTGAAGCTAACCCAGGTACAAAAATAAAACAGGAAACAACCCACACTGTGACGGCGCTGGGTAGTTGAGGATACAGTAGTCTGTTACTGATTTGGGAATTGACACTCAAGTGTAACATTGTCACCGCTGACATGATCTGATCTGACTGAAGTTTGTCTATGGAGACTGACTGTCATCATTGGTTTTTAATTATTTTCTAGGTTATTAAATCATCAGTTACATGTGCAGTCAACTTTAAATCTCTTTAAATCTTTAAACACAAAAAAATTGAAATCTTCCTTTAAAAGAAGAGAGGAGGCAGAATGCACTGATTAGCTAATATCAGCCACCTGTGTGCAGGTCAATGAGACACAAGCTGCCTCTCATTTCTTTAAATTCATTGAGTATAATCTTTAATTGTTCCACACCACCTAACATTTTCAGTATTCCAACATCAGCAAGCATTGATCTGAGTTTATTCATTTTACATGTACAAGCGCCCAATTTCCCTGCACGTTGCACTGAAACTTTTACATAATTTTTCCTGCTGAACTAAAGGAAAATGAGACAATGAAGTGGTCTGAGCCCAAGATGGAACTATTTTGTAGATACTTTATAGAAGTGTATTCAAAGGAAAGCCCTTTATAAGATCATTCGGGGCATGTTGAACCTCATGATAGTTTTTCCAATGTATCTAAACAGACAAGGTGATCAGCAACCTGTTCATCAATACATTCAGAACGCCTTAAAATAGCCACAGAACATGCTGTACTACAGACCTCGATGTGTGAAATAAAACAAGCTGTGGAAATGAAAAAAAAAACAAATTACGAATGGGAGAGAATTGAAGCAGCATCAGCAGCCAAATCAAATTCTCTAAAGCGAATGTCTGCAAGACTGAACTCATGAACTGATTGCTGATTCGACAAAATACTCATAAGTAATTAAATTCTGCCCATCTCTGGTTTGGAGAATTTTAAAACGGATAAGTGGATGTTGTAGCCAAGACGGTGTGAAGCATTCACATATTTGTTTGTGATGAGTAAAGGATATTCCTGTTGGAAGTTGGTTGACCATAGCAGCATGCATCACATGCTCAGGTTACCAGTCTGATTAGATCGCGCGCACAGATGCTTCACGACCCCATGAAGAGAAAATGGTTACATTCTGAGGCCCCGTGGCAACAGTGACCTCTGCTGCTGATCTACTGGTAATACCGTTTGAGGCTGTGGGAGGCCCGAGAGCTCGACCGACATGGACAGTAAATTATAAACAGTTCATGATTTATAACTCATAAAATAAGGCAAACGTTTTTAACATCATTTTACATTCTAAACCATATGAAACTTTCCGTTTTCTGAAGGATTTTGAGCATTAAGTGAACCTACACAATATACCCTTTAAAGGTTATTCCTCTAATTTTCTACTATTAAGCACTTATTTCAATCTAAAACTATACAGTACTTACAGTACAGTAAGGTTTACATTACTTTACTTCTATTACTTTAAAATGATATTTCATTTGTAAATCACCTTTTTTTACAGCAATTTATGTGAGAATACACCCTTTTCCTTCTTGACATCATTCATAAGAACTTGTATCACATACTAACTGTCCATCTATAATACAGCTTATTTATTAACAAATTAATAAATAAGCCTGATGTCAATCGTTATATCGCTTCTCTCATTCATGGTACTTACTCAGTTATCACTTTTATGTATACGACACACGACAGAATGTCATTTTCACAGTGCAGATCCCAAATTAGCAACGCAATTTTAGTTTTGGGACATTGGGCTATAGAGATCAAATTTATGTGATTTCAAATGTACATGAATGAAAACATATGTCTTCATCGGACAGCACTCTTTCTGTATTTATTGTATTTTGCGGGCATCTGAACGTGCAAATCAACTTCAGGGCGATTCGTCATCACAGCGGACCACTGAACCCCCCTCAGTGCTCTTCTTCCTTCCAGAACCCAAACCCTTTGTTAAGAGCCGGCGGGTCAATAACAAGCTGTGGATATAAGGCTGCCAATGGCCACCTCTTGCTGCTGGCGTGCTCCTCCCCTTGAGGAAGCCTTCATCGCCTGCTTCTTGGGGGCCGGTTGGTTTGGAAGATGGTCACACGCAGTGTCACCGTTTTTACAACTAGATGGGTCTTGTTTAAACTTCAATCAACAGAAACACCAGGCATCTATAATGATGGTTTGTTTGGTGAGTGTTTTTACCTTTGGTGCCGGTGGGTTTACATAAAGACTGAATGGGAACAAATCATTTTCTTTCTTGATCAAATTGCGCTTTCATCTATTTACGAAGTGCTTATTTTCAGCAAGGCAAAGAAAACATTCTGAGTTCTTAGTTGAATATGTAAGTTTTATTTAGGTACATTTACTAAACCTTTATTCCTCTAAGGTTCCTGGAGCTGGTTGTAAACCTCCCGTGAATCATATTCTAGTAGTCCAACCAGACTAATAAAACGATGAGATGGCACAGCCAACAAACATGGAATTATTTAGAACAAAGGAAATAGCAAAGCTTAAATTAGCCCTTTGGAGCTCGTGACAACCTACAGTTCATTCTCAAAACAATATTAACGTAAAGTGCTTGATCAGTACCATCTAAAGTGTTGGGTAACTTTTAATGAAACAACACATGTAGACACAGTGATGGTGCAGAGTCATACATGCCTCAGTGCTCATTATCAATGACACAGTGACATACATTTTTGAGGGTTGTAAAGCACAAGGAAGGCCACGGAATTAAATGGTTAATATGACGCAGACCAGATGTGAATTACATCTGTCTGTGACTTTTAACTAAGACAGTGTGTCTGAGGTGAGAGCCAACAGGTGGAAGCACAAGTTAAATCAGGATTCACCCACAAGAGGACCATTTGTATGTCAGATTACTCGCACTGTGTTTGTATTTAGATACAAACATTCAATCTTTGCTAATGAGAAGAATTATATAAAAATGAATATAATGATACATTTATCTTTGTAAAGCTTTCTTGTTATGCGTCACAAAAATATTCCTGATCAATAAGTTCTCCTGAAGTTTCAGATTTAAAGTGCACAGTGGGTGATAGAGGAAGGATTGATGACAGAGGTGGGTCTTTGGGTTCATCCATAACTCAGTCAATCATTCTGTGTTGATAAATACAAAACATAGAGTTAAAAACAGGACCATGTTGTAGAGCTACTAGTCATTATTATCTCTATACCTCCTTTGTTTGAAAACCTTGATTATTTTGTCCATTGCCATCTTGGCTTTTCTGAGTACACGTAAGAGAATTCCTTCATGAAATGAACATGTGATAGGGTCCAAGTTGTTGGGCGGAACCACTAACAGCCTCCAGGCCACACAACAATGTGATAGTCACCTGTCAATCACAAGGTAGCCCCGCCATAAAGCATACTTTGCTTCATGGCCTATTTGACTTCAGACGGAACATAATTCACTTAATGGACATCATGCTTTATTGATGAATACTTTGAATAAAAAAAATTAGATTATGAATAGATTGAGACCATAAACCCTTGTTTACAATGTTTACTCAGGTAATACATCACGAGAGAAGTAGAGGCTTTTCCTCATAGTGTTCTGTGCAATCAGAGGACTCTCTTCTTGATGAAAAGTGCGTATGGACAGATGAATTTGATATTGGAAATCAAAAGTCAACAGGATATCAAATCTGCACTGTTCTTGTGGACATGCAATCAAATGGAATCTTGCTCACTAACATCCACCTCAAGGATGAACTGTGGACTCGCAACATACGCTTGTGGCCATAACTTTCAGAATGCATTTGGTGATTATGACAATTCACACAAATAGCTAAAATGATAAAATAATGAATGCATTTTGGATGGACGCAGACTTAAACTGGAACTTTACTGGCCTTCGCGAGGAGGTTAATCAAGTTCATTTTCCACAAGCAACATTGCCTTTTAGCAATTCTAATAGCATTTGTACATAATTTAGAGAACCACTCTTCTACCACAAATATAGCATACCTGCATTTGTTCATATATCCAGTTGATGAAGTAGCTGACATTGCCGTAGAGTCCTGGCTTGTTCCTCCAAGCACATCCAACCCCCCAGCTAGTGTCCCCTGCCAGCCACCATACATCTCCTTCCTTGACCACTAGGGGCCCTCCACTGTCCCCCTGCAGGAGACAGTATCTCAGGTCTGTGTGTGTGTGTGTGTGTGTGTGTGTGTGTGTGTGTGTGTGTGTGTGTGTGTGTGTGTGTGTGTGTGTGTGTGTGTGTGTGTGTGTGTGTGTGTGTGACATGGACAAAAAACTCATACTAACCTGACATGTGTCGACTCCTCCCCACAGCTTGCCGGCACAGATCATGGTCTCAGTGACCCTTCCATCCAACACCTGAGGCCTGTTACAGGTCTCTCTGCTGTAAATGGTGACCTCGGCTTGATTGAGGTGGTCTGGAGAAGGCCCTGAGAAGTATTAATGATAACAACAACCACAGTTAGCTCAGTCAAAAGTGTAGAAAGCACTATTCCCTCACTGGGACTTTCAGCCTAAAAAAATAAGTCACCCTTGACGCAATGTGGAGGAATGAAAAGTTCAGAAAGGACACTGGGGAAGTTGGTAAATGTAAACACCAGACGAGCGCAGTGCTCCCCATCCCGTGATCCAGGCTTGACGTCCAGCAGACAGGTCAATCGCAGAGTTGGGGAGACACACTGGCATCACCGTACCTGCGACACAAATACGTCTTCAATGTTGGCTGTCACCAATGAAGAAAATGTTTAAAGTGATGAAATATAACTCTATCTGGAGAATACTAACTTGTGATTTGAAGAGGCGAATTGAGCCTGAGCAGGGCGATATCGTTGTCGTTATTATAGGGGTTGAACTTTGCGTGTGTGATGATTTTTTTAACTGTTTTTCCTGAGCGGATGCTCATCTGACGCAAGCTCACATCACCCGACTGTACGCTCCACATTTCAGCATAGTAGTTCCTGCCATGACGTAGTCAGAGGATAGGACATTTATATACTACATGTCTATAACAAAACGGTAAAAAATAAAAAAGAACAAGAAAATGCAAAGGGTATGAATGAATCCATTTGAGATTGTGTGAAGACGCAGGCTCACTTATGAAAGCAGTGTGCGGCCGATAGGATCCAGTGAGGGCTGATGATGGAGCCTCCGCAAACGTGATTGCCGCCGATCTGCAGACTGACCTGCCACGGCCACGCCCCTTTTTCTGCTCGCGTACCACCCACGATGCGAGTACTGGTGGGGGCTGAACTCACTCCGCATGCTGAGGGCGAGGGGGGGCTCGATTGAACTCTAAAGTTTGTTATAATAGATATTTGACCCCTGCGTCTGCGTGGCTAAATCACATTTTCCCAATTTGTTCATGTCGCCTAAATTCCTACAAGTTATTCACTGTTAAAGCAAAATCTTACCAACACATTGAAGCCCGACTGCTGGGCCTGAGCACTGTTGGCTGCAAACGAGAGCATCACAGAAATAGGTAAAGATCAAATAATCAATGCATATTTCCAGAGTTGTAACATTTAGTGTGAAATAAGACTGATACAGCTTACAGAGTGCAGGATGATACGTGGGGTGTTATACCTGTAAGAGAGCAGGGAGTGTATACTTGATCCATGGTTACTTCCAGGCTTCAGCTTCATGCATCCCTTTGAGGCTAAAGAACCTGCACTGGTTTGGGTGGAGGACTTATAGTCCTGTCTGTCGGATGGACCAATGTGTGATGAGATGGAGAGATTAAAACAAAGGTTAAGATATCAGCAAATCAGCAAAAGAGAGTCTACAAATCATTTCAGTGGCTTTTGTGGAGTGCAGACCCCCCGCTCCCCCCAACATGCTTATTTTATGGAAAAAAGAAAGGTAAGCTTGATATTTAATTTATATATATATATATATGATTGTTGAGTAATTATCGAGTGAGTTTTCAGGCCGTAGCTTATTTATATTATATATTTACTTTTTGGAAGAGTGGTGCAATGGTGTAATCCATTTGCTTAAAATGATCAACAACCCAAGGCAACGGCCTCAAAAAAATCCCAACGTCGGTGAACATTTTTACAAAGCCATGTGGGAGTCGGGCACCCTTCTGTGATCGGCCACGCCTATTGGAATACATAATAAATAATAAGTAATGACTTCTGGGTTTCCAAATTACCTTCCTTTCTATTAAAAGTTCTAAATATGTTGAAACATTTTTAAGATCCTGCTGTCAAACTGCAGAAAATCGATCAGCACCTCTTGTACCCCATCATCACACACACGTCTCTCCCGTAGTTGTCGTCCCAGTTTTCCGCACACACCGGCATCCAGGCCTTCCTGTCCGATGAGTAGCCCTGAAGCATGGAGTTGATCCTTTGGAGGCGAACTGTGCAGCAGGCAGGACAACGCTCTTTCACCACCACGACGTTTACTAACTAAATGTGTGCGTGCGTGTGAAGGTGCTGATGTAAATGACTCACAGCACTGAGACTCATCCTCGCCATGAGGACAGTCCTCTACACCGTCACACCACTGGGAGGCGCTCAAACACTTGCCCCCACTGCCACACAACCTTCCCAGTAAACACTGGTAGTACACTGGAAACACACATGTACAGCAGGCATCACACGCGCAACAGCACACAGCGAACCAAACGCATTGGGAGGAGAAAAAGACGTTTGATGCAAGCACAAGGCTCTTCTACTGGACTCACAGAAAAACCAGAGTAGTGTGGCGGCAACTGCCAGGATGAGAAGCACACACAGTGATGCACTTAAAATATTTTCCCCCTGACATTTCCTTGTTCCTGCAATGCAAAGAAAGAACTGTTAAGGAAAATATTGAAAGTAAGCTGCATGCGCTTCAAGATTTGAATGTTACACATGCAAACAGGCCTGATACACAGACGGAACGTACGTTCAGTTTATAGAGTATAAAAAGAAAAGTAATGACAGCAGCCGAACATGAAGAGAGCATACAGTATCATTTTGGAAAAGTATTTGTTGTCATGTTGGCTCTAAATTGATTGTAGGTGTGTGGATATAAGAGTGAATAGCTGTATGTCTCTATGTCAGCCCTGTGATTGGCTGGCAGCCGGTCCAGGGTGCACTGTGCCTCAATGCCCAATTGTAGCTGTGACTAACTCACACACAGAATCACGTTTTCTTTCTCTACTTACGCAGCAAATAAAATAAAGCATTGTGTGAGTAAAACTGCAGCAGTCTGTTGTATGGCTAATACATTCAATATTAGTTTCTGAAGTACGAGTACAAAAACAGGTTAAACTTGAATGAAAATGTTTTTATTTTGAATATTTGCCTCTTTCATTGACCAGACCCTCGCATTCCACTTGGTACACAAAAGGCAAGAGGAATCATCCGCTACTGTACCTCTCGGTGGTGCCGGGTTGTGCGGGTTCGAGTTAGATCCAAGTGTCACGGTGTGGTGGGTGTTGATGGTTTTGGGGGCCACGGCAATGTAGCTGGGTGTCGCTTGTGGGAGGTAAGGGTATATACCCTGCTGTGGGGCAGTAGGAGGGGGTCTCCCTTCCTCATGGCGGAACCCGAGGTTGTCATAGATGGTACCATTTGCCTGCAGGTGCAGTGGAGAGGTTTAAGAAACAAATCACAGAACAATCGTCAGATAATAAAAGGGGATGCTGGTTCATTTTCATTGGAAAATACGGCAATCTGTGGTGTGAAATAAGAAAAAATACATAAAGTTATATAAAAACATATAAAGTTTAAATGTACTTACCCGATTATCATTCATAACAAAATCGGTTGCACGTTCTGGGGAGGGAGGGAGACTGTGGCTCGATGAAAAGGTTATGAAACATTTAAAAAATCAACACACAACTGGCCACGAGTACATTAGGGTACATGACTAGCATGCATTACAGAAATCCTCAGAAACATAACCACTAGGTTGAGCAACTGGCTTATTATGTAAGAAAGATGAAACTACATAGCAGGAATTGCCCCCTAATCACTGCTAATTCTTAGGCTCAGTATTACAAATAAACATAGTCAAAAACCCACCACATTGTGCACCAGATTTCCACCTACCTTGAAAGAGCCACAAATTCCTTTTGCCTCTTAGGTCTGTACCTCGCCTCCTAACTCTCTCTCTCTGCCTCATGCCCCTCCCCTCCCATTCCTTTATTTATTAAACAGCCATGACCACACCCTTCCCACTGTGCACCAGTCAGCCCGTTGGTGCACTACCTGATTTATGCACAACACTTCAAAAAAGTCAAGAAGCCTGTATGGATAAAGACCAACAGTGATACTAGACACCAAGATGATGATTTGTGACAAAACCTCATTGACAAAGTGAATACGCTGCCTATGTCATGCTGCCATTTGCACCAATGAAACACCCCCACAAAACCCGTCGGTTTTCACTGAACACTCCGAATGGGTCTGTACAAAAATCAAAGCTTAAAAACTAAAACCACCTAAAAATGAAATAGTCCCAAGTCCTACAAGCAGGGCAATATTGTTAAAAAATACAGGGGAAATAGCTTACATAACTTTGTGACAATGTGACAAAGGAAAAGTCAACAGCTGATAAGCCTTCAATCATCTAGAGCCAAATAGCACCGAAACTAGAAAGATTAAGTGAAGTGGAAAAGGCATAGAGACATTGTCCATTCTCCAAACCAGACGTGTGACAGTTTAATCAGTAACGCCCAAACAAACAGGTAAGTGGGCTTAAAAATAGTTTTGGTTGAAGGACTTTCAGACCCTGTTAATATATAACTCAACGTTTGACTGCGTTAACTAGCCACTAACAAAAGAATGAAGAACGAGTAAGAGACCGCGAGAACAGAAAGTCCTATCAGGTGACATCACCTGGAACACTTTTCTTTCTTTCTCAGCATGTCCATCCCTTTGCTTCACTCCAACAGGATGTGCTCTAACTACTTGGGAATTACATGTGGGCCACACACATTTTACGCATGAATGTTTTCGCCAACACGTCCTAAATGAAATGAAAGAAGTTTATCTTGTTCATCTGTACTTTACGTGTTTTTAAGTTTTTAAGGATCAACAGGTTGCTAGGCAACGGGAGGAACTCCCCCGTAGGCCAGACTGTCCCATTTCAGAGGCAGCTCAGTTCTGCCAATGCGGGTGTTGGAGGACCAGCCCAGGTTTACCGCGAAGGCTGCAGGCTATAAGGATGCATGTCCCCCTCCACTTGCATGAATTCATGTTTTTATTTGTTGTTTAGATTTTAGGATATCGTATAGTAGCTTTTGTTGATTTCAAATAGTGTGGATCTGATTAGTATTGTGGGAAGTTAATAGACCCTGTTATACTTTAAGAGGTTTTCTGTGATCTCTTTGTGCATATGTCTAGTGCTGGTTGGAAACATAGTCAGTGTACAAACTCAAACTTTCAATTCCTTGCTCTTAATGAGTGAATATCAATTAGCAGACTTGATATATAGTTTGGCTACTATTCCTTTTTTTAGGGAAGCCCCCGTTATTTATTTTGTGAATTATCTTGGCGATTATTATTAATGATGTCAATGATTTAATTTCACACTAGGTATTAATCGACACAATACCCTTACGTGGTAACTGGCCGTGCCCAACACTCAAATGTTTAAATAAGATTTTAAGGAGTTAATAATTACAAAAGTACAACGAAACTTCATAGCTGGAAGTAAAGGCCATCATGCCAGTAAATTAACTTAGAAAAAGGAATTTGGTGACCTGTGAAAGTGTTGTGTGAAATATATTGTACATTCGTTTGATCGGCATGTTTTGCATTCATTTTTGAATGTACTGAATGAATGTCTGTTGAAAGGCCTTTTGCATTTGCAAACCACATGTGTATGTTAATGAATCATAAGGGGAGGGCTTTGTTTTTTCGGGCTAAGACTAAGAACATAAAATCCCCCACTGACCCGTTACGTACTGCGACACTGCGGTTAATGGCCGCTTAATATTATAGAGGTACGGTATTGATCATTATTGGCCACCTATAAATATACCGTAGTAAAACTACTTCTAAATTAAAACCAAAACTTTGTAATACCAATGGATTAATAACACAAAAGTGGTTTCATAAAAACTATTTATTTAACCATTTCAATTCAGAAATACATTTTGTGTCACCAAACAAAAGGAGTGTTTTGAACGCTGGCATGGTGACGCCACGTGCCGGCTATCAGGTCTCACTTTGCTGCCCGGGTGGGGCCGCTGGCATGAAGGCGTAACAGGCATTGTTCACAGAAAGAAGGGGAGTGGGATATGCCAGAGCACTTGGAGACCGCAGCTAGTTAACACAGTTTAACAGAGTGATTCACAGGGACACAAGTTCCTACATCCACTGTCCTACATCTTCTGGATCAGAATAGACGACGCTCCACCACCTCCATTGCAGATACTTGCCAGTCCGTACTGGCCTGACTTCAGGCTGTGCACCATGTGGCCCACGATCCTCGCTCCAGACATCCTGAAAATACAGCATCAGTGATCACAACCTTGTCTAAACACACACACACACACACACACACACACACCTATATGTTGCATTGACAATTAGCACTGAAAAGGTTTTAATGCTGAAAAATAGCTTACGGTAGTTATGAAGCAAAAAAAGAGAATTGATGCTAAATGCAAATGATATGTGAATGAAATTATACAGCAATTAGAGTTTAGTACAAGTGGAAAAGAAAATGGTATTGGACTACTGTCCTGAAAAACCACTTTGATAAGAGGTTAAAAGTCTATTTTAATAGACCTCCAATTAAAATTTACTTTTTGGATCATTTGTCCAAACTTATGTCCCTTATTTGACTAGATTGGTTTCCACATCGAAAGGAGAATATTTATTTTCCTTTGCATGTGGAAACATACGAGTTTGGTTCTCTTCTCATCCAAGGTGACTCCCAGACAGTCAGTGAGAGTCTCTCTCTCAGCTGCTTACCCAATGGGGTGTCCCAGTGACACGGCACCCCCGTTCACGTTAACTTTCTCAGAGTCAATGTCCAACATCTTGATGTTGGCCAGCACAACCACGCTGAACGCCTCGTTGATCTCCCACATGGCGATGTCACCCTTCTTCAACCCCGCTGCATCAAGGACCTGACACACACAATGGGTGGAAGCAGCAGGATCTTAAAACAGAACTGGGCATTAGCTCCATTAGACCAAAATACACATACATCTCAACAGAATAGACAGTTTGTAATCAGATTAACTTGAAAACTGGTTGATAGAATTTAGTTAAACTACAATGTACACATCAAACTAGAGTTATTGCCTCCAGGTTGCAAGTCTCTGACAACCAGTCAAGCTGCAGTTTACATCTATGTTAGTGAAAAGTGTTGATTGGAAGACATTGGAAAATACAACAATGTTTTCAAAATAAAAACAAGTGCACGAAAAGTATTTGAGTTGAATATAGTTTTGACTCGGTTTTATTATTTAAAAAAAAAAAAAGGTTCATTTGTTTTTCAGATGAACAAAACTTTTGACCTGGATTTGACTCCATGTTATTACATCATGTTATCCTATCCTTGTGAAATTGTCATCAATAACCTCTGAATTCTTAACCTCATAGCTTTAATTATTGAATTCTAAGCAGATCCTCCTTAAAACATAACGCCCCGGTGGATTAATAGATGATTAATCCAAATCATGTCAACAAAAGCTTATTTTTCACTAGTTAGGCTTTGAATCGGACCTGTCAGTAATATATTCAGTTAAACATGTATGTATATACACAAGTATATCAGAGCCAATATTCAAGGATCACTAAAAGCAGCATGTACTCACCTTTGGTACAGCGAATGCAGGAGCAATGGGGAAATCAATGGGTGCGACAGCAGCATCAGCAAAAGCTGTGCAAAACAACATTACATATCAATTTTGCTATTAAATATAAATACCAATAAAAAGATGCAGTGGTAACTGCATTGAACATTAACCAAACAGCCGTTATATTTTAACTTGATAAATACAGCCAGGTATTTCTAATTGTTGCGATAGATTTCATTGTTCAGTTTAGTTCCAAGTTTAGTTTGCTTATACGCCGTTTTATTTACCCAAATATACTTCCAACAAACCTTTTACTGCTTTTAACTAGCATATTACCTTCTGACCCAAAAGTTAAGTTTCATCTGTGGATCTGCAGTGTGTAAAAATGTCCTTTACAGTTCAGCTGTGCAAGAACATCTTAGTGTGTGTGTGTGTGTGTGGCTTACAAACAATCCTTGCCAGTGGAGTGACGTTGAGGCTCTTAGCAGCATCTGCAGTCATTAATACGAGAGCAGCTGCTCCATCGTTCAGGGTGCTGGCGTTGGCAGCCGTCACTGTGCCTGTAGGGCAGGTGACAAGAACCAGATTTACAGTTGTGCTCATAAGTTTAGATACCCTGGCAGAATTAATGATTTCTTGGCCATTTTTCAGAGAATATTAATGATAACACAAAAACCTTTCTTTCACTTATAGTTGGAGGTTGGGTGAAGCCATTTATTATCATTCAACCGTGTTTACTCTTTTCTAAATCATAATGATACCAAAAACTACCCAAATGACCCTGATCAAAAATGTACATACCCTGGTGATTTGTGCCTTATAACATGCACACCAGTTAACACAAGCGGTTTTGAATAAAGGTAACCATCCACACCTGTGATCCGTTAGCTTGTAATCAGTGTGTGTTTATAAAAGGTCAGTGAGTCATCTTTCATCCAGTGCTGCACTAACATTTTTGGATTCTGAGTCATGGGGAAAGCAAAAGAATTGTCAAAGGATCTGCGGGAAAAGGTAATTGAATGGTATTAAACAGGGAAGGGATATAAAAAGATATCCAGGGAATTGAGAATGCCAACAAGCACGGTTCAAACTCTAATTAAGAAGTGGAAAATTAGGCATTCTGTTGAAACCAAACCACGGTCAGGTAGACCAACCAAAATTTCAGCCACAACTGCCAGGAAAATTGTTCGGGATGCAAAGAAAAACCCACAAATA
Organism: Apeltes quadracus; assembly: GCA_021346845.1. Taxonomy (NCBI): domain Eukaryota; kingdom Metazoa; phylum Chordata; class Actinopteri; order Perciformes; family Gasterosteidae; genus Apeltes; species Apeltes quadracus. The sequence continues at coordinate 2,557,055 of CM037916.1, read as the reverse complement.
ACTGTACCTGAAATACAGGACACTATGAAAAAATGTGGTGTGGCAGTTTCAAGATGCACAATAAGGAGGCACTTGAAGAACAATGGGCTGCATGGTCGAGTCGCCAGAAGAAAGCCATTACTACGCAAATGCCACAAAGAGTCCCGCTTACAATATGCTAAACGGCCCAGTGACAAGCCTCAAAACTTCTGGAACTCATAATTGAACTTTTTGGTCACAACCATAAACGTTACATTTGGAGAGAAGTCAACAAGGCCTATGATGAAAGGTACATCAAGGTTTCACAGTATTCCTACTGTGAAACATGGAGGTGGGTCGCTGGTGTTTTGGGGATGTGTGAGCTACAAAGTCACAGGAAACATGGTCAAAATTGATGGCAAGATGAATGCAGCATGTTATCAGAAAATACTGGAGGAAAATTTGCACTCGTCAGCGCGGAAGCTGCGCATGGGACGTACTTGGACGTTCCAACATGACAACAATCCGAAACACAAGGCCAAGTCGACTTGTCAATGGCTACAGCGGAATAAAATAAAGGTTTTGGAGTGGCCATCTTAGTCTCCTGACTTCAACATCATTGAGCCACTCTGGAGAGATCTCAAACGTGCAGTTCATGCTTGACAGCCCAAGAATCTACAGGAACTGGAGGCTTTTTGCCAAGACGAATGGGCAGCTTTACCATCTGACAAAATAAAGAGCCTCATCCGAAACTACCACAAAAGACTTCAGGCTGTCATTGATGTTAAAGGGGGTAATACACGATATTAGGAACTGGGGTATGTAAACTTTTTATCAGGGTCATTTGGGTAGTTTCTGTTGGCATTATGATTTAAAAAGCGTAAACACCGTTGTTTGATAATAAATGGTTTCGCCCAACCACTAACCATGAGTAAAAGAAAGGTTTTTGTGTCATCATTCATATTCTCTGGAGAATGGACGAGAAATCATTCATTCTGCCAGGGTATGTAAACTTATGAGCACAACTGTACATTAAATAAAAAAGATTTACATATTAGAAAAATAACGATCACAATTATTATTTTAAGGTCAAAATTGACAAGACTATAAGGCTACATTTCAAAGAGAATTTACACCAGGAGCACTATTAGATATATTCCCTCCCGCGCCTTGTCAGCCGGTCTGCCCCCACAGAGTCGGAAACCTGACCATTTTGAGTCACAACAGGGTGGAAGAATCTGTAAATGAATCACTTTCGATTCAAAATATGCAAAACTGATGTAAATCATTACAACGACATCATTACCATTTTCTTTCTGGAACACAGCCTTCAGTTTGGGAACTTTGCTGAAGTCGACCCGCCTCCACTCTTCATCCTCGGACACAACCAAATCGGGTTTGCCTGCAGAACCACGTCCCCATCAGACATGCTTGGCAACATTTAACAAACAACTAACGTCCCCCGGCAAAGACCCAGTACCTCTCTGGGGAATGCTGACTGGCACGATCTCCCTGCCCAGCACGCCGGACTCGTACGCCGCTTTGCTGCGGCTGTACGAGCCGATGGCGTAGGCGTCCTGCTCCTCCCTGCTGATGCTGCTGTTCTTCGCTGTGTTCTCTGCACAATTCCCCTGTAAGAGAAAGAGAGCAAAATCAACACAAATACAGTCTAAACACACAAACCTTGAATTACCATCACATTTTATTGATGAAAAAAATGGTATAGATGTTTAGACCCTCTTCCGAATCACACTAATTATATTATAATATATATATATATATATATATATATATAAAATAATAATATATATAATTATTTAAAAAATGCATCGAAAGCTACGACCATAAGCAATTTAACATATGGCATGTTGGTATTCATGTGGTTTACCATGTGGAATTTGTTGTAGACGTCAGTGAGTCCATCCCTGACAATGAGGTCTTCCATCCTAACTCCGCCGTAGGTCGGGGTGTCTCTGGACATCACATAAGGTACGTTGGACATGCTCTCCATGCCTCCTGCTACCATCACGTCCTTAAATCACACAGCCACATCCTCGTTTTATTGCAATCACAAGTTCACTTCCTCTGTACCCTAGGTTTGAAAGGATGTATTAATTACAGCAGATCTGCAGAAGACTTGTAGTCTACGATGTGTTACGGTGTGTTCAAACCAAACGCGATGTGAATGTTTTGCGTCGCCTCAAACGCCCCTGGTACTTTTTTAGTAATTTCTGGTCAATTTGCATGGATCGCCTCATGATGCATATGTTCAAACTCAAAGGGGTGAAAAAGATGACCACAGGGGAGGAGGGGGCTGCACGCCACTAAATGACATTACATTTGCTGCGAGGGTTTGAAAAGTCTCCAGATTTATCGACAAAGTTGGCAACACTGATTTGGAGTGAAAAAACAAGAAGTTGGAGGGGACATGAAGATGCTGATGATGATGGTTTGGCCAAGACTTGTCACATCAAAGATGTTTTATTGCGAAGATTGCAACATCACCTTTTGTCCTTGTCTCACAACAATCTCAGAAATGGTGGCCGGCCAGTTGTCAAACTCCCCCTTCCCATCTACACTATTTATGTGCCGAAAAGCGACAAGTTTGATAACTTGTTGGCCTGGATCAGTGGCCGGATTTCACTATTTCTCTGTTGACGGAACCGTCCCGTGGCACGACACCATGTATTGCTCAAGCAAATCCAAACAGCTCCTTCAAGCGCCATCCATGTGTTATTATTGAGCAAAGTTCCTGCAATATTACATGATATTTAGTAACAGTCTGTCCTTAAAACAATACATTTACCCTACACTATAATGTACTATAGTAAGCGCAGTGATGGGATGTTGTAAAAAAGACACATATGGTTGTATGCTTTTTATTAAAAGGGTGAGGTGAAGTCTTTCCAAGACCGGTGGTAATATAGATACGAGGATGTATCGCATAGCTCGTGGTACCCACACACAGCAAACGTTATTAATTTAACGCTGATACGGCACGCCATTTGAAAACTTTTGCATTTGCTGACTTCGGCCGTATAACCTGAATGGTGCGACTTGCTGCAAAGATATAATGCACGCGCTATCGCAGATTTAGGTTGTTCCAGTCTCAGCCTTTGAATGTAATCATGTGGCGCAAAAATAATCAAGTTGCGTTTTTGTTCACAACAAAGTTCTCCCGAATCTTGGCAGGGGTCAGTCTTTCTTTGCACTTGAGCGAGCAGAAGAAAGTGTATCCAATGCTAATCCTACCTGGTGTCCACACATTAGGCTCTGAGATGCCATCATGATGGCCTTCATCCCAGAGGCACAGACTTTGTTGATGGTGGTTGCTGGCGTGCCAAGAGTCAAGCCTGAAGGTAAACACAACATTGGCAAAGAATGATGGATACAAAACAAATTGTAGGTCAAAGCATCTTGACCTACGCGTCAGTCTGGCACTGGGAATCTGCATCATTTACAATATATAAAAAAACCATAAATCATAATAGAAGAGACACGTCAGGTGAACGACATGACAATCCTGCTTTAAGTGCAATCCTTTCAGATTCACACGGATATATATTGGACATCAATTTTTTGTAGCAATGGAAATTTGTAGAATGAGGGCAATACCTGCTCCAAGTAAGGCTTGTCTTGTGGGAGCTTGCCCTTCTCCTGCCTGAAGCACGTTGCCCATGTAGACTTCCTTCACCACCTCTGGAGCAATTCCTGATAAGCAAACACATGAATGTACACCAGCCATCTCCTCTTTGATGCAGCACTCCACCTGCTCATGTACAGCTGATCAGTCACATCAGGTGGATGAGCCCAGCCTGGCATGCTGATGTTACCTCAAGGCCGAATAGAAAGAACAGGTTTCGCCAGACGAAGTGAACCATCAGAACACACCTGCCTGGTCCACGGCTCCCTTTATGGCGATGGAGCCCAGTCTGGTGGCGGGTACCGCTGCGAGGCTTCCTCTGAAGGAGCCCATCGGAGTGCGGACTGCACTGACGATGACGACATCCTGCAACCCATTCTGCGTTAGCGGTGCGAGTTCTAACATTTGAATGTGACGAAGTTATAAAAGCTATTGTACTCACATGGAGCGATGGGCGAGACGTGTAGGTTCTAGAGAGGTACTCGTGAGCCTATAATGGGAGGTCAAACAATACCACAGGTGTTTCCCGGTTCACATCGCAACTTCTCAACAGTTTGCGGTTCAGCTATGCTAACAACCATAGACATATACGTCTATGTGCTAACAACATGCGCTGGCGTTAGCTAGCATCAAGTACAATGCCGGAACACAGGCCAATACAACGCCGAATGAGCGACGTCTCGGCCCCTACCAAATGTCCAAAGGGGGAGACCCTTTTGGACATTTGAATGGTGTCAGTAGAGCTAGCTAATGTCGTTTAGTTGTTAATACGGTGCTATGAGAGCCCCGAGCGTCACGTTGAGCTCCCAGGTGTGTTCGAGCCGTCCAGGTTGACTCCTTTGGTCAAGGACAACACGGACAGGTTAGCAGGGCTGCAGTGAGCAAACCCCCGGGGCCTTGTGTTTACAGTTTACAGACTGTAGCCACAGCGTTCAAATAAATATACGAACCACAACACATCATTGGTACACACTATCGCTTACCAGGCGTTTACAAAGTTGCGTGCGCATGGTCAAAAGTCCACCGGATGACTTTCTGGGGTATGGGGTTCACGCACTTGCACTAATTTCACCTTCAGACATGCAGCAAGAGGACTAGAACACGTCAACCAATCACATTGGGAGGTGTGTTTCCCCGACGTCATCGTCAGCGGGGCATTGTGGTAGATGTAGTTTTCCCAATCCCATCGCACAGTAAGTGATTGATAATATTATTTTATTTTAACACAGTTTATTTGTATAAATATATAAATGTAATGTTTTTTTTAATACTTTTTAATGCAATTCCAGTCAATCTGGACTTGACTGGAATTGCAGGTCCAGACCTGGAAGTCTGTTAAAGCTATTGTAGCTGCTCTGCAAGTGGATACATTCGGCCTGGTCTGGTCTTTGATGTTTTCCTTACAAGTGTTCCTGTTGAATCTTCTCCTAAGAGAAATGGTTTCCTTTGCAACTCAGGGAATATGAACTTGTTTCCTCTGGTTTAGAGATATACTTAAATGATTGACTGTTCATTCCAACAATGCATAGGTGGTTCTTTGTTTTGTACTGAAATCAAATTGTTATCTGAAAAGAAATTTGTCAGGTCCAGCAGAAGAATTGAGCAGCAATTAATGAATCTGCCTACATGCTTGATTACAGAACTGTGGAGGCTGCACAAGGCGGGTGCATTTGTGTCCAAAATGCATCATTTTAGACAAAGCACTCCCTCTGATCCCCGGCAAAACACCAACCAAGTGAGACGTAGATTCGATAAGTGCTTCTTCAGTTAAGACAAATAACTCCCAGAAAGACATGCACTGCTTGTTTTGATTAGAGTAATCATTATCATAAATAGCTGAATATACCTTTGTTTACAGATCTAACCTGCATTGCGCAACTAGTCAACAATCTGTTTTAAAATATTGCAATTACAGAAAAAATTATGGCATTATTTTTTTTATTACACAAACTGTAGAATCTATTATGAGTGTGTTCCGTCAGTAATACAGAATACTCCATTATGACATGGTGCCTTCATCTTTTCCGCAGGAGGTACTTGTGGACAGAGCGACTGAAAAGGTTGACCCATGTTTCTGGTCTTTCCTGCATGCAATACTCACATGTGTTGAGTAGAGTAAATACCTCTCTGCATCTTGAAATTAATAAGGAGACTTTGCTCAATAAAAAGAACACTCATCTTAGAAAATTTAAACATTTTAATAAATAAAGACTGATGTAATATACACCATTGTGAATATACAACTACAACAAGCATACCAAGACATTTGAAATACAAAAAACGACTGTTTGCTTGAAAAGCTTAATTTTTAGAAAGAGTGGGAGTGAGCAGGAATTACATTAGCCATACATTCTTATTAGTGTGTGTGCCAACAAATATAAAAAAGCTTCATGAGCACTGACTTCTCCATGGTGGTCAACATAAAAATAAACAAAAATACAACAATAGAAAAGAAACAGAGTAGTTACATATCTGGACTAAAGATTTCCAAGAGACAATTTGAGGTACTGAGTTGTCTACACCTGTAACTAACAGAGAATACACTCCTTTCCACAGGGTCCTAAAATAAAAATAAAGTCTGTAACTCAAACCAGTTCTACACATCTGAGGAAGACTACAGGAAACAAGTAAGAGTAGACCACTCCCTTGTTCTTCTTCCGCTTGTATTGCATTTGTGATTGGACTTAAAAAAAAAAACATGACGTTTTTCCACTTAAAGTTGCTCCAAAAAGGGTGAGTGTTAACAACTTTTAAACATCCTGATAAGACAAGATGGCAATCCTTCCTCCGGTTTTCAGAGACAGTAACACTACAGGTCTTCTAACCACCTCCACCCAGTGGTTGCTGTTGTAGTTGCTAGATGTTGATGCTGCTTATTCTGTGAAGTGAAAGAGCACCTGCAGGGTATGGTGGTATGTCTACCGCACCTGATAGAAAGACTAGAGAGTCAGTGAGCTGAAAATCTATGAAGAAATATAAAAAGTGATTGTGAACATATCTGTTCACTCAGCACCAAACACAATGTGTGGATACTATTGGCAGCCACCAATACATCGGACTTTGAAGCAAGTTCAGAGCAAAAAAAAGAACAAGTGACTTGTAAACTAAACCCCCGGGGAACAAAAATGTTAGGGACATGTGGAGTGAACCGCTCGTTTCCAATTTCCTTTGCTTTTAATAAAGCCGTTCACTTATCTGTGTTTCCCTGAAACAGCAAGAAGTCAATGCAAACCATCTAAATTCCAACACTGGCCGACAGCAACATTACAGTACAGTACAGGATTGTACAGCTACATTTTGTCTAAAGCAAGGAAACATCAAACTTAAAAAAGCACCACAGATATGTTTAAATAGCACCAGTTGTCAGAATGTATATCACATGTTTCTTTTTGGCAATGTACAGCACTGAATTGAACGTTCAGCAACCGCTGCAACGCTGCACCTCTACCTCGGAGCCAAAGGCTGGAGATGCTAGCGTTAGCTGGCACGTGCCCCCCGTTGGTCAATAAACTCGTGCACCCTCCTTTTACGTCAGTCCAAAGCCAGCATCACTCACACACATACTGTAAATATGTAAGGTTCTATCTGTAGATTACACATTAATGTTTGTGTGCTCTGCTGTGATACACGTCGCAAAGGAGCACCATAGTCGGGAAAGAGAGTCTCGCCATTCTTTCATGCCAAAAAAAAAGTAAAATTTAAAAAAGATATATGAGTAAACGCAGAAGCTAACCTAGTGAAAAATATATGTATATAGTTAGGTAGTAAAGGTAAGAAGATGGCCCACACATAATACAACAATTACATTTTCTATTCACACCAAATGGACATTGCTATGCTTGCAAGTTTGCTGTATCCTTCTCTGTGTGACACACGTGAGACATACAGTACAGTGACAGTGTTGGTGTTGGTGCACAATTCTCTTTTGTTTTGCACACAAGCTAAAAAACTGAGACCAATTTTCTCTACTATGTGTATTTGCCACAATAAAGAGCAAGAAATGGATATAAAAATAATAGAATATAGACTTACATTCTTGAAAACAATTACTGTCCCCAAATATATATATATATATATATATATGAACAAAATGGTTATGCGAATATATATATATATATATATTCGCATAATATATTCACATGCGAATATATATATATATATTCGCATAACCATTTTGTTCAATGACAATGACAATATATTTATATCTATTTATATTTCCTGCCTCTATGGTATTAAATTCTTGAACTAAATTCTAGCATTCAGGAGATGGGTCTGTTCCGCCGTTTTATATTGTGTGACTGAAGTACCCACCCAGTTGTCAATAGGGTTGAATGTGCATCATATTTTCTTCTACAAAAAATAAATATATGACAAGTTAAGCTTATTTGAGATATTATTTACAAAGAGTAAGAAAATGTTTTTTGTTTGTTGTTAAATCTCAAATATGTGATGATAAACACAATTCTCCTCCTGTATCATTTCTAATTTAGATTATATCATGGTCATGATCCTTTTGTGAACGTCAGGTAATTTATTGTTATCAATTTATTAAGTCCGTGCAGAAGAATGTTGAAATTTGTAACGTATGCTATTAAATCAATAATGAGTATTGTGAGTCCAAATGACAATTTGTCCATATATTTACAGAAATCTCATGGATCTCAGTGATATGATGATTAAAGTCCATTTTTACAAGTTAGTTGCATGTTTGAGCAAAAATAAACGTTTTAGATAAGATGCAATCAGGTCAGAGAGGTGCATTTAAAAGGGGACTATCGGGTTACAATGAGTCTAAAGAACAGAACAACCTGTGCGACACGTGTAAGCACCAAAGATTCTTCATGCTCTGAAGTCCCTCTCTAAATGCATCGTAGAGAATGTGAAGCGAGAGCAGAATGTTCGTTTCTCCTCCGCTCAGGAGTCAGCAGTGATACAGTACTGAGATATTCTTAATACATTTTTTCCCATTAGCCACCACAAACACGACTGTTCGTAAGATATTTAAGAGTCTTGTACAGTTGTACGTTGCTGTCCTCTTCACTCTAATGGGAGAGCTCAAAGCTACTGTGTACATGTGTGACTCAAAGATACCCTCATTACGGTACGTAGTCCATCATCCTTCTAACCTATATTTCACATAGAAGTTTACATCTATGCACTGGACTTTACACAAGTCACAATGTAGTTGGGCAACAAGACTTGGTTTTCTTCACCTAGCACGTATTATAAAAATATCAATTAAATTAAATGTCATCACAGAAGTAGTAAAAGAGCAATTCTAACGATTTACCAAATCTTAAATCTATTCTTGCTGTTTTAGCTTCAAATCCACTGAATTTATCTGACTATATGTTATTTTATTGCATCATGACGCTTTTGTTAAAGGGGAGGAACTGTTTTACATGCCCTGGTCAATTTACAAATGTTGCTCTATCTTGCTTCTTTTTCTGACTAGTGGGTTTGTATTTGTGTCTTGAGATTTCTCCTATATTCACCCCAAAGTGACCAATCGACCACGCCTTGTTTATTATGTTAACGCAACATTTGAGAAATCTACGTAAATTATCTCTATGTAAGTTCTTAACTGTGGAAGTCATTTTTTACTGACTTCAAAATGTATTTATTTAAAGTTTTCTTATGAGCCCAAATATGTTCAGCAGCACTTACATAAACTCCCCAGGTTAATTTCATCATATATACTGTAGACTTATATCTTCATTGAACATTTTATTAATCAAAACAGTTAACATTTAAATAACTAGAGAACTCCCACGTTGATAACTATTAGTTCGAATTGTCCTTCTGTGGTGTCTCCCCTTCATGGTCAAACTTATTTTATTGTTTTGCAGCCAGTTTAAAATCCCCATGACTGTTTCATCAGGTTCATTCTTTCCACATTCAGTCCCACCATGGACCTACCGCATTTGTTACAAACAACTACAGATTGCTTACCACAGAAATGGCAATCTACCATTTTTGTCAGTAGCATTCAACTGTTACCACTATACTGTACACTATGTACATATTTCACAGTGGCATATTAAGAGGTATGCAGTACTTCTACGCTGAGGCAGATCTGGCTTCCCGCTCAGCCTTGTAGAGTTGTCTCGTCTGTCCAGCTAAACTGTCCTTGATTAGATGCGTCACAGCAGCCCTCTGTACCTCTTGCAGACACAAGGGACAATTTCCCACCCGCTGGGGTTCTGACAAAATAAAAAAAAACATCTGGGCTTTTCGGAGTTTACTCTAGGTGTTCGCTCCCTCTACATTCAATCAGAAAAATGAAAAAATAAAATGATACCATGGAACCCTCACTATGCACAAAGCAGCGCACATGTCAGGGCTTTAGATGGGTTAGTTTATCACTTTGCCTTGGAAGGGATGTTAATGCTCACCTTGTTTATTTCCATGTATCCACATATTCAAATAAAAACAAATGTGTTTATGTTTCAGATTGATTTCTGTAATTGCATGCATATTATTGCAAAATTTTAGTAAAATATTCTATTAATTATATTTTTCTTTCCATTTTACAATATATAGATTCATTATATCTACACATTTCCATGATTAATACAATGTATAATTAACTATTTTCTCCAGTCTTACAAAGATGGGGTAATTAGAACATGGAAAAGTCCCCTTAGTGTTACGTGGAAAGGGTGCCACCGATTTTACGGATACAAAGTTAATTCCTAACCAAGGAAAAAAACAATATTATTGGTGTGTATGTTGGAACAATAGGTTGGTGCGGTACAGTATGTACAATAGAAGCTCTGCTTATTGTTAATACAGTTAGTTTTGTTTTGAATCCAATTAAAACCCCTGATTAGTATTGATTCCATCATGGGTAGAAATCATAGGAGACTGCTTTAAGATGTTATATCTGGGGAAACATTATGCAGTAAAGAGCCTGCGATATCATGGTTCATTCACTATAAATAAAGGTTTTTATAGAGGAAGAGGGCTCTTTCGGAGTGATTTCTTGAAGAAGCGCCTTCTAATGCCTTGTCTTGGAAGTGGCATTTGTAATCATTTATATGTATATACTCACCGGTATGGTGTTGCACATACGCGGCTCGCTTAGCACCATTAGCAACAAGTGTTTTACACAACCGCTGAGCGACCTGTGATGACCTGTCAGCATTAAATGTAATTAAATATAAGTTACTTCCACTATATTGACACATTCTTTTCGCTACCAGCTGCACCAACTGTTGCAGACATCACAATTCCATCACAAAGGCACTATCTTCTTTACCGAAACCGCTGATTTTTGTATAACTGATAGAATAACCCCAATGTATGTGCACAATGACTTTATTAACTTGATTCCTTTTTATGTGTGATCATTTTATGTAAATATATATATCCTCATCCCTCTCCTGCACTTTAAAAATCTAATATTAGAGGAGAAGTCAGTTTCTCCTTAATAGTTTCACAGCTCTCATTATGCAGGCATTCATTGTGGAAATATCTTAATCAAGTAACCGAGTTTACTCTTTGAGAATTTGGTTGATTATAGAAGACTAGGTTTGAAGTTGACAGAATCGGCTCAAAGTCCTCCAAGTAAATAGTTGCTTACAAATTCCTTGAACATAACTATGAGCTATGCTACTCCGGACACATTTCAGAAGTACAGAAACCCGAGATATATTATGAATAAATATAAATATGTTGTGAATTCAACTTCTGAAGAATCTGAGCACCTTTAAAAACAAAATTTAAAAACCAGCAGTCAAAATGTTACAGTATACAACCTCTCTGTTAAATCTAAAATATGAATGAGCTCAAACGTGTGCAATGGGTGATACAGTTACATTTTTGATGTTATGGCACTTCCCACACCCCAAGCGTCCGCATCTTCACGTCAGTTCGAAAAGCTGAACCATCTCATTACTGGAAGCTTCAAACTGAAAGTGGGGCAGTATGTAAGTAAAACTTTGACAACAGGTGACTTCAGCCTCAGCATTTAGAATGACAAGCCCGTGAAGAGACAGAATACAAAGAGGCAGGTACTTTCATGAGCGCGCACAAACCAATACAATTTAAAAAAGAATGAATTAGAAATAAATAATAGACACAAGTGAAGCAGGCAACCAACCAGAAGCTCAATTAAGGCCAAACAAAGTCATTGTTTGTCATGCCCTCCCTATATGCATGAAGAAAATACTAGAGTATACTATGGCACACAATCTTACCCTCCACTATGTATGTTTTTGAATTCTTTTTTTTTAATTTAATTCGTTTTGGCATAACTATAGGTCTTTCTGAACCCTCTACACTTCCTAAAGTAGAAGAACTGGCGATGTAAAGAAGCAGACGGAAGTAAAATAGAGAAGGTTTCGCTCCAGTGCAAACAGTTACATGATATATGAGAGGTTATATAGAGCAACTGAAAGTAATTCAATCAGCACTTTAGTGGTTCATCATTAGTGTGTGCAAGGCAAATGTACAGTTAAGTGCCTGTTAAATGACAAACGTTAAATAAGAAATGGAATAAGGTGAAAGCCAAAAGAGTCCCTTCAGTTGGCTGAGTTGACCAAGAAGTCATTTTGTGTTAGAATGTGACCAAATTATCATTATGCAAGCTAAATGAACTCAATCTATAAACATTAAAAAAAAACAACGCAAGAGAACAGGGCTCTAACGTGTCAATGTAAGTAAGGCCAGTGGAACACAGATGGCAAAGAGATGGAGAAAGGCTAGTTTCTTCTGCTGGCTGGTCTGGTGGTCATGTGGTCTCGTGTCCTGTGCTCTGAGGTATAATCGGTAGGAAGTGAGAACGTCCACATTTGTGAGGCAGGTTTCTCGCAGAAAGGAGACGTTGCTTGAAGGGGCTGTAAACAGAGACCCGCAAAGATAGTTTTTTTGTCAAAAGAAGTCTGGAGAAGCCTCTTAACATGAAAGTGTAACACTGACAAGGGAAAACTGTTTTTTGTTTTGTTTTGGACAATGTATGGCCACTTTATGAATTTATCTTTTTGCACTGGAGTAAAACTTCGTCGCTGCCGTTTTGATTTGAAATGTACATTTGAAGGGACTGCCATTGTACGCACAATCACTAAACTGTACTTTTTTTTGGGATGTACTCTCCGCACAGATGCAACATGGCAGAATGCTTGCTAGTGCCGATTGAACTGAGGGATTTTTTACCAAATCTGAGAACGGAAATTTAGTGCTCGTCCCATTTGCAGACAATACATTGCAAACATCTTGTTTGTATTTACCATAGGGTATGTTGCAAGTGTTGTTTCTGGAATGAGGGCATATTGCATGATTGTAACCTTGATCTTAAGGGCTTTCAGAGGAGCGTGGCGTGGTCGAGGTCTATGTTGTCCATGCTGGCCAGAATAGCCTTCTGGTCCTCTCGGGGTGGGCGGCGGTACAGCAGAGCAGAAAAGCGGGTGTATGGGTCGTGAAGGATGGGCCGCTTCTTCTTCTTGCGGAAGTAGAGAGCTTCTTCGGGCTGGAGTACCTGAGAGGTGTAGGCCGGCTGGGTCTGAGAGGTGGTGACACCTGAAGAGGGTGGGGTTGGGATAACAGGTAGGGTCTGAGCCAATGGAATTCATAGTGCTAATATTTTACTGGCAATTCTGCACGTTAGCCACTGGCATTCTGCACGTTAGCCACGTTTCAGTGACACACAACTATATAAACGCTAATTAAACTGTTCCATTATTTAAGCTAATTAGCGTTGTTTCAGGAGCAAGACCACGCCTCCAACCCGCCTCTTCCGGTGTTTCTACAAATACAGGTCAGCCCTCTCTTCGCGTCCGTGGGTACGCATTCTGAAACCCCACCCTCCCAACCCCCTTTTCTTTTTCTTTTCTTTCTCTACATCTTTTTTTCCAACTTTTCGTAGGGCCCTGAAGGGGTTCGCCGTGCCACAGGAGCACGGCGGATTCTCCAACGAAGCTCTCCACAACCCATCCGACCAACCAGTCTTAATCGATCGTCGACACATTCACTCATGTTAAACGCCTTCAGTTGGATGCCGTGGTCTTAGCTAGTGAATGTGCTCTAGTTAATATGAATACTAAGAAGCAGTCCTGCCTTGCCTCTGCATCAGTAGGACCCGTCACTTTTCCAATTTAGCACATTAAGTTCAGCTAACTTGTTTGTTAGTAAAAGTGGTTTGATGTCTAAACTCTGATGATGTAATTTTAACTTCAAAATAATGAACAGCAAATGTCGTTGATAGTGGCTTATAGGTGGGAATTTACATGCAGGATGGTCTAATGAAATGAGCTATTGTGTTATATGAGAAATACTGATATTCAGGACTTATTGTTAAAAACTCTCCCCTTTGTTTCCAATGTTTTGGAATTACAATAATTGCTGGAAAACTCCAATAAAATGTTAAGATGTTAAACTTTAAAACAACAAATCTGTCAGCCAGTGTTTCCACTGCAAACCTCAAGAACCACTCATCTGTTCTACTTGCCTTTCTAGCGTATTGCCTGGGCCCTCAGGACAATTTGGACACACAACACATTCAACATCAATAAACATTGAATAAATCATTGCGGTATCAGGGGGCGGGGCTTAGAGAGTCTGTGGAGTCGATACAACCAAGCTCCTCTTCACCTCCCGTGAGTGTCAAGCAATCGGCTGCTATGACAACACTGCTTGACAACGTTTTTACAAAGTCAAAAGCCGAATCAGTACCGACCACCCTATTGAATCAATGAAAGAGTTTACTGAAATGAACAAACAACCATGGAAACATCGTTCGTAGGTCACAAAAGGCATACGAATGCAGTATCTAAAAATGATCTCTGCGTAAAAAGTGAGAGGAACAGGTTTCACACCTGCTTTCTTTCTGGACTTGGAGTTATTGTTGTTCATCATCATCTTCTTGGCCTTCTTAATACGTTGGTATCTCAGTGCATCAATCCTCTCAGACCCCGAAAGGGCACTCGGCGCACCTCGACGTTTTCTGGATGAAGAGCAGAGAGAGGGGAAGACAGGTAACTCCAGGCCAAACGTGGTCAGTGGACTGTGAGCCTGCACTACGGAGTGCAACGGAAACCAGAAACCCACACAACCTCAAAACTGCACTGCTCGTGCTAAGCGAAGAGGTGCAGCACACTGCCAAAGGATCAATATGAGACAACGGAGCAAACTAAGAGAAGCTTTCTTCATAAAAGTTTTTTAAAAAGTGCCAATAATTATAGGCCTACTATTGGCAAAACCTTGTACCTCTTCTGGATTTACATAGTTATGTTCAACTAAAAGAGGAATATGCTTGACACAATAGGTTAATAAATTGAATAAAATTAATTTTCCTTCATCTTCAGGGACTTTGAAGACATTTTGCTCAAATTGATCCAAAGAATCTTTATCAAAAGGCAAGCAAAGTATTAAATGACCCTTGAAACCATCTATTGACCTCACAGTGCAGATCAGACCACTGAGTACATTTTGAGAAAATACATCATCCAAAAAAATACTTGCGCTGTTGGTTTCAGAGGAAAATTGTCCAAAAGATGGGGCAAACAATATTTTCAACAAAATATAAGCAAGAATATGAAGTTATGATACTTCTGCAGATTGTTTAATCATTTACAAAATTAATCTATCTTCTCTGAAAACAGAACAGAACAAATGTTTTCTTGTTTTTGAGTGTATATTTCCCAGTCAGCTTATGACTGCACGGACTTCCCTCCCATTCATGGAGGCAGCAATATGACTTGGCAGCCCCACAGATCTCTGCCGCAAACATACATTCGGTTCCAAGGCACAGACAACAATAAGCATTACACAGAGGCCATCTTCCCACCGTGGCTGCAGAGAGAAACCTAACGTTGTTAGTAGAGGGGGAGAATCATAGCTGAGCAACAAAGCATCATCAATATGTATTCATAGACATGGATACTGTCTACAATGGGCTTCACCATGCTGACAGGGGGAGAGATGGCGGGAGGGGAAAATGACTACTCGGGAACAGTCACATAATGAAAAATAAGCCAAAGAAAAGCGAAGCACTAGGACAACAAATGTAACAAGAATTTATCCATAGAATTTTTTCTTTTTTTTTCTTTTTTTTTTTTAAACGAAGGAGCAATATTTAGCGATGGCATGCATGGCAGTTTGCACATGGAACACGACTTTAAAGGGGAATACATTCAAAAGTACTCAGGAAGTTCACTCACACATGAGGGGTCCTTAAGCCCCCTTGTGTGTCACTCCCTCTGCAAGCCTTTGGCAATATGTTTGTTCCTTAGAATAAAAAGAAGTGCGTAAGCTGTCTTGTTGGAACCGCCCTCCAGTCCAAATTTAAAAGTGCAAATACATACTTAGAGTAGATTGATGCTCTACACAGATGCTTTTGATAAGAGGATAAGAGGTTAAGGCCATGTGTGCACCATGAATCTGCTTTTAGTTACTGGGGCTAAATAGAGATTAAAGAACTGGTCCTGGTACCAGGTAAAAACCAGGTACGTATCTTTTGCATTTCTGACAAAAGCAGGGATGTCTTTTTCACCGTAAGCATGCTAAGCTATCATCATTGCCAGGGACATGCAACATAATTTTTGCTTTTTTGTTAATGCCAAAGAAGCTGTGATAGATGGATCCCAATGGATGCACAGCTTAAGTTGACGTCATAATGGCAATGTTACAAATTATTTCTTTATTATTTATTTGGGATCCAAAATATGTGTCATACAATACAAGCATCTGTAAAATATATCAATGGCAGAATTTGTCACGCTTGAGGAGAATGCTAAGAGCATTTCAGAACGTGATTGTTTGACGATAAAGGATGTCAATGTGGATGTCCTAAAAGTCCGACCTCAAACAAATACACAATATACTACCTTGTATTATTATATATTGTACAAAAAGGGAGGACACCAACATAAACGTGTTACCTGCTGAGAACTCCACATTTCCTTTTAATTATAAGCAATCAACATAACCTAAATCTAACCCCAGTTCTAGGAATATGTAACTAGCCATTTCATTGTAATCACTATTAGTTGTTTTAAAAAAATAAAGCAATTATTTCGTAAGACAGCTGCCTTTATTATTAGCGTTGCACCAGGCCCTGCTGTCTGTGCATGCTGCCTCGCTGAGGGAGTGTTACTCATAGGTGAAGCGGATAGGTGGTCTAATACCCCGCTCCGCTACCCATCGTGTCAAAGGGTGGGCAATGGGCGAGATACCAATTGCCGGCTGGCTCCCGAAGGCTGTTCTTTTCTCATATCTGTGACATGATCTACAGCCATAGACTTGTAGTAATGTCGCTGGTATGATTTCAATATACAGGACTGTCTCAGAAAATTAGAATATTGTGATAAAGTTCTTTATTTTCTGTAATGCAATTAAAAAAAACAAAAATGTCATGCATTCTGGATTCATTACAAATCAACTGAAATATTGCAAGCCTTGTATTCTTTTAATATTGCTGATTATGGCTTACAGCTTAAGAAAACTCAAATATCCTATCTCTAAATATTAGAATATTATGAAAAAGTATACTAGTAGGGTATTCAACTAATCACTTAAATCGTCTAATTAACTCGAAAAACCTGCAAGGGTTTCCTGAGCCTTGAAAAACACTCAGCTTTGTTCAGTAAACTAAATCCCAAGTATGGGGAAGACTGCTGATCTGACTGCTGTCCAGAGGACCATCATTGACACCCTCCATCAGGAGGGTAAGACACAAAAAGAAATTTCTCAAAGAGCAAGCTGTTCATAGAGTGCAGTTTCAAAGCACATCCACAAAAAGTCTGTTGGAAGGGGGAAATGTGGCAGGAAACGCTACACAACCAAGAGAGATGAGCGCAGCCTTAACAGCATTGTGAAGAAGAGTCGCTTCCAGAATTTGGGGGAGCTTCAAAGACAGTGGACTGAAGCTGGAGTCCAGGTATCAAAAGCCACTGTTCGCAGACGTGTCCGGGAAATGGGCTACAATAGCCGTATTCCCATGGTCAAGCCACTTCTGAACTCAAGACAACGGAAGAAGCGTCTGACTTGGGCTATGGAAAAGAAGCACTGGACAGTTGCAGAGTGGTCCAAAGTCCTCTTTTCAGACGAAAGCAAGTGTTGTATTTCATTTGGAAGTCAAGGCGCCAGAGTCTGGAGAAAGGCTGGAGAGGCGCAAAATCCAAGTTGCTTGAAATCCAGTGTGAAGTTCCCACAGTCAGTGATGGTTTGGGGAGCCATGTCAGCTGCTGGTGTTGGTCCACTGTGTTTCATCAAGTCCAGAGTAAATGCAGCTGTGTACCAAGAGATTTTAGAGCACTACATGCTTCCGTCTGCTGAAAAGCTCTATGGAGATGAGGATTTCATTTTCCAGCATGATCTGGCACCTGCCCACAGTGCCAAAACCACCAGTAACTGGTGTACTGACCATGGCATTACTGTCCTCGATTGGCCTGCCAATTCCCCTGACCTGAACCCCATAGAGAATTTGTGGGGTATTGTGAAGAAGAAGCTGAAAGACACCAGACCCAACAATGCAAATGAGCTAAAGGCCGCTATTGAAGCATCCTGGGCATCCATAAAACCTCAGCAATGCCACAGGCTGATTGCCTCCATGCCACGCCGCATTGATGCAGTAATCCGTGCAAAAGGATTCCCAACCAAGTACTGAGTGCATTAATGGACATTTTCAAATGCTTGATTTTGTTTTGCTGTTATAAATCTTTTTTTTTACTTGGTCTGAGGAAATATTCTAATATTTAGAGATAGGATATTTGAGTTTTCTTAAGATGTAAGCCATAATCAGCAATATTAAAAAAATAAAAGGCTTGCAATATTTCAGTTGATTTGTAATGAATCCAGAATGCATGACATTTTTGTTTTTTTTAATTGCATTACAGAAAATAAAGAACTTTATCACAATATTCTAATTTTCTGAGACAGTCCTGTACATCTTTTTCACCTTCTACTTGGTGGGAAGAAATAGGTGAGACCTAAAAGCTCTAGAACACACACATACGTATGCAGTGAGGCTGCTCGAACCTGTTCAGATGGGCGCCTAAAATGAAACAGCAAGACGTTACCCAATGCACAATCGCTGTTCACAAAGGCAGTGTGGCCTGACTGCTATGCTTTGCCAGTCCCTGGTCAGTGGCCAAGGAACAGAATTGATAGGCCCTCTAAATCATTTGAGGCTCATCTTCTGACTTTTGCTGAATATTAGAAAGATGAGTTGGAGGAATGGGATGTTGAGAATTAGATGGCTCAACCAAAGGCGCCTGTATCCATCCTATAGTATGTAGAGCATACGGGTGTCTCACAGGTGATAATAAACACTAGAGGCATCCTGTTGTGTGGTAATCCCTAAAAATCTACTCCAATATCAGATGGGTCTTGTAAATGTGAGGATGTCTGCTATGAAGGCTTGCTTAGATTTGAAAAATATGCAGCAATAACAAAACAAAAAAAAGGAAACGAGCAAATACAGGATATGGATTTCTTAACTGGGCCAAAGGGGAAAAGAGGGAAGGAGGCACTGACATGTACTATCTTTGGCCTTGCACTTTTTAGCAAAAGGCATTACCACAAGATCAGCAGTTAGCAATGCCTTCTGTCCTTGCGTAATGAAATTGAGACATAAAACCCAGGTCTTATACTTTACACTTTTAGCCGAGATCCTAGTAGAACAGGAGCAGTTGTCCTTTTTGATGATATCTTAAAATGACCTTGAATTGTCATGTTTGCTTAAGAGTTTCATTCTTTTGAATGGATTCAAAGTGAACTGAGGATAACACGAATCGTCCAATTCAATTATTGCATACTACTAGAGGGAATTGATCTGCCTAAACGGTACTTTAAAGGAGGCTAATTAGGGTAAATCAATCAAGAAGTTGGTAAAACCAATTACTGTGGTTACATTTATTTTCAGAGTCTTCTCTCTGTACTGACAATCATTTAACTGATATTGGACCGATGATAACTTATCAACTTGCCTTACTTTTGCATAGACCTGTGGTGGATTTGCTTGAACATGGTCAGTTAGCAAACCACTCAAGCATGAAGTCATGTTGGTGATAGAACCGACCTAATTCATTAGCTAACTGATCATATGCATATCAGAATGCATAATGTACTGGAGACTGCAGAACATAAAATGCATAGCCACTTGAAGAAAAAGGAAAAAGTAAAGAACTTAAATGAACTACACAAATGTTGACTGAAGAAAGGAACAAATCAAACAAAGACTCAGCGTCTTGTATTCCCCTTTAAAGGACGAGGTGATCAAAAAAAGTCCCACCTGCTAACCCCCCCCTTTCAGACATGGATCCAACCCTTACCTATTGTGGTGTAGAGGACCTGGTCACAACAACGCTGCCCAGATAGCTGAGATCAATCAAAAACAAAGCAGGTAAGACTCCAGGAGCCATCAAGAACCACCATACTGCCCCTAATTCATAATGATGGAGACATTGTAGTACATGAGAAGCGGACAGGCCCTGTGACACACTTGGACCAACAACCTATCCCTGGTTATCAGACCTGGGGGTGTCCCGGGGACAATTAAAGGGTTTGGGGAAAGGAGGATTACAGAAAGGGAAATTGAGGCAGGGTAGGAGAAAATCTGAGTGGTTGGAAGGTAAGGGAGAATTGGTCATGCAGTCAGGTTACTAAGGCCGAGGATGGGCTGCAGGGCCTGCCAGGGTGAAATCTTCTTTAAGCAACCCTCTGCATGATAAAGGCATCTTCAAAGGCTTGGAGCTAGGATGTTTGCTTTGTCTGGGCCCTTATTTGATGAACGTTATGGGATTCCTCCTGTTAGGTTAAAGCAGGGTAACACATGATACAGATGGAACAACAGGGATCTGTGGTGATCTGTAAATTCCCAAGCCTTTCATGGGCTTGTACCAAGGAAACTGCACTGGAAAAAGTGTTTCTCATGGACTGTAGCCCCAAAAGATCTGAAATGTGATCTGTGAAGCAAATGCATTCTCTTGTCAATTCAACAAACAATTTGTTTCACAGTTTAGACATTCTTACTGGAAAGTTCTGTGTATTTTTGAAGGCTATTATTTTGGGACAATGCTTCACAGATTCAATGGTGAATACCTCTAACTTGATGTCTGACATGAAAAGCCGCATTGACCAAGCTGAAACTGAACTGAACTTCCAGAGCTCATCAGATGAGTCATCACAACCAAACGTTTCCTTCAACCTTCAGTTGTCATTTTTTCACATTAAAGTGTTAACAAATGAAAAAAAGCATTTAAAAGAAAACAAAACAAATTTATCACAGAAATTAGACAGCACGATCACTAACCAAAATGTGAAAACAACTCTATACATCAAAGCACTATGGGTTTGGGCAGATGATTTAAATGGTATCCCTCTCTGCATGACTGATGCACCTACCCTGAAGCTGACAACTGGGCTGGAGAGGGCTCAGATGGAAGGGTCCCCTCCTCAGTCCTCCTCTGAGATGGCATCTGCCCAAAAATGTTGCTGCTTTCCATTGGGGGTGACGGGGACTGGGAAGCTGGGTAGCTGGTTGCAGATGTGGCAAAGGCCATGTGGGAACGGTAGCTGGGACTTGCTCCCCTGCTAACCTTGCCTTGAGCAGGTAAGGGGGAGGGAGTAGATCTCCTTGAGAAGCTGGCTGTGGAAGGAGGGAGGAGCGTAATCTCAGACATCTCTGGGGGAATGTGTGGTTGGACAATGCTGGGACGTGGCCTGGGCCGTACTACAATCTCTGGGGAGCCATTATGAGAACTCAGTGGGCTTTGGGTAAGGGGTGAGAGTCGGGAGGGCTGGAGGACCACCTGATGCATGCCAGAATCCATCCTACGAGCCTGTCTGGGACTGAAACGAGGGGTGGTTTCAAACCATCGCGTGTCCAAGCTACTAAATGTGCTAGGGACAATATGTGCCATTTGATCGGTGTAAGGAAAAACCGGCACACCAATACCGTGGCTTGTGTGTCTTAGGTGCCCTAAATGTGCCTCTTGCATAGCAAAATGCTTGACTGGGGAGCCACGAAGCCTGGCCTTGCTTGGAGACTTGCTTGAGCGGCTCTTTTGGACCCCAAGTGGCAGGACAGCTGGATAGGTCGGCATTGGAAGAGTGGAGGGCTGGAAAGCACTCAGGGGAAGAACATGAGGGGCAGGAGGATAGGGTGAGTCGTGGCGGAGATGCAAAGGGTGATGGGGGGGGAAAATGAATTGGGGCCCCTCCAGACTTGCAAAGGTAAAATCCAGTCCTTGCCAAATCTCCGGGGAACGAGAGGAAGAGGCGAGTGTCAGAGGTAGTGGGAAACCAGGGACAGCATATTGTGGGAAATCCCTGTCCCCCATTTCTTCAGGAATCATTGGGTGACCGAAAGGACCCTCAGCAAGGTATGGAGGAGAGGACATGACTGAGCTGAGAGGGCTAGTATCAGGCATGTAAAAAGGAGGTGGGGGATCATGATCCCCAGGGGGGCCTAGGTAGCCATAGAAAGCTCTGTGGTGGAGGGAACCTCGGATCTGCCCAGTGGCCTGGAGCCGACTGCTTTCCATGATGGTCATACCTTCGAAGGGCCTTTGGAAACGAGGGCTATAAGCTGGAGGTTGCAGGTAGGATTCCTGACTGGAGATCGGGGAAATCTGGTGAGGCCGAAGTGGTGCCATAACTGGGGGCAGAGGCCTGGGATCGTCGTTCTCTTCGTCTGACTGACGGAATTCAGGATAGTGGTCTGACTCTTCCACAAAGGGGAAGCCCACAATCCGCCGGGGCTTAACAGACATTTCTGGGTCAGTGGGATCTATGACAAAGCGTCCATCTGGGCCTCGGCAGATAAGTTCAATTGGTGTAGTTGCTTCAGCTTCATGCTTGGAGGTGCCGTATTTCTTGCTCGTTATTGCTCTTTTAGTCTTCTTGTATAAAGACAACTCCTCCCTCCTCCCCGGACTTGGAGGGGGTTTCGTCCCCCGCTGCTCACGACCATCTTCAGATGACTCTGATAGGGATGCCTTTGAACGCATGCTCTCTGGGCTCACCTTTCCTGACGATGACCTACAGAAGAAAATACAGAAGAATTTATTCTTTAAATTACCATAAAGCCTGTATTCGGTGCAAAGCCCACTGAACGTGCTGAAAACCGATAGAGCTACAAAATGAAAAAATATGAAGATGAGATATAAAAACACAGATTTAATTAATAACATCAATGACGTCTGCACTCCAATGACAGGATTATGACATCTACTTCAAGACACCTGTTTGATTCGGAGTCAATAGTGAACAAAGATATAAAATAAAGAAAATGTTGCCTGCTAACTTTAAATTAGTACACTTAGGAATCAAGAAGGGCCTTCACTAAATAACCAGGGTTTCACAAGTTGATAGGAAAAAATCCACTGTCTTGAACATAACCATGGTGTGAACTATGGGAACTCAAAAAAACTCATTACTCATACGATACCATTTTTTTTTCCTCAAAACTAAATATAATGAAGTTAGAATTTAGGATTTAACAGCTGGGAATTAATGTCTTAATTGCATCCTAACTTTTCATTCAACAGTCACAAAATATCACATGCTTCCATGTTGCCTCCAACACGATGAGATGATTGTTTTGATTGTCAAGTAATAATGTACTAATAATCTCTAATGTACATTTTATAAATTTCATGTGATTGCATAAAAAATGATGAGAACACACTACTTTATTGGTACAAAAACCGTGCCTTTCATTCTAGCTATCTGATGTGTATTTGGTGAGTGACGCCCTTTCATTTTTCTTGTCTATGAACTTGATTTGAAAATAAATAATGATGTAATGTTTATGAAAAAATAACTATTGTTTTTCAGCTTTAAAGCCTCTGTACAGGTAGCTTCCAATATAAAATATTACATTTAAATACATTAAAGTAAAAAAATATTTCGGTATTATAAAAGAAGATTTATCAAACTGTTAAACTGCTTCATCGGGACTATCATTTTGACAATAAACCAGCAAAGCCCATTTCAAACTAGTGTGAAGAGCATGCAGAAAAAATTGAAATGTCATGTTAAGGCTGACAAAGAAAACGATATTTGAGAGGCCTTCGACGGTGTTTAAACAATGCTAAACATACCCAGCCTAATACACTACTTAATGCTCTCTAAGAAATTGCTAGGAGGGCTAGCATGGTAACTGCCGTTATGTTTGGACTCAAGCTTAGAAGTTACAGCTTCTACAGGGCCAAAAAGTTCAAATCTATGACAGTGCCATAAGAGGAAAATGAGCTGGCCTTTTCACTAGCTTTCATCAACAGCAATGTAACGCTCCGGTATGGCAGGCAGGTGCGACTGACAGATGTTGGTGCAGAGCTTTCATCCAAGACCCCTGCAGAGGATTGACAATATTACAAACCATAGCTGGGAGTGACAGTCAAATGTAATTCTTATGAAAGCAAGTTGAGACAACCCAATTGCTGCGACTGTTTTCTGAGGCCAGCTTGAGTGGCTTCATAGAATTTAAGTTCACACTGTACACAACACCGTTTAAAGTACACGGTATTAAACTCTGTTCCCATTTAATTGACATGTCTTGTTAATGACTATATCTTCTTATAAGAAAGTGAAATGAAAACGATTTGTTTTGAAGCCACAGTTACTTTATTTAGTGGTAAATAAAACATTTAGCCAAACCATATAGGAATCACTCGGGCGTGTTCTTAATATAAGTCAAGTCTTTATAAGGCAACTGCAGTGCCTACTGTGTTATGACCTCTCTGAAAAAGCACATCTGCTTATTTGAACTACAGAGATAAATAATGCGTAGCTTGTTCTCATAAACTATGGATTATATAATGTAACAAATACATACATCACAAAAACTATATTTGTTTTTATAATGGTGGGGTTTCCTATGACCACATAAAAGCCTGCTAGTACAATATAACAATCATAACAATTTATTTTCTGTTATGCCTGTTGATTTAACCATCATTCCTATGGGTTACAATACTAATATACTAAAGCTAAATACTAATAATATAAGAAAGTGCAAATATATGTTGTTATGTTCACAATGTTGCTTTAAGAAATTGGGACATTAATCAAGAGGAAGAGTGGCCGGGATGATGATAAGGAGGTTACTTAATGTATATTTGGAATCCCCCCCTTATGGACAAGTTAAAAATACAGCTGGACCCCCTGGAAAACTACTACTGTGTCATTAAACAGCAAATAAATGAATGTTCATCACTATTAAAAACGATTAAAAAAAAAGATTGTTCAATTGTCATTCAATTGACTCATTATTGAATAAGATGAAATATAACAGACAATTTAAGTGCAATCAAAAGATTTTTCACAAGTTCACACATATTGTAATGAGCTGCAGTTGGCACTGGAATTAAAAAAAATGTAGATTAAACACTGAAACATTTCATTTCATTTAACGGAACAAGGTGGATAAACAGGCATAAGAAAAAGTGTGACCATGACATCTGTGATGAGAAAAGGAATAGTGGTGACGAGTATCATTTCCAAAGTGTCAAAAGGAAAGTGTTGCAGGTCACTTTGAGGTGAAACAGAAATTTCAAGGAGTGGCAAATTGAGTGACGCCATTGGGTGCACAGCTCAAACCGTAAGAATGGGTACAACGCATATAGTGCTACAATCAATGCAGAGCAAGGATCAAGTTAAAGCAATAGTTTACCCTAAAGACTGCATCATTGACTAAACCAGCACCACTCAGAGCTATTACTTTACTGCCTGCATTGAAGCCATGTGGTTGAACACACATGTCAGGGATGATTTTATTGTCCTAGGAAGGAGTCCTTCAATATTTAGATATTATTTTCCAACAAAAGCGCTATATATAAGCCTTATTTTCAAAATAACATTTCTTATGCAAAGCGTGATGTTGTTTCTCACAATAAAACTATTTTGTTCAATTTCATTTAAATTCATCTGCCCCCCATTGATGTTTCAACGAACCATTACAATACAGGGAATGACCTGTTGTATGTATTCAGCTGACATGATCAGCTTTGTTATTCTGATGTCTGTATATATGAAGAAAGAGCTACCGGACGCTTCGGTTAAAATTAAGACGGGAAGCAGGAGGAGACAGCTTGCCTTGCTCACTGCAATGGATCATCTAATTTCACCCCTTTGCTTCCAATCTATATGCACAGCTAACCTAACCAACTCCTGGTCCCAGTTCCATGCAGTGTTAGTAATGTACCCATTCAGAGTTCAAGAGAATGATGAGTTTTACCAAAAGGACAAACTATTCCTTTAAAAGCTCAAATTTTTACTAGAGCATGTTTACACGCTTTAAATGTTCATAAGACACATGACGTTTCTCATACCGTCTGTTTGAATATAACTGTATTTCCCCTATAAAATCCCTGTCTGCACTGATTGGTTATAATTTTTGTTGTCTTTACAGCTTTGCTGCAGCCTTAGGCGTTGGGACTCTATCTTATATGAAGCACACAGAGTTTAGCAGCACCTCTACTGGCGACTGAAATAGATGTGACATCGCAACCTTATATGAGTCCTAATGATTTAAAGGAACAATTGCTGAAAACACACTGTGTGCATTGCCTCTCTGGATAGAGCATTTTTATTCTTTCACAATATTTGTGAAGCATCTTTTTAGCTTTTTAAACAAAAATGATAGGAAATCTCTCTTTTTACCATCTACCTTTATATAATGAAGCCATAAGATCCTCGTTAGATACTGTATAATGACCAATAAAAGTTTTTTAACTGGTATTGTAATTGATTCACTGAAACATCAACAAGTGAAGATGACATGTCCCATTAATGACCCCTGCTGCCCTGATTGATAAGGAGTGTTGAGCTAGATATTAGCAAACTGTCTTTAAACCTTGTACTGTATGCTTTTACATCCCTAATAATCAGGCCTGAACCTTAACAATTAAGATTCTTAATAAACCGAAGACCCAGGCCAGTTTTGTTGTTGACCTTGTGGGCACATTTGGCCAGACGCATGCAGCCAGGCCAGGACTCTGAGGAGCCGGGGCTTGAAACAAAGAGCAAAAGGGGGGGGGGTGTAAACTGTATGCAAGAACGGGGGGACAGCGGTTGGCACACTCACTGAGGACTGGAGGGTCGGGGCCTGTACCTGCCTGCGTCCAGCCCCTCCCAGTAGGGTTTAATGCTGGGAATGAGGCTAAGTGGGCTCCTGTAGATTGGGGAGATCAGACAGTAAGAAATGGGGAGAATATGGAGGTTAGCAGGAAGCACGGCAATGAGAGGTATGTTTAAAACAGCAACAGAAAAAGAGAGGGAACAGCAGGATGTCTTTAAGTGAGAAGGAGAAAAATGGGAAGATGAATTAGTTAGTCGCAGAAAAGGTCTTCCATGGAGCAGCTAGAGGGAGATAAAGGCAAAAGAGAGGAAAGGTGTGCCAGGTACACATTTATCTCACTGCAGGTACATATCATTACCCCACAGACAGAAGAAGGTGGAAGAGGGGTGAGCAGGGAGAAATCAAGTCAACAGGTACTTTGTCAAAATGACACATGCTTCCCAGTGTGCGACTTTCTGATGACGAAAGTGAACAATTAGCTAATGCTAAGGTCAAGAACGCACAAAGCCTCCCCAAGAGTACAGCAACCCCATATCTGCACTGTGCAGATCAGTCAAACTGAGTTGATATGTACAATACTATTTTTATATATATATATATATAAAAATAGTATATATATAAAAATAGTATTGTACATACATATATATATATAAATAGTATTGTACATATATACATATATATATATAGAACAAGATTCAAATTGGTGCGGTATGTTTTTCTACCTGTTTAACTGCTCCACTAATCAGATTATCAGTCACAACCCCGAATTGCTCTGAATGGGTATGAATACCAGACGAATAGGCAGACGATCACACCGGCAAGCACTACAGCTGACAGCGCGGCATTGGGTTTGGCATATCTGCTGTACAAACCGACCTTTTACAAACACATCTAGATGGGAAGGCTATGTATAGTTTTACAGACTGACTGTTAGTTTGTTTTGTCAGGTGCATTTGGGGGAATCAAATTCCAATACTGACTAAAGGTTATGCAGCACTTAAATGCTTCTCATGTGTATTTATCTGGTGTCACCAGAGAATAAGAGTTTTTAGTATTGTTAGACTGCAAACCAAGCACGTTATGCATGTTATGAATTATTACTAATAGGTAGAGACAGTAAGGAGCTTTGTCATGAACCGGGTGTCTTCCTGTTTTCCTTCCCCCTCTGGACACACACACACACACACACACACACACGTTCATTCACTCCCAGCTGCTTCCCATCTCATCACCTTCCCTTCCCCTCACCTCTTCCCGCTTTCCCTAATTGGACTCTCTACTTCTTGCCTGCCTCTTCCCTCCATTCCTTGCTGCAGTATTACCCATGCGCACGCACCTGGAAGCGTACTACCTGGCCCCGTCCTGTCTCGTCTTGCTCTTGGATGTCTTTGTCGGAATTGCCTCTGCTTAACCTCTGTCTCTCGCAGCTGCCTGCCTGACGTGGGCTCCCCTTTTGGAGCTCGCCCGTTGCACTCGCCGGGATCTCCCGTCGCCAGCCAAGTGCTCAAGTTCTTCAGTTCCCTTTTGTGACTTTCAGTTTGAGACATCGCCCAGCGCATCCTTTGTTCCATTTTTGCCTTGGCCATCCTGAGTTCATTAAAAGAGTGCACCGTTCTCTGCATTTGGGTCCTCTCTCCTGCACCCTCACTACAAGCTTACTGAATCAAATTGTATGCATGAATAGGTTAGCCTGTATTATTAGTACCGTAGTTTAGCTTTTGAACACAGGTCTCAAACACGCGGCCAGGGAATCCTGTGGTTCGTGCGGTCGCTTTCACACCACAAACAGTTTGCCCAAGAGTCCGCGTGGAAGCGAAACAGGACCCACTTTTAACAATCTGTGTAACACTATATATTATCGACAACAAACTACCCAATACATTCCAAAGTCCCTTGTTATATTATGTATCCCCAAACCCAGTGGTTCCTAAAGAAGATGTCAATTACATTTACTATCTTTCAATAAATGTTGGGGAATATTTTCAGCCATGCATGAGGTCAGCTACTGAGTATTTAAGGCAGCGGGACTGAGTCCAAATAAAGTACATTGTGTTAGAAAAGTAAATAGCACCAGTACAAAGTGTTTGTCGTGTTGTGTTGTTGGCTCTCAGTGGCACAAAGGACAAAGACGTTCTAGGCTTTGATACATACAGCACTTACTAGTCGACAGATTCACAGTAGGATTTTGTCCTCACATGCGATTTGTAGACAATGAAACAACTTTGTTCACAATGGGAAGAAACTGCTAAAACCAGACTAAACTTTCGACACATATCAAATAGGTTTAAGTTGATGAATTGGAAAATAAAATATTTCCAAACAAAAACGGACAAAGCGGAGGTTTGCGTATATTTCATTTCAAAAACACCATCCAGTAGGAAGATTTAACGGCAGCCCGTGGAGGAGCTCTGTGCAGTGTAGCAGTGGTGTGAGTCATGTTGGGTTTACTTACGGTGTTTCCATGCTTTTTCTGCAGTGGGTTATGGAGAGAGGGGGGTCTGGAAGATGGAAGAAAGATGGAAAAAGGCCATTAGCGCTATTTAAGATACATTTTATAGGTACGATTTAGTGTGCTGGCATGATAACTACTCAAAGGAAAAGTTCACGATGAGTCTAGCACAGGTATGAGATCAACTGCTTTCACATTCAGGGTAAAATTGTGTCTTGAGTGCACACAAACTGTATTTATACTAAGAATAACCTTTTTGGTATTCAGGATAAACAACATCAGAGACATTGTTAAATATAGTTTATAGAAACTTCGTCTGAAGACAACATCAGTGTGGCTAAGCCTTTGGTTTGAAACCAAGTTAAAATAACAATAACTGAACCAACCGTGGCTCCTTTCCGAAGTGTCATTAAACTCATTTTTGCTTTCATTCTAGTCAAACAATGTTTGACGTTTTCTGTTTGAAGTGGAAAAAAAATGAAGGCTGCAGCAAAAGTACACAAATCAGAGCTTACATAACAGATGTTTTCATTATTAATAACTGTGGACAGGAAAGCAGGCAAGCCCTGAGACTCATGTGAGAAAAAAGCTTCTGGTTTATCAGAGAAAACATGCAGCAGGGTGAAAATAGTTTGTGGATGTTACACTCATTTTGGACACAAGTGGCTGGAATCCGCCACCTCATTTAAAAGTCTCGAAAGTGGCAAATTTGTCCCACAGACTAAAGGATTATCCTGGCACAACATTTTCAGCCCATTGATTCCCATGAATGTTACACACTATTCCTGTGACGGATTATGTGCAACATGACATAATCTCTTTCTCAACTCTTTCTTTGCCATATTGGAGACTCACCTCTTTTCCTCTTAAGCTTCCTCCTGCGCTGCTTGTTGACAAAACAGGCCGCCATCGTACTGAAGAGGACAGCTGCTGCCAGGAAGCAAATGGTGGCCACGATGCCGGCCACGACAGGCCGCGCCAGTCCACGTTCCTCCACCATCTCCGGAGGAGGGAAGAAGTCTGTGGGGGGAGGAGGGAAGAGTCAGGGGTGCTGAGCTGCATCAAAATGAGATACAGTGTGGAAATGAATGACATGACAGTTTGCAGTTGGGATCTGGTGTGGCCTTTTTTCTGGTGGAAGAAGACAAACGAACAGTTGAATCGAGGAGCGAGCAAAGAGAATAAAGAACGAAATGTCAAACTTCAAGTTTGCTCACTCGACTTAATATGCCACAGCTAGAGATTAATGCTAATGTCAACATTATGGGGCTGATATTTACCATGAGATTACCACGCAGATGTCTCATGAAAAAGAACATGCTGTCCTTTGCGAGAACACACTGTGCTCTGATTAAACTGGTATTTAACTATATGAGAGACTGAATCAGGTTTGTATGACGTTAAAAATAGACACCTTGGTACCTGCAGAGGAGACTTTGAAGTGAAAGCAAAAGCCCTTTGATTTCCAATGAGATTCACAGATGCAGAAACTGACCTTTACTATCGCACGTGTCTTCAAAATGGGCATGTTGCACGATGCCATGATGACTAAGTGGAATGTACACTTTTTTTCCCCGTACAGTGTAGAATCTGCACAGGCTACACAAGCAATGCATTGTCTGGTTGCTGTTTCTTTAGGTTGCGCTCTGCTTGGAATAATGTTTTGTGTCAAACAAGTTCAACGTTCCTTAATCCTTTGAATTCTGTCATCCTGTAAAGAAATCTATGAATGTGCAAACATGCCTCATTTTTGGATTCCGTTTCTGTCTCAGCCTTTTTGTTGCCTTTTTTGCCTTCCACCGTTTTTGTGTAGCAACCCTCCCCTGTCCTCCACCACGCCTAGAATAAAACCCATCTGACTTTGACGTCCGCTTCCCGAGATGTGCGAGTCCTTTGGTTGCTATCCTTGACAAATTAAATATGAACACGAAGGCTGGTTTCCACTTGTTAATAATTTTTGTTGGTTTGTTTTAATACTATGTTAAGATAAAACTGTAGGAAATAGGAGCAGGATACTCTTAATATATTTATATTATTTATATATAGAAAGCCATAAAGCACCCACGGCCATAATCAATCCTAAAGACATACATGACGTCTGAATTAGAATTCAAACTTAAGACATAAAGATGGCCCTGACAAATGTTCTTTACTAATTTACATAAACCATCTCTCATTTAGCTATATTCATTCAATGCTCTACAACAGGGCTTCACTTTTAGAGGAGACGTAATGCTTCCTGTAGCCTGTGAGAAACCGTTCAGCTTGAATCCAGTGAACAAGATTAATATATACCCTATTTTGCTTGTTTTGCTTTACACAGAAAATAAGCAAGAATGCAGCACAACATGTGAGCAGTGCTCTGTCTATCGATTATGTGTAAGTGCAATTAAATTGTGTCGCACGCAAGAGTCAATGATTGATCAATTGCTAAAAAATGACTGCAGTTATCATTTTGGCTCATTTTAATCCTGCAGCTTTCCATTCTAGAAGAGCCTTTCTTGTTAGCTAGATAATACCTTTCATCTTCACAAGAGGAGGGCGCATCTACATAATGTATGGAGTATGATGCTGACGATGTGCACAGAGAGAAAAAGCAGTCGCCTCAATACTTGACATCACCACTGGATCGCCACTTCGCGTAGCTCTACATATTCACCAGTAGGGGAAAGCAGAGTCCACAGATCCGTGAGCACATCCACTCTACATACAGTATGCTACCAACAGCTGCTCCATCCAAATACTGTGTACCCAGTGACCTCTGCAGATGAGGAACATCATATTTTGACGGGTTTTGTTTCAGATTTAAAAGAGACATAAGCACCAGGAAAAGAATGGCTTTGATGAATCTTTTTTCATAACACAAAGCCATCCGCTACAATCCATGGGAGACAGGCAGAGCGATGATGTCATACTTTTCAGATCGGTACTAAGGAGGTAGGCATCTAAAGACAGCTCACATTTAATAGTGCAGAGTGGGCGAAATGTAAAGTTGAGAGCTGCTGCGTGCGCACTACATCCGCAGCATCCCCAGGAATACCTCATTACGGCCGCCCGGCGTCGCAGACACCGACGCTCGGGGCCCGTGAGCGGGGGCTTGGCTCTGTGCCTCGTGGGAGCTCACCTGTGCTCGACACTCCTACTACATTGCTGGGCTCGCTGATGGTGTCGTCCATGACGGCCATGACGCGGAACTCGTACCACGCCTCCTAGGAGCAGGGGGGGCAGAGGTGACAGAGAGACCAGCCGGATGAGTCACAGAGGCTTTGTGGGTATACCAATAGTTCACTTATAGTCTTGTACTAAACAAATTCCAATCAGCCAATGTAATACATTGTACGACTTCTTAAGCTTTCTAGAAACAGCACAAAATTCCACTCTTGATGTGATAAACATCTCGACATTCACATTTCAATTTAGCACGGCTTCAGTAATTCCAATAATTGTGCACCATTTTTATGGTGTATAATTATGTAATTATAAGTTATAATAATTCATAATAGTTTTTTTTGGGCTCTCACAAGAATGCACAAGTCTGCACCGATACATTCTCGGTAAAATGGTCATTATGGGGGTGCATATAGTCTGTACAGCTGTAACAACGGTTGCTAGTCCATCTTCTCGCTCAGTGCAAGCTGGTAGGATTAAAAGCATGCGTGTGCGTGTGTGCTCTGGGCGTAACATATAATAACCAGCAATTGGAAATAAATCAAGTTTACCTGAAGTCTAAACATATCAGCCTCAGTGTAATTTGTGCAGGTAATGTCTTAGAACAGACTGTTTAATGTTCTGTTAAAGTACAGTCAGGAGGAAACTCAATGGGTTTCCTTAAGACAGAGAACGACTGATGCAGTGAATTGTTGGAACACTTGAGCTTTAAAAATACGTTATGTATGTTTAATACTTTTCTATCCGGATGTGTCCAAAGGAAAATGGGTTTTTTAAAACTCCCTTGACATGGCTATATTCGCAGATGCATTTCATCTGTAAGTTAACGTTAGCTTGTGATCATAGGTTTTCTGTATGCATTGCAACGCCTGTATTAAAATACCGCAAAAATACATCCATGACGCAACATATGACATAGCAATAATTCACAACTCGAACCGTATTAATCATCAACGCCGTGAAACCTAAAACTTGTTTCACTTACACTTGAAGCCGAGTGCTGTCACTACCGGACGCCATTGCTTGCTGACCTCTGACCTGTCGCTTCGCTTTCGCAAATTGCGTAACTGTAACTCTGGCAGCCTCGTGGGTAGAGGCACTCCCAGCCGGGAGAGCTGCACTCACAAATCCGATGTTGATTCCATGTTGAAAACATTTGCGAATCCAGCCACATCATGGCAGTCTCAAAAAACCCACAAACAAATGTGAAGCGATCCGCAAACAAATGCAGCGCGATCCACAAAGAAATACATTCAAATCCACCAATAAATATAATCATAAATCATTGTTTATGTGTGCTTTCGAATGTATTTGTAAAACCTTCTATCTGCATTTGCAAATTTAATATATTTGTCAATTGCTCTGTGGGCATTTGTGAGTCGTTCTGTTCTTAATTGTAATGATTAGACCTGAAATATATGTGGTCAGATCAGTCTCAATAATTACAATTAAGAACAGAAAGACTCACAAATGCCCACAGAACAATTGACAAATATATGTACAGAAGTCAATGGAAACATGCTCCTGTCTCTTCTCTGACACTTCTCAGGTGTGGAACTGGTCAGATGCAGCTCTGACCACTGTCTGTTACCTGGATCAGGTCTCGGGCGAGCAAGTCCGTCTCCCCAGCAGGAATGCTGTCGTCCAACACCTCCCACCGCTCCCCAAGGCGGAACTCCATGACGTAATGCTGGATCGGTGCTGTATGATTGGCAGGCAGGATCCAGGTGAGCAGGACTCCCTGCTGGGTGCGATTGGCTGTGAGGCACCGTGGTGGGGTAAGCAGCACCAATGGTTCGGGGGTACTTATAGGAAATACTGGAAGAGCACATACGGGTTGGGAATGTGTGTGTATGTGTGTGAGTGACTCAGTTACATATTCAGTGAGACGTTTACACTTTGACACTGTATTAAAACATTACTTCACATCACTTCTAGGTCAACTCTTCCTTCATTTATTCAGTATTCAAACAGTATAGATGGTATCCAACGTGTGAGCTACCATTTGTTTTCTTTTTCCTCAGTAAAAATAAGCATGCTTTTCGTCTTTGGCATCTGCTCCGTGGCCGACACAGAAAGTGATGCAGCCTGAACGGTTACCCAAATTTTCAGCACGTCACTTATCTTTAAGTAATAGACTGTGACAGCTTCATTCATACTTAATAGATGTCCATTTCATCTCTGCCAGAAGAAATGGTTATAATGAATGATTCAGCCACAGCCTAGTTTTTTATTGTGCATTGATAATCTCTTTTTACCAGAAAAAAATCTGTCCTAAAAGCACTGAAAAAACAGTCTTTTAGTTACATGTTGTCTCTCAGTGCACTTGTAGATACTTGAATATAACAGGACAGTGTCATGCTGTCATCTGCTTCATCTGCTCTCTGATGTCTGCACTTTTTAGTCAAAGCTGGTTTTATAGAAGTAACAACACTTATTGTCCTATTGCTTTTTCCCGGTTTGACAGTTACTTTTAAAAGTGGCAACCAGAAGTTTGCGTGTATTTTGAGCGATTAAGCTACTATACAGTTATACGGCAGTCTAATGATGATAACGTAACACGAATACAGTCATATGAAAATGTGTGTCTGTCGAGCTCTGAGACACTGTCATACTCTCAACGATTCTCAACGCCTCTCAACGATTTAAAGAAACATCTTTTTCAGTTTAGATCCATTAGGTTCATTACCAGCTGAATCCATTCTTGCACATTCACTGGTAAAGTTTGGTGGGATTAACATTTTGATCGGCTTTTAGCTCTAATAGAGATGCCACAAAGCAGGTGTTGGTTTGCGTGGTTCAGATTCTGTATGTAACAACTATATTTAAATATAGTAGGAGTATTTACTCAGGGGCGGGGGGGGGGCATTTTGCTGTTTGCTTTCTGATGGCAACCGAAGGCCAACAGTAGTATTTCTCTAAATAATTTTAAAGAGTTTCAATAATTTAGCCTGACAATAGAACAAACTTTTCACTAGGGCCAGAAAATAAGATGTTATATAATTAATTCGCTCACTCCTTCACTGACTGACTGTTCCGTAGAGATTAGAACACTCTGAACAGTATTTATGAGCAGTCAGTTGTTCAATAATTTGACAATACAATGCACATTGATCCTACTTCTTTAGAGACAAATTCACTAAAGGTGACATATTATGCCCTTTTGCCACATGTGGTTCTTTGTGGTCTGAATGAAATGTCTCAAACATACTTTGGTCAATATAGGTCACAAGGATTATTAGTAACGCCACACTTGCTGCTTGCCTAAAACAGCTCTGCCCAAAACGACCTCCACGCACACAGCGGGCAGAGGGCGCACGTTGGAAAACATGGCTATTGGTGTCGCGACATGGTGCGTATGCACCACCGCCCCGGTCCGTACGCATAAGCGCCCCCGCCCTCCCAAAGCTGTGTAGAGCTTGGGGAAACACTGTAATCCATTTATGTTCTTGTGCTTTCGAGGCCTGGGACACAATGTAGAGAGTGGGGTGGGGTGGGGTGTGGTGGGGGGATGTTTAAGGGAGACTCATACTATGTCTGAAGCAGTTGGTGCTTGGTAGACATGCCACACAGCCATATTCATATTTATGTATGAAAGTGGAATTTGTATATGTTCACTTTAATTGAAATGGAGAAAAAAATCTATGGGATCCTTGGTGATCCAAGATATTTTATTTTTTGACAAAAAGATAATGGTTTTGTTTCAAGAAGATTTACTTGACCAAGCAAAGCCATTGCTTTACAGGAGACCACTGACCTGGTGTGTTGACAGTGACGACCTCGCTGAAGGGGCCTGTGCCCAGCTTGTTTTGGGCTAGGATGCTGAACTGGTATGTCGTCTCTGGCTCCAAGCTGGGAACCACCATCCAGTCGTGGCCTCCGGTAACAGGTATGGAAAGCCAGTCGTGTGGACCTAATCGCTCCCTCTTCAGCCTGCACAGGAGCCAGGAGGAGTGGGGGGGTCACAGGAGGTCAGCGGACAGACAGGAGAGATTTTGATACACAATCACTTTTAGACAGATGGTAAAAGTCAACTTGTGGATGTTGATTAAAAGTACAAAGTATTCTGTCATGTAACTTGTTATGTACCTTCACTTTTGCAAACAGCTCAAGTTCTTTCATTAATGCAACCTCATGTATTTCTGTTAACTTCATTCCCAATACGACCTTCATGTGATGGTAGAATAGCCCATGCTGCGCTTAGCATTGCGTTTTGCTCATGCTCCACATTCAGCTGCACCCGATCAACAGATAAAGCAGAACACCCCACACATGCAACACCCCATCTCTCCAACCTTGCTATCACCTTCTGAGGTGGTCTTTCTCACCAACACAGCTACTTTAGTGCTGTAAAATACTCATATTAGAAATGAATGTATGAATTTAAGTAACTCACATTTTCAGTGCTGGTGCACATATACAGTACATGTGTCTCAACTAAGACGATCCGATTTGGTTCCACTTCCACTTTCACGTTCAGGCTCATTAGAGTATACCCGCCTTTGCTCCACCACTGGTTCCCCCACAAGGATCACCACTGTAAGGTTCACAAACTGTGGTGCCCGGCCCTCTGGTGGGGCGCAAGTGGCTGTGGGAAATGTGGATTTTTTTTTTATTTAAAAAAATATATATATGTATATTTTTTATTACTTTTTAAATTATTCTTATCTTATTTATAATCTTTTATTAATCCCACATGGGGAAATTTTAGCCAATCCTTAGTAATTAAGGAGTAGTGTGCTGCTGTGAAGCACTGGGACTTCAGTGTCTTGCTCAAGGACACTGAGCGATGCAAACTACCGAGAGAACTCGGATGGTTTGGTTGATCACCGTTTTAATTTTATTGTTATTATCCTGAAAAGATATTCCGCACAAAACATGTTAATTAGGCTATTACAATAAGCTATTTCTGACAAATATTAGTTCTTTTTTTGTACAACTTTATTTCCCTCGTTCCAACAAAGTGATTTCACATTTTATTTGTTTTTGTCTGATGGAGCAATCTGGTTTACATGAAAGTCACTTTTCTTTATTCTATTATTAATAAAAGCACACGTGTAGTAACAAAATGTCGTTATTTCAATAAAAATTCAACATGGACAATTTTGTTTCATTTTTGTTGCGGCGGTGAGGCCCGAAAATGTTTCTTCCTCCTGGCAGATCCAAAGTGGGAGCCGACAGAAAAGGTTTGATAACCAGCGCTCAGAGCAGCTATGAATAAAGGAGCGAATTGAATTATTGACTTTTTCAAGTGGTGTGAGTCCTATCTTCAAATAAACATGTCTAAAACCAAAGACGTGATCAGTGATTTTCAAAGACACACATGAAGCCATCTTGATTAAGACCGAGATAGTGGAATGTGTGCAATCTTTCGAATATCCTGGGACAATTATTGGCTCAAATCTGAACTTTGAAGCAAACCGTGTAGCCGTGTACAAAAAGGGGAACAGCGTTTGTTATGTTTGAGCCCCAGGGTGTAGAACAAAGGGCTACAAAAGGCTTTATTCTAGCAGTCGTCACTCAAGTAAAACAACTATAGCAACAGTAGACGGATGCTACAGAAGCAATGTTTGTGTATTTATTTATTGATTTGGTTTAGTGATTTACTCCAGCCTTGGGTACTTTCCCCGTCTTAGTCTTGTTGTCTGTGTGGATTGTAATGTGTGTTGAGTTAGATGCCTTGCCTTCTACTGGAGACCAAGTCTACCTACGGGTACAAATAAAGTAACTAACCTGACCAAAGGGGAAGATTTTTCTGCACCCAGAGTTATTCTTCTCTCCTTGAAACAGCTGCACAACAAACTGAGCCTTAATTAAAATTAGTAATGCTAATCCAGTTTAGATATGCTTGACAGCTGAGTGTGTTTGTATTAAGAAAATGTTGCAAGTTTTAATGCCAAGAAATACTGTGCTGCAGTGTTTCACATAGTAATATCCGACAGAGTCATTGTGCATCTGTTTTTTTTGGCTTTTCAAAAAGAAAAAGAAAACTATACGCATACCCAGCATGAAGACAATGCCAGAGTTTAAAAGGTACTTTTTAAAGCAAAGAGAGCTTTAGAGGGAAGAACAACCTGAGAGATGTCCCTGAGATGGATGAAGCCAGAAGTTGCTCAGCTCGCATCATTCGCTGATGTTTGCTGTCAGTATGAATATCATTAATTAAAGCTGCTGTCTGTTTCTCTCTATATTTGTGCTGCTCTGCGGTTCCCTTGCTGTTTTAATGAAGCATGACAGGAGGTCAAGTTTATTTGGTGGGCTTTTTATAGTTGAGGCTGTGGATTGGTTCAGGACGTCCCAATTTAAATAAAGGGGCATTATTTACAGCATTTTGGTGTCCTGCGTGATGTTTGGGAAGCTTAAGGAGGAGACTTGCACTACCTCTCAGGCAGCGGCCAATCAAGCAGCCAGATATTAACTCATTATGGTGAGACTGCCAGAACTGCACAGGCCTATTGGTGAAATACACAAATAATGACCGAGAGAACACAAACCATTTTCACACAGTCCTCGGCACTTATTACTAGCAGCAGTTACTGCTATCACAATTGCAATACACTGTATGTTAAATATGTCAATAATAATATGTCAATAACCGCATTCGTTGCAACATCTTCCTCCGAGTCAACACTCTACATGCACTAGAGGAGCATGTTAGTACGAAGCAACCTACAGATCCCACTGAGAATGCAGAAGAACAAACCCATGGATTGAACGGCAATAGGTTTGTGTGCACTCTCCTTATTTCAAGGAGCTTCAAAGACAGCTTTTACTGGAATATCGCTGGAACCTCAAGTCATTGAATAAATGAATATTTTGACCCAGTCCAATGAAGCAACAGCAAAGCAGCAGCAGGGAATGTTGGGTCATGTTCAGTTTAGTTGCAGCCATTTTATGTGTTCTTCCAAAAATCCCAAAGATCGGAGCTGAAAGAGTCACTCACACGGCCGTCTCCCCATGTGTATTTTCATCACTACGTTCTCACAACTGCTCTGAACACAACCCTGGAAAAAGACGTTTTCAGAAACAACAGAGGAAGTATCGGAAGAAGAAAAAGCAGGAAGCAAAGCAAGCTGGGATGACTCACACATGGCCATACCAGACTGAGAATGTCTGCTGGAAGCCTCCGTCATATCCCACCTCCCAGGACACGTTGGCCCAGGTGGAGGACACCGCCACGTGGATGTTGGTGGGGGCGTGGGGGCTTGTGCCTGAAGGGATAGTGGTTAGAGAGGTGCTTTAAAAGGGCACATGTGGTCACTGTGGAGCCTCGCTACACTACATTTTCATTTTAGATATAGTCAAATAGATTTCCTGTAAGCTGGGACAGGTTTCGCATGAATCATTTAATTGACAGACCCCGAATAACTTTTTTTTTTGTACTTTTGACCTGTGTAAATAATAATAGTAAAAGTGCTTTGAATAATTTATCTAGGCCCAATTCTCAATATACATTTTTGTTCATTTCCGATTTCAGTGTTTCATTCCGGTACTGGGCCAAAGAAACAGGAAACCAATCAGAAGCCAGTTAACTACAGTCGTTGGAGGCTTAGTGAACAGTCCATGACTGCACGACTGCCGATATTCGGAAGTAATACATCCAGCTTTCTTCACGGGTTTGTCCATGTCGGGTTACCTATGACTTGGATGTGCGTGCTAGGCAGTGATGCTCGTGGCAACGTTGGTGGCGACACACTCCCACTCCCCGTGGTCCTCCTTTGTGAGTGACTTGAACAGTAGGCTGCCTCGGGGCAGAACATTGTGCTTGCTTTTGCTGGGCTTCCCTACCTGCCGTCCACCCCAGCCGAGGAAACGCAGAACCATCGAAAGGGAAGGGAGAGAGAGAGAGAGAGAGAGAGAGAGAGAGAGAGAGAGAGAGAGAGAGAGAGAGAGAGAGAGAGAGACATACAGCAAGAAACTGTTAAACAGTTAGAGGTATCAATCTAACAATTACCTTGATTTAAATATCCAATTTGATTACAAATTTCACAGAAGGGTGAATGTCACAAGTCGTAGGCCTAAACAATAGCAAATCAACATGCTTCATAATAAGGAAAACAAAAGAGAAAATCAAATGTGTTCTCTTAATTGCATATTTGATCGAGATCATTAAAATGTGAATAAAAATGCAACAATGACATAATGTGACTTCAAAGAACACAAGGTTTACACGCAGGCAAATGGAGGTGTAGAGTGTGGAGGTTGTCACACCTTCCTCCATGTGATGTTGGGAAAGGGGTCTCCCTCTGCCTCACAGGGGATGACCAGTTCTCTGCCAGCCTCCTGCCTGTACTCCCCACCAGGAACCACGGAGAATTTGGGAGGGTCCTGCCCAGGGGTGAAAGCAGACAAAACAGAGAAGTAAATAACATAATGCA
The DNA here is from genome assembly GCA_021346845.1 of Apeltes quadracus. NCBI lineage: Eukaryota > Metazoa > Chordata > Actinopteri > Perciformes > Gasterosteidae > Apeltes > Apeltes quadracus. Next base: position 2,516,436 of record CM037916.1, on the reverse strand, counting down.
TCTGAATGCACTGGCTACATGCACTGTGGCGTACCTTTAGCACCAGGGGAGCAGGAGGGGACCATCCCATGGAGCCCAGGGCATTGTAAGGCATGCAGGTGTAGGTGCCGAGAGAGTCCTCCGTCACCTCTGCCACACGGATGCTCCCATCGTCCCTTTGGCTCCAGCCAGGGTACTGTGGAGGCAGAAGTCGTGGACGGGTAAGTTAATGTAAGAGGACGGAGAAGCATTGAGGTTGGAAGTGAAAATGGAATCCTGTGGCGCTCCCGTGGAAGCTTTGAATTAGGAAGTGCCACACATGTTTGAGGCGGGGTCACGAGAGAGGAAGCCCGCGCGGCAATGGCTCACCTTATCAATCCGGAGAGGGAGGCCATCTTTCTTCCACTTCACCAGAGTTACAGGGGGGTTGGCATCTATGGGACAGCGGATAAAGCCAGGCAGACCAATGGCGGCGTAGATGACGGATGGCATGTTTACCACGCGGGCAGGATCTGGAAAATTTCAACAAAAATGTAAAAAATGTTTTTGAAGAAGATAACCAACCCAGATGACAATTGGCAAAGGGTGTCGTAGAAATTGGAGAACTACAGCTCTTCTTCAATATAAAGGTTGTGATCAGACTTTCAACTCAAATTCTAACAACCATGTGATTAAGTAGGTCTTGATGTATTACCGATACAACACAAAGGTTTCAATTAAAAATATGACATTTACCGTTACTGTTCAATTCAATGTACTGCTCTCATACTGCAAATATCTGACGATGCGTCCCAATGGCCGAGTTTCCATGCTGAGAGCCGTTAAGCAGTGAAGCAGTAGGAAGGTTCTCAATCTACATGACACTTTCACGATTATGTCATCCGATAGGAATAATATCCAAGTTCTCCTGTTGTGCTATTCACTATTAATTACTAGACCAAATACAGTGGTCTTACAGTCAATCTAACCAAAATGTGTGTCTGATGTGTCTCCATGAGAGTTATTGCATCTGTTACTATTTGTTGTAGAAACATAACATCTGACGAGCCTCTTCTCAGTCAGTCCAATTACACAAGCGTTCAAGCATTTGACTTCATATCAAACATTTGCTTGACATTAAGTGGCCATCCTTTCACGTTCCCCCTCTGTACTTTGAGTCTTAAATAAATGGCATTTGATATGGTTAAGCCAAATACCCTTTGGGCAAAGCGGGGCACACACATGAAAAAAAGGGAGTCCATCTGGCAGAGGAAAGGGGCTAACAGGAGGAAAAGGATGGGGGGGTTAAAGCTTCTCCTTTCTAAATCCTAAATTCGGAATAGGGGAGAGAACAGCTTGATTCCTAAATGAGGTCAAGGAGGAGAGCTTCAAAGTACGCAGTGAGTGATGAGGAGCAGAAATGATGTGAGTGAGGAGGAGCAGTAGAAGGAAGAGGAGAAGGAGGAGGAGGAGGACGAGGAGGAGGAGGAGGAGGAGGAGGACGAGGGGTGAGCTCTATGGGTGGAGCGATAAGAGGAGCGGAAGAGCGAGGCTGAGTAGCATTGTGGGAAAGAGGACAGGTGTGAGTGTGAGAGAGAGAAAGAGAGAGAGAGAGAGAGGGATGTGACTAGATGACGTAAGGTGAAGAGGATCCTCTGGAGGGGAGAGGAAGATGAGTTGCTGGTTGAGTGCGACGAAGCCGGCGGGGAAAAAAAGCTGTTCATCCAGGCATTACAAGAATGAGAGGCGATGAGAGAGCAAGCAAACGACAGTACGCCTTGATGAGGAGGGATCGGATCAGTTGACCGCGAAACAACTTTGTTCCACAGATGTCTTAACCACAACGGCCCCCACGCCAGCGCTCTGCAACAAAGGCACAACCAGCACAACAGACAAGAATATCCTCCAAGTTTCTAAATATAGCCCTGAGCTCTGGGTCACGATACGCCAGTTCCCCCTATACTGCAAGAGGCAAATTATTCACCGGCGAGCATTTCTGAAGGATGGAGACTGTGGGAGAGAGAGACCTAGACAGAAGTGAAGTGGGGAGAGAAGAGAAAATGCATGAAAAAATAGGAGAAGAGTGAATGTTGAGGATTGAGTTGGAGGGATGAAAACAAAAGGAGAGTAAAAGGAGAGATTAGGACGAAGAGCAGTCTGCAGTCTGCAGGGAGAAAAGTCCCTGGTCTCACAGCAATGATGTAATCCCCCCTCTCACTTGCCCCTCCCTCTCACGACTAGTGTTCCCTGCCTCTGTTCGTCACACACACACCCCCGCTGCATGGTCTAATGTACAGCCATCAAAAGAGGCAGCAGCGAAGGAATGCAAAATGTCTGTTGCCTTGACTACTGCCGGTGGACGGTGACTGGTCGACAGGGCCTAAAAATGTCAACGCTCATCCTGCCCTCACCTGCCTGCCTCCGAGCAGGAGCCAGATGCTTCCCCCAAGGGACAAATTCACCACGATTATGGAGCTCCCAGTGACTGTAGGACTGGGTGGGTATTTTACAGAAAGGGGGAACGTGGAGGCGGCTAACCATGATGAAGACATATACATACATACATACATACATACAGACACACGCAGAGAGTAAGAGACGGGAGGCAGGGGAGAGAGAGGGAGTGGGAGGGAGAGGCAGATAGCAAACAGGATAAAATAGATGAGTATATATGAGTAGTTGAGAGAGCAAATGGGTGTTTGTTGGTTGAGAGGTGGAGCAGAGTTGGCTGTGAGACTGGTTGGAGTGTCCACATCCATTCCACAGTGAGGAGCAGGTAGGACACGCAGCCTGACAGCAGTGTTGTATTAAACAGTCCGGCTGCTGGCCAGAAACCCCCATTTATGGACAAGCCTTTGGCTGAAACTACGTCTCACAATAGGCGTCAAACATCATACTCTTTTTTTAGGTTTCCATGACACACCTACCAGAGTGTTATGTTGTTACGCAATAATAACCTGTTAGCTAGAGAGGGTTAATGTGCTGGATGATGGTTGAAGTCTATAGTAGCCAATAACGCTGAATCTGAACATTTTGAATGTATAGTGGCTTCCACCTCAACATGGGAAACTCCCTAAAGACGAATTAGACGGGCTGGCATGGAGGAAGTTTTGCATGTATGAGCCGAGTTCTGCTGGAGAAGGGGATACATGTACCACCAATGGATCCTAAATTAAGAGCTCATCAGATAGAAAAATGCACTTAAAGAGGGCCAGTTCTCGTGATTTAACGAGGTCACATGAGCATTGCTTCATGAGATAAGATCCAGCTTCGGGTAATTTGAGTCTGATGGGCTGTAGCACGGATAGACCACTACTAGACGGGTGAGGAAGAGTATTTCTTATGTGAATAAGAAAAAAGCGTTGAATTTTAAAGTTAAAATTGTTAAAAAAAAGTCACAAGAGTTGTTTTCAATCGGAAATTAACGCCATATCAATTTGTATTTGGAGCGTTGCAACTTGTCCTATACATTACAAAACAATGTTTTTATATTACCAAATCTAATAATCCACTCTCTTTTAGGAATTAAAGTAACCTTGTGTTTTTTATTCCCCCCTCTGGAGGGCTTATTGGAGGATAATCTCCACGGGAAGTTGTTTAAATCACACAGGCTTATTCCAACGTAGGCATATGTTTATTCTCCACAGTAGGGGGTAGGGTAAATGAATCCATTACGCAGTATACGGTACCCTCTTCTCTCAGTCAGCCTGGCAAAGACAGTTTGGCCCTGAACTCACATCTATCTTATAATGTTGAAAGACGTGAACTTATTATAAATTGTTGTGATAAATGATTAGTTTATGTTCTGCCAAAAGCGTTTTGCTGAATATACATTTCGGTGTGCCTTCCATTCTACTTTGTGCATTTATGTATTCAAGAATATTGACTTTGACATCTTATTTAAGTCAGTGACTGTTTACACAGTTTAGGAGTCTGATGAAGCACTATCTGACATGCTCATCCTCAAGTCATTTTCATTGTGAATCCCTTAGTCAGAACATGCAGTATCATTTAACGGTTTTTCTTTACATATATGATTTTACTCAAAATTGATGAGGCATCACATCAAAGTTTATCATCTTGTTAATTTGAGCTGGATAATGGGACATTTGATTGACTTAGTTGAACCACTTACAAGGAACAGGGCCTTGTATGGAAGTAAATCTGTGTCATCGGATTTTGAAAGAAAAAGGTCGGTTGAATTTATAGGACTGAATATTTATGCATGAAATTATGTATCTGAATGTTTTTCAACAGATTTGGGTTAGTTGATGAGTGGAGAGGCAGTAGTCCAAATATGTTAAGTATCTTAATTCTGCTCAGCACTCAACTCCTCAGCTTGCATGTTTTTTACTACTTAACTTTAATGTGCTACTTTGCAGCTTGCAAGGCATAAGTCCAAACCTCCCCCTCCTCGCGGGGCCTTGTGGGTAATGCTTACGGAGGATATGGCATGGTGGAAGAGGAGGGATGAGGATGAATGAAGGACGAGGCATGAGCGAAATACCGCAATCGGGCACAAATCAAGGATGACTTGATGTTTATATGACATTGCACCAAGAGTAGAGGATCTTTGCATTAACATCGCCTACCTGCAAGGTTCTGTAAAGAATGCAGATGATATGCCTACTATTAGGCCTCGTAATAATAACAATAATAGAGCATACATTCATATCAGAGGGTGTGGTGCCAGCGAGCCAGCCAAAAAAAAGGTTTTGTTTAACCATTTATGACATAGGTCAAGGTTTCATAAAATAAAATGACCTTTAATGAAATGGTGAAATTGATTCTATTTTTTAGGTTTAGGTTACTTGTTGAAAATTGCAATCCCAGTTTTCCGGGGCTTGAAGTTATCGGTCATCTTGCAGTGTATATGCTCGGTCATGCTCCTTTTCAGTGAACCTCCCGCATGATTAGCGTTTTGTATTTGGGTATTAATAGTACAGAGTGGAGGTGGCTTTGACCCCAATACACAGAAAGGACAAAGAGAAGATGGACAGACCTTTGCTACCAATCATTACATGACATGTTATTTAGCTGACGCTTTAATTCAAAGTGACTTACATTGCATTTTTAACCCATGGCTTATACATTTTGCCCAGGAAGCAATTGGGGTTTTGATATCATGCTCAAAAACACTTCGGCATGGCACATGGGGTAGCCAGGATTCAAACCACCAACCTTTTGGTTCTTGGTACACCCTCTCTACTCCATGCACCACCATGACCCAATCAGGACACAATCAGCGTTTAGCACATGCAGCAAAAGAAGAGAAACATAGGCTTACATTGCACTGTTATGTAGGCAGAGGCAGTCGGTGGTTGGCCCAGGCTGTTGCTGGGAGCACACGTGTATTTCCCAGCATCCTCCGGCTTGACTTGGGCAATGATGAGGGAACCGTCAATGAGAATACTGACTCTACGTTTTAGGTCACTGTGAAAATCACAAATATACAAGCATTTGAGTTTGGATCTGAAATGAATTTATTTTCATGAGAACCTGATGAGCTCAGTTGGGAGAAGAATAAAAAGCCAGGTAACAGAAGTCATACAGTATTTTTTAAAAGATCTTGTAAGTACAAACTCAGAAATATGCCTCCATGTTGACGCTTTGTGTAAGTCACTTGAACACTGTTCAAATTCATCAGATGCACATTCACGTGGGAGTATTTATGGACAGATGTGAGGGTCCTGGGACAGAGGATGTCAGTGAGCAGATGGTAAAGACCTCTCAGGCTAATTTGGGGTTTTGAATATAGAAAATAAACTAAATGGAATCTGAACCAACACCACTCAGCATGCAGACAAAAATCAACAAGAGCCTCCTATTGTTGTCGCTGGGCTCGCCGCTGTACGGTAGCCTCTCTTGTACTACGGTACTCTTCCAATGATAACTTGCTTTTGACCAAAACTGAATATCGGTGACGCAGCTTTAAAAACATCAACGGGAAAAAGAAAATAAATAATCCTGATGTCTATATAGGTTCCCTGTAGGTAAAACCAAGTGTAAATTAGGTGTGTGAGTCGCACACTGACACTGTACAGCTGATGTCAGACGCGTTACCCACAGCTGCATATTCTTACAGCGGAGTAATTCATTGTAATGGCTCAAGAGTGAATCAGTTTAATATGCTGTTGTGAGAGAAATAAACTAAATTTTATGAGCCATGCATTTAAAATAGCGGTATCACCATTTATAAAAGAGTGTAAAAAATAACTTTAAAAGCAATGAGTCCTCTGAACAAAAATGTCTCTCTTATAAAAGTCTGCTGGTGTGTATTGCTTTGTGGGACAATGCAACAGCATTGCTTTTATCTTACCTTTGATACCACAACCTAATTCATACTCATAATTGCGACAAAAATCCCTCATGCACTAGTCCAGCTTCATCGTTTCCCAGCATATTTTTATTCAATAGAATAATCTGCTTCAACTCATATTTATTGGTATTTAGCTTTCATTCATTTCACGACTCACCACCATAACACTAAATCAAATTTACCGTCATAAAATGTGAAAAAGTCATTCTTTTTTCCATGGTCAAATCCATGGAAAAAATAAGGACCACCGGTTTGTAACTAAGGCTTCTCTTCAAGCCTCAATATGCAATCAGAACGTCTATTTGAACGACCCCTAAACCCACCTACTTTATGGTAGAACCTTTAAATCAATGATTCCAAAACAGATTTCAAGATTTATTTTCAGACGAGTCCTCCCTGACCACCGGCAAGCTCGAGTCAGCGCACGTATTTGTGAACGTTGTATGTTTAGTTTTCAGAGCAGTTAGTGTTGGCATGAAAATAGGAATAAATGATCAAACTCACATTTCCCACACATGTTTATGTTGAATATGTATTGAATCCTGCATCATACCTCTGCAATAGTTTGTACTCGTAGGGTAAGGGTACCCTGATTTAAGAAACACTACCTGAAACACAAAGTCTGCTGCTGGCACCTTCTAACCATGTAGAAATTAAGCATTTTACAGAAGTAGTTTCAGAACACTGCTGTGACTTAAGGGTAGTTCTGCAGAAACTGACACATACAAACATCCCTGAATTCACCATATTTAAGCATCTTTAAAAAATGGCATTTTGGATGAGTCAAGCATGAACCACGATTTCTGTGATCCCCGTCTTCAGTTCCAACACAAAGCCTTCAAGCTGCGGATTAGAGAGATTTTTAAAGTTGGAAATATCTGTATCCCGCAAAGTATTGGTTTCAATAAATCCTTCAAGCACATAACTACACACAAAAACTGTGTGTAGTTATTCTTAAGAGTTTGTGATATTGGGCAATAGATAACAAAGAAGGGGAATGCATTCACAGTGTGTACCATTGTACACAGTAGAATTACAGTTCCTCTGAAAGATGTTATAACATTATTCTGAAAACCAGAGCGTTACAGCCACAGGGATGTGATCAGAAAAGGGCAAGAAAATAGGTCGCCCTGCATTGTACACGTGACAGTGTACACGTGACGGAAGGCCCGTTCTACATTGGCTGGTTCAAATTGGTAAAATAGTTTATCTAATTTTATTAGCTCTAGGCAGTGATGGAGTACTCGAGTCCTGGACTCGGACTCGAGTCCGACTCGAGTCACTATTCTTTGGACTCGAGTCCGACTTGAGTCTCCATTCACTGGACTTGTGACTTGACTCGACTCGGACTCGCGGATTTATGACTCGTACTTGGACTCGGACTTGAGGATTTTTACAATAGGACTTGAGCATTCATCACGTTGTTTTTGACTAAACATGTTGTAAAACAAGTTGTATAAGGTGTTACACTTTTACTGTTTCGTGCCCAAGACCGGCCACGATCTCCGCTCACAGACACTTAGACCTCTCTCTCTTTGCTTGACAACACACTCACTGACGTCACTCACATTTGTAAAATGCAGAAAGATGTGCCCCGGATCGTGAAGTTCGCCTACACAAATTTTGCACCTAATGCTGGAAAGAGCAGCGCTAAATGTTGTGTGTGTAATCGCTTTCTGACCAGATGCGTGCCGACACACACACACACACACATATACGCACTCACGTTAAATCACTCGGTCTCTCTCTCTCTCTCTCTCTCCCCCTCTCCCTCTCCTCCCCCACCCACCCAATCCCATATCTGCATATCGTATTGATTTTTACGTTGTAAGTATCTTTAAAATACAGTGTCCTGTAAAATACAGATCTCTTTTTTTCGCTGAGAGTATTTCTGCAATACAGTGTTAAAGGATTAGTTCACACAAAAATGGAAATTTCCTAATCATTTACTCCTCCAAATGCCATCCAGGATCTTTTTTTTTCTTGAGTGAAAAATAAATTATGTTTTTTTTATCATTTCAGGTTGTTTTCTTCATATAATGGACTTCAATGCCTACCAACTCAGTTGGTTGATATTGGACTCGACTCGAACACTGGGACTCAAGACTCGACTCAGACTCTGACTCTTCTTTGGTGACTCGGACTTGGACTCGACTCTGACTCTTCTTTGGTGACTCGGACTTGGACTCGGACTCGAACAATGGGACTCGAGACTCGACTCGGACTCGACAGTTGGTGACTCGACTACAACTCTGGCATACAGGGGTTATGATTAAATATATCACTGTATATTTTGATATTGTAAGCAAGGATATATATTATTATTATTATATATATATATATTTTATAATATTTTTATAATTTCATTTGAGGGAAACTTTTAAAGTATAAAGAATGAACCATTATACCATCTGACTAAAGAGTATTGGTCTGCGACAAAACATTTCACGCAAACTGTATATTAAAAAGCAAGGGTCAACACAGTATCACAAAACATAATATTGCAATGCTACAGTTATAAACTATCTTCTCTCTGTCGCTGTTATTTGTAACATCTTCTCAGGCATCTGTAAAGATAGAATATTGCTGAAGTATAAGCCAAGTGAGCAGATAAACAATGTCCACCATTCTACTGCGATATCTGCAGGAGAACCAAGGAGGGATCAAGTGCCTGCTGAAATAATACCATGTTAAAATTGCAAACGTTTTGCTAACTTATTGATAAGAGCTAGCTCGGCCTCAGCCGCCTGATAAGTTAAAAGTTTGTAACCTGCAGAAGTGAACTACTATTTTACCTTCAATAAATCGCAGGGCCATTCATTTACTTTGATAAAAAAGAGAAAACTAAATGAAATCTTATCCTACAAGGAATACCCAGCACAAAAGCCCCATCATAACGCAGGACAGGAATGAAGGCGGTGAGCAGTAAGAACAGATTGGTGAGTGACGAGGGAGTCAACAAGGAAACCGATCATAACTTTACTTCTTGAAGAAGACGTTGTCCTCCTCCCAGAACCAGGTGTAGGTCAGGTTGCGAGGGTAGGCCTCCGCCTGGCAGGTGAAGAAGGCATCCTGCGAGATGTTCACTGTGATGTTCTCAGGTGGCGATATAATGAACGGAGGGCCTGGAGGAGAGAGAAAACACAGAGGTTCTCTTGATAATGTACAGTAGATTTCATATCACACCTTCATATCACTGAGATACAACCAGGCGGAAACCTTCGGCTCAGCCAAGTGAAGCTAATGCGGAATTGCCTTGAAACTACAGTCTCTCTACTGACCATGAGGGCCCACTGGCTCAGTTGCAAAAAGAAGTCTGGTTATATAGAAGTCAACGAGAAAATCCCCTTAATTCTTACTTGATTGATTGATTTCAAGCTTTGTAACGGCCGTCCCCAGACCAATGGATGACGTCCATTCTGATGTTCTTATATCCAGCCCAGATTTTACATATACAAAACAAACTATGTAAAGAAATGTTTCACGTAAAAATGAAGACTATACACCTGTTTCATCCTCCTTTCAATAAGAAGGCTTGATTGACAACTTGCTTGTTTGACAAATGATTGACAACTTGCTTGTTTGACAAAAATGTATTATGATGAGTTCTTCAGATAGGCAAAGGATACACATACAGACATTGCTTTTAATGTTTGCAACAGGGATGTCACCTATTAGTCAAAACTCAAACTACTATTCAAACCTGAGTGATACATCAATGTAATATGTAAAATTCTCAGCACAATCCAGTCCCAAGTCCACCATTTGTTCTTCAAACAGAGCTATGTTAAACTATGAAACACAAGAAACTAACTGCAGCGTCCATAGGGGGAACACGGCACAGCATGGTTTCCGCTGGGACATGACACAGATATGACTTCCATCAGTGGGAATATCCCATTCAGCCACGTACCACCCACGACAGAGACAACACTGTCATTTGTTCACAGCTGGCGGGGTCTGTAGTGGGGTATTCATGGCCATTTGCACATGCTGTGAAGACACCCATTGGAATAACACCGGTGCATCTCCTCTGTGGCGGACCCCTGAGCCATATCACATACTTATCCTGCACTCAGGAAAGGATTACGAGAAATGTATTAAGTGATCTTTGCTCTGCCAGATGGGTACTCTTCCTTGCACGCATGCATACAGTATCAGTCAAAGGTTTGAATTGAATTGAATTGAATAAGTCTGGTGCAGTTCTGCACCAACACGCGTGCGAATAAGTCTGAGTAGGCCAAGTTTTGCCTTGAATTAAAACTATATAAATAAGATGTACTTGGTTAAAGTAAAGGGGTTAAGGCACAGAACACTGGGGCTATTCTTTTTGTAGGTCATAATATTACATTTTTGGGGGATTTACTGTCACCGTCCCTAGCACATTCTAAACAAAAATGCTCGTGATTTCAGACAGTGTGCGATATGTCAAATTATCGCATGTTGCGACAGCCATACTTTTCCAACATGCGAAAGATTCAACGGCACTCTGGACCACCAATTCCGTGAAATCGCACTCAACTCTGCCAACTCAGGACCGTGTGGCTGCTGTGCCCAATCAAATGTTGTGTTAAATCAATCATGGGTTGCCACGATTGGCTGTGGCAAAGACAAAAAAAAGATATAAGGATTCTATAAAAGATAGCGGCATTCTATAAAATTCCTTCAAAGGATTCCATTAAATCAAACAATCTATCATCTTACTATAGTTTTTCCTTTCAAGAAATAAAACCGGGCTGATAGTCTACAATAAATCTTTGGACTTTTGCAATTCATGCATTTCAACTGTTATGAAAACAAATTCACTTTACAGTAAACATTGTATGACATCAAAGGCCAACATTCAACTATTCCTCAAGAATATTGGTTTAAAAAAAATGTATGCTATTGTATACTAAATGTGTGTAATGACAATCATTGGCCATGATCTATAGATAATGTTATTTTAGAAAGTGTGCTTCACCCACTGCTTACTTCTCTGTATGTTCACATAGTTCTAAGACACGATACAAACAGAGTAGACACAGAGCCGGACCTCGTCGTGATGTTTCTCTCTGGCATTTCTGTCAGGGGAAAACCCCTCAACGGCAATGTCTGAATATTACCCCGACTGTCAGACATAAATATGAGCAGCTTGCATAAACACTCAGCTGTCGGACAGTGTTCATGAGGGGCTGGTTTACAATAACCTTTGCACGCACACACACACACACACACACACACACACAGTTATCCTTGTATTCCCCAATTGGTTCATAACTTGTCCACAACAGGAAAAACCCAACAAACACAACCACAGATAAACACATACAGCTGTTTTTAGCCACTCTAAACTGCCAGCCCCATATGTTAATACTGATCTGCAGCCCACGGCCTGATCCTTTAACAGCCACAGCATTTCCATCTGCCAGGCCCTAAGCAGGACGAGCAAGAATAGAGCCCTGTTGGACGACTGTGTCATTGGTGTTTGCATGTGTGTGTGTGTGTGTGTGTGTGTGTGCGTGTGTGTGTGTGTGTGTCTTTGCCAAGCCGCCCTATTTGGAACCAGCTGAGTGATGGAGATTTGTTGGCACTGTAGTCTCTTAGCTGATCTGCTGCTCAGTGGCTTTCCAGGAGGGGCTCTATTAATCCGTTTCCCCCGTAAATTATACGGGACAGGGTCAAACAAGTGCTCTGGCTCTGCACTGCTTTTGATGTTCAGTGGCAAAAGCAAATAGGTGACCTCTGTTAACACGTTTAAGCTTAACGGTTAACATGCATTTTATTTTGCAATATAATGACAATCAATGAACCTTGAACATTTACGGCTGATAAACAGCACTATATTTTCCTTTTTTTTAAAGAAAATTGTCCCCACTGGATGAAAATAACTTCCACAAACCCCCACAGAACTTTTCCTCTTATTATGCTACTTATACCTTTGCAGGATGGGCCACATCTCAATAATATGTAGTGTAGAGCTGCGCGATTACATCCAAATGATAATCACATTAATTTTGATCACTATTGATTTTTATTGCATTTAGATGAACAGGGCACTGCTTTTACTTCCATGTGGTTCTTAATTTCCGCTAATGTACAAATCTTTCCATCAAATTAAGACTCACAATTAGATTTTTCTTCACACAAATTCAGTGCTTTTTAGTTTTTCCTGTTAAATGTAAAAAAATATTCTCCGTCTGTTGGCTCATTTGTTATTTTAGCATCCGTTTGATTTGGTAAGCAGCTGCGTTTTCAAATTCAATATTTCTTATCGTGTTGTTTTTAGTGCTGTTCATAGTGCCGTGATGGGGTGATTTGGTTATGACTCTGGCTTAAAAAGTAGATGTGGTGACATTATTTGATGGATGGAGTTGAAAAATATTTGAAGCAGTCGTTTCCAATTTCTTTCTGTCAGGGCCCACCTATAGGATAGGATATAGGAACATTGTAAGACCAACACCTCAACCCCCGAAATTTGAATTAATTGAATTATAATTTAGCTCTAAAAAACCTTTTTATTTCAAATGTCTTATCGTTTACTGTGTTGCACTGTGTCTTTTTTGCTGCGCATCTCTTCATCCGTCCCTCTCTCTCCCTCTCACTTTGCTGCACCTGTCTGCATGTAACCTGAGCCGCGTGGTTCCAACACAACGCATGTCAAGTTGTCATTTATTTTTCGGTTACTTTTTTTACTTTTTTTTTACTGTTGTGGCTGTCTTCGGGTTGATGATGAAGCTGTACACGGCCCCTACCCCGCTTCCCCGCAGTTTGGGAACCACTGATATGTAATGTATGTAACGTCGATAGAATTAATTTTGTCAGCAGACAGATGTGAAACAAACTGTGCACTTTATTCTGCACATTGAAGGTCAAACCGCACAGTGAAAGCACTACAAGTAGAAGTGATTCAACATAATTCTCTGGTTTGGCAGCGCATCATATGGCCGATAGCCACCTTAAGGTCTCAAAGTCCCGCCTTGCTTAGTACTTCCTCTGGTCTCTAACTAGCATTTGTTATGAAAAGAGCAAGTTTTTTGTTACTTTGTTTAATTTCCATAAGAATAATCTTCGGAATGAATGTGCGCAATAACACAAAAAAATAACTAACTAGCTATAATGTTGAATCTACGAAATTAAGCTTCAATTCCCCCTCAGTTCAGATGATGTCATGACCTCTCAGCTGTGTGGATCTGGGGCAGCAATCCCTAAATGAGATGACCTGGAACAGCGTGTTTGAGGCAAATCAAATTAAACACATTTAATGCTGTGTTTACTTTTACATGTCAGGTAAAAAAAAAGGTTACTTTGAGCACCAATGTGTGCAAGATGTTTCCCATTGCAGACTGCATGAATGCTTTAGCTGCTCAATGTGTCTTGATTATATGGACGGTTGAAAACTGCTTAAATATAAATAGAATTGTTAATCCGTTGTCTTTTATATGAACTGTTGCTGCTGTAAAATACTTTCAGTCCCAGTCGAGTCTCACGCCTAAAAGTACTGCATCTAGGGACGGGCGGTATGGTATTTCGAGTTAACACATTCATTCATTAAAGTCGAGAAGGACACCGGCCAACTGAACTGCTTCTCTTTCCGGGAAACGACTCTCCTACCCAGAACCTGACCGTCAACTTTGGCAACTTCGTGTTAACGCCAACTTTGACTGCTCAGAACCGTGTGACTCTCGACAGCCAACTCTCCCTGACTCCGAACATTACAGCGACAACGCGATCCGGTAGATACCCCCTGTACAACATCCGGAGAATACGACCCCTCCTCACTCAGTTATGAAATAAAAGTGTCTATAAAGAAATAAAAGTGTCTATAAAGAAATAAATGTGGCATTATGAAATAAAAGTGTCTATAAATAATTAAATGTGGCATTATTAAATAAAAGTACCATGAAATAATTAAATGTATTACATATTTATTGCCTCATTTATTTATTTCACAATGTATTTCAAATGCATATTTATGTATTTATTCATTTATTTATGTATTTATTTATTTAATTATGGCTAAAACGGTTTTCCATAGAAACGGGGTGAAAGGCTTGTTATCCGTTTTTTCCATTTTTCATTTGAGCACACAATTGCAAATGGGAAAAACGAGTTGTTATCCGTTATTTCCTTTTGGCTTTGGAAACGAATATTGAGGAAAACAAATGGTACACTGATTGGAAACAAAGGCAGATTAGGCAGCCATGCAATATTACAGTTACTGGAAGAAATCAAAAATGACATTGCATCTCCCACTCAGCGTTCACATTTCATTCCAGCAGTTGATAAACTCCTCTCTACATTATAATTATTGGCATTAAGATCGTTTGAAAATCATAACATCAGCAGTGGGAATATCGCAGTCTGCACACAGCTGTATCACAGCAACAGTAATTAACACTTTGCTAAAGCACACTAGTCAACACATACATTTCCCCACCACTAATGCCAAAAATCAACTTTTTTGTCACAGAATTTTTGTTGTCATAAGCAGTGTTTCCCCTAGGATTTTTTTTTTCAGTGGGGGCAGGTCTGTCGGAACCCCCACCCCCAACCCGCCCGTCCCCGCCACCACCCTCACCGCCACCCTCACCAGGAAAAGTTTTAAGTAATCAAACTGGACACTTTGCTGCTGCACAAATAATATATTTCTTAAATATATTTGAGGCACTTAACATCTACAAATTAATTCACAATGAAACATTAATTTGTGTGCCTTGTGCACACATTTTATTTTTCGTGGTTTTTGGAATAATAAGTCCATGGCTTGGTCGTAGGGGAACTTGGAAAGAGGGGGCCCATTGATGCTGAGTAGCATACATGCTGGTAGATGGTCCCCCTGCAGACTGTTCCTAAAGTCCGTTTTCACCTATAAAAGGAATTTTCAAAAATTGAGTGTGAGGGATATTGATAGCCAAACAATCTTTCATTTCACATAACACTGAAATGTCTCCCCCTATTCATCGTGGAGAAATCTCTCTCACAGTTCACACCAGAGATTGGCACTGTGAGGGCAATGGCATGCCAGCTTACTGAGGGAGGGGTAGATTTGACACCCCTCATCGTGCTCATTATGGTATATAGCTAATATACCATAACCCCACTATTAATTACATTATCTTTACGCAGTGTAATTACTTCAGCATGTAAATTATGCACCTAAAAAAACAACGTGAGGAAGGGCTTTCAGCAATCGCTCCGATATCAAATCAACAGCCACGTGGAATTTAGCTAGAATTTAACGAAAATCACCAGTTAACTTGATTTAAATTAGCAAGAACTATAGACTAATACAATATCAGGCTTAAATTAACTTAAGTTGTATTCAGGGGTAAAAGTAAGCTGTCCTAGCCGGTACGGCGTACCGCTAACATATTTGGAGCCGGTCCGCCGTACCGGGAAGAAAACTGTACGGTCTCTGAAAATGATTGCGCTTTCAGCATGACAACACAACTGCCAACGTCGTGAGAGTGTATGCGGACATTCGGCACCCTCCCTCCGTCAGCCCGCCAGTAGACCACCACCGCCCCCCGCCCCCCGGCAGAGGAGGAGAAAAAGTTTGGGGGACCCCCGGCTCTATATCGTAGTACCACCAAAAAATAAAAACTACTTTCAACCCTGGTTATATCACTTACAGTTCTCAAGGACGCACACACCGACTCACGTTGTTCTCCAGAAAGCTGAGGTCTCTCTTTTTTCCTTTCTCTCCCTGGTCAGCCGGGTGGTGCGCGTGCGCGCGCCCGCTCGCGGTGTGGAGCGCACGTCTCCGACACGCTGATAGACGGCTTTCCGCTTTTGCACTGTACGGCCCATCTGATACTGTGGCGGCAGAAATTTAGCCGTGGCGGGCCGCCACTACCAAATCAACGTAGGAGAAACACTGATAAGTGTTTGTAATTTGCGGTTTAGTGGGCGGAGAAAGGCACTGATTACCCGATGAACTGCAGATTTAGGAAACACGACGTGTTTGCGGTGGCGCTGGTAACTACATTTGCAAATCTACAGACACAAAGCCCTTAGAGTGCACAACGTCCACTGCTGTAATGTTTGCTTGAATGACAACAACCATTTATTGACTCACAAATCAGCTAAAAGGTACTCAAGGAAGTATTTAGGATTTAGCGCTTTTAAAAGGATTCAGCCCCTTCAAAAAACTTTGGCTGCGCCCTGAATCAATCTTTATCCAGTAAATGTTTTGCTATTATCTCCTTAGATTTCTATCTCTATCTTTTGACTATCTCCCTCTTCCTCCTTGGTTTGCTGCTCTGTTCTCTTTCACAATTTCACAGTAAGTGGTATTATTATGTTATATAAAATGTACCTGGTATATTGTTCATTCTGTACAGTGTATTGCCTTTGTCTTGCTGTATAATATATTCAACTTTCTTTGAAAAAGCCACCTTACCCTCTTCCATACTCATTTATATGGTCGGACCTAGAGATTTGAATAAGCCTGTAGATATATGCACCAAAAGTTCATATGGTTGTATCATATTTTCTGCTTGTGACCCCTGATAAAGAGTTGTGGAATAACAGCTTTGGAAAATTCCTTATGTTGTCAGACTGTTTGTGGTTACTAAGGATGCTTTTTTTCACGTGACTTCGGTTTAATGTGTTTGTCTAAAGGATTTATTCTGTGTTTATTGCTTGAGCAACCATGGCATTTTATATACTACACTCAATATTGGAGCAGGTGCAGAATCCTTTTGTCTAAATGCTACCGAACTGCCGCAGGAAGAAGAGCCGAGATGCAAGCTACGCTAACTCAGGTGCTCCACCACCCAGCCTGATCCTTGCTGTCTGATGGCCTGTTACGTCCCCAGTGTTCTGGGTTCGTTTTGTTTGTCATTTCTGTTGGGGGATTGCTTGTGGGTTGTCTGTGTGTGTGTCTGTGTCTTTTGTTTGCCAAGAAGGGGGTGTCACCTGTGGCGGTTCCGGCATCTGATTGGTGGGGGCTGATTTTGACCTGGAGCTCCACCCCCCCCTCGTCAGTGGTTTCAGCTGGCTGAGGCCTGGTAAAAGGCCCAGTTGTGGACCAAAGTGGTGCTCTCTTGCTCCCGCTTTGGTTACTGACGGCGCCTTTGTTAAGTCAGAGTGGTGGTTTAGTTTGTACCCTGTGTGGGGCAAACCTATTGCAAGTTTGCAATATCTGTATTGTATTATATTACCTGTGTTCTACTTTGTGACTCATTTGTTTTCTCTTTTTTGTTCACAGGGAGTTGGGGAGTGGATTTAGAGCTACCCCAGGGTATACATCACCTGTAGGTATTCCTCTCCTGTCTAGAAACACTAGTTAGACCTGGGCGGACCACCAGCTGTGGGGAGGGGGTTAGTAGTTGGGGGAGTTTTGTTTATTTCTTTGCTTTGGTCCGTCCAGTCTCCCCTCCTCCCAGATCGTGGTGTTTATTGTTATTATTATTATACTACCGTGTCTATATATATGTTTGTGTATATATGTTATATATATCTGTGTATACCATCACAACATTTACACGATATCTGAAGTCACTGTCTTTTCTTTGTGCACCACCGCACCACACGTTTGCTGCCATCGTTGGCCCCGAGCAGAGGGCTGTCCTGTTTCGTAACAATTGGGGGCTTGTCCGGGATCTGGGCACCCCGCTGCTCGGGCCACCCGGTGGTTGGTGACTGGTTTGTGTTGGGGTGTGAGCGAAGTTTGGTTTTGTGGTTTTGCCTTGGTGGGTGTTCTGTCCTAGTGGTTTATAGTGTTTGTAGTTTGTTGTTGTACATTGTACATTCAATAGCTCTGGGTTGTATGGTTGTGGTGTGAGCATGGCAACTTCTTCTGATGTAGCAGGGTTTATTGCGGAGCTCTCATTGGGTTCATTGGTTAACCTGCGTAAAGTAGATTTGTTAGCACTAGCAGACTACTCCAATCTCAAAGTTGAAAGACAGACTCGTAAAGCGAACTTGGTAAGCGTGCTCAAAAGCCATTTATTAAGTTTATCGTTGGCAGGAGTTATGGCTGTGGAGGATGTGGTGTCATCCATCACACCAGAGAGACTGATAGAGTGGCAAAAACAGGATATCAGTCTTGATAAATGTTTTGATTCTGTGGTCTCTTTGGAAAAAGCAAAAGTACAGGAGACTGCTTACCTTGTAGATGGTGGTGTGTTAATGCATAACTGGACTGCACATAAAACGGGCGAGGACTGGGATACCGTTTGGCAGGTAGTTGTTCCATCACAACTACGAGAGCAAGTATTGTCGCTGGCTCATAACTCTGCATGGTCCGGACCTCTTGGGGTCACAAAAACGTACAACAGAGTACTCAGACATTTTTTCTGGCCAGGATTAAAATCAAACATTGTACAATTCTGTAAAACCTGTCACGTGTGCCAGCTTGAAGGGAAGATGACCAAACCTATTCCTCGTGTGCCTCTTTACCCGATTCCGGCCATTGGAGAACCGCCGCCTTATGCGGTGGGCGCTGATCTTGCAGGGATACAATGTGTGTATAACACGTATCAAAGGAACATCCAACGTAGTTGCCGACGTGTTGCCGACGTGTTTACCAGGACTAGGGGTGTGTGTGTGTGTGTGTGTGTGTGTGTGTGTGTGCGCGTTTTTATATCCCGGTGGGATCCACCCCCTGACATATCACTCACCCCATGAGGACCAATTTTCCCCGTAGGGACCGACACCCGGTCCCCACAGGCACAAGCATTGCAATCGATAGAAAACAGCCTGCTGATAGGCCTGGTGCCTTTTTTTTCCAAAAAAAAAAATGGACCCCACGCTTTCATTCTTTAAAAAAAATATTGTTTTTTTTTAACCTGATGTTTGTTTAAAGAATATAAATACACACACACGTATATATACTAGGGCTGTCAACAAATATTTTATATTCTTATATTCTAATAGTTAAAACAGATATTCAAATTAATATTTGATTTGTAAAGAAATGAAAGACTCAACAGCGGCACTACTGAACAGACTTTATATTGCATGAATAAAATGGACTAGATAGGCTACAAAAGCTTCATGCACTCGTTTGATTATTTGCCATTCCATGCCAAGGAAAAGTTCAATGTTTACCACAGCACAGCTCGCTTGGAGAGTTCAATGTCGGTTCCATTCTCTATAAACTTCAATTAATGTTAATATGTTTTAATCACTGAATGAAGCTTGCCATATTTGGGAATTGCAACCTTAAATTGCTTGCTTGCAACAGGTGACAATGGAGAACAAGACAACATAGTGCATGGAATAAAATATACTATGAGTTAGTAATCTAAGGCTATGGCTTAGTTTAAAAATAAAAGTTAAACTAAAGTTCACCAGCAAACAAAGTGACAAATTAGTGTTTGTGCAGGTGGAGTGTGAAGAAAGTGACCGGTGGGATGACAGAGTCAGTCAGTGGGGGACATGGGCTCTGTTGATGAGGAAACTGTTTGTGTGGCGGGAGGTCATGGTCCTGATGGACCTCAGCCTTGTGCCAGATGGAAGGGGCACAAAAAGGTAATGTCCAGGGGGAGAGGAGTCGGCAACAATCTTTCTAGCTCGCTTCAGGGTCCTAGAATCGAACAGGTCCCGGGGAGACGGCAGATTGCTGCCGATCACCCTCTCTGCAGAGCGGATGACGCGCTGCAGCCGGCCCTGGTCCTTGGCTGTGGCTGCAGCGAACCAGACCGTGATGGAGGAGCAGAGGATGGACTCGATGATGGCCGTGTAAAAGTGCACCATCATCGTCTTTGGCTGGTTGAGTTTCTTCAGCTGCCTCAGGAAGAACATCCGCTGCTGAGCCTTCTTGGTGATGGAGCTCATGTTCAGCTCCCATTTGAGGTCCTGGGTGATGATGGAGCCCAGGAAGCAGTCCACAGTGGTGATGTGGGAAGATGGACTGCATTCTTCCTGAAATCCACACCATCTCCACTGTCTTCATAGCGTTGATTTCCAGGATGTGCTGGATGCACCACGTCACCAGATTGTCAGACTCGCACCTGTAGGCGGACTCGTCCCCACCAGAGATCAGTCCAATGAGGGTGTTGTCATCCACAAACCTCAGGAGCTTGACGGAGTGGTGGCTGGAGGTGCAGCTGTTCATGTACAGGGAGAAGAGCAGAGGGGAAAGAATGCAGCCTTGGGGGGAACCGGTGCTGATGGTCAGAGAGACTGAGACGTGTTTCCCCAGCTTCACGTGCTGCTTCCTGTTAGACAACTCTCCCGACTACACTTGCGGAGTCGGGCACGTGCAGCTGAGAGTTTGTCCTGAAGCAGGGACGGCATGATTGTGTTAAAAGCAGAGCTGAAGTCCACAAACAGGATCCTGGCATAGGTTCCAGATGCTGGAAGATGAAGTGGAGGGCCATGTTGACAGCATCGTCTACAGACCGGTTGGCTCTGTAGGCGAACTGCAGGGGGTCCAGGAGGGGGTTGGTGAGGGTCTTCAGGTGGGACAGGACTAGGCGTTCAAAGGACTTCATGACTACAGAGGTCAGGGCGACGTGCCTGTAGTCATTGAGTCCTGGGCTTCTTGGGAACAGGGATGATGGTGGAGGCTTTGAAGCAGGCTGCAACGTGGCATGTCTCCAAAGAGGTGTTAAAGATGGCAGTGAACACCATGGGACAGCTGGTCAGCCCAATCTTTCAGTGTGTGGGGGGAGATGGAGTCCGGCCCAGATGCTTTACGAGGGTTTTGTCTTTTAAAGAGCCGGCTAACGTCTCGGGAGGGGGATATAGAGGCGTGAAACTCGGATGGGCTTGGGGAGGGGGTCTGGGGCAGGTTGGTGGTGCTGACAGTGTTGCTGATTGAGTGCGTAACCCTTATACAGCGTCAGAAATACACAAGGGCAAAATTGCCCCTAAAGAAATATAATTTTGGCCCTGAAATCACTAGAAGAGGGGCAAAAAATTCTCAGATTATTTTGTCTAATAATAATGATAATTTAGTTAACTTCGTAAACATTTTAGCCTTAATTACCTGGTTCAGTTGTCATAGAATGTTTTTGAAATTTGCCTTGACAGATATTGCGTGTGTGAGAAAAATCATTCTTTTAAAATAAAATTATGGATTGATCAGACCTGTGGGTGCGGGGAGAACAAATCCAGACTCGGTCAACATCTCCGGTTCAAAATAAAAAACCCAAGCACCCATTGACCAACGGAAAATGGTTCGCTTGCTTGCTAGCTAACGTTGGCTAACGTTAGACAGAGTGCAGTGAGAGAGGTTTTTCCCTCTTCATAAGTTACTGCCATATTGTGCTTAACAGCCAATACTCAATTTGGGTAAAATACAATTAGTTGCGACTGCAGTTGATGGGGGGTTTCAAGGTTTAAATGTTATGTTTTGATTTTACAGGCGCATGGATTAATCATCTTAATACAGAGGGCCAAACGAGCAAGCTATGAATCGGATGCAGAAGTCAGTGTTCTGTAAAGTGGTTGTTTGACATTGCTTAACATTTTGCTAAACAAGAACCACAAAGAAATAAATAAAATTGAATGAGCCGTATATTTTTCTGTCTTTGTTTTAAAAAAGCTAAGACTTTAAATCTGTAGACTACTGCCTATATCTTGTAGTAATAACTACAACGTTATACAATGGTAATAATACAAATGTATCACAACCATTAATACAATATAGTATGATAACCAACTACCCATGTTTTTTTTATATGGTTCGGAACACAAGTTAAGCAATTTCTGTACCCACTCGAAGTGAGGAACACACTTTTCCTGAGATTTGCGGTCCCCGGTTTACCTATGCCTATATCTTGTAGTAATAACTACAACTTTATACAATGGTAATAATACAAATGTATCACAACCATTAATACAATATAATATGATAACCAACTACCCATGTTTTTTTTATATGGTTCGGAACACAAGTTAAGCAATTTCTGTACCCACTCGAAGTGAGGAACACACTTTTCCTGAGATTTGCGGTCCCCGGTTTACCTATGCCCATCCCCCACTCGTGGTCAAAAGTATCACTTTCCTGATGAACGTCAGAAGGAGCACGAGGCAGTACGAGCAGGCTACACGAGGCAGCACCAGCAGGCTACACGGACGAAGCAGCACATACAAACACACTACATGGCCAAGGATGGGGAAACAAAGGAAAAGAAAGTAAGTAACATTACATAAAACTAAACTTAGCTGTATTATCTGTTATTTTTTTAATGGTAAGCACATGTTAGCAGCTAAAATCTCACTCCATTTGCTATTAGCATAGGGTGGTTATGCTAATGTAACATAGCTAACGTTAATCAGGTGCAAGTGTTGGACCATTTCTTCAGTATTTTCTGATCATGGACTGCCAGTGAAATATATAAATAAATGAATTAGTAAGTTAATAGTTTTTTTCACCTACTTCATGCTACCAATAGTTAACTTTTGATTTTAAGAAGCTCAACTTACTGAGCACATGTTTGCAGCTAAAGTCTCACTCCATTTTGTATTAGCATAGGGTGGTTATGCTAATGTAACATTGCTAACGTTAATCAGGTGAAAGTGTTGGACTATTTCTTTGGTATTTTTCTGATCATGGACTGCCAATAAAATATGTAAATAATCACTTCAATATTCACTTACTACTTTATGCTATCAGTAGTTATATTTATAATTAACTTTCAATACTAAGAAGCTCAAGTTACTGGTTCTTAATTAACTACTAGGCCTCAACTTTTTTAAACTTTATAAAGCTGCAGGCAAGTTGTAGTTAGTGAGGTATTACCATAATTACTATAATTACATTATAGAGGGGCTTTTCTTATAATAGAGGTTAAATGCAGAAACAGCTGGTGGAAACAAACATAAAGCAGCCCAAAGAATGCAGAAAAGGTCTAAGTTTTAGTCTGACTTTGGTTACAGCTATTCTAAATACGAGGAAACATTGGTTCTCTGCTTTCATCTTGAGCGGCCAGTAGAGCACTTACTTTTACAGCAGGATTCTGTGTGTTCTGAACGTGCTCACATGTATGAAGCAGGTTAGAAATGCGTTTACCATTACATTTTTTTACTTGTACTTGTATACATATAAGTAAAAAGCTTCAGTTGATACTTTTTAAACTCAAGTATCAATACTTCTACTTGAGTAATGAATGTGAATACGTTTTGACACCTCTGATTAGTAGTAGTTGTAGTATTACTAGCAGTAGAAATACTAGTATTGATAGTAATAGTAGTATCATTGGTCGTAGTAATACTAGGAGTATTCATATTGGTAGACGTTGAAGTATTAAAAGCAGTATAAAAACTAATAGTACTTTTTATAGTACTAAGAGTAGTAATATTGGTTGTAGTGTCACTACTACTGGTAGTAATAGTATTTATAGTACTACTACTAAATGGTATTAATAGCAGTTGAAGTACTAGTCGTGGTAGTATTAGTAATGGCAGTAGGAGTATCAGTTGAAGAAGTCGTACTAGCAGCAGTGCTAGTGTCTTTTCAACAAAACCGCTTCATTCTGAGCTTCATTGTTAAGGTATAGAGAATAATTGAGGCTTTTATTTTGAAATGATGAATTCGGTGGGGTGGGGGCAGGAAGGGTTGGTCGATAGAATGTTTGTCCTTCAAACTAAGAAGGTAGTGGGGTGGAGTGGGGGGAGGGGGGGGCTAAGAAAAGGGAGAGAGAGTTACAGACAGAGTGAGTGAGTGATTGAGAAGTAAGGGTTAAAAGCCACACCAGGCCATGTGACTCCACTATTATATTTTTCAGGGGTGAAGACGTCACAAGCAGATGACAAACAAATACAAATATTACATAGCTCTAGATTGTGAAGCTAAAATGAGATTCCACTATATTTGTAACAGTTACTGCTTCTGCCAGTGCTTGATATTGTTTTCTCTTTTCCCCTTATAGGTAACGGGCCTGGATTCTGACAGCAACACAGAGATATTAACACCTGAAGGTCCTTCCTCTAGTTTTGCAGATGACCCAGATATTCCACCTCTGACCAGAACTGACAGCATATTTGTCAGTTTCCATTATGAAAACTTAAAGATTAAGAACAACTCAACCTGCCAAAGACGATGATGGTGCACTTTTACACGGCCATTATCGAGTCCATCCTCTGCTCCTCCATCACGGTCTGGTTCGCTGCAGCCACAGCCAAGGACCATTTTTAATTTTTCAAATTGTACGTATGCTCACAAACCAACAATTAACTGATCGTCTAACAAGAATTATGAGTGCATTGAAAATAATCAATTTCTAATGTCCAAAAACGACCCTGACAGTGGTGCTTGTTGTAACCTTTTACTCGCCCTGCACAGTGGTTTGAATGTTCGGTTTTAAGGGAATCTTAATGAGAATATGAATATGTTCACGCCTGTTTACTGCAAATGATTTAGCTATAATAATCATGTATATTTAAATACCAGCCCACCCAAGAATACCTTCCATCAATCTCCAAGCCGTCTGATGAATCAGAAGCCTCTATGATCTGCAGTGGAAGCAGTAGGGATGAATACAGTCCATCTAAAGACCCAACCAATAAATTCAGTTCAGAAGAATCTGATGAAATGAGCAAGGTTCCATTGAAGAAATCCAAGAAGTCCCCGAGGACTTACAGTAAGACATTTCCCAGTACTTCCTCTGTCGAAACTGTTGACCAAAACCATGCAAATGTGTCAGTCAAGAAACTGCAAAAGAGAAAAGCTGGTGCCAGGGATTACAGTAAAACCCATTACTGTCTCTAATGTCCCATCCACTGCCATAAAATGGCTAGGCACTTAACACGCAGACACAGCAATGAATCAGCTGTAGCAAAAGCAATCACTTTTCCATTGAAATCAAAGGAACGAAAACTGCATTTTGACCTTATCCGAAACAAAGGAAACCGTGCTCATAATAATGAAGTCCTAAAAGCTGGTAGTGGGACGCTGATCCCAAGTCAGCAATCTGGAAACGAGGAGAAAGAAAGTGACTATATGTACTGCATAAACTGTGAGGCTTTGCTTAAAAGAAAGTCACTATGGAGGCACATGTCCAGGTGCAAGCTTGCACAAAAATGCAAAACAAAAAAGCCAGGTAAAAGTCGCATCCAATCTCTCTGTGCCTATGCACAGCCCATCCCAGATGATGTTAACAAAAAACTTTGGGAGCTGGTAAGTGCTATGCACCAAGATGAAATTACAAGCATCATCAGAGAGCAGAAAAGCATTTTGAGACTTGGCGAAAATTTATATGCAAAACATGGACATGACAAGACCAAACATGACTACATTAGACAAAAAATGCGAGAAATAGGACGACTAATTTGGCACTCACGTAATGCAGGAAAACTAAGACAAATGGAGGACTTCTATGTACCTTCCAACTTCAACTTTGTTCACAAAGCAGTAAATGACGCAGCTGGCTTTGATGAAGAGAAAAAATCTACAAAATTCCATCCTTGGCTCTGAAGCTTGGTCATAGTCTAAAGAAGATTGCAGATATTCTTGAGTGTGAAGCAAAGATGTCCGAGTGTGACAATGAGGTGTTCCTCAAGAATCTGGAACGAAGCAGGGGGCTCTATGAGAAAAAGTGGGATGTATGCGTCTCCTCACGTGCCTTACAAACTCTAAGAGAGGGGAAATGGAACACTCCTCAGCTCCTACCTTTCACTGAAGACGTCAAGAACATGCACATATATCTTGACAAGTGCAGACAAGAATACCAAAACAGACTTGAGGATGATCCAAATAAGAAGAACTGGTCAAAGCTGGCCAATATGACTCTTTGTGAAGTGATTCTGTTCAATCGCAGAAGAGAGGGTGAGGTTTCAAAGATGCCACTTAATGCATTCACCCTAAGAGACACTTCAGAAGTCCATTCAGATTTGGCGCTAGGACTGACAGAGTTGGAGCAAAAGCTTTGCCAGCATTTCCAGCGCATTGAAATAAGAGGGAAAAGAAACAGGAAAGTACCCATTCTTCTTACACCAGACATGCTCTCCTCAATGGAAACCTTGGTTGCACATCGGAGGGCCTGCGGTGTGCCTGATGAAAATCCCTTTTTCTTCGCCAGACCTGAAGTT
Source organism: Apeltes quadracus (assembly GCA_021346845.1). Lineage (NCBI taxonomy): Eukaryota > Metazoa > Chordata > Actinopteri > Perciformes > Gasterosteidae > Apeltes > Apeltes quadracus. Next base: position 2,490,191 of record CM037916.1, on the reverse strand, counting down.
GCGACCCATCTAAGGGGATCAGACGCCATCAGACAGATTGCTAAAGAATGTGGGGCCAAGCACCCTGAAACCCTGTCCTCTTCCAAGTTGAGAAAGCATGTTTCCACACTCTCCACGGTTCTAAACCTGAAAGATAATGAAATGGACATCCTTTTTCTTGGCCACGACATCCGGGTCCATAGGCAGTACTACCGGCTACCTGAAGGAACACTGCAGTTGGCCAAAGTCAGCAAAGTGCTTATGGCTCTCGAACAGGGTCGACTATCAGACTTCAAGGGAATGAGTTTGGACCAAATGCAAATAGATCCTAATGGTAAAGAAACTACTTGTGTGTGTATATATCTGTATACATACAATTTCTGACTACATATTTTTTTCACGTCATAATTGAGTGTTTTCCTGGATTTTCAGAGGAAGTGATGGAAGCTATGAACAGTGACATCTCAGAGACTGAGGCGGAGAAGGACTCCTCTTTCTGCTCTGCGTCACCATCAGGTGAATCATGCATTTAACTGTTTTTACCTTCCAGCAAGAGAGGCATTGCTGTGTGCTTAGTGCTGAGATAAACATTTAGTGTCATTTTTTGTCAAAGGATCCTCGAGCTCTTTCAGAATTCAGAAGAGATCTTTTTTCCAGATTTGCTTCACCTGTTGGTCCGTAGTGCAAACCTACATAATTTTCCTTTTTTTTTTTTCTAACAGAACCCGAAAGACTGATCAGTGAACAGCCGACCTCTGATGGTTCAGACAGCGTTCATCCTGCTGTCACAGGTAACCCACAGATTTAGGCCATGGCACTTGGTGTCTGCATTCCCGTAGCCCTTTTCTGACAGAACAGTTAAACAGGCACCATTAAACCAGCACATTTTTGTTTCAAAGAGGAAGATTGCTCCAAGTTTCACTTTTACTATCTAAAAAAGACACCCTGTCTATAAATGATTAATACGAATTTATTGCTTATTCTTTACCAATCCTAACAAAATCAAGGATTATAGATGATATACAGTGTATCTAATGATATATGTTGTATAAATAAGACTTTTTAAGGATATAGTGTCATCAATCAAGGGGCCGATAGATTAGTGTTTAGGTTTTTTGCTCTCCTTCTGAGAAACAGAGGGTTTTTTTTTTCTGATCATAAATGTGTAAATTGAACCTCCAGATATGCAATTGTTAATGAAGTATGATCTGTAATATTTATATGATTAGATGATGTTTTTAATGATTTTGCATTAGTTGAACTTCATTTTGTGTGTTATGTTTTCATAAACCAATGAATACATATAATGTAACCAAAGACCTGAATAAGTAAATGGGCTATATGCCTACGGGGGTGATGACGTACTTCCCCTAAAATCTCAGCCACCGCGATCGCTTTCGGTAGCATAGGCATATAGGCATATACTTGTTTTGGTTGGTAGCTGCTACGCTAGCGTTAGTTGACATGAAAAAAAACAACGTTTAAATACCAGAAAGTGTCTGGTACAACTGCCGTACACTGCTGTGTACCACAGTGCCAGTCATCTGCAAATACTGTACTTAGCTCCTCATCAGCAGGAAAAGTAAAAAAAACTGAGGCGTAAGTGGATTGTCGCTATTCGCAGGGACAGATTTACGCCTCGCACCCGAGTGTGTAGCCAGCACTTCATAACTCGAGACATCCGTGAACCCGCAGCAGAAACGGGTCGACGGCTGTTGAAAGCGGGCTCTGTTCCTGTTTTATTTGAGTGGAAGAACTTCTCCCTTCCACCACAAGACCAGGAGTTTGGGAGAGAAGGGAAAGACCGCCGCCAGAGGGTGACCGGGAGGATACACTGGATCACGTAGCTGGCCACATACAGTTTAAAACCGTTATCTCGTTTTGCCGTTGGTGTCTTTGTGGCCTGGATGATTCGGTGAACATTGTTTATCGTTATCCTCGGCAGGTCTTGTAGTGATCTCGTGAAAAACGCCATGGCTTTTTTTCTGATAAAGTTAACGTCTCTGGCTAAAGTTAATGTCAACGTAAACCGAAAGTTCTGCTACTGGCTGAAAAGTCCGGAAGCATCCAAATGGAAGTCTGCGGCATATTGTCCATTGATACCAACCGTTGGTATTGATATACTCACCATTTGTTTTTTTACAGGATCAAAATCAAAGAGAAAACGGTGCACTGAGTTTGACAGAGGTGACCCTAAAACAGGTACTTTACCTTTTACTTAATTTTTCAAAAAGATCGATATATATATACTAGGGCTGTAATCAACCAAAGAAATGCTTAGTCGACCAAAGTCTTGTTCTGCGCAACGATTAGTCGACTAAACCATCGGTCCCCAACCACATTCCCAACCGGGCTGTAGCCTACGACACGGGTTAAAAAAAAATGCATGCAAACTAAATAAACGGCCCGCCACCACTCCGTGCGGATGAGAATGTCAGTCGACCAAGACGGCATCGGATCGATTAGTCGACTAAACGACTAAAGCTGACAGCCCTAATATATACCTTATTCATTCCAATAGGGGAAATTTGTTTGTTGCAGTAGCAAAAATATACTTAAGGTAAGAAAGGTGAAATTAAAAGAATAATGTGGTTTTAATATTCTACCTTCTTATTATTCTTTATCACGTCCTTGTTTATTCTGTCACTCCCTCTTGTGACGAAGGCTTGTGCATCCTAGCCTGATTGAAAAGGTCTCAATTAATCACTACATTTAGACAATGAGGGTAGAGACTTATTATTTTCCCTAACTGAGACTCTTCTTAATTCCTGTTATCATCTGCTTTGGCCAATAAATCTGATTTTCCTCCTGTCTACCAAATACGTTCATGTGCAGCCAAGCACGGGCTCTTTTAAGTCCACGTGTTTAAATATGCGGTCATTTTAACATTACTTTCCTGGAGTAAATAAACAAATTGAGGCGGGCAGGTTAATGCTAAGCTGTTGAATTTGGTATGTACAGCTTTGAAAATCTTGTCAAAATCTTAACAGATCTACTTTTCAGTTTCTAACAGGCATCAGGTTTTTTTGCAGTGTCTGTTAACATGGAACTTTAGTAATAAATTCATCTGAGGTTATCTATGTGTATCTACTGGTGCAAAGTGAACAGCTGACGTAGTAAATTAGATCATTTCCAAATTATCTATGATTTAATCCAAGTAAAAACATAAAAGTGCAGGTCTTAAAATAATACATATTTCAATGGTTGGGAAAATAATTTAGTTACTGACCAACTGCAGGTAACATCATTGTTTTCAGTAAGAGAAATGGTGTCATGTAAATATAGTGAATTGTTTTTCTGTTGTGAAGTAAGTTTGATATCAGATTAGCTTTTAATCCTTAACATTCCATAGTTATTTCTTCTTTTGTATATAGAGTAGGTATCAATACATATCAGGTTAGGGTCCAACAATGGTCCATACATCTGATACTGAAAATAAAACACCACTGAGTTACTTTCTGTCTTTGTTTTTTGTAGAACCCTCAAAGAAGAAAATTTGGTCACTCGCTGAGATAAACGCTGTGGAAAAGACGCTGATGAGCTACATACAATGTGGGAAGGTACCGGGAAAGGGTGACTGCATTGAGTGTATTGAAGCGTCCCCAGAGGCCCTTAAGAACAGAAGCTGGACCGGAGTAAAATTCTACGTTAAAAACCGTATCACTGCCATCCAGCGGGAAAGTGCAAAGAGAAATAGACGAAGGGACTTTAGCTAAGCCAGTTCTTAGTGCCTAAGACGATTGTCTTTGCGCATTTATGGCTCCTTGTGCCTTTCTTTTCCTGAATATAATGCCTCTGATTTTTGCCTTTTTGTAACTGACAGGGGTCTTGTCACCAAAAGACAGGTCTCTAGGTGACTTGAGACAGTCTTCATTTGGTCATTAAAGACACCTGTCATTTACAAAAAGGCAAAAATCAGAGGCATTATATTCATGAAAGAAAGTTGTCTTTGGCAACTAGTGCCTTTTGTTGTTAAATTCCAATGTGTATGGCTATTATGCTCTTCATATATATTCATAATGTTTTATAATTGACCTGTCTCAAGTTGACTTGAGACCTGTCTCTAGGTGACTTGAGACAGTTGTCTAATGTTTATGGCTATAATGCTCTTCATATATATTCTTATTGTTTTATAATAGACAGTTGTCTTTCATTATTCATAAATATAATGCTCTTTGCATTTTTTGTAAACGTCACTGTTTAAAACAAAGCTTTTAATTAAAGCTTTTTTTGATTCTGAGCTTAATTAGTCTCTCCTCTTTTGTACAGCTGGTCCAAGTGTTTTCCTAGCAGATTAAGTTTTAAGACTTCATTGTATAAAGGGTAACAGTTTGCAGAGATAACATATTTAATGTTGAATCAAATCAGGTGAAACACCATGTTTTGCCTGTTAAAACACCCAGGTAAATTATCCATCAGGTAATACATTTTGCTCGACAATTATATTTTAAATCAGAATATGATCTGTTTTTGAAAGAAATCAGGTCCTTAGTAATATATTCAGTGTTAATGTTATATCAGAACAAGGTTTCATCCATTATAGGTTGATTAAATGCTTGTCATGAAATGGGAGGTGCCTATCAGTGGTGTTGGCTGTGTTCCAATAGAAGTACCTGAATTTGTGACCCCTGTGGGGACTGGTCACCAGGGGGGTCACAAATTCAGGTTTGTGTCCCCAGGGGGGTCACAAATTCAGGTGTAATTTTTTCTTGAGAGTATTTGATGCTAAAAGTGATTTTTGTGTCAACAAAAATGTGTGTGTGTGTGTGTGTGTGTGTGTGTCTTTTGTTTGCCAAGAAAGGGGTGTCATCTGTGGCGGTTCCGGCATCTGATTGGTGGGGGCTGATTGTGACCTGGAGCTCCACCCCCTCCTCGTCAGTGGTTTCAGCTGGCTGGGGCCTGATAAAAGGCCCAGTTGTGGACCAAAGTGGTGCTCTCTTGCTCCCGCTTTGGTTACTGACGTCGCCTTTGTTAAGTCAGGGTGGTGGTTTAGTTTGTACCCTGTGTGGGGCAAACCTATTGCAAGTGTGCAATATCTGTATTGTATTATATTACCTGTGTTCTACTTTGTGACTCATTTGTTTTCTCTTTTTTGTTCACAGGGAGTTGGAGTAGATTTAGAACTACTCCGGGGTATACATCACCCTTAGGTATTCCTCTCCTGTCTAGAAACACTAGCTAGACCTGGGCGGACCACCAGCTGTAAGTTTGGTTAGGGCGCCTTGACCGTGTGCCAGGAAGGACATCTATTGGGGAGGGGGTTAGTAGTTGGGAGTTTTGTTTTATTTCTTTGCTTTGGTCCGTCCAGACTCCCCTCCTCCCAGATCGTTGTGTTTGTTGTTGTTATTATTGTTATTATTATTATTATACTACCGTGTCTATATATATATGTGTGTGTGTGTGTGTGTATATATATGTTATATATATCTGTGTATACCATCACAACATTTACACGATATCTGAAGTCACTGTCTTTTCTTTGTGCACCACACACATTTGCTGCCATCGGTGGCCCCGAGTAGAGGGCTGTCGTGTTTCTCTTTTTGGTCTGCTTCCAGCCGGGCAACACGGACACATGTGCGTACCTTGTACCAGCAGTCGTGTGGTGTGAACGACCTCTCCCTGGGGGCTGAAGGCTCGACATGTGTAGGCCCCACGGTCCTCCCTGGTGATGGACATCACCATCAAACTCCCATCAGACACCTGAATACACACAAATTTAACTCCTGTTTAGGTCGACCAGGACAAACAAAAGGCCTTTGACTTTGGTCTTCCAAATAAATCATGTTTTATCCAGCGAGTCACTCACTGCAAACACATACAAGTTATGGTAATAAGTATAAATAAACTCACAAAAAGTGAAGCAAATAAGCAAAAATAATACAGATCCAATATATATATAAAAAACATGATGACAAATGGAAGATGGAACTATGTGGGAAAGTAGGGAAAAGGTCAAAGCATACAGTAACTTTAAACATCTTTCAGACACAAAAACGATTCAAAGTACTATAAAGGTGAAGAAATGCATCAGATCAGTATTTTTCTTTCAGATTCAGGCCCTGAATCTGTACAGAAATATGTATGTAAATAATCTAGGGCTGTCAAAAATAGTGCACTAACAGCGTTAATTAGATTAGATTAGATTTAACGCATTTCACGCATGCGCAGTGTGACAAATTATTCAGGTCAGGAATGTGTCCGAAATGCGGTTGTGGTTGGACTATTATAACAAACAAATCCTCCTTCTGGCGACTTTTGTGTCAAAAGCGACTAGAGACACATCTAGTGACATGTATACAGCATATTTCTCATAATTCAAACAAGTCTCCTGAAGAGAAACGGTATCGCTCTCTCCCTCCTCCGCCTGCTGCTCTGTGGACGTGTGCGTGTGTGTGTGTGTGTGTGTGTGTGAGAGCGAGACAAGGGCGTAAATCCCAGGGGGGTCGGGGCCCCCCATCTAAGGGTTGTCCCCCCTAGAAATATCATGTATTGTAAATAACATAATGATGTATACTTAGAAAATCTGTATAAGAAGTAAAACAATACAAACCCCCAAAAATGCTTTTTAAGTTTCGCAACATTTTGAGTCCTCCCTCCCTTGCCTCACAGTGGTTTGGTCCGCTGCCTGTTGCACGTTAGGATCTAGCGCTATGCGATCTGCACTCGACTCTCAGTCAGTCGGTAGTGACAGGAACGTAGTAAGTAGGCGGCCTAAGGCTATTTTATTCACATTAAACATCGGATGAAGTTTTTCTTTTCTCAAATACAAATGATGCTGAGTAATTAATTAATTAGTCCGCTATGCTAGTGTAATATAATGTAATGTTACCCAGCTTGTTTAATAGCTTGTTGGATATGCCCCCACTACAACTAGCTAACGTTATTATTTGTGTCCCCTTCAAAAATTGCTCTTCAGAAATGTTATGTTTATTGTCCCCCCCTACTGTTAGATCAGATTTACGCCCATGGAGCGAGAGAGAGGCAGACCGCTCAGCGCACTTTTTTGGAGTTTTACCGGCCAACAACCGGACACCTCCCGGTTTGTTATTTCTCCAGGGAAACGTTCGCATATGTGGATTAATCATGATTAATCCAACCATATTATGACAATTAAAAAAAATATATGGAATTGTTCGTTTTCAGTGAATTAATCTTGATTAATCCATTGATTAAATATTTAAATCATTTGACAGCCCTAAAGTAATCCAAACCAAACCTTGTTCTTCTAGCTGTTTCAATAAAAACGAAAAATGAATAATTTCTGATTTAGTTAGAAGGTGACCTGTAAGTGAAGAACCTCAGCAGTACTTAGTACACAATTAACAGGACATTGTCATCCACAGGGCCGAGCTGTGAACCAGTGAAAATATTTCATATTACAGATCTTGGAAGTGATGGTTGAGCAGTTCAGCTCCACTGCTTTGCATTACAGTACTGTTTTTAAGACAGAGTGAAAATCTGGCTAGCAAAAACACAGCATGTCAAATCAAACTGTCAACGCCAAAAAGACAGACTGGCAAGACTTCCTCTCCCTCCAATTAGATTTTTTAAGCAAGAAGCAGCAGCTTCAAACACATATATACTTCAGATATACTTTTGAATTAACACTAAATGGTTCATTAGATTAAAGCATTGCCTAAATCTAAGTTTATGGAAGTAGTCTAGCGATTTGTGGAAAGCTGCTGCCTGCGACTGATACATGGCTTTGCTATGAACAAAGCTTAAATAATTGATCACGTGGCGGACTGCAGTCATTCCCATTCTTACACGCAGCACTCAATGTCCGATTATACACATTTTTTTACAGAGAAGCTTTTTTCTTCTCGTTAAACATACATTCTAAAACTCGAAACGAAAATCAATATAAAAACCTTGATTGCTATGTCAATTCATTCACTGAGCTGCAAATCCCCTAAGGATGATATAGATTCTCCTTGTGTCTCTGTCCGTTGTGTGTGTTGATATACAGTAGGTACGGAAAGTATTCAGACCCCTTTACAATTTTCACTCTTTGTTTCATTGCAGCCATTTGCTAAATTAAAAAACCGTCATTTTATTTTTCATTAATGTACACTCAGCACCCCATCTTGACAGAAAAAAACTGAAATGTAGAAACTTTTGCAAATTCATTATATAACTGAAATACCACATGGTCATAAGTATTCAGACCCTTTGCTCTGACACCCATATTTAAAGATAGATATGGCTCTTTAATTCTGCTAGGAAGGGATGTATAAGTTTAAGTTTAAACAAGATTGAAAGAGCTCAGGAGAAACAAATCCATCCTCTGTCTTTAAGCCCATGCAGTAGTCTCATTAAAATGAATGAGGAGGCTGCCTATATCTGTGTTTACATACAGCTCCATATTCAGTCTGCACACTATCTTAGAGGAGCAACACGATCCGTAATCAGTAACTTAAGGACAGTAGTTGCATACCTTATACTTGGCACTGCTGATCATGAGGCTGCCTTCCCGCAGCCAGCTGACCGAGGGTCTTGGGTTTCCGAAGGCCGTGCAGGTCAAAGTGATGCTGCCCCCCTCCTTGGCTTCTACATACTGAGGTGGCGTATCCGTGAACGTGGGGGGAGCTGAGGGGTCAGGACGGTGAGAAAAAGAAGAAACACGGGCAGGTCAAACATGCTTCAAAAGGATGAGGGACAGATAGCAGAAGGAACAAAAATGAGAGTCTTCCTTCTGAAGCTTTCTTCATTTGACCCAATAGGAACTGTTGCATTAAATCGCATTCATCAGATAGCAGTTGAGCTGCATTCACACTATGAGAGACAAAGCTACAATCTTATGAGTTCAAAACCTTCTGGGACTTTATTGTACTTTTTATTGTAGTGAGTGAGCAGTCCATCCTTAAACTCTGGGCAAAGTTCCACAGATGAAGACAGACACTACTGGCGTGTCTGTAAAGGGGTTATAAAAGTAGTTAAACTGGAATGATGGCCACTAACGATTGAACTGACTGATTAGAAATTGTTGACATAACTGACATTAGACCAGCATTTATGAATTTTTGTTTCTATCTAGGAGTGTAACGATTCAGCTGTTACATCAATGTATCGATTTATATTCCTACGATCCAACTACATCGATCTGTGCTCGGCGAGTTGGCCTTATGGACGACATATATCGATCTAACATTGTTTTATAATGTAATAAAATGATTGTATCGATACTAGGAAATAACCGATTGGATTTAAGCACGTCAGACTTTTTTCTTAGCACTTTTAATGATAAAGGCTGTCACGGACTGAGCCGTAACCCACCGCCGTCCCGAGCCCCGATTCAACTTCCAGGTTTCACGGGCTAAGCCGAGGGGATGTTCCAAAAGGGTTGAAAAGGGGTTTTGCGGGGGTTGGTTGGGGAAAAACATTATTGCAGGGGTGTTTTTTGTGTATATCACTAATACAGGTTTTTTTCTTCTACACTGCTACAGCAGTGTTTGCACTTTATTCAAATAAAATGTGAATGCATTTGCCATTCATTGTTGTTTACTTGTTTATTTATATTCATAATTAATTGATACCTGATTCTATTACAAGAAACAACAGGAATCTAGGAAATTTATTTCAGTCACACTGGTTGGCCGGACATTCTCCTTCAGGATCTTCTGGTAGAGCAGATGGTTCCATCATTATAACAAGTAGTTCAGGCCCTGAATCTGTACAGCAGCCCCGGACCATCACACCCTTTAACCCTTTTTATGTAATGCTGTGTTGGTTTTACACCAGATGCATATCGTTACACTTTGGTCTAATCGGTGCAACAAATATTTCCCCAAAAGTCTTAGGGATCATCAAGATGATTTTTTGGCTACTGTGAGACAAGCCATTGTATTCTTCTCGTCAGCAATGGCTTTCTCCTTGGAATTTTCCCATGGGTGCCGTGTTTTCTCCACCTCTCTCTTATTGCTGAGTCATAACCTCTGACAATTACTGAAGCCATTGTTCTTATCATGTTGTTCTGGGGTCTTCTTTTTCACATCAGGCAAGTAGGTTTGGCCCCTGATATAAAATATTTAAGTGTGACAAATATGGACAAAGTAAGAAACTACAAAAATGGCACTGTATGTGAGATACTATTTGATTCAATATGATGTAATGTAACTCTGGGGGTGTCACAGTGTGGGTTAATGTCCTGTTTTATATTTGTAGTTTCCTGCCTCTCGTGTATAGTGCAGAAGTACCACCGACACTGACTAACGACAAAACTGTCCAACAGCGACATAGACAGCTCAATGAACAAATGAAAACACACCAAGGCAGGAAGGGAAGTTTGCCCATGGATGGAGGAGGCACAAAACTACAAAGTAAAACAAGACATGAACCCAGACTGTGACAATATAATCCACTTCTTGGTTAATCTACCATCTTTCTATAGATTTCCTCAGTTGTTAATGGATGTACAAATATGTGTTTTAATTGCAAAACACCCTCCAAACATTGGTTTTTTAACCCCTATAAGTTTGCAGGTATGCATTAGATGCTTGTTATGCGCGCAAGCATATGGACGGCAACCTCTAGCACCCCCCTTCTTCAACGTTTTAGATTTGTATCAGTAGGAGACTTGAGGGCAGGTCGCAATGGAATTAACCTGACTGCATTGGAACGGAATGAAAAGAGCATTTATATGAACCACCTTGTATCTGCAGCAGAATGATTCTCTTTGGATTTCAAGTTTTGTCTAAAAGCATCCATTCATAACCAGACTTAATGTGCTTAGCATATTTTGAACACACACAGTATAGTAACGGTTTAGAAATGAGTAAGTCTTAATATCTAATGAACAATTTGAGCTAAATAAACTGCAAAAAGCCTAATAGGTCCCTATACTCAAATCGCTGCTTTAGGGAGGCGACAGAAATGCTGTATTTTGTAAAACCATTTTTCAGAATCCTCTTTAGCTAAGAGGCATTCTAGATTATGAGGATAGATGATCGTACAAGACAGTTGGCACATCTTCCCACAAAATATACTTAAGATGTATATTACCAAACCCCAGCGTCGAGCATGCATGTTGATATCGTTGTCTGTGATTTGATGCAGATTTTGTTTGGTCATAATTCCTGTTTTGATATTCTCTATCTAATCACCTTAGGAGGAAAGCTGATCTGCTTACATGTGTAATCCACTAGCCTCTCAATGGCTGACATGTCATCCTATCTGCAACCATAAACCCAGCCATAGTGCTAATTCCCACAGCACACCCCTCCCCACACCATAGAGGTGATGACTGTAACAGCAACTCCTCCATCCACAGCGGACAAACTACACTCGCCGTCTGCTAAGTTTGCCGCGTCAATTTAGCTTGCATGTGTTTATTTCTCACTATTCTCACTTTTTTCCAAACTATGTTTTGAACATAATGAGATGCATGATGGTTATACTATGTTTGAAACATTGTGACTACTCATTTTTCTCCTCACGTTAAGTCTTCCAGTGAGCCAATGGCCTCACCTGTACCTGTTCTGTTCCAGAATGTTAACATGGTAGAATGCTACTTCAACCATTTCACAGCATCCGGATAAATGCTAACAATCACCCCTAAGCAAACTTTATTTGTGTGCTCCTACCACTCCGCTATGTTTGTTGAGGAACTACATTGCTTGGCAGATATTGTGATTAATAAACTATTGCAGTTTTTTGTTGCTGCTGACTTATGTTTTATTTTTTATTAAACCTTGCCAGAGTTTATGAAGTAATCATTTTAGAAAAGCAATAAGCCGTAAGAGTTATTTTAGGGCGGGATTTAATTATTTTTTGCTCTCATCCACAATCTGTATCCCTCTCCCTCTCACGTTGCTTCAATGCCAACGAGGCTGAGAGCTAAAGAGCTCAGAGTCGTGATGTGATGTTTGACCACAATAGGGAGAGAGTTGGAATGGCGGGTAGGGGGGTAGGTGGGGTCTATGAATAGTAGCACTGCTGGACCTGAAACCTGGCAGGTACCAATATTCAAGGCAATTCCTGAGAAGATTTTCACCACACTTCACATGCTGGAGCACTAAGATTAGCATTTAACACACCAACTTACTCCAGCAGGTGATGAGAGGCAGAGACTTTACCTCAGAAGGACGTCCTTTTAGCATATGTTTTAAACCATACCCTCAGTGTTTTCCGTCCCATTCAACATGCCGCTTTGTCAGACCCTCACAATCTTGTTGGGAGGCAGTAGGCACATGACCCAACTGCAGTGTCCCCTCCGAAGCTGGATTTAGATGACATCGTCAAAGTGGCACCGCCCTGACCCTTCACTGGCGTAAATCTAGAATACTGTATGCTCTCATATGGACCTTATTCCCAAAATGTTTCCGAAAGTGGACCTCAACACTTCGCCGCCCTGTACCAAGTCCTATGCCTGACTGCAACAGTGCCTTGGCTCATGTCTGCTGTGGCAACAGGACACTGCAGAACAGCAGAAAAGTGATGAACATGGAGACAGATAGAGAAAAAGAGGCAGAGGAGGAAGCTGGAGGCCTTAAGAGGCCTTCTACTGTAGAGAGAGAGAGAGAGAGAGAGAGAGAGAGATTTGAAAAAATCTGACTGATTAGAAATTGTTGACATAACTGACATTAGACCAGCATTTATGAATTTTTGTTTCTATCTAGGAGTGTAACGATTCAGCTGTTACATCAATGTATCGATTTATATTCCTCCGATCCAACTACATCAATCTGTGCTCGGCGAGTTGGCCTTATGGACGACATCGTCTTATGTGTGTTGAGATTGAGTCATGGTTACAACTTTATAACAACAATGAATAACCCACAACACAACGGCTTGGGACATTTTGTAATACTAATAAATTATTAGTATTACAAAATGTTGTAATAAATTATAAATGTACAAAATTGTACATTTTATAAAAATAATCTCCGCCGAACTGCATGCTGGGTACAGTTATCACAAATCTCGTTACTACCTGAAAACACGGACAAGAGCAATGGAGGAGAAGGAAAAGAACAAGAGACGGGAGACACACCAACAACTTGTACCAAAAGAGGAGGTGTGTCTGCTGCCAGAAAAACGTTTATTGTAAAGTATGTCGAGCCGTTGTTATCGCCACTAGTGGCAACACTAGCATTTTACTCCATCACCTTAGCAGAAAACACGTGTTGGAGTGTTTGCGACTACGGTCCTCGGATTCGAGACCGTCAACCAGTCATGGCGGAGCGAGTGAAGCGGGGAAGCGAAAGGGTCAGACATCGCTTAAAGAGGCATTTGCTCAAGGCGATGCTTATGAAAAAAAAAAGCAAGCGATGGAGTGACATTACGGAGGCAATAACGTTCCACCTCTGCAAGGACGTAGTCCCGCTACGGACCGTAGATAAAGATGGGTTAAAGCATTGGATCCATGGTACATTTTACCGGGGCGAAAGTATTTCAGCCAAATTGCCGTCCCTCATTTGTAGAGCAACGCCGAAGCGAGCTGCGTACAGTCGGCCACTTTTCAACAACAACGGACCTGCGGTTGAGCCGCACAATGGAGCCAAACCTCAGCATAACGGTGTACTTCATCGGTGATGACTGGGAGTTGCGCAATCACTGTTTGCAAGCGTCATATTTCCCTGACGACCACACCGGAGAAATAATGTTAATAAAACGATTATAAAATATTTGTTTTGAAAAGGAAGCAATGTACAGGACTGTCTCAGAAAATTTGAATATTGTGATAAAGTTCTTTATTTTCTGTAATGCAATTAAAAAAAACAAAAATGTCATGCATTCTGGATTCATTACAAATCAACTGAAATATTGCAAGCCTTTTATTTTTTTAATATTGCTGATTATGGCTTACAGCTTAAGAAAACTCAAATATCCTATCTCTAAATATTAGAATATTTCCTCAGACCAAGTAAAAAAAAAGATTTATAACAGCAAAACAAAATCAAGCATTTGAAAATGTCCATTAATGCACTCAGTACTTGGTTGGGAATCCTTTTGCACGGATTACTGCATCAATGCGGCGTGGCATGGAGGCAATCAGCCTGTGGCATTGCTGAGGTTTTATGGATGCCCAGGATGCTTCAATAGCGGCCTTTAGCTCATTTGCATTGTTGGGTCTGGTGTCTTTCAGCTTTTCTTCACAATACCCCACAAATTCTCTATGGGGTTCAGGTCAGGGGAGCTGGCAGGCAAATCGAGGACAATAATGCCATGGTCAGTACACCAGTTACTGGTGGTTTTGGCACTGTAGGCAGGTGCCAGATCATGCTGGAAAATGAAATCCTCATCTCCATAGAGCTTTTCAGCAGACGGAAGCATGTAGTGCTCTAAAATCTCTTGGTACACAGCTGCATTTACTCTGGACTTGATGAAACACAGTGGACCAACACCAGCAGCTGACATGGCTCCCCAAACCATCACTGACTGTGGGAACTTCACACTGGATTTCAAGCAACTTGGATTTTGCGCCTCTTCAGCCTTTCTCCAGACTCTGGCGCCTTGACTTCCAAATGAAATACAACACTTGCTTTCAACTGAAAAGAGGACTTTGGACCACTCTGCAACTGTCCAGTGCTTCTTTTCCATAGCCCAAGTCAGACGCTTCTTCCGTTGTCTTGAGTTCAGAAGTGGCTTGACCATGGGAATACGGCTATTGTAGCCCATTTCCCGGACACGTCTGTGAACAGTGGCTTTTGATACCTGGACTCCAGCTTCAGTCCACTGTCTTTGAAGCTCCCCCAAATTCTGTAAGCGACTCTTCTTCACAATGCTGTTTAGGCTGCGCTCATCTCTCTTGGTTATGCAGCGTTTCCTGCCACATTTCCCCCTTCCAACAGACTTTTTGTGGATGTGCTTTGAAACTGCACTCTATGAACAGCTTGCTCTTTGAGAAATTTCTTTTTGTGTCTTACCCTCCTGATGGAGGGTGTCAATGATGGTCCTCTGGACAGCAGTCAGATCAGCAGTCTTCCCCATACTTGGGATTTAGTTTACTGAACAAAGCTGAGTGTTTTTCAAGGCTCAGGAAACCCTTGCAGGTGTTTTGAGTTAATTAGACGATTCAAGTGATTAGTTGAATACCCTACTAGTATACTTTTTCATAATATTCTAATATTTAGAGATAGGATATTTGAGTTTTCTTAAGCTGTAAGCCATAATCAGCAATATTAAAAGAATAAAAGGCTTGCAATATTTCAGTTGATTTGTTATGAATCCAGAATGCATGACGTTTTTGTTTTTTTAATTGCATTACAGAAAATAAAGAACTTTATCACAATATTCTAATTTTCTGAGACAGTCCTGTATAAGTTGTAAGATCTCTTCCGTTTTAAATACGTTGCAGTTTGCAAAATAAAAGATGTTTATATTCTAATTCCTTTATATATTAAAAAAAATACCGTGATATACCGTCATACCGTCAGAATGATTTTTAATACCGTGATATGGATTTTTGGCCATACCGCACAGCCCTACCCTAAGGTCTAAATTTTTAAATGTTCAACTCTGGCTCCACTCTTCAGTCGCTCCACCTCCGCCGAATGGACGTCGTTCTCAGGCCCCAGCAGCATCTTCACTTCCTTTGTTCAGTCTCAGGATGATCTTTTTCAAGCGGAAGACTTCCTGCTGGGTGTATCTCCCACTTCCCTTCTTGCTCACACCCACTCGAGCAGTGCAAGAGAACTTCTCCAAATCGGAGAAGTATTCTTCCAGGTCCACCACCTTCATGTTTTTGGTTACTCTAAGGAAGAGCTTCACATTCCTCACCTCGTACCGGCTGGTGACTGTCCCACCAGACGAGGCGTCCTCTGAGGAGTCCCAATCAGCAGAGGACCCAGTCTCAGCCGCATCCCCTTTGGTACTCCTTCTGTTCTTTCCTACCTTCTTGGCTCGAGAGGCCCCTTTACGCTCCTCCTACCCCGTCTCCATGTCCTCATCACTGTTTTCAGACAGCATTTCGCCCTCTTAATTTTCCCCCAGTTCCTCCGGCCTTCCTTCACCCCCCGAACCACCTGCTGAACCCCACTCATGCCTTCTTCCACTCTTCCTCCTTCTTGGCCAGCCTGTCTGACCCCACCCGCCTCTTCATCCACCCCCACACTCACCTGGCTCTCCTGTTGGGCTTCGACTGCCCCCTACGTCACTCTGTCACTCCCCTGGTCAGCGAGCTGGACTCCACCACACCCTCTAACTTCTCCCCCCTCACACACTTCACTTGTCCCCTCCCCACACATCTGCCCTGTTTGTTGGACTTCCTGGCTACTCTCACTCGCCTCCCATCCTTTTGGACCCCACCTGTCCCTTGCTGTCCACTCTCAAGATCCCGCCTATTCTCATTTGTCTCTTCCTGTTCCTCCTGCTGTACCCCTCCTGTCCCCTCCTGTGCTACCTGACCGTCTTGATGTTCCTCCCTGACCTTTTCAGGATCCTGCTGGCCTTGTTCCTCTGCACCCTTAGCAGATTCTTCCCCAAGACATGCTCTGGCGAGATGTCCTTCCCTGCCACACCTGAAACATCTTACATTGTCAACAGTGGCATAAACCACATAAACAAAATCTTCTACGTTGACTCTAAACGCCAGGTTTAGCTCCTGGTTGCTGTTCTTCAGGACCATGAAAAGTTGTTGTTTATGTGACACCACGTGCCTCAGTAGCAAGGACTTGCACCCCAAAGGGACCTTCCTTACAGGAGACACCACCTTTCCGTACTTCGTAGCTCTTTAACCAGAGCCTCGTCCTCGATGAACGGGGGGACGTTTGACACGGTGACTCTCACAGCCGGGGAGGAGAAAGATAGAACGGGCACCGTGATCCCGCTCCCCACCACCGCGTCCACCTTCTCCACGCTGTCGAGGAAGATGATCACCAGTTCCCTTACGGCCAGGCTGCAGTCCTCCACTAAGTATGAGGGGCTCAGCGCGATCCTAACGCCGTGCTTCCGGGTTAGCCGGATGAACTCCATGGCGGCGCGCAGCACACCGTCCAGCAAACTCCGAAAATGCTGCAGGTCTACGTGCACATTAAACCAATGTCGTGCAACAAATCACTCTGTAAAAACTTAAGCTGCCACTTTCTCAACGAAATAGCGATATAGAACACACAAACAAACGCTCTAAACTCACCACCTGCACACTCACTCTCAGAGAGAGAGAGAGAGAGAGAGACAAGGAGAATTTGGATAGACCGACCGAGCTAATGAAACCGAGCTAATGCACCATGACCACGTGTGCGGGGACCATATCTAGAGTGTCTGTTGTCACAGCAACCAACGTCATTACATGCCGTTTGATTATGTGTCTCAAGAACCGACTTATGGCAAGAATATTCTCTGTTCACCCTTGTGTGGGTTACTCATTTGACACTCAGGTGTGACTCATCTCTGGAGATGTAAATGGTGACAGAGCATGGAAGGGAACTCAGAGATTACTTTATGAGCCTTCTAGTTATGACAGTGAGACACCACAAACATGAAAGCATCAGTGTCATAATACTCTCGACCTCTCAATATGAGGATTTAAGCTTTCACTCCGATGTTACTTGATGGTATCCCAACTAAAGTTGGATTTTTCGGGGTCAAAAAAGTCATTTAAAGTCATCTTTTGTCTCCCAGAAACTGTGATCACCATTTTGACCTTTTTTTACATAGACAGAAGAGATACAAAGACATTTGACAAAGGCTCCTATATCTGATTTGGTATCTTGGTCGATAAATAATCAAGTGATTACTTAAGTCTGCTGAGTCCTATGTTATAGTATAGTACGTCTGTATTGAACGTTGGGAGACATTTGCTCGCGGGACTCACCGTTGACAGTCAGATGCACCCAGCTGCCATTGTGGAAGGTGTCATATTGCTGCTCCAGCATCAGCACCTTACACTCATACCAGCCCTGGTCGTCTGATCGCACATTCTCTATCCGTAGGGAGGACTTGCCGTGCAGACTGGCCCGGCCTGGAGGAGAGACAAAGACACACAGAGATGACGAATCAGCGGAAAAAGGAGGGGAGTGTAGAGGTCAGGAGAGACGGGTGGGTTTGAATTTAATTACGGGAATGAAGGGGACCGGGAAGGAGCAGGTGATAGGTGAAGAGGGAATACCAGCTAAATGTTGAAGTGAAAATCAACCTTTGAACGAGTTGTGATATAAATAAGAAGGCATCGCTGTGTAGGCCAGTATTTTGGCCTCACCGTTAAGGTGCAACACAACATCAAAGTGGGAGACCGGCTGCAGATGCTTGCGCACAGTGAAAAACGCACTGTGAGTGTGTAGCGCTCTATTTTGGAGACCAGCCAAGGCGAGGTCGGTCTTTGCTTTCAGGTCGTTGCTTCCTTTGAGGAGTGGGAAGTGGCCAGCGTGACAGCGGAGGAGCCTCGGGTTACGCAGCAGCCGACGATCCGTCAGAACAGATCGCGACTTGCGGAGTACCACGGAGTCAGGAACAGCTTACTTTTACGGATCAAAGCTGTAGGCGGGTGAGGGGGTGTGGGGGAGTTGATGATATCGCTCGGGGCAATCTGGCAGCTGGATC
This sequence comes from Apeltes quadracus, assembly GCA_021346845.1. Lineage (NCBI taxonomy): Eukaryota > Metazoa > Chordata > Actinopteri > Perciformes > Gasterosteidae > Apeltes > Apeltes quadracus. The sequence goes on along the minus strand of CM037916.1, from coordinate 2,471,729 downwards.
ATAACAGATGGCGACTGGCAATAAAGGCTAAACAAAGAGCTTTCACGGGGAGCGAGCGGCGGCTCAGAACGTCGGCCTTTCAAAGCCCTGCTATCCTTCATTAATCCCCAGACGCTCACACCCTCCGCTCCCCAGCCCAGTCAACTTTAAGGGTGTTCCTGACTTATTTCGGTTTTCCCTCCTAAATCGCATCTGCAGCATGACATGACAGGTAAATATACATCAGCTGCACTGTTATGGAGCCAAATCCAGGCCAAAAGTTTTGATAATTTGAAAAAACAAATCTGAATCTGAAATCTGTCAACCTGAAAGTTTTAGTCTTGATGTTGTTTGTGTTGACCAGCTATTGAACCGGGAATTCTGAATCTGTGAATGTCTTGGCAACTTTACCAAACTATGCTCTGCGTTCACAGTTGTTTGTGTAAGTGCTCAACTTCAGAGATTCCTAGTTGTAGTTTTGGCCTGGATGCACTGGCAGGTCCCTCAAAGCGTTCAGGTGCAGTCAATGTGATATTTCTTCTTATTGTGTGTGTGTCCTGGTTAGGTTATTTACATCCCAGATTATATTTTTCCAGCTTCCAACCAAGTCTGTCTCCTGTCTTGCCTGACTGGAAAGAGCTGACATTATTAAGCGTGAACGCTGCTTTTTAGTATACAGACATATCTATGTATCCTTCACTGTGTATGTATCCTTTAATTCCACCTACGTTTCTCTTTGTCTCAGGGTAAACAACGTGTCAAAACAGTAGTGGGTGTCCTTTTCTGGACCTGATGCATCAAAGTTAATGAACAAGAAATCAGGCGTGAGTGTGTCTGTATAAACACAGGCTGCTGTTCGCTTACTGTGACATGACATAGTGGGGCGTCATTTTCAAACATGGGCCTTTCTTTGTCGACTGTTTAGACTCCATAAATTCCTAATTTTCGTCGGCGCTATCAACAGGTGATGATAATAAACAAATCTCATAAGTTCCCTGGGAACATATAACACTCGGACGATGTGACCTATAATAGGATGTTAGGCATATTGATCCCTGTGAACATGGCACACTGAGAACATTGGAACACAGGCTTTTGTGAATACACGGTACTGGGAATGTATGACCTTGGGAACATGAGATCCTAGGAACATAGGACCATGTGTACATGGGCCCATGGGGACATGGTACTGAAAACCTACTGAAAAATACAATGCCTTGTGAAAGCATTGCTCACACAGAATTTGAACAACACCACATGTCACAGCCCTGTTAATGATACAGTATGTTCTGTGCCTACTACCAGTTGATGACATGGCCTCCGGCTCTGTGCCCCCCGCCCCTCCACCACCTGCCCTTCCCATGAGGTCACATCAACCTCATTTATGACAGAAAATCTCCACTGATCAGTCAACACAGCACCAGGGTTTTGTTGCTTTCTGTTGGCTCTGTGTGTTTTCACTAAATATGGATACATTTCAACACCTCTGTCAGCTGGAAGTGTCAAGCTATTTTTAAGTGTTTAAGTTGTCATTTGCCTGACACCCTGGGCTGATGAGAAAAGATGCTGCCGTGGCAGAGGATGTGTAAACACAGCTAGGAGAAAAGGCTGATCACAGATGCCCTAATGTTATTTACACTAAAACGCATCATCTTAGAGATCCAAGATGGCGCCGCAGATGGCTGCCATGGTGTTTACGTGCTTAGCGGTTTTTGTTGTTTACGTTGTCTTGTTGTCCATTGTCGTCTGTTGTTATGCACCAACCACCAAGTCAAATTCCTTGGATGTCTGACATACTATGGCAATACTGTAAATGTTTTCTGATTCTGGTCAGTTGCGGGATGCTAAATGGTGAATTGGTCTAGCAGATTAACTAACCAATGACTTATCTATATATTTTCTGAATCCCTCTGCTGTGTGAAAACAACCCAGAAGTAGGATCGTTGTAGAAAAAGTAGGGCGTGCATCATGTTCTCTGATTCTGGCGATACCATATGGTGCCACAGCTATTTCCTGCGAGCTTTAAACCGTTTTCTACTCTTCTCTTGTGGAGAGTGAGAAGCAGTCGCGTCGTTGGAGAGTTGTGGATACTTTTTAATGGTGTGTTTTTAGATTCTGAAGAATTGTAGAGAAGCATTAACGGAACATTTACAAGCAGGTCCTCTCATGTTGTTTTCTGTTTGCAATGGCAAGCAGAGAACCAGGGACCAATCAGTGGCGTTCCATTATAGGATACGTCCCGTGTGGGAAGCGCCCACTATCTGTTTATTGCAATAAATTCAAATATATAAAAAAACAATGTTTCAACAATTGTTTCAACAATTTTCACTTTCTTGCTTTCTGATTCTGTGTAGTGGAATACATTGTTTTCTTCTCCCAAAGGGTTAAATCCCAGAGATGCTGGTGGACATCAGAGCAGTCTGAGAAAGATGTGATGCAGATGCTTTTAGTGTGACTGTCTCATCCGAATGTCCGCCTAGAGCCTCAAAGCTTGGATGATGTCGTCGCCGTGCAATCCACCAGTTGCAGAAGAGGGAGCCTGCATGGAGGCCTATAGTGCAACTAGGGTACTTGTAGTCCCTCCTCATTTAAGGAAACCAAAAACCATGAACTGCTATGACTTTGACCATCCATTGACAGAACAGGCCCACTACTCATGTACTTGTCTGCAGTATTTTTTACCGCTGTATATAAGGGTTGAGCTGAATTTTTAACAAAAGACCAAGAGTATCATTATGAAACAGAATGCAGAATTAATAACATTTTATCTTGATTTTTCGGTTTTCAAAATCCTTGGAAACTGAAGCTGTAATTGTTGGATTAAATTAGATCAATCCTTTATTCCTAAGAGCTGGTTTAGGTCAGTCAGTGTGTTACAGCTGTAATGTCCAGCTACCTTTTCACAAACGCTCCCTCTGCCCTGGTCCTTAGTGCTGCTGATAAACTCAGGTATAGTGCACTACAGGATACAAATAATTAAAGCACATGTACATCATGTGAGTACAGTCTCACCAATTCATGTGTTCTATGATGTGAAATGGCAACGCCTTATGAACCATATGAAATAGCTTGATTCAACATTCCTAAAAGTATACAAGTGACACATTGAACCTCTATGTTCTTTTGACGGCTCAGTAAAAGGTTACAGCTACTGTTGACTGAGATGAGTTGACACTAAAGGTTGCCCGCATTTAATAAGAGCATCCCCCAATCCCTTTGGCTTTGTTTTCTATTCATTCTAAAATAACTGCTTTCAACAGCGATTATGTCATTATTACACACAAGAACCCAGCTTGTGCAAACTTTATGAAAGCAACTGGTGATGAATTTAGCAGAGCAAAACCCCACAGCAGTAATTACTCACTATCTGACAATCTTTTTGGATATTATATTCACCTATCAACAGCCATGTGAAGAAAAATGTGTGAATCTTTGAATGAACTGTATGCAGCTGAACACAGAGCATCGGGAAGAGGACTGGAGAGGTTGCAAATACTTCAATGAAAGGAGAACAAACAGCCTCCCAACATTGGTAACACTTGCAGACTTTACTAATCTTTATGATTAATGACATTCTAACCATAATTCTGTCAATAGACCTACAGTCTGTGTCAGGTAAAAAAGGTCTGACTACAAATTTTGCTTTGAGTGAAGTCACACCGTCAGACAGCAGCGGATCCGAGAGCCGGGACGCCAACACAAACCATCGACGCCCGTAAATGCAATAAAACCTTTTAAATTACGAAAACAATAATCTACCACATATTCAACAAGCATTAATAAGCAATTGCTACAATTGAGCATATGTTATTCAGTTGATTTGCGTCTTAGTGAAGCCTAAAGAGAAAGCAGTATTCCAGTGTACACCTCTATGGTGATTATAGGGCTGCGACAAAGGGAGTGAAGCGCTAATACGCTTAGGTTGACAAGATTGGAGATATAAAATTGTTGCAGCCTCGGTGCAGAGAATGGACGAGACCACTGCATGAAAAGTGGGATTTCCGACAATTTCCGGCACCGTAAATTGTCGTGGAATTTCAGGTTTACGGCAATTTTCGGCAATTTGCGGGCAAAGCCGAAAACTGCGGACTGAAATCAGCGGACTGTCCGTCAGCTGAATCAACATCCTGCCGATATGAACGAGCGGGAGAGACTGACTCAAAGAAGAGGAGACGGCCGCATGAAATCCCAAGGTAAGAATATGTTTGATGACTGCTAGCTAAGCTAAAAGTAGCTTAGCTTAAAAGTAGCTAAGCTAAAAAGTAGCTTAGCCTAAAACCAAAGCTAAGAGGAGCCTTACAAAAGAACTAGTGAGCAGAACCCGCTTTATTGAAGTGTATTTTTGCAGTGTATAAGATTTAAAGAGCATGCTTTCATTCTGCGGTATAAGGAAATGGATGCCATAGAATAGATACCGATCATAACTGTACATTTTGTTTTCACAGACTAGTTTCTCCTCACAATGAGGCGCTGACCTCCTATTTGCTCGGAGCAACATCTTTAAGTGACTTTTTTTTAACTGTTTCTCCTTCCTTGTTTAATGTTACGGTGACTTGCGTGTTGATTTTTATTCATACCACTTTCATTTAATTGTTTTCCAGCCGCCTGTAAGACGTATTACGAGACGGCACGTCGGAGCTTCAGAATCGCGCCAGAAAAACTAACTGCGGGCGGAAGAGCGAAGAGTTCCGCGCGAGAAGAAAGTGGGTAAGAGTATTTTTCACGAGCATTGATAGATGTGTTGTGTCCATACGCATCGCACTTTATTGATTCATTGTTTTGTTTTTTACAGCTGCTGGAATGGAGACAGCGTGTGCTCGCAGATGACGCGGTGGAACTCTGGAAGTCCGCCATCGGAGACCTCATGTCTGCCGAAGAAGAGGGCATGTTGGCGGGGTCTCTGGGTGGATTGTACGGTCGCCGTCATTTCGTACGACGGAGCTCTCTGAACTCGAAGCTGCAGTCCCGGTGAGATGCGACTCCAAAGTACAGAGCCGCGCACAATGTGCGTCTGCACAACGGACCTGCCTCGGAAAGAACGCCGCCAGTTACCTACAACCCCGAGGAGGCAAACGGACAGTTGTAGTTTTTGGATCATCCTCTACCCATGTGTGCGCAGATAGTCGCTTTGTATATAATTGTTTGTTTTAATAAAGCTCTTTTTGCATAAACATGTTCCGGGCAAATGTTCATTTCCTCTATAAATTCATTAATGTCCTTGGTGGTAGTCTAAAAATTGTTTAGTAGCCTACATAGGATAATAATTACATGAATATACAGTACAATAAAATAATAACGAATAACGAATAAATAATATATATTATATATATATTATTTATGAGGCTGGGTGACCAATAGCGACAGATCTGCCAACCAATCACGAGTGATTTTTCTTGTTTGAAAGTTGTGGTTTCATCCAATAAGGAGTAAGGAAACTCAAGCAAGGCCTGCCCATGTGTGGTTTTACTGCCAATCACGAGTGATTTTACTTGTTTGAAAGTTGTGGTTTCATCCAATAAGTAGTAAGGATATTCAGCCCGCTCCGCTCGGCCACCCGCGGTTTCGCTGCATTCATATGCTAATTAGGGCCATTCGCACCTCCGCCAGCTGATCGCCACCTACGTCAGAGTCTGTTTCCGACAATTTCCGGGACAGGCGAACGCGACGTGCGCGGCCTGTAAATTGTCGGAAATTAGGGAAATTTTCGGGCGTTTACGGGGACGGAAATCCCACATTTCATGCAGTGGACGAAGCCCTCGGCTGCACGAGCTAAACGTCTGTGTGTGGGATCTGGTCTCTTTCAACAGGGTGACAACGGATCCATAAAATGTATGTTTATTTCCTCAACTATTGTATTTGGGATTCTGTGCACTACTTCCTCCTGAAGTATGTCCATAGAATATTGTAATGCGTTACAAGAACCGTGTCCCCGATGGGGGAAAAAAGCAGCAGTGAGCTGGACCTTTGATCATTGGCGTAATTGCACACCAGCTGTTCCTCCCATCGACTTCTATTCAGTTAGTCCGGAGCGACTCGAGGTCTCTTCTATCAGCCTCCTGCAGCCAGCACATTGCAGCCTATCACAGATTCCCATTCCTCGTGACTGACGTTAAATGTGATCACATCAGAGGACTTGCCTTTGGGTCCACATTTTCAAAAACTTCTCACGAGGTCGCCTGATGCTGTGGGTTGGCTTGTTAGCACTGCAGTGGTGCCATCACATACCATGCTTCTGATAAAATGTGTTGTCATCCATATTACTTCATATTTGACATATTTGACAGTTTAAACCTGGACTATAAATGTGTTTCGGTTTGTTTCATAAGAAGATCAATTCTGTACAGAGATGCACCAATCGATTGGACAGTTTTCGGCTGATCAGAGCTTGATCATAATTTGGGTCCTCCGCATTCTGCTTAATTCCTCAGCTTTAGTGAATGTCCTTTGGATCAAGTCATTTATAAAACATGACCATTCAGGACCAGCTTGGACGTCTTCCAAAGTGGGTGCATTCAACAATGTAATCTGGGACTTCCACTTCCTGCTGTTTCTTAATTTCTGCTACTTTCTTCCTGCATGACTATCAATCAATGCCCGTCTCCTCTACTGCTTCTCGTGGAAATGTCTAAGACTTGTGTGTGTGTCAATAACATTGCGGTTTAATATGTACACGTACGTAAAGCAGAAGAAAAAAGAGCGACAACAACTACCGATAACAATGTTCTTCTCTTGAAAAAAACCCACCTGCACCGCAGGCTTTAGAAGAAAAAAACGCTACAGAGCGGAGTCAGGATGCAGCGGCTCAGTCAGAAGAGACGTGAAATACACGCGAGTCACTATTTGTCCTACTGTACAGTACTTTTTTTTCAGTGTACAGTACAGTGTTTCTTTTTCATAATCATTTTTCATTTTCTCCCGTTCTAATCAGATGACTCGGGTCGCGGTGGGGCGGTGCTGATCTCCGTAATTTGAAGCCTTCCGTTTGTGTTAAGGATTAAAATTATTATTAGTAGTTATTTGTAAAAAAAAAAACATTTATACAGTACTTTTATTTGTTCTTGTTCTTGTTTTGTTCTTTGGTTTCAATGTATTTCATTGTATAATAATTGTAAAAAAAAAATAAAAGGTTTCTACTTCGCGGATTCCGCCTATCGCGAAAAACGAGGGTTCACTGTATACAGTATATATTAAAAAGGGACAAAAGACAGTTGGGTGTCCAGGAATCTGTGTCCTCGTTGTTGGCTCCGGTTATTAACCAGACACATCCTTCCGATCTAAACAGGGCACAATGTAAGCCTCTATGCATCCCAGCAGCTATTTGCTGTGACCTGTGACTTCATTCCTTGATGTTCGCCTGCGCCCCGACTGGAGAGCGTTGCATATTTCACTTCGCCATGTGGCTCAAAGGACTGCGAGGATAATTTCCGAACAAAGCATAGATTGTTCGTGTCGTCCCTAAAATCTAGTTCAATGTATGTCTTTATAGTGTTTGACTATTCTGATATTTAGAAGCGTTCAGCGATTGACTCAAACTAATGTGTGCCTCTGTTCAGTGAAAACAAATCTAAACATTTGTATACTGAGTGTTCATTTTTCATTCATCTCTTGTTATCTGACAAATGCGTATCAATAAATATGTTAGTAAGGTAAGTTCTTTTATTTTCTACTTAAAACATAATTTTGCTTCTGTAAAACAGAAAGTGGGGAGATTGTAAAAATGTGTGAATATTCCCAAACCAATGAGGTTGAGATCTGATTCAAGTGCTTCTACTTAATATTTAACCAGCTGTGTCTCACTGCAGGGCAGCCATTACATGCCAATGAATTATTTATATTTGCACCAGCATTCATATTTTTTAATCAGACACTAGAAAGCGCTGTTATAAAGTCATAAGTTAGAGAGATGAGAATTCTCATCTTCTGGTCCCTGTCTGACTTACAACATTACTAGCTTGAATTGCCTTGAATCTGCTGTAACTTTTGGCCACTGTTTTTTTGACGGATGTGTGTGTCCATGGAGTTAAGTGTCGTTTGTAGCTATTTATCCCTCTAAACTCTTACCCAGCCCCCTTTTATAGCAGTCCAATCAAACATGAACAATTTCATTTGAATTTGTCTGCTAAATGTACGCAGCTCAAATATCTCATTTCACAGCACTTCTGTCTCACTAAATGTTGATTCCGGTCGATTCACATGTAAATCCTGGCATTTTTGCCATTCCAAATGGCAAAAACACACACATATGTTAAGCTCTGATGCTGACAAATGTGTTGCGATGCAAGTTGCATTAGCGGGCTATGTTTAGCCTGTGATGGCACTGGGAGGCGCTTTACTTCCAATGAGAAACTAGAGTCTCTCCTCTCTAACTGACTGCACACCGGTTGCTTTAAAATATTTTATTGCATTTGCGTCTTAGCCATAATAATAGCATAGATTAAGGCGTTCATTTTTACAACTACAGAATAAATACATAAGTAAAAAAAACTGAAAATAAAATGATCACAGGGGAAGAATCAAAAGAGGGCGAGGGGGAAAGCCCTCTCACTTCATCTTGAGCACAACATATTAATAGTGTGCAGTAAAAGGCCGTCTTAAAAAGACACATCCTCTCTATAAGCTCTCTGCATTAGTTAGGAAACAGGTTCAACAACACACAAAAGGCAGCACTGTTGTCCAGACAGTGACAGATTGATGTATTTGAATCATTTTACCTTAACAGACAGCAAATAATATTTGTGAATTTATATATACAATCTGAGCAAATGTGACGTTTTCATCACGTGGGTTACGACTCAGTAGCCGTCATAACCACATTACAAATGTTTTCCTCAAAATTCTGTCTAAATAATTAAAAAGCAGGATATTCAGTAACAAACGGCAACCTTCACTGTATATTTACTTCTTACTGACCCTTCACGCGAGTCTGCTCTGAGTGGGCCCACCGTCTCTACTCACTTAGCTATTGCTTAGCAATCCCACACTGTTGCTACAACACCATGTTTCCTTCCACAAATTTGGATGTAAATTATCTCTGGATAAACAACTTTAGTTCTAACCTCTCCTGCAGCTGTAAAACACACTGCTGCACCTGTCAGGGAGACACTTTTCTATGAATCAAGGGAGACACTGTTTACCAATCTAATGGAAACGCGTTTAAACAAGTTCAATTTCTATTTGAGTGCACCCTTCTAACATTTGCTTTGAAGGGTTAGGGTATGTGTAACAGATGAATTAAACAGTATATCATTACGTTTGTAATCAGGCAACATTCAGTCAAATATTTTTTGAGAAACTTGTTGAGTGGAGTAGTCTGAACTGGGAGATTTACGAACTGGCTCAGGGAGAAAGCCTGGTAGTAAATGGCCTGATGGAGATGCTTACCGGCGTACTCCGGGTCCACGTGAGGAGGGTAGAAGCGAAAGTTGATGAAGAAGGGGATGGGCATTCCATACTTGAACCACTCCACCACGTAGGGCTGGCCGTTCAGGGGGTGGGACACGTCGCATCCCAGGATGACGTTCTCTCCCGCACGGGCCGTCACAAACTGTGGCTCCTCTTGCACTCTGTGGGCACCTAGGGGTTAACGGCGTTCACAGGTCAGACGAGCCATCGAGTCAGGTGAAAATTTTATTTGAATCTTTAAATCACACATTTAGTGTATGTACAATAGTCATGCAACCACAGAGCAGATATAAAAGAAGACCGCTCATTTTTGTCAGGGTTCGGACATATTAACTAGAGTTGTTCCGATTCCGATACTAGTATCGGAAATGCCTCCGATACTGCCAAAAATGCTAGCATCGGTATCGGCGAGTACTGGAGTCCAGGCACCAATCCGATACCGTTAGCTAACGTTAACGTTAGCGCCTGACGTTAGCTCAGGCGCTGACGTTAGCTAACGTTAGGCGCTGGCGTTAGCTAAGGAGCTGGCGATAGCTAACGTTAGCTCAGGACCTGACGTTAGCGAGATCCAGCGTTTTACTAACGTGAACCGGGTTTGTGGAACGTCACACACGGCAAACAAACCTAGCTAATGCTATCCGGGCACTCGTCTCGGGCAACTTTCGCTGTACCAAACAACACATTAGATTTGCGCTACTGTAAACGGCCGTGGGTCTCGGTGCTGCTCGGTCTGTCTTCTCCGTCATTTGCGTCATTTGCACATTAGCTCAGGATCTAACGTTAGCGCATCATGTCGGCGGTTTGGCAGAACTTTACAGTGGCTTTTCCCACCAGGACGCCGACATGCAACATGTGCAAAGAAGCAATTTCGAGGGGTGGCACGAGTGTTGCAAATTTTAACACCAGCAACTTAATCAAACATCTGAAGACGCGTCACGCTAAAGAGCACAACGAATTTACCAAAGTTAAGGGGACACCGGTATCGGTACTCGGTATCGGCCGATACCCACAGGACGTGTATCGGAATCGGTATCGGGAGGGAAAAAATGGTATCGGAACATCACTAATATTAACCTTTCCCTGTGTGCCGACCACGTGACACACACCAGCTTTCTACAATAATGCATCCAATAACAACAGCAACAGTCCACAAATTTGTTCTAAGGAATTATATAAAATTGCAAAGAAATTCCTCCACAACAAAAGAGGTATTAGTGGCAAAAGGACCACTTTATTCACTGCTTTGCTACTTCCATCTCAACATCTACCGTGCGCCACACAGTCTGCAGAGGACCACCAGCCCCTGCAGGTCCCTAAAAGACAGTGGTTGGGAAAATGTCGTGGCTAAATGTAGGGAGAATGTTGGCACGTCAAACACAGCCATCACATGATGGTCCAGGACAGCAGGAAGAGTCGCTAGTTCATCTACCTTGGAGATGATCAAATGTGTGTAGTTTTGTGTTTAAAATACAATTAACAATTAAACAGCAGTGTCTTAAATACACGCTTTCTAAAGTGATTACACATTACTTGTAAGAATTAGTCTTAGAATAACAAAATTGAATCAAATTTTAATCTTGATTAATCGTGATTATTGAATTTAAAAATGTGTGAATAATTAGTTAATGTTTTTTAATCTATTGGCACCCCTTATAAAAATAGATAATTTTTCTTAGTGTGCATTATTTTGTGTTCGGAAGTACATTTTAATGTATAAATATGACCATGTCAGGGGGGTTCACACACTTTCAAGCGGCTGTTATCGTAATACTCAGATTAGCACAATCTTTTCTAAAAAGCCAAACACTGTACTACAACGCCACTGTGCACATTAGACATGGTTTAGATTAGAGAGAACTTTGAAAAGCTGGAAAGCAAAAGGGTTTCACCCAGAGAAGTGAGTGAAACTGTGTGTGTGACACATGAATGCCATTCATCTCAACAGTCTTCTTTTCATCTCATTCCGACAGACAGGACGAAAGCATGCAGGAGGTAATGGGACAGTAATGCAACTGATGTTCAACAACACTTTGACCTTTCACATGAAGAATTCCCTCCATTAGCTTACAGATTGAAGTAACCCAGTGAAAACGTGTGTCAGCTAGTAGGGATCGACCGATAGATCGGGCCAATATTTGCACTTTTTACGCGAATCGCAATCGGCCGATACGCGACTGCTGAGTTCGCCGAAGCGGTAGGGGGTCCTCGGGCTCCCCCGCCTCCCATGCTGGCTTGTGCCCTGGCTGTGGTGCGTTTCCTCCGTGGCGGTGCGCCGCGACCGGCTTCCGTTCGGCTTTGAAACGCTCGGGGCGAATGTGGCCGCGGCGAAAATCGCGTGCTTTACAGCGCTCCTCCGCCAGCAACTCGTCTGCTTTACAGCGCGGAAGGTCTTCTACATTCTCTGATAGAAGATTATGAAAATATAACACATACTTCTCACTAGAAATGCCATCGAAATGCATACAAATGCTGACGCTTTATTAAAATATTGTGTTTTTCACAGATAATACGCCGACAGTCCGCCATGTTGTTTTTTTAGCTTTATAGTCACGTGACGTAGTTGCAAGGCAAACGTAGTATTGTCACAATGTGTCACAATTTCGGGAGGGTGGGGCAAAACGTGACAATACTACGTTGGAGGTGGAGCGTGAGCGTATGCGATAGGACCCTAAAGATGGTGAACTAGGGCGAAGCCAGAGAAAACTCTGGTGGAGGCCCGCAGCTGTCCTGACGGTCGTCGTCCGACCTGGGTATAGCGACTCGTAACATTTGTTATCATCATTGTGTAATTTTTATGATGTAAATTGAGGGAGCAAAAGCAGTATCGGCTCCAATTATCGGCTTAAGAAAATCGGCAGCCCATATCGGTCATCGGCTAAGGCTGATGAAGAAAATCGGTATCGGCATCGGCACAAAAGAAATCCATATCGGTCGATCCCTATCAGCTAGTAGACGATGCGGGATACTAATGAGACGTACTCCAACCGTCTGCGACCGATGAGGAGGTCGAGCGAAGCAGCCGCTTCCTCCCGCAGACAGCTATTGGTCCGCTGCCTGCGACGTCTCTCGTTGCTGAAAGCATACAGTGGGCATCATGTGCGGCAGGACGATACGTTCTGTAGCCAAGCATGCATTGATGTGAGCAAAAAGCAGTGTTTCCCCTAGGATTTTTTTTAGCAGTGGGGGCAGGTCTGTCAGAACCCCCACCCCCAACCCGCCCGTCGCCGTCACCACCCTCGCCGCCACCCTCACCAGGAAAAGTTTTAAGTATGAAACTGGACACTTTGCTGCTGCACAAATAATATATTTCTTAAATATATTTGAGGCACTTAACATCTACAAATTAATTCACAATGAAACATTAATTAATTTTACGTTTTATTTTTCATGGTTTTTGGAAAAATAAGTCCACGGCTCGGTCGTAAGGGAACTTGGAAAGAGGGGGCCCATTGATGTTGAGTAGCATACATGCTGCTAGATGGTCCCCCTGCAGCCTGTTCCTAAAGTCTGTTTTCACCTAAAAAAGGAATTTTCAAAAATTGAGTGTGAGGGATATTGATAGCCAAACAATCTTTCATTTCACATAACACTGAAATGTCTCCCCCTATTCATCGTGGAGAAATCTCTCTCACAGTTCACACCAGAGATTGGCACTGTGAGGGCAATGGCATGCCAGCTTACTGAGGGAGGGGTAGATTTGACACTACTCATCGTGCTGGGATGCTAGTTTGCTCATTATGGTATATAGCAAATAATAATAATAATAACCCCACTATTAATTACATTATCTTAATGCAGTGTAATTACTTCAGCATGTAAATTATGCACCTAAAAAACAAACGTGAGGAAAGGCTTTCAGCAATCGCTCCGATATCAAATCAACAGCCACGTGGAATTTAGCTAGCAGGTGAAGAATACAAACAACGAAAATCACCAGTTAACTTGATTTAAATTAGCAAGAACTATAGACTAATACAATATCAGGCTTAAATTAACTGACAACATAAGTTGTATTCAGGGGGGAAAGTAAGCCGGTACTGGCCGGTACCGTGTACCGCTAACATATTTGGAGCAAACTGTACGGTCTCTGAAAATTATTGCGCTTTCAGCATGACAACACAACTGCTAACGTCGCGAGAGTGTATGCGGACGTTCGGCACCCTCCCTCCGTCAGCCCGCCAAAAGACCGCTACCGCCCCCGCCCCCGGTCAACCCGCCCCCCGGCAGAGGAGGAGAAAAAGTTTGGGGGACCCCCGGCTCTATATCGTAGTACCATCAAAAAATAAAAACTACTTTCAACCCTGGTTATATCACTTACAGTTCTCAAGGACGCACACACCGACTGACGTTCTTCTCCAGAAAGCTGCGGTCTCTCTTTTTTCCTTTCTCTCCCTTGTCAGCCGGGTGGTGCGCGCGCCCGCTCACGGTGTGAAGCGCGCGTATCCGACACTCTGATAGACGGCTTTTCGCTTTTGCACTGTACGGCCCTATTCAGATACTTTGGCGGCAGAAATTTAGCCGTGGCGGGCCGCCACTACCAAATCAACGTAGGGGAAACACTGTTTAGATCAGCTAAAACACTCAAGTGCATATGGTGGACGAATGGTAAATGAAAATGTTTTAATGATAAAAATGTAGAAGCCTACTGGGATCGATTAAGAGCTTTTTCATAAGTGGGCTGGACGAGGAACTTATCCCCAGTTGATGCAAACATACTTTATTAGGAATATTTATACTTTACAGCCCTTTCTAACAGGGAACAGAGGATGTTAGCTATGCTTCCTTCAAAGACCCCAGACTCCATTGACAGACATAATTGCAGAGCAGGGAGTTGCTCTGTTATTATTGTCTGACTTCATTATACTGCTTCATGCGTGGCCAGTGTAAAGGTTGTTGCAGAGCCACTTTTCGTTGAACAGTAGGAGAACGATGACTACTGGAATCCCTGACAGAAGGATGGGACATAATGCTCGCGGCTATCTCACACATCTTGCAGCGGAGGTGCTGCGTGTGTAACAGTTAAGGAAAAGGTGAGGAGGAGCAGCTCGCTGGGAGCACAAACGCTTAGCTCGATCCATCAGGCACATGATGCTCCTCCCGTTTGGCAATTAGCAGAATGTGCTCGCTGTGGAACAGACCATACAAATTAAACCGCTGTAATGTCTGAATATCCGTTCAAGGCTGGCCATGAAGCGCTAACTCAAATTATCAGTCTTGACTTGAATGTCTGGCCGTATTGAAGCTGCAGCCGAGAAGCACAAAAGGCATCTACAGTGACCTTGAGGGGAGGTCAAGACAAAATTTGACCACATTTCCGGGTTGTTCACTAAACCGAGATCTTTTGTCCAAACTAATGTAATAGAAAGGGGCGTATTCAAAGGGAAATTCTAACAGGAGTTGAGCTCTGTATCCCCAAACGTGGAGTTGCTAATGACCTCGTGAAATGCAATGCGTTGTGTGTCTGTCTCTGAATGGATCATTACCGTCGCAGGCCTATCAATAGCATGCAGCATACAGCCCTATTATGTAACGCAGAGAGACCGTGCATTACATCACTGAGAGGCAGCATGGATCAGAACCAACCCGTGGATTCCGTGATTTTAATGTGCATGTATGCTCTGCAGCACGCTGGCAGAACAGATAATAACTGTGCTTTTCCCAGTGGTGAAAAGCCCCCAAGCCACCTCACACACACACACACACTTCCTCAAGCAGTGCTACGTGTTGATTGGCTACTGGTGACATCATAGTGGATAGCACCAAAAAAAAAAGAAAAAACGGTCCCTTGGAAGGTATGACTTCACTGTTTGTAACTGATGAGACAGAGAGGGAACAGGGGTGGGGGGCACTACTCGTTTGCCCATCACCACCCATAAGGGTTCAGCTCATTGACAGTCAAAGAGCCAAGAGAGGGCGTCATCGCTAGGTCCAACCACTGAGGTGCGTGCGCGCACACACACACACACACACTGAGCACTGCAGAAGAGGGAAGGGGAGGGTATGTTTGCAGGGTGTGTGTGATGTTCCAGCAGTACTGTAACGCTACTTGTGTAGCAACGGACTTGTGTTTTTTTTGTCAATCAGAAGAGACGCCAAAAGTGAGAAATATCTACTGTAGTTGGATCTGTGCTGTTGAAATCCATTACTAGGATGATTTGAAGCCATTTTCAACATCCATAATCCAGGTTTCTGATTAAATTTACCGTTATATGACTATCAATATAATGCGTTTAACAGGGGCAACAGTGAACATCAAACAAACAAAAAACGTTGGGGATCTATTTCCAGCCTTATCAATTCATCTGAGGAAAGAAGTAGCTTTCATCTGCCGCAATTTCTGACTCTTCACATGAAGACGCACATTTGATGCTTCTCCTTCATTTGCATCCGTTTCCTTTGTGCTTAGTTACATTTCAAAATTTACACGAACTTTTCCTCAGCAGCCAAGCTTAAATGTCTTTTTAAACCCCCTTTTAGAGGGCCATGAACACAGAACATTCGAGGTGTTGGTTTGGTCCAACAGGAGTGCATGCTGTACTGTTGCCCCTGTGAAATGCATTATCTCAATAGTCACATAATGGTCAGTAGTTGGGTTTCCCATTTGTTTAACATTTGCTTATGATTCATGAGTGTTGCTTTCTCTGCTTCTAGTTGCTGGGGGATAACACTCTTTCGGACCCGGCGGCTAGCGATGCGTGGATCCACCTACCTGTTGCTCTAAGTGGCCACGGCCTTTGTTGTAAGAAAATATACAAAATCATTACAAAAACTGTTTTTCTTTTTAACCACGCCACAAATGTATGTTGCAATTGAAGAGAGAGATCCCTTATATATTATGTATATATGAAATGATTATGATATTGTGTTCTTCATAATGCTTAGGTAACTGCTCTTCTAAAATAGAAAATGTATAATACCATGTGACAGTGCAGAAAGACTTATTTTAACACGGAAGCCTCTGAGAATTCTATATTTATTCAAGGTGACAAACGAGACCGTGTGAATATTCAGTGAGACGCAATTAATAAACAACTCAAGAAGGAAGCCTCACCACACGCACGCACAAACATACTGTGGCGTAATATATCAGCTGAGAGTGTTAGCACTTCAAACACCAAATATACAGGAGCTTTCCTTCATCACTGTCTCAGCGGGTCCCCTGACACCTTCTTGGCTCAGTCTAGCAGTGAAAACTGGCTCACTCTGCTAAGTGCCAACAAAAATGAAAAATAAATGAGATTTTTAGACAATACAACATGAATTATTGATGACTGTGGAAAGGTCAGTGCATTGTCACGCCGCCTATTACTCTTGCACCTGCCCGTCCTCACATCTTATTCCAAAGTTGAGGGGGTGAAAATAAAATGATGATGTCTCTGTGAAATTACTGTAGGCATTATTGATGTAATCGGCCTGCCCTCTGAGTCAAAAGGGATTACAATGAGCAGGAGTTTTTTTTAGTTTTCAAGTACAAGTTTGTCCATTAAAAAGTGAAGTAGTTCAGAAAAGAAATACTTTATTAGAACTAGGGCTGTCAAATGATTAAACTTTTTAATCAAATTAATTTTTCAGTTAAGTTTTCAGTGGATTAATCATGATTAAAACTGCCGGAAAGTGGATTAATCATGATTAATCCACATATGCGACGTTATGCAACGTTTCCCGGGAGAAATAACAAACCGAGAGGTGATAGGGGTAAAAAACGGGAGTGTTGGCCGGTAAAACCAAAAAGTGCGCTGAGCGGTCTGCCTCTCTCTTTCTCTCTCTCCATGGGCGTAAATCTGATCTAACAGTAGGGGGGGACAATAAACATAACATTTCTGAAGAGCAATTTTTGAAGGGGACACAAATTTGAGAAAAGAAAAACTTCATCCGATGTTTAATGTGAATAAACATTAAACATCGGATGAAGTTTTTCTTTTCTCAAATACAAATTATGCTGAGTAATTAATGAATTAGTCCGCTATGCTAGTGTAATATAATGTAATCTTACCCAGCTTGTTTAGTAGCTTGTTGGATATGCCCCCACTACAACTAGCTAACGTTATTATTTGTGCCCCCTTCAAAAATTGCCTTAGACCGCCTACTTACTACGTTCCTGTCACTACCATGTGACTGAGAGTCGAGTGCAGATCGCACAGAGCTAGATACTCTCGTGCAACAGGCAGTGGACCAAACCACTGTGAGGCAGGGGAGCTTTAAAAGCATTTGGGGGGGGTTGTATTGTTTTACTTCTTACACAAATGATGTCGTGGACATCATTTCCGGCACCGTAAATTGTCGTGGAATTTCAGGTTTACGGCAATTTTCGGCAAT
This sequence comes from Apeltes quadracus, assembly GCA_021346845.1. NCBI lineage: Eukaryota > Metazoa > Chordata > Actinopteri > Perciformes > Gasterosteidae > Apeltes > Apeltes quadracus. Next base: position 2,454,032 of record CM037916.1, on the reverse strand, counting down.
TTGCGGGCTAAGCCGAAAACTGCCGGAAATTGTCGGAAATTGACGTGGGCCTCCCTTGGCAGTTGGCTCCCCATGACTCCCCTCCTCCTAATTCTAGGGGAGGCTTTGACATGTAAATGAAAATGCTGTGAGCTATACAAATGCAAATCAGGGTTTCAGAGAGAGTTTTAGCCCAGGTGACATTTTTTTAAAAGGTAAGAAAATCTCTGGTACAAATAGATCAGGCCTAATTATAGACTCTTACATTTTAGCTTGTATTGATTTATTTAATTTAAGTATACTAGATTACTGTGTATGCCATTAGCTATGGCAAATGTTATGTAAAAAAGATACACTAAATTATTAAAAAAATTAGTTTCAATCTAAATCAGCAAGGTAAAATGACCATTCCATGCAAACAACATTAGAATCAGAATGAAGGCTCTGCAGAGATCACATTCTCCTAGAGCTCAACTAATGTGCATAGTGGCAGGACTACAGTGACCTTTTCTTTAGTCTTACTTAAATGCACAGAGGACGTATTAACCACACATCTCGCAGACATGGTGCTTCACAGGCACCGCAGTCTGGTCTCGCGAGTCCTTCCATGTAACAATGACCTCGTATCTGATTGGAGGATCCGGACGTTCAACTCACGTTCAGCTCCTTTTGGACGCGATCAACAACTTTCAGCCAGTCGAGAAGAAACGGCTGTTTGCTATCAGCGGACTGTCCCGTCAGCTGAATCACCATCCTGCCGATATGAACGAGCGGGAGAGACTGACTCAAAGAAGAGGAGACGGCCGCATGAAATCCCAAGGTAAGAATATGTTTGATGACTGCTAGCTAAGCTAAAAGTAGCTTAGCTTAAAAGTAGCTAAAAGTAGCTTAGCCTAAAACCAAAGCTAAGAGGAGCCTTACAAAAGAACTAGTGAGCAGAACCCGCTTTATTGAAGTGTATTTTTGCAGTGTATAAGATTTAAAGAGCATGCTTTCATTCTGCGGCATAAGGAAATAGATACCATAGAATAGATACCGATCATAACTGTACATTTTGTTTTTTTGTTTGCACAGACTAGTTTCTCCTCACAATGAGGCGCTGACCTCCTATTTGCTCGGAGCAACATCTGCAAGTGACTTTTTTTTAACTGTTTCTCCTTCCTCGTTTAATGTTATGGTGACTTGCGTGTTGATTTTTATTCATACCACTTTCATTTAATTGTTTTCCAGCCGCCTGTGAGACGTATTACGAGACGGCACGTCGGAGCTTCAGGTAAACCGCGCCCGAAAACTCACTGCGGGCGGAAGAGCGAAGAGTTCCGCGCGAGAAGAAAGCGAGTAAGAGTTTATTTTGTGACTATTTTTCACAAGCATTGATAGATGTGTTGTGTCCATACGCATCGCACAGTACTAATTCATTGTTTTGTTTTTTACAGCTGCTGGAATGGAGACAGCGTGTGCTCGCAGATGACGCGGTGGAACTCTGGAAGTCCGCCAGCGGAGACCTCATGTCTGCCGAAGAAGAGGGCATGTTGGCGGGGTCTCTGGGTGGATTGCACGGTCGCCGTCATTTCGTAGGACGGAGCTCTCTGAACTCGAAGCTGCAGTCCCGGTGAGAGGCGACTCCAAAGTACAGAGCCACGCACAATGTGCGTCTGCACAACGGACCTGCCTCGGAAAGAACGCCGCCAGTTACCTACAACCCCGAGGAGGCAAACGGACAGTTGTAGTTTTTGGATCATCCTCTACCCATGTGTGCGCAGATCCTCGCTTTGTATATAATTGTTTGTTTTAATAAAGCTCTTTTTGCATAAACATGTTGCTGGCAAATGTTCATTTCCTCTATAAATTCATTAATGTCCTTGGTGGTAGTCTAATAATTGTTTAGTAGCCTACATAGGATAACAATGACATGAATATACAGTACAATATGAATGAATGAATAATATATATTGTATAGATAAATTATTTATGAGGCTGGGTGACCAATAGCGACAGATCTGCCAACCAATCACGAGTGATTCTTCTTGTTTGAAAGTTGTGGTTTCATCCAATGAGGAGTAAGGAAACTCAAGCCGGCCTGCCCAGGTGTTGTTTTACTGCCAATTTTACTTGTTTGAAAGTTTCATCCAATAAGTAGTAAGGATATTCAGCCCGCTCCGCTCGGCCACCCGCGGTTTCGCTGCATTCATAGGCTAATTAGGGCCATTCGCACCTCCGCCAGCTGATCGCCACCTACGTCAGAGTCTGTTTCCGACAATTTCCGGGACAGGCGAACGCGGCGTGCGCGGCCTGTGAATTGTCGGAAATTGTCGGAAATTAGGGAAATTTTCGGGCGTTTACGGGGACAGAAATCCCACTTTTCATGCAGTGGAATAAAATGTGAAAGTGTTCAGTTCCAAGACGAAAACACAGAGAACTCCTAGACTAGCCTTACTTTGAGACGGCACATACACAGAGGACTCTTTGCAAATGCAATGATGTATTGACTGAGTTTATTTTTACATGTTTACTACTATTGCTAATTGTTCATATTATTATTATATTTTTGTATTTTAGAATCTATAAAGTATCTATAAAGTAGAAAGTAGAAAATTGCATTGCTCATTTTTTTGTTTGTCAGCTTGTGCTTTAAACCTCTGATATATCAGGGTGCCTTAACATGCTAATACTATTTACTATCTCCTACTTGCTTTCATCATTTGGAATTCACAGGAGATCTTTCCGAGGTGCAGAAGCATCTGAACCATCCTGCATCACACGATGAGTAGAACAAACAGGAGGTTTAAGTAACACGGCAAATATTTGTCTAGTCAGCATATAGCGACAATATTCAAAAGCCATTTAATCCCAGAGGTATTTTCCATTTTCAGGTAGCAAACGGCTGAAGCCCCCGGTCAGGGTGCTTCAGGGCCATCGATGACTTTTGGAGACAGAAAGATCAGATTTTTTTATGGAAACTTAGCTTAAAGCTCTGTATTAGCAGATTATTTCTTCTGAAGTTAACGTGAGTTTAACTAGAGCCTTTTGGACAACAACTAACAATGATTTACGACCACTAAAGTACAAAAACTAGAACAAAATAGGCCAATGAACTCCCAGCAAACAAAGTGACATGAACAACGCAGCTAGGAGCTAACGTTAGGCTACCGTTAGCATAACGGTAGCCTAACGGTAGAGATGTTAAAGATAACTTTATATTTCTTTCCAGCGAAGTGACAATATGTTGCCTTAAATACGATGTTGACTTGCCTTAGAACAGATGTAGACATCCGACATCCTTAATCCTTAATTTTATCCAATTTTATCCACGTTGAGTTGATGTTGTGGTCTACCGCACAACTTCATCCAAAGAAGACACTTTTCTCGGTTGAGATATGGCTTAGGAAAGGGTAAAAAATAAACCCCGCCACCCAGCCTCCCAGATACCTTGTGTCGGAGTTGCATGTACCCCATGAACACCGTTTGACCATTTTTAAACTTAAAATCTCAGAAAAACCTCGCAAAACCGGACAAAATCTGACTTTCTGCAAAGCTTTTCAATGGACGTCCCTGAAGAGAATGTCCGAGTGTATGGAATGGTTATACGCACTGTAATTGGCTCATCGCATCTGAGGGCATGGCTTAGCCATAGGTCAATTGAATGAAACTCTAGCTCATCCTCATCCTTGGTACAATCGTTTGGTGAAGTGAGAACGCCCTAATCAATCTCTAAGATAAAACCAGCAGATGGTGTGAGAGCTCCTCCAAGTGAAGGCAGGAGTGTTATGCGAGGTAAAAACTCGTAATGATTATCACACACTACTGGCTGACAGTGTAGAGACTCATTCTTTGAATGCAGACATTGAGCATCTGTTAGCATGAATATCAGTCTGCCTCTCTCATTTTCCTTGTTAAAGAAACTGGAATAGGTCATGATGACTCTCCTTCATTTCCCATGCTCCTTGCGCATTCTGGTGTGTGTGAATGCAGCGGTTTTTTTAAACCGTTAACACCTTGGCTACTTCAGACATATTGAAGCAGTTGTATTACTAGGAACCCAAGTCGGTCACTGTTGATGCAATTTGGACATGTTCTGTATTAATAAATGAAGGGAGCGGGGCTTCATGGCTCTACAGATTTAAGTAAGTGCTGTTTCTCCCCGTTGTAAGAGATAATACTTACACTTAACCATCTAGCAAAATACCTCCGCTTATTATTTGCCATGCTCCGTCTTACCATGGTGGTTATGTCAAAACAAGTGACTATTTGTAAGGTTCCTACACTATTTGTATTTCACAGACGTTTCTGTAAAATCCGGTATCCGGTAAATCCAGTAGCTAAACTAGCATCGACTAGACCACCAAATGTCCACTAATATAACAGCTGAGTACAAGCAGTGTCAAGAGTCATTGATATTTATCACACCATTGCTAAGTTTTATTTGATCTTACTACTACTATTATCATAAAACCCTGACCAATGAGCTGCATTGTCATATTGGTATGGGGAATATAATACAAGTCATGATAATACTATTGATCAAGGTGCATCACATCAGATTGATCGAGTGCTCTGTCCAACCTCTACATGGATAACCATTTTTTTCTATTGTATTGCAGACCGTGTATGGAAACACCTTTTTCAAGCATGTGGAGAGCGAAAGATGTACACCCCTGGCCTAGTTACACATGTTTTAGAAGTGATGCAAGACCCCCCACCCACAGCAGCCATTTTCAATATCAATGTCACAACATGGCTGCCCACATCACAAATATTATTAACTCTTTGCTATTCTGAAAGTCAAAAAATAGAAACCGGAGGCCAAAGACATTTAGGGGATATATTGCTCTCCTAGGTTTATTGACAAAGTTTCTAGAGCAGTCTGGAAAGAAGTGAAAATTGCTGTGAAAAGAAACTCCAGAATTTATACCATATTGGGATATAGATCGTTCAAAAGTGCTCCGCGCAGTGTCTTAATGTGGCATTTAAAGGGACTTTTGATTCTTTTTTAACACTGACATGTTCAAAATAGGTCATATTTAGCAAAGTGATCATTCTGTGTATCTTTCTCTTTAAATCTTTAAATGGAGTTTTGAAGCCATTTCTGACTTTTGTCCTTTTTGATTTATGAATATTGTAAAAGCTTTACATCAATTAGATGTTCATATTTAATGTCACAATTCATGCAATACTTTTCCTCTATAATGAATTTGTATTGCTGGAAATTGCAGGCTAATCTCTCATGTGACCTTTCTGCAAAAGGCTTTGCAAAATGGTTCCTTTTAAACTGATAACTTCCAGTAAAGAAATACATTTTAAAGGTTAGTAGAATTACTTTGTCATGTGGATAACATCAAAGATGTAATAATAGTTTTAAATAATTACTGTAATAACTGCACCTACATGATGTTGTAAACAGAAGTCAGTTGGGACACTGACTTTATTATTAAAATACACATAAACCTTCTATAAACCTGTAGCTCCCATGAATTTCTCTCATTTTTTGTTTGTGTACTATTTTCATGTTTATTACCGGACACATGTGGTTTTATCAGTGTTGCTTATTTTTAAGACCTTTTTCAAACAAGCGTGCTCATGAACCAGTTGGAATTCAGCTTCAGGACAGCAGACAGCAGACAGCCAGCACAAGCTACTGATAACCTCAGTGAACCCAGGCGGTCTAAAGAAGTCCAGAGTGAGATGAACTTGACACAGAAACTTTAAAAACAACTTGGATCAAACTGATTCAATAGTATTAAACAAAACAAAATATGCAAACAAAACAAACTCTGACGAACTAAACCTGCTTGGTGAAATTTGTCTGTACAACTTCTACAGCTGTTTAATTTTTGTGTTCTGAAAAAACACAACCTTTTCTGCGCTTCCATCCTTTAAGTCTTAGCTCGAGTGGACCCTTGTATTTTGTATTCCAAACCTTTTTTATTGACAGGAGGGGTCAAAGAATCGCTTTCTAAAAATCAATTATGTAACTTTCCATGGTGCTGTTAACTACCATGTGATTTTTAATCTCACAGCATGTGGGACGCAAAAAGCTTAAAAAACAGATGACAGCTTTAGTTAATTGACAGACAAGGCACTCATTTAGGAAAAACCCGGCAAAGATAATAACTAGAAACTGTTGACTGTGCATTACTCAACATGCTTTGTCTGAACATGCGAACTGGTGGTCAAGATAAAGATGGCGGCCTCAGTTGTACTTTTTCTGCTTTATGCAACTTTTCTGCTATACTTCATTGATCCGGAAAGTTGACAGAGCTTTTGTTTGGAAAACCGGCTGCTTCCCCCGGGATTTGTCGAAGACACCGATGAGGGAAGAGACCCGGGGCGCTAAAACTGCGCTGACGGGGATTCGTCAGTTTACCAGATACAAAAACAGTTGGGTTCATGAAGATGAACCCTTCATGCACCTCCATTTGCACTTTACCTCAATTTCACTGCTATTTTCTCACTCATACTGTATATGTAATAAAATAACATAAACTATACAATATTCCCTGTTGCTCTGGTTCTATCATGTATACTCATGTTAAGTGTGCCATCATGTTTGAACCGGCAATTTAGCAGTGGTTGCATTTAACAGACACATCAAAACAATCCCGGACGAGTTGACAGAAACCAGAGGGGAACACTCACTCTGAGAGAATTCTCTAGTTATACGCGCAATCGCTCCAATTAGTCACCGACTGTCCCGTGGACTTGTGTTTGCCAACCACAATCGATAAACAAACAGATTCAACAGAGAAGGACCTCAGGAGCAATCCACTGTTCACAAAGAATGGCTCTACCTACGTACTGCTGCGTATTAGGAATGCGGCCTGTCATTGCTCTGACAAGGTTATGTCATCAGGTCCATCTAGATAAGCTCAGCACAGGATTTTAAAATCGGCAAAGGGAAAAAAAATCGTTTTATTAGCGTTCCCTATTCTTATTCAAAATGACTCTTAAGTACCCCAGCTTTACTTAAAAATAATACATCATTTTTAAAGGAAAGAGTCCAAAGGGAGAGCATACATGCACAGGCCCCGGCTACTCAGCCGCATACTGCGGGGAGGTCTTAAAATAGGATTCATGGCAGATGTGTAGGACACATATCCTGTATTGTTTGCAAAACGCTGCTGTCCAATCCCCACAGTAAGCACATTTCACCTGGTGGTGGAGGAGACGCGACCCAGCTCCCCTCATAAGTCTCCATTTAGGCTTGACAGCGATTCCCTGCTCACTCGTGCTGCACCGACTATTCTCTTCTACCGGTTTTCATATCTCTCCACAAGCATCCTGTATCCTCCACATGTGAAACCGCACACTTTACAATGCATTATCTCCGAGCAGTTCCATTTTACGTTTCAGTGAATTACTAGAGCTCTTCATTGATGCCTCGCGTGTCTGCATTGTTCCTTATAGCTGGGCTTGAGTGCTCTGACCCTTTGATGAAAAGATTAAAAACAGTTATGTCAGCAAAACTAAGTTGTTACTGGACACCTTGGAAGCCGCCATCATGGATACCACCATGGGCGCAGGGCTGGTAGTAATGCACCTGTATATGACAGTTTGTATGACAATATACAGCTATTTTTAAAACACCGTGAAAGTGCATTTAGTCAATCAGCTTCTTACCCAAGGCACTAGTTCTACTCCCTGTATGTCTGCATGTGAAGAGACTTCCGTTTGTAGTCAGAATATCATTGACCAATCGCATTTGGTTCATTCATTTCAGTTAGCTTTGGTTGAATGCAGGGGGTGACAGGAACTAGCAAGGTGGTACGCATTGGCAAATGATGCAATCCTGGAACCCATTGGCTCTCGCCTTACACCGACTAAGCGTTTCATTAGCTGAAAGATTTGCTGCCTGCTTGCTCAACAATCCGGTTGAAGGCGTCCTAAATCCATTTCAGTGTCTCAGGTTACTTCATTAGCCATTGAAACCACAAGTGGTACACAAGTCTTTGTCCGGATATCCGGCTATCTGATGGCTATGCTAGAAACCAAGACATATTGGCCAATGCTCCCATACACGCTGGTGGTTGGATTTATTCTCACATGCTCTCATCGAACTTCTTTGATGAAACGGATAAATGCAGAAGGATCATGTGTCGTATGGTGTACCACACCAACAAGGTCAATCTGTGTGTCTAATGTATGTATCTTGTTCTGGTCCTTCCATAGGTGCACTCGCCTATAGAAGTATGCCGGCATCATCGTTAAAAGTGTAAAGTTCCAATTTTGGGCTGAATTGAGAGTAGCAGAGCTGAGGGCCACGCTGAGGTATCTTATGGCCCTGTCCGATGAATGTTTAATGGGTGTAGAGAAGTCGACATGGAGGGAGCTGACTGTGCTGCATCAGTGGGCCAGGCTGTAAAATGAGACGGGGCAGGAAGCCAGCCGGCTCAGGATGGAGGGAGGGAAGGGGATTGCAGTATTGAGGGAAAGTACACTGAGCAGGACAGTAACCAACCAATGTATGTTACAGGAAAACAAAAAAAATGTATATTAAGCCGATGCAGCCATGTTGCTGGTTTCCAACATTAGAAACAAAATAGAATACCATCAAAACGCTTCATGCATCTGAACGGCTTCCTTCACGGTTCCTCCATGCTCGCTGATTGCAGTAGAGTTGCCTGTGCCCGTCAGAGGCTGCGTAATTCTGTCAGTCAATATGCCAAACTGCAAAACCCCAGGCAGCTGTGAACAACGTGCTAATGAGGCCTTTAAACTACACAACTTACCGAGGTTAAAAGAAAAGCCCACAAGTTGTCATTTTCCCCCACTTCTTGATAATATCAGTCCATTAATCCCAGGCCCACCAAATAGAACGTGTTTAAATCAATCTTCTTGTCTAGTTTAGGAATAGTTAGGGGTGTTTTGTTGAAATAGCAGCATGGACAGAGCAGTGCATTGGTTCAAACTTCTTTCTTAAAAGAAGACGCATCTCCCATTCTTGAATCTGCCACCATCAACATGGAATGATCATAAAGAAATATGCGTAAAGTATTTTGTACAAAAGGACTACCTAATCATGGGGAAGGATCCTTTAGCGACAAACCCCTGATCTACCCAGCACTTGGAATCGTCTATGACGCTTGATATATGAAACAAAGTGCACATAAACAATATTTTTTGTTCTCATGCTGATATTGTGTCTTTAATCATTTCATAGCACAACATGAACATGCACGTTATAAAGTGCTTACATATTTGTATTACAAAGGGCTGTTTAAAGGGACATCAGAAAAGCCTTAGAAATAAAACTCAACCCGGCATCTCTGATGTAAGACTTTCTAGTCTTAATACAAAGCATTATATGGAGCACAAAAGGTAGTATTGGCTTTATCAAACCATGCCATACCATACGGCCAGGGGTCAGAGTAAAGAATCTCTGGGAATTGTGGTTATAGATACCATCTTCACAAGCTATCCGTACTTGTGTCCAACCCAAAAGGTGTATTTAATACAGATCCCCTCAGATTCCCTGACTGAAGAACTGCTTAATGGTTTGCTCAGACATTCTTCTAAATGAATTGTAATGACTGTGGTGGTCTTTGAAGGTTGGGAGCCTTTGTGCCGTAATCTATTCTTTAAAAACGAAATATTTGAGTTGTGTACAATTACAAGGAGGATTTTAACATTTAACAGTTAGGCGGGCTTAGAGTGAAGCTCTATACATAGCAACAGATCCATTGATGATATTACTTTCAGTGTTTATGCAGCCACATCAATGATACTAACAGCCTCTTAGAACACGTGTACAGTCCTGACAAAGCATGAACTAAGACTTTTTGCAAATTGGAATCATGTTCTTGTTATTTTGGCATCCATTTGAACCTCTTTGTCGTAATGACATCACACCTATGTCTGTTTATTAGGTTCTTATCGCTGCAGTTTACCTGCCGACATTAGGCTTTCAACACTGTGAATATGGTTCGTTGAAAACAAGTCGCCGATGCAACAACGCAAAGCTTTGATCCTGGCTGCAGCAGAGGGGCTCCAGCACACAAGAGCTTCACGATGACTTAGCCTACGGACACCAGCACAGTAATTCAGAACAAATGCCAGAGAGGAATGCTATCCTAAGTTGCTGCATTGCAAGTGTACTCTAATTCAAATACGTTATTGTGTGAGTTTCGAGACAACTAAAGAGATATGGTGAACTAGACAATTCTGCTTTCAGGAGATATATAGAATAAACGTTACGCAAGAAGGCAACAGATGAACGACGCAGTCTTTCCAGCAATTCATTAAGAGACAACGCTGGGACACTGAGTAATAGTGGAGACGATTGCACAACACTTGCAGCTACATTAAACAAGATTCCATGCTTATTAAAGCTACTTAACTAGCAAATGTCCAGAGTTCCTAACTGAGTGAAGTGAACCAAAAGTAGTCAGTGTTTCCCCTACCTACCTATCTACCCCCTCTCCTCCCCCCTCTGAAAGCTTCAATACTTTCCTACTTAGCTCCTTTAGCAAAGGAACCATACTTTACAAAAGCAAATGAATCAATTCCATCCCACAATTCCTTGCGAGGGCGATATTTACATAATGACGTATCAAACTACCAGCCATCTACAGGTCAGTGGCCTTTATGAAGTGTGATGATCCATTCCTCTCGATGCAACGGCAGAGCTCTATCCCGATGTGCACAAACACACACAGGTACGCACGCTCCGACCGCTGGTGGTCTGTTTATGTACGCACCGGTTCCACAGAACAATCACTTCAAAGATTCATGGAACAAATTAAAACTAGTGGAAATTGTCGGGCTTCCATGTTGGCTCTCTATTAAGTTGACTGGAACTGCCAGCTTAAAAAATGATGAGGGCATTTGGCCCGACGTCAGGCTCAGTGAGAAAGAGCTTGCGCTGAGATGCATCCTCTGATTTTACAGGATTTTTTTATTTCAATACAGGGAGTGGAGTTAGGAATTAGAGATGCACTTTATCCGAAGCTAAGGGGCTCGGTGGAGAACACCTCTGGTCTGCGATGGCAAGGTTGTACACTGAACTTTAAAGAACATACCCTCCAGAGAGGAAAGTCCTAAAAGCATCAAGATAGACTGATGGGAGTTCATCTCATTCCTTATTTATCTGGGCCTCAGGTCCACTGGCAGACTCCAAGACAATGTTGTTGAAGATAAGTGAAATGGTGAGAATCTGAAGAACTACATGAAATATGTGTAGTCATTCTGGCCGTGTGTCGTACGCTCTGGAGTCAGATGTTGCTCGCACGGAGATCCACATTTCTGACGTGGTCTGGCTGCCATCAAGTTTAGATCTTTACAATTTGCAGATTTATTGATGAATTTAAAAGCTTTTATAGCAGCTGTTCTTAAATAAAGCAATTGTACTGATACTTTAGGGAGAACAAATATGCAAGAAATGATAACAGGGGACTTTTATTAGGGATAGGGATCTGCCATTTGTTAGCAGATATTCTAAGATGTTTTTTTAAAATGAAATTAAAATACGAGCACAAGTAAGCAGCACAAATAAAAGGTGGACCTTTATTGTAAAAATACATTTGTTTTTCCACCGTTCAACCATCCACTTCAATGATCACAGAGTCGTAAAGAGTAAACACGGCCTCATTGCAGCACTTAAATTGTACTTATAATGCTTTACTTTGTTGTTTCTTGTTCTTTGGGTTCGTATCACTATGGTTGAAATGCGCTTTGGATAAAAGCGTCTGCTAAATGACATGTAATGTGATGTAATGTAATAATTCACCCACAGTGATCAGCATCAGTTAAAACATATATCGGATAATTAATTAAGTGCGTTTCCAGCCACACAGAACGCTCAACACTGGAGTCCTTTCACGAGAAAATGCTCAACTGTCACAAGACTTCAATCCACCCTGCAGACGAGACACAAGTCTCTTCTTTTGTTGGTCGGCAGCTGTTGCCAAGTAGCCGCCTTCTTACTGCGAGAACACTGGTCAAGTAATCATAGTGCCGGATCATAAGAATAACGGGGGAAGTTTCTTAAAGTTAGAAGGAATTATGCGAAAAACGCTGAAAACGCAGACACCCCTCTGAAATACACAACAAAACGCATCACGGAATTACAAACACAAGTTCAAAGGTTTTCCGGGTGCTTCAGCGCTAGAGAATCTTTTTTTTTTCCCGCTCACGCCTACACGGGTCCTTGACTATGTGCAGCGAGAAGGAGCGCAACAGCACGCAGAGCAAAATAACAGTCCAGCTGTAATTGCATTAATTCATTCCACTGCAATGGTGGTCAGATGTACAAATGAAAAACGGCCCCGATCAGCTTAGAGGAAGAACACAAATAAAAATGGACTGGTGTTTTAATCACTCAGATAACAACATGAAAAAAGGACAGGGAACATGCTTGTCAAATAAAGAAAGTCATGCATTTTCATGGATGTTAGAGAAGGGAAATGCTGGCAAGAATTTAACAATTAACCAACTAATCAGTTGAATTCTTGTCTCCATTAACCACTTCAACTATAGAAAGCCACTAAATTGATATTTCTCAAAAGCTCACGGCGATATCTTCAATTCACCACGCAAAATGCAAAGTAGTTTAAATGAATCTATGGCTTCCAATAAAAGCACAAAGTGGTACTGTGACATGGGGGGAGGAAGGGTTGGACTTCCCTCTTTGACACCCTGAAAGGAATGAGCAAGTACAAGTAACCACGCCACATCGCGGGGGGGGTTGGACAGCAGGAACGTACAGGTAGTTGAGTCACTGTAGGGCGTCCAGTGACTTAAAAAAATTCACTTAAGTTAATGTAGGTGTTTCTCCGCCTGCTTCGTACCAACAGACTAACACAGAGAGAACCAATTGAAACGTTTGCGGACAATTGCTCTTTACGATTTTTTTTTTTTCGAATTTTTTTTTTTTTATTTTCTTTCTAAGAACTACGATTGACAGCGAGAATCAAAAACTAAACACTGTCCCAAAAAGTAAATTGAATGAATTCTCCACTTGTAGTGGTGATTTGGATTATTTAAAAAAAAGAGAAAGAAATGATAGTCTCACGATAGTCAAGGCACACGCCTACATCTCAATGATCTCGCCGCTGGCAGTCTGGCACGACTCTGCCTTTGGTACACTGAGGCCGATGTCAATATAACCTCCTGGCCTCCTCTAAAAGAATTATTCTGTTTTTTTTCCTCCTTTGTTTTTCCAATTGTTTCCATCCACTCTCCTCCAAGGTCATTGCCCTACCCGCCCACCCTCACTATAGGCCCCCAGCCATGTTAGCATGTTGTTGGCATATGTATTTACTGAGCGACTAAGTGGCACTTATCTCCCTTGGTCATAATTAGTCCAACTTAGTCTGGGGCGAAAAGCCTGTTAGCAGGCATATGTTCATATCCTAGTTAAAGACACACTGCTCCCTCTGGGGGATCCTTCTATGTGTGTGTGTGTGTGTGTGTGTGTGTGTGTGTGTGTGTGTGTGTGTGTGTGTGTGTGTGTGTGTGTGTGTGTGTGTGTGTGTGTAGCAGGAACAAGTATGGCAGCAGACGTTGCCGTGGAGCCCTACCCCCGAGCATCCATTAACACAGCCCACCATGTTCCCTTCTCCTCGGCTACCTGGCACATCGCTGAGAGAGAGGCCACTTGAAACCCGGGGGATACAAGTTCACCCGAGTGTGCGGAAGAGGGAGGCGACAGGAAGGAGCAAATAGAGAGACAGTCTGGCCCAGGGTCCGCTGCGTCGCTGGCCGGACGGAAGGAAAGCTCTTCAGAAGGCCGGTGCCTGCCAAGGCAAGGGAAGCTGCTTAAAAACATCTTCCTAAGCCCCCCCCCCCCACCCCCCCTTACTCTGTTTGGCAGATGATGCTCAAACGGTATCCTCTTTAGATGGGACGTTGCATGATTGCACATAATGTGTGGCTGGGTTCCCGGGCGCCGTGCCAACAAGACATCATGGAAAGTGAAGATGCATTAAAACCTGCACGAAAGAAAGTTTCAAAGCGCGTGGAGCTTGTTTAAATTCACCGTGCTTCTCCTTCATCGTCCGATCAGCGTTGCTGAAGCACAGATGCTGTCCCACTTTCCTCCATCCCTCCTCTCTCTGTTGATAAATGAGTGGTTTCTTTTAAGAATGAGGTGCTGCTGCAGCTTCGCTTGCTCACCACTCAACTGAATGATGAAGCGATTACAGGATGATGTCATTTTTGTATTAGAGCGTTTGGATGATTAATGGATTGTCAATCATCAGTTATTTTTGTTAACAAAAATTCACTGGTTTCACCTTCACACACGTCTGTATTGCCAGGTTTTTAGACATAAATCTCAAACATTCGGTTTGGGACTCAAAAAAAGCAACAAGATATTTCTATTTGGGATTTTGTGGATTGTTGTGGCCCAATTTCTTTTTTCTCTGATATTCAAACAGTAGAATTTGAGCAACAGATTTATTGATGAATAATAATCATTAGTTAGCCGTGTTTATGATATCGTGAAAGACGACCCATCAGTGTGGCTTTCAGGCAAAACTATGACGTTCGGTTTTACATAAAAAGGAGTTCAGAAATCAGCTGCAGGGAGTCTTCAGCCATGGCGTCGTCTTGTCTAACAAAAAACACTGCTCGTCGTTACAATCGCATTCGTTCCTATTTTCAATCAGTCAGGAGCTCACATGAAGTCACGCTCCCTGAGATCAAAGCTGCACCACGCAGCCTGCGTGTGACACCCAGCTGGATGCGGCGCCAGCTCGGATAGCGCGCCCTCTAGCGGACACGCTGCGCCTCGCACTCGGCTCCCGACGATAAATCCACTCGAGCCAGCGAGCCATGCTAATCACCTTTGCCCTCGCATTTTACGAGAAACTCCCCAAATCACAAAGTCCTGGAGCTCGAGGAGCGCAGACCCACACTTCCCGGGGAGGGGATAGGTCAACGCGAAGGGCCCGCCATCCATCACCCGGAGCCACGAACGACACAACTCCCGATAGTGCCCTTTTTACACTCATGTCCGCGGTGTATTACAGTGGAAACAAGCAGGTTGCGCACTTAAAAAAAAAGGAGTTCCTTATCCTGCGTCTGTTACAAGAAATCTCACGGTTCACCAGCCCGCCGGCCCGGCTCGGCTCAGGTGTGAACCCACGTATGAACTTAATGACGTAAAGTGGGACATGTTTAAATCATACTAGCGACGAATTCAAAGTTGGCAAACAGAGAGACGGGAAAAGGGTTTTTTTTAAAGAAGAAAGGGTTAGTTATAACTTGAGCAATGCACGTCATTGAATGCACACACTGCACTTCGACTCACCTTGAGCGGCCGTTCCTCGGGTGCTGAATACACTTGCTATCAAAGTGGCCACATACCAAATCATAGTACTATTGCCGGCCAGAAATAAACCTCATCATATCTCAAAGTGCCCCTTTCGGTTAATCTCTCATCCCAAGAGTGTCCCAGGACGAACTGAAGAGGGCCGGTATCCTGTTTTCTTGTTAACCGAGCCCTGGACACTTTTCCATCGGCGCTTTCCCCTCTCTCTTCCCCTCTCCTCCGCTCTTCTCTCGCATCCTCAGACGGATCACCTGCGCCAATGGGACGAGAGCAGACGACGCAGTGAAACCAAGCGCGAGCTTCCAGATAAGCGCTGCCCCGCCTCCGCACTCTTTCCATTGAAGGGCGCGGGAGGAAGTCCGGCCGCCCATTGGCCACCTGCGCTGTCTGTTTCTCAGTGAAGTGTTGCATTCACTGGGTACGGTAATACTCGGAGATTCTAAGGTTAAGTTAAAAGAACACAAACTCATTGGCTAGTGGCCAGAAAGATACAATGCTTTATCACACATGGCTTTTTAAAACCTTAACAAAAAATAAAATGATTGAGTTTACCATAAGTGCTCAATAAACTAGGGCTTCACGGTACCTCAACTGCAGTTGAAGAAATCCAACAGGTGGCATCCAAAGAAAACCCCTATGAGGATATGTTTAAGATAGTAAAGCAGCCGTTACTTACGTAGCTGTAGGTTTTCATGCCTGACATTATTTTTTGGTCCGAGGCATCAAGCTTTATGCACAAAACTGGAAGTTTTCTAAATTGTCGAAGGATATGTGCATCTTCCCGTTTTTGACATAGGACTTGAACGCAGCAGCGAAGGGAACCTTAAGGTGGGTTGGAGTGTGAAACCCGAGGCGGAGCTGCGGTATCATCCTGCGTATTTAGACGAGAGGAATCCTCGGCTCTATGCATCATCATATGGATCACCAAAACATCCACTGTGTGTAACTGAAGCAGTAGGAAAAGGGAAGAACACTGATAATTGAGCAACCAGTCAAATTAATTAAATAACTCCTATACAGCAGGGTTCGTCTTCATTGATACGGTGATTCATTTAGTCAAGGATAGTTTCATATTCAACTGAGTCATCCGGCCTCGCTCACCGAGCATCCTCTGCCTCAGAACCACTTTTCCCCCACCTCCAATGTCAGGACCCCCGGCTGCTCCATCAGGAGGAGGAGGTTCCAGTAATAGCCTTCAGCAATATGACAAATAAATCATTATAATGTATCACATTGCTATCTTCTTCTCATCATTTGCTATTCATGTCAAATGTACTCAGCCAGTTGCTTTTTAATCAACGCATTTCCCCCACACTGTCATTTTCTTTTTCTCGGGCCACCTTGATCTGCCTCTCTACTTAATGCCTGCCAGTCCTCAGTTACTTGCGTTGGCTCTTCTTCCTTATGATACACCCAGGAGTTTTTTTATGTCAAGTCCCAGCACGTCAGCGCCTATGACCGACTACAGAAGCAGCCGATGGCCTTTTTCCTGATGCTCAATAGTCCTTCACACTGATGCAGTGGGAGCGCGTCCATGTCTCAGAGCTAACTGTCACACTGAGCGCTGTGCTTTAAAAGAGCTGTGTGAAGTGCAAATGGTTTATTCAAATTCAGCATTAATGGCGCTTCTGTGATCTACTCACACTCTGCCCGCATCAGGTCTTTGTTCTTTCCCGGTGACTAATAAGCCAGGTGTATGCCGCGGCTGTTGCTTGTGGCTACTGCACTGTATTTGTGTATGTGGTAGTGATGTTCCGATACCATTTTTTCCCTCCCGATACCGATTCCGATATATGTCCAGTGAGTATCGGCCGATACCGAGTACCGATACCAGTCCCCTTAACTTTGGTAAATTTGTCGTCCTCTTAAGCGTGACGCGTCTTCAGATGTTTGATTAAGTTGCTGTTGTTGAAATTTTCACTCGTGAATCCTCTTGAAATTGCTTCTTTGCACTTGTTGCATGTCGGCGTTGTTGGGATTTCCTATCCCCCCGAGTTGGTTGATGAGAAGAATCCAATACGGCACTCAATTAAAGTTAAAAAAGTTAACATTTTATTTAAAAGAGATAAAGTGCTACATGAGCAATCCTCCGCAGGTATACCTGGAGACCTGAAACACGCTTTGCAAGCTGTCCCTCTCAGAGTCCGTCCGCTGTCTGACTCTGCTCTTTTTTATAACCTCTCTTGTCCTTGAACGTTGGTTCAACCCAGTTCATCCTTCTGTAACATTCTGCCTTCCCCGAACAATGAGTGCCTGGTACTCCTTCACGTAGCCTTCGGCCTTGCCCTGAAAATGGGTTCAAACTGGCTCTCCCTTTGGCCAAAGGTGCGCTATCTCAGATAATATTTTATCTTCATTTTTCCTGTGCTCTCCCTTCCAAAATTCACATTGTCTGCCTTTATATGGTCTCATCCGGTCACACCATCTTTTCTACAAGTCAAAAGATTATAAAAAAACACACAAACAGAAACCCACATCTCACAGCGTCTTACAGGTGGGAAAAGCCACTGTAAAGTACTGCCAAACCGCCGACATGATGCGCTAACGTTAGCTCCTGAGCTAAGGTGCAAATGACAGAAAAGACAGCCCAAGCAGCACCGAGACCAACGGCCGTTTACAGTAGCGGTTACCGACCCGGCTAAGCGGACCCGTAATAATAACAGTTCAAATCTAATGTGTTGTTCGGTACAGCGAAAGTGGCCCGAGACGAGTGCCCGGATAGTGTTAGCTAGGTTTGCTTGCCGTGCGTAACGTTCCACAAACCCGGTTCACGCTAGTAGAACGCTGGATCTTGCTAACCTCAGGAGCTAACGCGCGCTCCTGAGCTAACGTTAGCGCCTGACGGTAGCTAACGTCCGCTCCTGAGCAAACGTTAGCTCCTGACGTTAGCTAACGTCCGCTCCTGAGCAAACGTTAGCTCCTGACGTTTAGCTGAGCTCCTTATCAAACGTTGAACAATTCTTCGCCCCTCTGAAACAGCAGCTGCTGATGGCAGCACAGCGCAACTTTTTTTAAAGCGGCGAAGATCGCTGACACGGTACGTGGTATCGGATCGGAGCCTGGACTCCAGTACTCGCCGATACCCGATGCCAGCATTTCGGCAGTATCGGAGGCTTTTCCGATACTAGTATCGGAATCGGAACAACTCTAGATGAAACACAACTAGTATCTTTTAGGTTTAAAGAATGAAATTCAGTCTCCCCCCGTAACTACGGTTCCCGTAGAACATGTTGGCTTGAGAGGGATAGTGAGTAAAGCTATTAAAATAATATCATAGTTTATTGACAAGATCAAAATACGTCACGTCATAAAAATACTGAACATTCACTGGTTCCAATTTCTCTTTTCTAAAAATGGAGCCCAGTTGGTTGTGCAACAGACGTGAGAATAAGAAAATTATGAAGTCGTGTAACTTGCTAAATGTCTCCGCTTTATTGTAGTGAAGCTTAATTTAATGTAGAGTAGATATCGCTGAGCATGCAAAACTTTCAATGTAGTCTAGCCGACCTTTCAAATGTCATTGTGACTTATAAAAATAAATGTGAAAGTTTGCGCAGACTTGAAATTAATGAATCAAAGTGTTGAAAGTTAGGAGTCGGTTGCGGACTGAAACTTTTCCAGCATAGCTAGTCAGAAACACCACTAAACTAACACACTTTTTTCAGTGGCCTGGAATGTAGTAAGTGGGCTTTGTGTGTCCTGCTGAGGGAGATGGCCATAGTGGAAACAGGTTAATCATGTGCCTGGGAGCACTCAGTCTGTACTTGGGAGGGAATCAATGCCCCCCTTGTAGCAGTTGGTCAATATGACTCCAATTCTAAAGCCGGGCATTGATCACTGTGTTTTATGTGGAATTTGCATGAAGGATCCAACTAACATTCAAATTATAAATCCATCCGAATTTGTTATGGTCATTACAGTCAAAAATGGCTTTACATGCATTCTAGTGGTGTGTCTTTACAAATGGGAATGTCGGCCAGCTCCTCAGTCGACCGGTCAATCTCCAAGGCAGTGCCGGTAAATCGCCGTTAAGCCTAGTTTATGCGTCTGCGTTTTCGGAGAAACGCAAGGCCCCGCAAGCGCAAGCGCCCCTTGCGTGTCCCTTGCGTAGAGTCCTGCCACCCCTTGCGTCCTTGCGTGTGTCGACCAATTTTTCCAACCCTTGTGTCTACGGATACGCAAGCTCCGCAAGGAAACGCAAGCCGCTGGGCTGTGATTGGTCTGCTTATTACATCCTTGATGGAGTCTCACATTTCCGGTTTCATAGCATTTCGTTAGCATAACGAATATATTTTACGAGAGAATGAATCAGATTTAAGAGCTTTTGTCTGAAGAAATCCGTAAATATGACCACTTAGAAACACACGCGTCATAGGCGGACTATAAAGATGCGCGGATGGGCTCCAATTCATGGACGTAGATCTCCGCAAACGTCGGTTTTTCCGGATATATGTCCGCGAAAAGAGACGAAGAAAAGCAGCAGTGTTGATGCACGTGGCAAAAAAGTCTCCGATAAATTAATAAACGTACCAACGACTTCCACACGCAAAGACGGCACTCTCTAGGTCGTCTTCGACAATAAACGTTACTCCGCCTGGTGTTGTGGCGGTGAATTGCTTTGCAACACACGCAAGCCTTTTTGAACCATGAATTGAAACGAGTCCGTCAACGCTACACGCAAACGCAACGGAGACGCCGACGCAGAAGCATGCGCCGGCCTTTAGGGTGCCATTGTCGGCACACACACACACAATTAATAGTGCTAATTAATTAACGCAGGTTTGTACCTTATTGTCTTCCAAAGTTATGCGTTTACACCCGTGGGCACAACAAAGAAACCCCAGAGTTTTCAAAATGGCATTATCACTGCTTGAGATTAAACTGAAGGCCGAACTTAAAGGTGGATGTGGCCCGAAAGTTTTTGAGCCACAGCTTCACATTTCAGTCAAAATTCAGGCCGTATTTTACCGCTTTCAAAAATACTGCCATCACATTCTGTCCACGCAAATGACCGGGCTTCAGTCGGCAAGAGGTAGGAGGACATCAATTAGGCTTGTCTGCTGGCCTTCCCCCTCGCTTGCTCTTCCTCACACAGGCATATTGTGTCTCTTCATCACCCAACCTCTCGCCACAACCCAGGAGATCTAAATGTCAAGCTGGCCTGCTGCCCAGGCCTCCTCCCCCTCAAACCAGGACCACGGGGGGGGGGGGAACTCAAAAGCGCAAACCAAATTATATCCAGGTCACTAAACAAACTGTATTCACCGGTAGTGTACTGAAAGTGTCATTAAAGTTTTTAACAACATTGATGATGTGCTTATTGCAGGCTATTAACAGACAATGAAGGGCTAAAATCCTCTTTTGTTTAGTATTAGTTCAAAACTTACATCTATAATCATGTTACTGACATCAAAAACCCTTCAAACTTAGGATATAATATAATCACAGCAGTATCAGATTACCCAGTGACAGGAATTTAGAAAAGAGAGGAGGACCTAGGATTAAGATCCTCTGTTAGTCAATTTAACATAAATTGGAACAAAATATAGAAACAAAAAAAGTTTACCAAAAAACAAACGTTTTCTGTATATGTTAAAAATTCTGATACAGCCCATTACAATCCAGCCTAACTAACCATCTCTGTTTATGTCTTCAGCTGACCAACAGCATTGTTATCTCCAACATGTAGAGCAATCAGATTAAAATTCAGAACATTTCACACAACACCAGCCCCCTTTCTGCCAAATGTTCATAGCTCTGCACACGCACACACATAAACACTTTGTTGGATAGTCTGACGACTTCTTAATGTGTATAACATCACCATTGCAACAGTTGACGCAGCCGTCTTTCAGTGAAAGAAGGCGTGTTTGAAGCGTCCCTATCCGGTCAGACAAAACAGTGGCCACTTCCGTTCATTCAACCATTGGTGGTAAACACAAGTGCTCTTCATATTCCCATTGCCAGTCAGTCTTTCATGATTTTCTAAAAAAGAAGAAACTCCGATTTCCATTTTATATATAAATCTATAAACAGTCTTAGTGAAAATTCTACCTGACATTTTCAGGAAAAGCAATATCCCCTCTGAGTTACACAGAGTCACAATACATCCCATAAAGGCCAACGATGTTATCGAATGGATAAATCAATATTTCTGTCTCTTCATGACAACCCAGACTTAACAATACCAATACATTGTCTGTTGTTTCCAATGTTAGGAATTCAAAGACACTAAATCATAGTTAGTGCTTGTTGTGTTCGTAAACATCTGCCTGGACCTGCGAATGAGGTGATATACGTAAATAAGTCTGGTGTGTGGCTATTTTCAATGACTATTTGCAGTAGATGCTGTTTATTTTAACAATCCCGGACAATAGATCCACTCTGAACGGAGCGTTGACTCTGCTTGGCTAACCTGACATTCCAGTTTGATGATAATCAAAATAAAATTTAAAATGAAAAGCTGAGTTCAAAACATCAAAAGAGAAAACCTCTTGTTTTCCAAGAAGCTGTCAACCCTCTGTGATGTGCAAAGAACACAAAGCAACCCTTGCGTTCTATGTGTTCACGTTTCTTCTCAGGCCTTTACAAAAGTGTCTTTATTCTTTTATAACCCTATGTATTCATTAAAATGATTTCATATGATTCAAATTGTAGCTGTGTATTATTAACATGCTGGCAAACTCCATTTTCATCTTGGAGAAGTACGAGAGAATTTGACCCCACTAACATCCATAAACAATCTGAAAGACATACGTTTTTCATACAGGCAAGCTATATTTAGTGCCGTTTTGTCATTATGTCATCATCGACAACGATTTGGGCTTTCATTATTTTTAAAGTTCTTACATTAATATGTGTATTTGTTTCTTTTTCTAGAAATAATAAAGTGGCCTTTAGATTTGTTAAAGATGCTTAACCCAATCTATATCATCTCACCCTTATGTGGCAGTGCATGACCCGCCAGGGCACCTTTCTGTTTGAAGAGTTCAAGCAGTTTGGCAGATGCAGAGCGGAGTTTGCGGGTTGGGACGTAGGGTTTGACCATGTCCTGGATGTAGACCGGACCCGATCCATTCACCGCATGGTGCGTGAGCACCAATGTTTTGACCTGGATGCGGGCAGCCGCCGGTAGCCAGTGAAGAGAGCGGAGGAGTGGAGTAGTGCGGGAGAATTTAGGAAGGTTAAAGACCAGGCGAGCTGCTGCATTCTGGATGAGCTGCAGAGGTCGAATGGCAGCAGCAGGGAGACCTGCCAGGAGAGAGTTGCAATAGTCAAGGCGGCAGATGACGAGAGCCTGAATTAGTACCTGCGCCGCCTTCTGAGTGAGGAGGGGTCGTATTCTCCTGATGTTGTAGTGCGTGTATCCAGGGTGCGATTTAACAAAAAAGCAGAGGGGGGGGATGTTTTTTTTTTTTCATAGACAAGAACATTGGACTTTTAGCTTGCATAACTAGGGAGCATAACCTGCATAACCTGAACATGATTGTGGCTGAGCGAGGTCTAGAAGTAAAATGCACCAACAGTGCAAACATATGCTAACACACCAACAGAAAACGGTATTTGCTTGTGGGGAAACTGGAGGGTGTTTAAACTCCCTCAATGACCGCTGCGGTCGGCATGGCATGATTAGCATAGCCGCCTGATGAGAGCGGTGCAGAGCGGCTGCCATGGGTGAGCTTACATACAGGCCAAGCTACATAGAGTGAAGACATCACACACAGAGTTTGGCAACTACAAAACTCCACTATGTGAAATGGCAAGTCGTTTGATGTTACATAAATGCTGTTATATGCCCTCTCACAAAAAGCAATGTTTCTAAGTTAGACACAATGTCAAACTACATCACGTCTGCAGTGTGTTCTGCCAAAAACACTTTCGGCAAAAAAAGACCGTAGTTGCGCTCGTGTCAGCATTGATTTCTTTTTGTCACGCCCATACGCAGAGCTGCACCCTCTTATCCCACCATTCAATCTGCAGGCACAACTTTGCATACCAACGAGTGTGCATAAAACTGCATCATCATCTTGTACCAACACAATGTGATTAGGTGCAGAGGTGAATGAAGAGAGGAAAAGGAAGAGGAGCCTAAACGAAATGAATGACGCTCTGCGGAACCCCTACACTACAGAAAAAGAAAGTACCCCCTTTGAATGATGTCGGCTGATTGATCATCAGTCTTATAGACATAGGTTAGCTGCTGTGTCTGTGCTTTCTTTCTCCCGGGCAGCAGACCTAGGGATTAATCATATGGTGTGTCCCAATGGTGTGGCCATTTCCATCCTACACCTTTTGTTAATGCTTTTCACTTTGCTAAACTGTTGACTACTACTTCCTCCCATGTCTTCACATTAGAGTTGGTAAAAATAAGTGAACAAATAAATGTATGTGTAAGTGCTTTTAATAAATATATTATAATAAACGCGGGCCCAAAAGACAGATATTCGTCAGGACTCTCCCGACAGCCATCTTGAAAGATGTCCCTCTGTCTATTTCCTCCTTCTGCCTTCATCTTTTATTCTTATTCAGTCTGTCTTAAACAGCCTATACCGATCCACTTAACTGCTGTTCCTTACTATTTTATGATTGATTTAACTGGAGTCCCAACCACTAGGTGGCGGCAGCTGTGGTTCGTGCACAAATAGCTAGAGCATCTAGGATCAGGTGACAGGAAGACAGAAATACAACAAGAATGCTACTACGCGTGACACGTCAGTTGGGGCTTGAGTCAGTAACATTACAGTGGCTACATACAGGTGTTCTCCGCTTCAGTTATTATGTGACCTCTACCTTTACAATCACACAATTACATGTCATTTACCTGACGCCTTTATATAAAAAAAACCCATAATAAATCCATTTTGATTCAATGTTTAAAATCTGGCGAAATTCTCTGAATTTGTCTGACACTTTTTTATAGATACTGTAATTACAGGGATATTAATGTGATAAGTGTATTAGTCAGTGAATCTGTAATGCACTTATGTGCATACTGTTCCATTCCACAATAAAACTAATTTGCTCAAAAGGTGTATTAGACAAAACAGGAGCTGCTGAATATGCTCTCAGAGCACAGCAGGTCAAACACAGGGTGCAGCAAAGACTAAAGCCAGATGGCAACCGCCGGTTAATTGCTAAATAATCTTCCTAAACACTAGATTGTGTGTATGTGTGTGTGTGTGTGTGTGTATGTGTGTATTAGTTGTAAGCCAGTATTTCCAGACTGCGTGATGGAGATCAGAATTTAAGTCTCATCTGAAGGGGAAATGTCTCAGCCGGACCTCTACAATTTTAAAGCAGATTACTCTGTCAGTCTGGTGCGGTTTGGGGCTATTTTGTCACTATCATTTACAGCAGACATGTGTGAAGCATTGGAAAGTGGCCAAGGACATTTAATCAGCTGCATGTATATCACCATTATATACAATATAAAGTGTTTACTGGGAAGAAGTTAATGCGATGGTGGAGCATGGAGTAAAGAGGGTGTGCTGGGAAATCCTGGCTTCCCCCTTGTGCCATGTCGAAATGTCTTTGAGCAAGATACCTAACCCCTAATTGCTCCCTGGCCAAAATTTATAAGCCATGAGTTAAAAATGCAATGTAAAAGCGTCAGCTTAATGACATGTAATGTAATAAAATGAATACCACCTCAACCATCTGTATTTAAAGGTACATTATGCAACCGGGGTTGATTTTCCAGCGAGGCCGAAAACAAAAGTGCACTGTCGTTGTTATGGGGGGTGTGATGGGTGGACCCAAACGCTCGCACACAGCAGCTTGATTTCTCGCCAAAGTCCTTTATTTTCTGCCACAAAGAAAGGGGGACAGGGAACAACAAAAAACCTAACCAAGCAGACAGTCAAAGGGAGAGAAAAAACACAAAACGCTCCTCTTGAGTCGGGAGGGAAACTTCACCGACGTGGAGCCGTCCGAAAAGGGAAAAGGCAGAGTTCCGTTGTGGTAGTCCCGAGGTCCGACACCAAAAACAGAAAAAGTCACGCCTGCTATACTTCGAGCTCTGCAGGACAAAATAAACACAAGGTGAGTGAGGAACAGAAGTGGCTGACAGCACCTGCAATCAGCCTGGGAGCTGCAACAGACTGACAGCGAGCCAGGGAATTCTGAGCCCCTTTATGCTGCCCCTAGCGATCCCCTGGAGCGAGCCACAGCTGAGCTCTTGAGGAGGGGCGTGGCCGCGGGCGGAACACAGGTGGAAAAAACTAAAATGACAGAATGAAATTAACCAACGCACAGACAGGGAAAAAACAAACCAATAAACAGATCAGGACCCTAACAGTCGTAAAGACGTTCAGATGTTCTCGCAAGGTCCGCTGAGCCTTGCAGCCTTTTCTCTTTAAGCTCTCGCCATTCGGAAAAGGCTTGGCCGATGTTCCCCCGTGTACGAGTCCTCTCTCTGTGCAGAGCCCTTTTCCTCTTTCTTGCCTGCTCCAACATGGGCTTTCGCTGTTTTGTCGCTGGTTCCGCCATGATAACTGCTCAAATATCGCCACTGCACTAGCAACGAGCCTGCCTTTCACTGGGGGCGGTGTGTAGCAGTTCTCGCCGTAAAGAGACCGACTTTTGCGATGACGAGACATCTGAGTGCGGTATTTACCCTACAGACCCCCAGGGCGGCCCGAGAAAACCTTTGTTCGACCTGTAATGACTCATTTAATCATCCAAAACGGTATGGAACACATTAATAAAATGTTGCATAGTGTGCCTTTAACTGCTTTGATAGTAATAGTAAAAATAGTTAACCAACATTTAATTCAACACCCAAAAAGGCAGAAGAAAAAAAATCTAAAGAACAAACAACTAATCATTAGTCTCTTACTATATAATTTGCCGTCTTGGATTATTGCTGTTATCATGTTGTTACTTTGCCGTCAATGAACAAAAGTTACATTGAAATTGTATGTCAAGGAAATTGTTGTAGAAACAGCATATTGAGGCCTGTGACCTGTCTATCACAGTAAACCCTCCCTAAAGCATTCTCTGCTTTGTTTTACTCTTATTGGACCATAATGTTACAATATGTGGTGGCGGAACCCAAAGGCCGACAGTTTTATATTGGTCTATCACGTGCAGCTGGCTGTGGTTACAGGTCAGGAATTCCCTTACAGAGCAACAGGAAAAACCCCAAGGGTTGAAGAGGCAACCCTTGATCCTTCATTAGGACCGCCTTTTTTATCACTCATCTAACAGATGGGAAACAGGATACGGATCAATCAAGGTATCTGTGGAATCCCTCTGTTTAGATAGAATGCCCCCGGGACTCGGACAAGTTACCGGTTTCTAAAGAAAGGTCACACGCCGATTCCCTGAGTGACTCACAATAAATGATGGCACTGTAGGACATATGACCTCGTCACCTGGCTGGAGAATGTGTGAAGCCCCGCCCTCGTATGTTCCACCCTGTTCTTATCTGTGTGTGAACTTTTGAATAAAAGGCTGTTGTCAAGGCGAGTTCGTTGGAATTCGACACTGCATGCGCAGTGTGGCAAGACTCCCCTTTGCAAAGTGAAAGATATGCGACTTGTCTGTGGTTTGTTCTCGCCTCTTTAAGGTAACAGAATTACCCCTACGTAGGGTAACACAAATACCTATCAGTGATTAATAGATTTAAGGCAGCTTGGTGGCCTCAGCAAGTGAGGTGAGGACCTCAGTTTGGAGCCACGCCCCACACACACACACACACAAAATACAAGCAGACGGCATGGCCTTGCCGTGACACATAAGTTGCTAAATAAAACAAATTTGGGTGTAAAGATTTAAAACTAGAGCTTTATGTTCATTGTTTACTCAGGCAAGAAATCAGTCATCAATTTTCTAGTACACACAGGCCATGAGAGGCCAACCCCCACACTCTCGATCATCACTGTTCGTAGCAGGTGGGAGAAACACGTCAACCTGACTCGCAATCACCCAGCACTGTGACTCACTACTATGACAGCTCTCCTCATATTCAGGCTTTTTTTTAATTATGTCTTGAAACCTCTCATTCAGTGCACCTTTCTGAGTCGTGGAGGGGATGACATGATTAATAGTGTGGGCGAGTGGTGGATTACGGTGCATGTCGATGCGTATCCTGAACTCTTTTCATTTTTATATTGTTATATTCTCTATGGCTTTCAGCTCACAGTAGAGTTTCATTTCAGAGATACCTTAGCATTTACGAATGCTATAAACATTTATTGATTGAAATGAGACCACTCGACTGAGACCACAGCAGTCTGCAACTATAATAAACAGATTCACTTGGTGTGTTTTCTCTCCAATTTATTTTCAGAATATAAGAATTTAATTTGGCTTTAATTGAATTGAATTGTTCTTTTCAGGTTTCAGTGACATTAGAGCACCAAATACAAGCATTTCATTGCCATAACCTGTTATTGTAATGACAAATAAACACCCTTGAACAGGCACGTGCAAAGAAGGGGGGCTACAGGGGCTCTAGCACCTGCCCTTTTGCCACTTTGATGTCCAAGTGCCAAGACCCGGTTTTAACTTCTTAAAATGTGCAATACTTCCGGTAGTTCCAACGTGAATATTCGCTCGGACGAGGTCTGAATGCGGCCCGCCGGATTCAGACCGGCGGGCCGCATTCAGGGGCTCAAATTTTTACAATTTGAGCCCCTGCCCCTTCAAAGGTTTATGCACGCCCCTGCCATTGAACCTTAAACCAAATTCTGGTACTTCTGGTTGGAATCTCGCCTGCAATAAGGAATACAGCAGGCAAAAGGCATATGCAGGTTTTTTCCAACTAATTTTTTAAAAGGTAGAGATTTAAACAGGAAACGAAAAAAAGTTCATATGAAAATGCAACATTTATATTTTATAGTTTTGATTTACCTATGAAACCCTCTCTTTACTAAAACCATCTTTACTAAATGTCCTGGACGCATGCATACGTCCCACCTCTATGCTGAGTCGTACCAGCATGGATGCTAATGTGAGTCATTGGTTGATATTTCCATGCGTGGGCTTGGACTGTGAATAATCATGACTAACGTTGATGACCTTTTTGATCAAGCCAACGCCACGTACTGTACAGCCCGGCCAGACATTGTTCCCTCGGACATCTGCTTAGCTGCGACCCACCAACACCCGATGCAAAGCGGCCTGTCGCTACGTTGCTCTTCGTGGGTTACCGTTATGATATCGGGATACGATATTGCCTCTCAGTCTTGTAGCAGGACAGAAGATTGACCAAGACTCACCTCCAAATTTTCATACTCATTCTTGCAGATGCAGAGGCGTTCAAGGGCCAGCTGGGAGATATACTCCCTCCAGCGTGTCTTGCGTCTTCCCCAGGGTCTCCCTCAAGATTGGCATGCCTGGAAAAACCTCCAGTGGCAGGCATCCAAGAGTCATCCTAGTTAGATGCCTGAACCACCTCAACAGACTCCTTTCAACACAAAGGAGTAGCCCCCGAACTTCCCTCCTGACGGCCGAGCTCCTTACCCTATCGCTAACGCTGATCCTGGCCACCGTACGCGGGAGACTCACTTCGGCCCTTTGGGTCCACAACCTTTTTCTTTCGGCCCCAACCAAGAGTTTGTGACTATAGGGGAGGGTTGGAACGTAGACTGTCCGTTTAATTTGTCTTCAGGCTCAAAAACATGAAATTGCCAATGAACTTATCAAGATCCAAAAGCTCTCATTTTCAGGAGATCTCACATGGAAAAAATTAAGGCTGTTATTAATATATTCCATTTCTTGTTTTCATAACACCTGGCCACTTACAAGCGCACACCTATATGAAATTCAGCGTCAGCGTTAGTTCTGGCAGGCCAGGTAGTCAAGACGTGCTAACGCTATTGACCAACACACGGTCTCATCAGCTGATCAGCTCCAGCTAGCGCGCATCAGCTGATCCGGATTAGCGCACCAGCTGGCAAAACCCCTCTTGCTAATGGCTACACTCAAACAGGGCGCCCTATTTAAAGCAGATTCAGTTTTGCTCCTACCTGCTTGCAGCTCGCTTCTCTGCCGCCCGCCACCTCCCCAGCTCCTCCTTGTCATGCATAACGTGGCATTTGCGTCTATGTCATCGTTGCCGCTCTGTTCATGTGGGGGAATAGCTCAGCTCACACAGTCCTAAAACGGTGTGAGCGTTCCCTAATGCCGCTGCTGTCCTCTGACTCCCTGCTATTTTATGGTGCTCATGAAAGGTCGGAGGACTCCCTGAACAGAGCCACACCGCCGAAAATTTAATCCTGACTCACGACGGATGCATTCTATCTAATAAAAATATTTTCTAAATCGTTTTTATTGTCATGTGTGTTCTTGACTTAATGGACCTGACAGAACTTGATATGAAATATGAAACAGAACTCAAACGCTGAGGGGTCAGTGTGCTGATTTTATTGGGAGTAACAGAGGTCTTGATAGCGTGGTCCCCCAATAAGCAGGACGTGAAAGTTTACAAAAAAAAAAAAAGTTTCAAAATCACTCCTACGGAGGAAAACCAAAGGCTTCAAAACGTAAATGCTAATATTCCAAAGAACTGAAAATCTCTCCAAGGGAGGTTGACAAAAAAGGAAATAAACTAATGCCTCTGACAAAAAGGGTTGCGGATGAAGCAAATTTTCAACGGGCGGCAAAAAAGAAGCAGCACGAAAGACTTAAAGAAGCGAATGGAGCAAACCAAATAACGCCTGACGCTGTCTCATAAAACTACACACATTTGATCATCTTGGAGGCGGAATTCCACAAAGTGGAACATGATGAACTAGCGACTCTTCCTGCTGTCCTCGTGCATTTTGCTGTGCTCTCAACTGTGCGTCATTTGACGGGTGTGTTTTAAGTGCAAATATTCTCCCAACATTTAGCTAGGACAGTTTCCAGAGCCGCTGTTTTTTAGGAACACAGTGGTGGTCCTCTGCAAGGTAGATGTTGAGATGGAAGTAGCGTAGCGTCAGCTACCAACACGTTACGAGCATTTTCAGTGTGTAAAGTGGTCAGTTTGCCTCTCACCCTCCTTCTGTTTGAAACATGGAGGAATTCCTCTGCACAGTTATGCAGCTGTTAACGCACTCAAATATTTTATTGCGTTAATCTCGGCCACAATTATCTTATCGATCAACGCATTAACTTCGAAAGCCCTACCGAAAACACAAGGCGTCGACAACCACAAAGACAAACGCAAAGCGTCAAAGTTTTGCCACAGGGCAATGAAAGACGTCACTGTGACCCATTAATTTGCACAATATAAGCTGATTTTACATTTACATTTACATTAAACGTCTTAGTATCCACATTACATCAATGGCAATGCAGCAATACACAGACAGTCTGAACCATCCAGGCCAGACGCGACACACACTAATATCATTGTGCAAACGTGGAAGTTAATTGGGTTTAGTTTTGAACCTGAACCCTATTTATGATTCATTTTAAATAAATTAATTTACAATTAATTGTCGCCAACATTTTACTGGTTCATAATTGGATGGTAGAGCATCATTTAGTGCTGTAATGCTATTTTCCAACAAGCCAGCTGAGCTTGGATGTTAATAGTTCTTGTTGGAGCTGCTGCTGGCAGCAGATTCCTGCATGCCGCAAGGCAGGGACTTGCATTGGAAAGGCTGTAAAACCGAAAATACAGGATCACTGTTTTATTTGTGTTCTGTATCCTTCTAATTTGCCAGGTGGCGGCCAGTCTGTGTTTTCTTTACCGAGCTAAAGGTTGTGCTGGTGTGAGCATGTGTTCACAGCTTCAGTACCCACGCACTTCACTTCATATTCGGCAAGAGATGATACGGGAACACTCACTGTCGAGTCATCGCAGTCTTCAGTAAATTGGTCAGACGTCCTTTTCAGCATGAGAGCTTATGTACAGTAGCGCAGTAGTATTTATACCCAAACAATGCAGCAAAGTGACAGGTTTGATGTTTGATTTGTACAAATGTATTTTTAAGTTGCTTTTTAAACTGAAGGGTGGTAGCAGCAAACTGCTTTAAAGAATATCATTAAATGTGGTTAGCGAGAGACGGAGAGCATGAGTGTTATGGCTTTGACAGTAGCAGTGCAGTCAGTGTAGCTATTTGTTGCTAAAGAAAAGCTTCTGAAGCCAAATTTCTTGAGTCACACTTGCTAAGTTTAAGGAGCAGCTTGGTGTTAAAGTTAAGCAACAACTTAGGACCAGACTCCCCTAAGTCCCGAGGATCGACCTTTGAAGTGAACCAATATTGTCACTGTATTGACGAGCCGCTTCCCCCAGTTAAGCTCTCCTAAACGACGGCGTGTGCTGCATTTAGTAATGTATCTTCACCCAGAAGAAACTTAAAATCCAATTCATGAAAGGAATCATTCATTTGATTTTCACTTTCGTTTCATCACAGCTTTTCAACGAGATACAGCATGAATAAACCAAACAGTCTGGGTTCATACTTATTCATATTTTAAAAACTCTTCTTTGGAAATGCTTATTTTATTAAGTTTCTATCGTCAGTCTCATGATTAACACAGCGCTTGCAAATAATTTATTCAAACAATCCATTTTAGATATTGAGTGAGTCAGAGAGGGATGTTTTTCATTTGCAAACTGTCATCAAGATATGGACTTGTGTGGGTGTGCACCACTCATGTTGTGGAGATAAATGTTTCCACAGTGATCTAGTGGGGAATCACTATCCTTAAGAGGATAAACCCCTATATTAGGTGTTAGTGTGAGGACTTGCCTTTAGAGTGTGGAGTGAGGGTAATAATTAGCCAAGAAGCTGTGATGGTTGGTTTAAGTCTATCGGGAAGTAAATGTAAGTCCACATTTAGATTTAGGTTACGGTAAGAGTTGGTTTTAAGGTAGGGTGCATGTATGGTTAGGGTAAGCATCCTTGAAACCTATGTGTTCCAAGAGCTTTTGGATCTTGACCACAGACCACTAGTTGCTGCCATAGGATTTTAACATTGTGGCTTCTACTGCCCATCGATGGCACAATATATAAATATAAGTAGTGATAATTACTAGTACTAGTATCAGTGATAGTAGGAATACAAGTAGTTTTGGTAGCTTTTCTAGCAGTGGTATTAGTGGTAGTAGATGTAGTAGTAGTTTTAGTATTAGTTGCAGTTAAAATATTATAGCATTTAGCAGCATTATAAACAATTGTCATAGTATTAGTGAAAAAAAATGCATTATTTTGAGCTAATGGATTAAAATAATTTAATCCATGGGGCTTAAATTATTAAAAGTTGTTAGGGAAATAGATGGATGTTCTCTTAGAGTTTGAGCCAGTGGTTCAATTGAAAGAGCAAATAAAGAGGGACTAAAGGGACAGCTTTGACAACAGGAGCATGCAAAGTAAAACCGTGGGGAGGCGATCGGCTGCTACATAGTGTGAGATCTTTGCCAGGTTTAGGTAATACTGATAAGTCATTAGACTTATCTACAGAGAGAGTTGGGAGTGATTGGTTTCGACACGTTGAAGTAATAGTTCCTTCGTGTTTTAGAAATTCTGCTTTGGCTCTCAACATTGAGTTTTATTTCATTTGTTTTGTAATCATCTCCACTAATTAGTTAATACAATCACAGACACAGAGAGTAAGTGCTTGGCGTGTGTGTCCCTGGTTGCCATGGTGATTGGTGAACCTTGGCATCACAGGCCTACTAATCACAACAGTGAGGGGAGACGTTTTTCACAAAAGTGCAATCAAAAACTCCAATTAAAAAATCGGCCTTAAAACTCTTCTGAGCGCAGACATATGCTTTTTTATGTTTCTGCAAAAGGAAATAGGAATTTAGAGATATTTTAAGATATGCCATTTTAACAAGCACACATCTGCACCACATTAAATATGGTAGCCAACTGCGACTTTTTGCCACCAGAGAATAATCCCCACTGAGTCAAACCGGTGCATCTGCGTTGCCACTAGGGGTCATCGTTGCCTAACTGTTGTTCAGTACCAAAGCTGTCAATGACATGAAAAGATGCTTTGATGACAAGTTGTGTGAAAATTTGTAACAAGACTTATGTAGAAAAGATTACAAGCACGTGTAACTAAACTCAACTGTAACATTATTAAAGTGGGTGGAAGGGTTTTGCAGTAAATTGTTGAATGGCAATGCTCAGTGTTTTAAAAATTTGCTTTAAAAATGTAATTGCATTTGAAAAAGAAACAATCAAACATTGATTAAAACATGTTGTGTTGTTGCACCGATGAGGATGACATTTTTTTTAATTGGATTAAACATCAGTCATTGACAGTAAATGCAGGATCTGTTGCAGAATGCAGTGTGTGCAGTTGGTGAATTCTAATCGTCACAATGACGTGGTGTTTGAGATTCTGGGCCATTCTGTTTAAATCTATTCTTTTTATCAGTCACATTAAATTATGCACACAATACAACGTGGTGAAATTAGCATTCAACCAATTATAAGCATTTGAGAGGACAGGATCAACGGCGAGTCCAGGGCCTCGCTGAAGGACACACCAACCACCAGCTTTGGGATTAAAGAACGACCTGCGCTAAAGCACTTTAGAAGGCTTATTTATGAAATAGAACAGACTAGAATTCAATATGTATACAAACACATGTTTTTACTTAGTTTTAAATGTAGTTTTTGTGGTATTGTAGTTTTTCCTGGCTCTGTGGCCAGGAAAAACTGTGGCCTTTTGATGTGCGTTATAAATAAAATATATTATTATTATTATTATTAATATTCCCTTATTATTAAATCCAAATATGTTATGTTTTTCAGCCAGAATTAACCCGTCACTTTTTGTTCATTTGAAGACAGTCAGACCTCATTTGATGACTAAATTATGGAAACATAAAGATCCAAGTAGTTTATCTGATCCTTCTAGGAATCTCCTCTTCAGGAAATGAACAATGAGTACATGCATACGACCCTTTTTTGCTTACTAATCCCACTTAGGTACACTTAATAAGAGGTAAACGGCTAGATTATTAAGTTCAGGAACAATGCACAAATTCATCGCTCATAACAATTGTATGTTTGAATCACAATTTCTGAGCATTAACAAGCAAACAAACAGCATTTTGCAATGCAACAGTTAAACAGCGGATAAAATACTGAACGTAAAGTTGACTTTACGTAGTTTAAAGTTGCAAATCTATCGCTGGTTCCTCACTCGGTCGACATGTTGTAGAAGATGTCAACTGACCACAAGAGAGCGACATTTCACCACAAACCCCCAACACAACGCTTCCCCCTGTGCGCAGTTGAACACACGCAACACATCTCTGGTAAGACCTGCTTTTCTTGAGATGAGTCAAGTTAATTTAGAGCAGTTATTTGTCCTGCAGTAACAAATGCATATGCGTCTTTCTGTGTATGTATATAGTGTCAAATCAACACTGTACAAACAACCAACCAGTCCTTGTTATCTTTATATGGGACCACATGACCTCACATAGCATGTGGGTCAGTGAGTAAGCATACAGATGGTTCACCTGGAGCTTCAAACTGGGACAATGGGGCTTTAACGGAGCAGCAGCAAGGGGCAGAAAAAAGAAGAGAGGCAGTAAATCTGAAGGGATACTGCACGCCGTTAGATGCTGGCTGCCAGTAAACTGCAGCCTGGCTCCATTCCTCAATGGCCCTTCCCACCGTCAGGGCCAGTTTTACGCGGGCACCCCTTATATTTCTGAGGATTGGCTGTCAGTGATTTGGGCTTTTGGTAATGCAGTAACAGGTACAGGCTGTGAGCTTCCACAGACCTGACAGAGCAATTAAATCACTTTAAGGGTCTGCTGTGCAGCCCGTGGGGCCATGACTGACATTTGAGCATTTAGCAATGGGCGAGTGTATGTTCTCGGCTCAGGGGGGTGCAATGGTTTTGCTTTCTGGCATTCAGGCTGCAAATGGCTGAAAACAGTGGTCGTGCCCTTGCTGATGGGACTTTTCTGAAAATGTAGCCATGACCCAGCGGCAGTGTTTTTCTGTAAGAATTATTTAAATAAAGTTTGACATCATGGCTGCATCATTAACAGCGGATGAGAGGCACTGTTTGAAACATTCAAGCCCATTTAAAAGGAATATTCTTTCTTCTTTGTTCCTCAGACTTCCTTGCATTTGTATCAGGAGGATATGGAAAGCCTGTTTGAGCTAGAAAGTCGAGATTGCAAGTGAAAACAAACCAAGTACACAGCAACATTTTTGAATGGCAACTAAAACAGCAGAAATCGTAACATAAAATGTCCCGGTAAAAGATAGGACTGACCAACCCTCCATCCCCAAAAAACAACAAGAACTAGTTCAACCATCTTGTCTGTTACAAATTCTCATTTCTAGTTTTCTAACAGCGCTAGGCCACGCAGCTATCGTGGCAGTCAGTCTGAAAAAAAGTAAAAAAAGAGTAAACTAAAGAAGACAATAGGATTGCAGTCCAGTGGGTCAGTGGCGCTTTAGCCCGCTTCACGTCCCTTTCACCTCGTTATCTTGCTCTACATTTAATAGTGATGTAAGATGTAAAGATGGAGCGTTGCACCACGTGACTGAATTGTCTTTGCTTGACTTGTGCCCAAATCCTTATTAGGATTACTCAGACAGAGGTCACTGAGTTGATTAAAAGAATATTATATCTTTGACATTTTTTTAACGTGAAACAATACTGGACATAAATTGCAATTTGAATTACAAAAACTGAGCGAAAATTATCCGTCCATTCTTTTTAGTGTTTAGGTCTCACCCCCCCTCCAGGCTCTGCACTGTGCTCATAACTGCTTCATCAACAACCTTCTGGTTCCCACTCAGGTAAGCCATGTCAGCACTGTCCCTGTTAGATCAGCCATTGTGTGGAAGCAAAAGAAATGCTCTGAAATTTGCAATGTTGGCAATTCTGAGGGACGTTTTGAAGTAGACGCCATATCACAGTACTTCCATTTCACCGTGTTTCAAAAAGAAGAATTTCATGCTCTACATTTATCTGAATGCTGTAGTTACTTTGACTTCTTTGAATAAATTTAGCTTCTTTACATTCACAAAAACATAATCTGCTTATAAAATACAGAATGTAAACTAGTTAATTTAGGTCAACGATAACATTCAAATAGTAAAATGCTGATTACATGTTAATAATAGGATAATAGGTTTCAAAATACATCTCTCCATCATAATAGTATATGGTAACAAACATTGATAGATGCAATCCTGTGTTTTGTTCAGTGGTGGAAGTAGTGCTTATAGTATTACACAGATACCAGAGGTTAAATATCCTCCCTTATACTAAAACTGACGTATTCTCAAGTTACAAAGATATTATGTAGTTATATTATCCACAATACAACATCATAAGATAAAAAAATAAAAAACCTCCCTAAAGAAAGAGGTTTGAGAGGTTTTCATTTCACTGACATTCTGATGTATTGAATGAATATATATAGATCATGAAATTAATATTTAGCCTCTATTCAAGGTTTTTGCTGTCCATTGAGAAGAAATGAGATCAATTTTAGTTCATCAAAACATTCTGTTAGTAACTCATGCCTACAATATTCTTATTATGCGTTTATAAGACTCTTTTTCAACAGTGACCTTGATCTACAATCTTTTAGAATCACAATAACAGATGTCTATATAACTGTATGGGGCTCAATAGGAGCCTTATATTTAAAGAATAGTTTCATGGAATGTCAAACTCCGTAGCATTTACTCTTTTTAAAACCATGTGACCCTAAATATATAACTGAAAATAGATGATTCATGTCAACAAAAGATAGTTCATGGAACCTGTATTAACCACATATAAAGACTGTGCATGTGCAGTAGATGGAGCCTCTGTTTGTCTCTGAATTGTCGGGGGCTAAATATTGTGCGCAAAATCCTACCAAGATCCGCTGTGGGGATTGACCGGCATTCCTTTATAATCTCAACCGCGCACACACCCTGAACATTTGTTCACATTCACTCTTCCTTTCTTATCCGTTGTCACAAATCTAACCTCACCATCCTATTCAGTTAAAACACAGTCCGGTAAAACACAGGCTTGTCACGGCCTTTGCTTTGAGCTACTGCCTTTTTACAGGAGTTACATGTTGTGATAGATATCTTAACAGAGCAAGACGACTCTTTGCTGTCATCGTGGAGAGGGCAGATATCTGTAGACAGAAATAGAAAGAAGCGGGGGAGGTTGGTATTTAAACTGAAAAGCCTTCAGGCATTGCAAAGAAAAGATACTAATGAAAATAACTGTAATCATTTCAATGGTGTTTTTATTTGGTTTTAATTCAAAGAAGGCTAAAGCATCATGTGAGCAATCAATGAATCAATCAATGACACACAGATTTGAATTATTTTCACGCAAATAGGTTCCAACACTGTTCAGTCTTCTAGCACAGTTTTCAAGAAGACAGTAAAGTAATATAAAGTTGTTGTGGGCTCCGTCTGAGTTATAATGTGAGGTAACTACTATTTTATATGAACACAAACATAAACGAAAATCCGAAACGGGAACCCGAAAATGGAGAAAGGTAGCAAACCCTTAAGTGGACATTTAAAAAAAATCTCTTTCAGCCTATAGAAATAGTTATTTGTAACCATTACTGAAAGTTTTTTTTTATCACATTAATTATTATTTTATTTTTAATTTATTTAAGTTACGGTTGAGTTTTAAAATACATTTTGTAAATGTAACTCTATAAAGGAAATACTGCTGATGAAAAGCACCTTAATTGTTAGAGTGTTTAAATGAATAATTTTTTTTATTTAACTCTCTATTTTTATTTAATTTTTCAGGATTTAGAGATTCAGAGATTCATGCAATTAATCGTGATGAAAACGTTTAATCAATGCCTGGCACTACTGTGAATCCAAAAGATTCTATCGAGAGCCAGTACTGTGGTTTATCAGTTCTTGGAATAAGACACAATTTTAACATATATGTTATAACAACATGTGCTAATGGGCAAAACAACACAGAAGCAATGTGTGTACTACTGAACTGGGTGAGGTACATGGTGTAACAATCTGTACTAAAGGGACATTTAGAGGTGAGCACAGCTCACTCGGTTCCCCTCACCTATGCTTTAAGAAACAACTCGTCAGATATCCTGTTGCAACCCTGTCTGCTTTGACCACCTTCACCTGAAAACAGTGTCCTAAAAAAATGTCAACATGTAAATAAGAAGCAAATGACTTTGAAGTGACAACTAGGGATCTTTTACTACAAGTCGATTTGTTTAATGTCAAGATTTAATTTGTTTGAACAAAGGAAAGTCTCGGAGTGGAGATATCCTTTCAAAGGCAGATGGAACATCCTTATCTTTCAAATGGCTAATAAGCTCCTGCACGCATCGGGAAAAAGTGGTAATAAATCAGCTTATGTAACCAGAGGTTTGAATTAGAATTACGCCTGAGTGGTTTTCTCTTTCTCAGCCCCATGAGCAGAGGTAATGCTGTAACCATACCAGTAGGTAGTCTGCAATTACTACTTCACTCAAAATAGTGAAGGTCACCAGAATCGTATGTTCAATCGTATCTACAAAAGAAGAATTTGTATTTATTATGTAAGGAATGGCGATAATTATGTAATGCAAATGAGGAATTTCAAGAGCTCAAAGTAATGAAATATCCATTAGAGTGAAGAAATCAAATGAATCCTTAAGGAGACAGTTTGAAAAATCGTATTAATTAAATAGTATTAATTCCATTCTTGACTGAAAACGTCGAGAATTTGAAATTTGAAATTCAAAGCGAGCAAAATACCAAAGCCACCTCCCCACTCCGTTTGTTGCAATCCGTTGCTCTCCGTTGCTCTCCGTACTCCGTACAGATTATTGATTTAGTCCCTGAAAGTATATATTGTAAACATATGTTTGGGGTCTCAGTATCTAGTTTTAAGGCTTCTTCAATACAGCCTGATGTTCATTTAGAGAGATATAGACGATAAAGCTGGCTGTAATTTTGGGTATTATACCTTCTGGTCGATAAAATCCCCTGTCTCTTTGTTGTTAACATTCTTATGTTCTTGTAAAAATAACATTTTGGCATCTAATGGAATTTTGGTATTCATCATGTCGGCATTTGAAGTGAGAGACTGCTCTAAGAGCCATCCTGTCAAAGGAACCGAGAAGCTCAGTCAGAATGTCTGCTTTGTAACACTCAGGAGATTTTGTTTCCAACAGTGGAATAAGTACTAACAGGGTTTTACTCCTGTAAAAAGTGTAAAAAGGTTCAATTTAAACCAAATTACTTTTCACGAATAGAAGCAGCCCTCTTTATGTCTTCAAGGTGAATTTGATTTTAACTACATTATTGGTATCTTAATTTGTATCTTAACCAGTTGATGATGTTTTAGAAGTACCTTGTATTTGGTATAATCAGCTGCATAGAAACTACTAACTAAAGCTTTGTCCCATTTAGTCCGTTTTTTAACTATGAATTGTTTGCTGTTTATAACATTGTATTGTGTTAATTGCCTGCTTTCAATTGCCTGTCCAACATTTTATGGAACTACCGTATTCTGTTCTTTTTATCCTCTTTGGCTTTAAACAAATTGTTTTATGAGTTTATTTGTTATGGCCAATCCTAAAATAAAAGAAAACATTTATCTTTTGACTTACACAAGCACACTTACACAGACATTAATCAATGAGCCTTGTCTCTGTCCACAAATGTATAAAAAGGACTTGAGCTTCTAAAGCAAGTCCTCAAAGCATTGGTTTAGATCACCTTGATGAAAAAAGAACAAGCCAGATGCAATCAAGTCTCAGTCCATGTTAATTTGCATTTGCTCAGTTGGCATCTCGCCTCATCAGGGGTAAACAGAGAGGGACAAGCTGGAGCAGCGAGGCACATCGAGATGATACTGAGCGTTGCACGCTGTGGCAAAACATCTGGAAGGATGGCACAGGTCCATTCATCATCTTTTCCCATTTTGGAAGCTCGCACATGCTTTTCTACAGATGTTGGCACATCACGAACACAAAAGCGAGGTCAACAGAGACCATATCTGTCCCGATTGTGACCCAAAGCCACACTGAAGGTGCAAATGGAGCATTCCGTCACTGTGACGGCCTCACTTTGACTCAACCGACCGGGCAATGCGTTGGCCCGAGCGTACTGTGTGCCATGCATGCCAGGCATTCTGCGATTTGTGACAGCTGGCAGAGAGTAGAGACATTCGGTTCAGTCTTGGCAACTGGAAGTAAGGGACAGGTGGAGCAGAACCCATCCGATTGAGTCTTGCATGCGTGAGGGAGTTGAGTCAGCCAAAGCCTTATATTATCATCATAATGCAGGAATCCGGTACATGCTACCTGTTAATACCTGAAAAGAGTAAACAAGTCCACATGACATGACACAGTTTAATGCCGTCCCGAGTCCTCAGGGATTTGCAATAAGCTCCATTATTTCACTAATTACAAGTTAAAAAAAGAGCTTTATACACTTACTAGAAAAATGCAAAGTACATCTGAGGTGCATTTCTACTCACACGTGCTACGTGTTGTGCATCTGATTAATTGTGACCTTGGGCAGTGCATCAAAAGTATTTAATTTATTCATTTCCTTCCTCTAAACCCTCAGGGTTTCATTAACTGAAAGGTTGAGAAACAATTAGTGTTTTATGTCTTTCATGCATCTGATTGAACAAAGTATTTTACTACACAAAACCAGCTTTTGTGTTTTTTGTGATTTTCAATCAAATAACAGTTGTAATTGTTAACAAGAAGAAGAAGAAAAAATTCTAATTTATATTCAAATCAATGAATATCTATAAAGATAATGTCAATATCTTTGGAAGCCCATTAATTAGGCAAAGGTTGGCTGTTAAATATACAGTATCATGATCTAAAAATAATACAAAAAATGGACTTTGGGATCAAACTCCTTAAAAACATTAGGTATACGTCAATCAATGATCAATAATGCTACATGCTTATACATATTACGTTTTTTTCTTTTCCTAACTGTACATTTTTCGTTTCACAGTGCCCTTGTACTGCTTTCATTTTGAAAAGACCAGCCCTGACCCGAGTTCTATTGGAAGTATTCCTCTATTCCTGTACGGCTTGAAAAAAGCCTGAAAAAGTGCTGTTACACACAAATCGATATATATATATATATATATATATTTATGCAGAGATGACAGATGTGCAAAATTCCGGTTTCAGATTTTAAGTATGAGCAGATTATCAGGGTTCATTCTGTCGTTCATTTCAGGGTTGTGTGTATGAGAGAGAGAGAGAGAGAGAGAGAGAGAGAGAGAGAGAGAGAGAGAGAGAGAGAGAGAGAGAGAGAGAGAGAGAGAGAGAGAGAGACATGCTTGGGGGGCTGGTTGCATAGAATGACTGACGTTGTTGTCAGTAATTTTAAGCGTATAGCAGCGTGTTTAGCATGCTATATGTTTTGGCACCATTATGAATTGAGAGCTACTGAACTGCCTGCCAGATTCATTCTCAACCAGACCTTGTCAGCCCTTCTGTGTTTGAATTGCAGCT
Source organism: Apeltes quadracus (assembly GCA_021346845.1). Classification (NCBI taxonomy): domain Eukaryota; kingdom Metazoa; phylum Chordata; class Actinopteri; order Perciformes; family Gasterosteidae; genus Apeltes; species Apeltes quadracus. The sequence goes on along the minus strand of CM037916.1, from coordinate 2,412,375 downwards.
TATCTATCCTCCTGCTGACAGATCCTGCAGGTCCTGCTGACCTCACTCCTGTTTGTTTGCTTCAAACTTCTATATTTCTTTTTTCCAGGCTTTTCTAGATGCTCCCCCTTTTGTTTACATTTTCCTTACAGATCCTTCTTCTCCTCGGTCACATGTCCCTCTCTCCTCCTCACTGTATCCACCTGCCTTCCTTTCCGAGGGTCAAGAAGGCTTTGAAATGCAGCTTGTAAAGATGCATCCCCCCCCCCCGCCCCCATCTGCTCTGGTTCTCTGAATCCACGTGTCACTCGCTCATGCCTGCTGTCAGCTCCCATTACCTAATTGGAATTGAGATGCATCTGGCCTGGGTTTTTTGTGTGCACAGTATTCCTGCAATCTTATTGGGACCATGTATTTCCTTCTTATCGGGGAGGAGAGAGAGGACTTTTCAACTGATGGGTGGTCAAACAGTCGCTTACAAAGAAGAGATCACAGCTGACTGCAAGATGGCAGGAACTGCAGTTTGCTACAGTTAATAAGAGCACTCTTTTATTCATGAGATCTGTCATGCTACAGTGGCTTCATCTTCACTGTCGGTTACAGCAGCTTCTTTACTTTTCAAACTATTTATCTGTCAGGATCATTGACCTTGCATCTGCGGGTCAAAGATTCCCGATGACGAATCCTCCGCCACGTTTGCATAAATGAATCCAAAAGCTGGACGTGCCATCGCCGAGCGTGAATCTCACATCGCATTATTGATGTTTTTTTTTTCTCTGCTGCTGAAGAATGGTTCTGCCTTTTTGTGGAGAGGGAATATCGTGTCACATGGATTACAGCTCATAATCAGCAATTAACTTGGCAGAGTTACTGACAAATGACCCAAATTTGGAAGGGTTTGTGGACATCTTTCTAAGAAAACGAGCAGTCTAAAACAAAAGGAATTGTTAATCACATGAGATTTTGTTCTGCTTTTCTTTTTTATTTAGTATGCTGGAGCTTTTTTTAATATCTGCACGGTTCACACTGAAAACTAAATGGTACTAAATGAGAAAGATTATCATTAGTATCTAAACGGAATGAATTCATTAACTTTTTGCATTCACACAAGGTTTTTTTGGAGGTTAAAGAGTTAGACGTCTCATTGGTTGGTCCTTCTGATCAAAGATGACTCGTAAAAAGCTGATTTGATTTTTACACATCCCTGACGCAGTGGTTTTAGCCATTCCTTGTAACATAAAGGAGCAAGAAGTCTGAACAAGGGCCAGCTGTAGGGATATTTACTCAAATTTACCTTGAACACTGAGAGTGATGTGCTTGAGCAGCGGAGGGCTGTAGCAGATATCTGACTCTCATTTTGAGAACAAATGTGTAGTCAAAAGACTAACGTGATTTATCCGACACAAAAGGCAGACAGACGCTGAGCTGTGGGCATTGCTTCAAACACATTGGTGGAGTTTGTGGATATGCAGCAGCCGCACATTCTTCCTTCCGCACATTCACAAATCTACCTCCGGGTATAAATAAAGGAACTTGAACTTGAACATTATCGGCTGGCTCCGTTAAAGTGAGCACTTTTTAAGATTTAAGAAGCCAAACCCTCCATTTGGTGCACTTCCGGTTGAGGTGAAAGTTACGTGCACTATGCTACCTGAATGTTTGATTAATGTAGACTCAGCATTTATCACTTTCAATATGCTTTTTATATGGGTCTAATACAAATACCTATGCAGGGTTACCATGGTATGGAAATAGAATAGGAGTAGAACAGGAATGAGTTGTTATCATGACACCACACCTTATGACATATTTGGGTCGTAAAGTGGTGACATAACTGAACGGGATGGCCGGCTAGTTGTACAACTGGCTTGTCGTTCTTTGGAGCAGCTGGGATTTAGGCAGACGGCACAATTTCTGTAACCACTGTAGCATCAAAGCATGGAGCATATAGCTGCCTTCCACCATACTATCACTATGGAAAATAAAAATAAATGTACGTGGAAATGTTGTCCCTCAAACTGGCTAAATCGCTGGCTGTCCAGTAGACAGCTTGTAAGTTTGACCGTGCTATAATGCTATGGGAGATGACAGAAAAGGAGTGTAACAAAGTCGTGCCATATCTGGCGTTACTATCAGGCTTTTAATTGCTTTAGTGGGAAAACTGCACCATATCGGTTGAATAACAAGTTCTATTCAACAAGGACTACACGACAAGCCACATCCTGTTTCAAAAGTCTAGAACTGTCTCATACAGACTGAATAAAGAAGAAGCCTGGTCTCTCCCACTGCAATATAACCATCTTTGCAGAGAATAGATAACCAACAAAGGCAATTCACTTCTTCTCTTTATTATTTTCTTTATTTTAGAACTTAGTCTAGTGAGATTTTGCCACATTTGCCAGCTACAACGTGCGCAATAACAACATTACAAACGCTCTGATCATCTGGTACGCCATTTTGATTGTGAATGTTCGTTCCACTCCTACATTATTCCTGCAGTGGAGAAGGTAGCAGCAGAGTGACACAGCTTGGAACTACACACATGTTTGATTATAACGTTTTTGACAAAGTCAGTGTAATATACACATGAGTCGTTTACGTTCTCACCCGATCATGAAGGCCTCCATAAAGGTCTTAGAGACTCTAACCTGATTCAAAGACACAGTGAGACACGCCCCATCCTTTTCTTCTTCCTCAGCAGGAATCCTTTTTCTCAGATGGTGGGTGAGGGTAAATATGTGCATGCATGGATGATCTCACGTAAGGCCACTGAGGGTGCTTCACCCTCTTCATCCTCGCTGACCGCCTCCCAGAGAGCCATCTGGCTGCCTTTTGCAGAGGCCTACTGTATCTATTTGAGTATGAGAATGCGTGACTCTGCCTGTGTGCGTGCACTGATCCGAGCGACTGCTCCTCTGGTATTATGCATGTGAACAGCGCTGCAATTTCCTGATCTCACCTTTTATCTCCCGGGCTAATGTGGACTCTCCAGTGCCCATTTTTCACCGTTGTCTATTTATTTGTTTGTTGGTTTATTTTGACAGGTAAACAGAGCCTCCAATACCCACGGAATCTGTGCATACATTTGTTTGACACAAAACCGAATCATGCACTCACAGATGTGTATGTTGAATCTTTTATATGCCAATACATATTCATGGTTGATTATCGAGGATCATCACAAAAATGTGTTTTTTTTAGCAAAATATCAAAATTTAAGCACTAACAAACTAATTATAGGCATGTTTTTTGTGTTCAGGTGTATCTCCCCACAGCTCACACTGTTTACAGGTCTAATATTAGCCTTGGCTTGTTTTTCCCCCTTGACGAACAAGGTTTCGCCTTTGGGGGGGTGGGGGATGGTGGTATAAAATGTGCTAAATGCAGAAGTTAAGCTACTGTGGGAAATGGCAGCATCATGCTTGATGTTTCCATGTCAGACTTGCCAAGCTTGAGAAATCATTACTTGAGACATATTGTGTGCAACTCAGAAAAACTGCCCTATTTCTTTGATCTGAATTTATTTTAGAATTTTTATTTATTTTTCTCTACCCCGGCTTTTGATTCCCCCCAAGCTTGACACTGCAAGCCTGAGTGGGAATTACTAGTCCTGGTGAAAAGCTATTATTAACTCATAGAAATCCAAGAAACCCGTTTCTGCTGCAGATTATTTTCAGTATTTAACTTTGGGGGAAGAGATTCTTCCATGGAGACTTTGCGGGGGGGGGGGGGGGGGGGGGAAGCGTGCAGTGGCTATCACTTTGTTAGAAGTGGGACACGAAGGATGTAAATATGCCGTGTATCCATCGTTTGCTAATCTTCTCTCTCGGGCCTGTGATTGCGCACCACCCGCCTCCCTTGGACCCTTTGTGGAGGCTGGAGGACCGTTTGAGTCATGATGGGGGCTTCGCCCTCAAAGACTTCGATAAGTAGCTCTAAATAGAAAAAGCCTCAAATCCTTCTCAAATTGTCAGACGGCTGAAGGAGCAATTTCATTCCATTAGACTTGCCCCTTCACTTCAGTGGGAGGACGTATGCAGAGGGGCCGTGGCCGATCGATAAAAATGACAGGTCACTGGGTTCCCCGCAGATTGATTTCATCTAGAAGAATTATGCCTTTCAAGAGAGATGCGACCTTGGAAGCATTTGCTCAGGTTAGCATCAATGTCTAGTTTACTGGTCAAATAAATGTCTTGTCTGTGTAAACATGTGAGCTGAAACCACAGCTGCATTGACCTGATCAAACACCTGGAGCCAGAGCAGAAGGGAAAACATCTCTTCTATCAACAGTGGGGGGAATGATTTATATGAAATTATTTGCTCTCATTTTCGTTTTTGTAGTTTGATGAATAATACATTTATGTTATCAGACTCAGTCTCACTTACTGCAGTTACTTTGTCTGTGTAGGGATTTGTAACATGTTTTTTTGTATTTTTAAATGAAAAGAAAATAAGAAGGTCACTGCTGTGTAATATACATACATGCACACAAATATGGGGAAATCCAGCACACATTGTCAACATCACAAATGTAGAGCAAACTGTTGGACAGGGCTCTCCACCACACGCTAAACATCTGAAAGTTAGCATTCTCATCTCGTGCATATTTGCATGGCGATGGGATAATTTAGCTCAAAGGAGACGTTCTTCTTTTTGCTTTGGAAGGGTTCGGACCCAGTGAAATGGCCCAAAAACGTCTGTGGCAGCTATGACAAAAGCTGCTTGGATTTTTTTAAATGCTGAAGGAAGCAGAGAGGCACACTGGATCATCCTTTACAAAAGACAATAATGCCGTCCCACCATTTCCTGCAACAGCAACATATAAAGCATTGCTGTTTAATTAAAAAAGGTTCATCGTCGGAGGTTTAATTGTCTTGGACAGGACTCTCTGCTTTGATTGGTCACTGTTGAGTTTGCCAATTACAAATAGTCTATGTGTTATGAAATACAATGGCTAAATAAACCTCTACTGTGGAAGTGCAGTGAGATTCTCTTTGGAAAGAGATTGTTTTTTCCTGAAGCTGTGTTGAACAAATGTTTGGCCGACAGTAAAGGTCAGAGGGGCGGAGGTTATACTGAACAGCTTTATACAATGTTCCAGGCTCTTTGTTGGCATGTCACCCTACTCCACAGGGCAGGGTAAGTAAAAACAAATTTGCCCACTGGAGCGGGTTTTTAGCTGAGGAGCTAAACGCTCCCACTTGTTGTGGCTTTTCCCTTTGCCATCTTGTGATTTGAAACCTCTCAAGTGGCTGTCTTGCATTAAGTGCCTGTCTGGCCCTCGTTCAATTACAACCAAACATAATAACACGATACAAGTAAGAAAAAGTATATAGTATATTGTTTTTCAATATGCTTTGCAACACTAAGCAATAATTGAGTTGAAATGGAGACCTGGCAGACGTTCCTTTGTGGATGACTGACAACTGTCTCTCCCTGAGGCATAGACCTAGAAAAAGGGTTTCACTTTCCACAAAAAAAGACAACATGGCTGAGTGCAAACAAAGCCCTGAAGTATTAATGTGTGGTGCAATAAAGATGACGGCATTCCTTCTGGTAAGTCAGAGCCTTAAGCCAAACCGAGGTTGTTGATTGGCACATTCGGTGTACTTCATCGGTATGCTTCATCAGCCTGAGTTAACCTGTGACGGCATCACTCGGATGCCTGTGCCCTTATCATTTGGAGAGGAGGGTTTTGGCAGCCGGCACTGCTGTCTGCCCCTTTATTAGCTTTCCAATGGCTTTGCAGCAAGCTGATCAATAAAGGCTTTGACCTTACAGCAGAACTTCCACCTCCGGCTCCTCCTCGGCTTTTGCTCGTCGATGTAGGGGGGCTTGCATCTAACAATACATTTCCTACACAGCACCTTTGGCGTGACACTGGACCTTCAACTGTTTCAGAGCACACTGTGGATTGGATTTGCATCTGCTTTGCTGTAAAGTAAGCCACTTGACCTTCGAGTGCATCGAGAGAAACTTAAGTTATGTTAACTTATGGACATTTTCAAATGAACCAAGTTTACTTTGTAGGTTGGTTTTATGTTAACCTACACTAACAGTGTGCGGTTGTTGTCACTATAAATGTAGTACTTACTTCCACTGAAGAAGTCAACCCAAACAATGCAGATGGATTTCCCTGATAAGAATGTGGGGTACTGTCAGGGATTTCCCCGGTGCCAGATGTGTTTCTATAGAACTACAATTTACTGGCAATGATTTTAACATGACCTTTTCCACACATGAGTGACTAGAGGCTGCATAACATTCCTGACTATTGAAAAAAAAAAAAAATCTTTATGAGTATATCTAACTCTTCTGGAGTCAGGCCAGTGTCATACTAAGCTGCAGAATGGTAGTGTTATTTTCCGCTTTGGTTTCTTAGGCTGCTGAAAAGTAGATTTGACAATAAGTCTATTAGTTGTTTGAAGGACCTAGGTGGTACTTTGTATTTAATTCATGTTAATCAAGTTGTCATCAGGTTTAACTCTTCCAGTATTATGATCATTCTCTGATCGGTCTGACAATGGACACGCTTTCAGGAACAAGGGGATATCTATATCTGGGTTCGGGTGGAGCCTGCAGATAGACTCCCTTTTCTGTGCATTCATTGTTTACAGAAATGGGAAAATATAGATTGGATGGTGGAGTTGAGAGACCGGATTGTTTCGTAAGTAGTGATTTTACAAGCTTATTTCAAAATCAATGAGAAGCTCAATCGTTGTGACAACGCACCGCTGTTACCTAGACTGCAGTGACTGTTTGGAGTCCAATTAGTTGCTGATTAGAGGCAGCTGCATATAAGGAGCCCAAGGCTTAGAGAGAGGAGCACTGGCACAGAGAGGGAGGAGACTGGTTGGCAAATGTGATTGAGTTGATACATAAATGCAATTGTGATACGGAAACCTTGTCTAAGCCGAGTCTTTATGCATTTTCCCCGTGGCTGCTCAGGCATTCTAACAATAATCATCAGACTTTCTGCCAAAGCATTTCCCTTTATTGCTTTTCACACAAACTGTTAACCCGCATTCAGCCAGAGTCAGCTCAAAAATGATCGGTCAACAGTACTCCGACTACAAATGAAAAGCAGAACTCTTGTCCCATCACATACAGATTATATATATATATGTGTCTGCAGGGTGCGATTTGACAAAAAAGCAGAGGGGGGATGTTTTTTTTTAATAGACAAGAACATTGGACTTTTAGCTTGCATAACTAGGGAGAAGAACGCAAAGGGTAGACAGGCCCTTTTTTCGGGTCCGTGGATTAGTCCCCATCACAACATGGCAAAACTTTTAATGTTAATTTAGTTGTTTTATTATTGGGTCCTGTAAAGTAAGACGATATGCTCGGTGCTGGCACTCCGCAAACGCACATCACGCACTGCACGTAGGTAACCAAATGCCTGGGGGGGGGGCACCAAAAAATCTGGGACGTGGAAAATCACCACAGTAGGCTTTTAGTATAAATAACAAATAAAATATGTCTAAAGCCTGTTAATATGCAAAACCAATACAAAAGTAATAGGCCATCACTCACAGTAATGCAGCTCCGCGCTGCTCTTATTATTAAAGAGCTGGTTCCTATTCTCTGCTGCGGTGACCCCCATCCCTCAGCGCAATTAAAGTTTCCCCCGATGGGATCCAAAGTCTGGCTTGATGCTCACTTTTACGTGCACAGGGCGGTTTGGCTACGAGGAGGAAGCAGAAGCGCAGAGCGGCGCACAAAGAGGGGAAACCGATCCGCGTCACGAGAACATGCACCCCTGCGAAGTTCCTGCACTAAAATGATACAATGTTTTTGTGTTGGATGACGTTCAGAAATATGCGCCGTCTGCCAGAAGGCTGCTGAATAGCTACTCTGATGTATTGACACTGGAGATTGTTAGATTTCAAGAGTTTAAGTGGGCGAGCAGTTAAGTTGCATTCATTGCTATGAAGGGGGGGAAATCCTTGTCCCCACCGGAGAAAAAAAAATTTAGCAGAGGGGGGGGATGGGAAAACCAGTGGGGGGGAAATCCCCCCACAAATCACACCCTGTGTGTCTGTTTATATATTTTTATTTCAGCTTTAAAAATGAAATATGCTCACAAAGACACTCTGCAGCGCAACAAACTGAAAATAACTCAACAATCTTTCTGGAAACAGAAACGTTTTTGCGCGTACTCACAGGGCTGCAAATGGTGAATCTGACTCAAGCCAAGCAGGCCGAGGGGCTTTCTCTTGTTGAAATGAGGCCGACGTGTCCATTTGTTCTTTGAAATGCAAATCCAAGCTGCGGGTCCAATCACGACATCCCAACGCATTCGATCACTGTGGGAACTTTCCAAGCGAAGACATGCAGATATGAGCCGGAGCGCGAGGAGAAACAAATGGCTCGCCTCCGGGCTGAGAGGGAGCAGCACAAGGCTTTTGCTTGTGTGCAATCTGTTGGTACACTTGTCTGGGTTTGGCTGAAATGAGGATTCAAGAGTTCCAGTTTGTAGTGTTTACACAGCCTGGTGCACCTCAAAGTCACGTGGAAGCTAAAGCAGACAAAAAACAAAAAAAGTCTGGAATTCATCTTCAGCAGAGGCACCAGAGTTCGGATTTTCACCAGTGACACGTATAATAGATATAATGACATTTTGTCATGCAAAATAGGCTAATTGTCTTTCCCAGAGGACATGTGTTGCTTTCAATAAAGAGGTCATGTGCAAACCCCCACATATTACAATTCGAGAAAGTCCCATTTTGCATTAAAAAATACCTGATTAAAGACTGCATACTTGTAGTCTAAATAGTGCAAAAAAGATACTTTTAGTTAAGCTATGACATATGTCCCTACTATATAGATTTTTTTATATGGTGGAAACATATATTACTGAGAAAAGTATGTCAATTTCTTTGTGAAGATTTCTTCTTTTAAGCAACGGCAAGATACAGGTTGCACAAGGAGCCGCTTATTGACTGATAAGCGTAGTGCTTGTCTCCTGTTTACCACATTCACAGCATGGTGACTGTGGTTGAGTTGGAGAACATTGTAAGTGGCTACTGCCTGGTGCTGAGTTGCTCATGTGTACTGCAGTTATTGGTTAAAAAGGTAATCTATTGATTTTCCATCTTGAAAGGGATATATACTGAAACGGTGCAATTATCAATGGTAAAAACTACAATAGAAGTAGATAGTAGAAGTAGATTGCTATCGGACAATTGTGAAAGCATTTATACAACTCTGCGACTATGTACTCTGCCGTACATAACTTATACAATGGTCCAAAAGCAAGAAAAGTCGTCTTACACGGAAACTTTAGTCGGACACAATTACGCATATGAAGATAAGCTTGCAAAGTTTTTTCCATTAACAAATTGTCTATGCTAATTGTAAAGTATCTTCATGTATAAGCAAATATTGTATAGCGTCAGTAAAAGATTTTAGAAATCCTCTTTTTAGCGATCAAACACATTTTTATTGCGCGTTCGTTGACGAGATGTAATAGGGGATCCTCAAATACCCTCTCTGTTGTTTTATTCAAACGGAGGTTAATGCATCGCTCGATACCACTTGCTCACCCTGCCTGTCCATTTCGCGACAAGAGCGGTAAAAGAGTAGGCCCGGATGAGTAAGGAGAGGGGGGTGAAAAAACCCCAAAACAATGTAGGCTTAGTGCCAGCAGATTGAGTTTGGAGTGAATGGAGAAAGAGGGAGTGTTCTTCTAAGAGCTGCAAGTAAATCAGAGAATTCAATAAGTCTCTAGCCACTTCTATTATTCAAGACACAGGGAATACAATGGAAAAAAAAGAGGCAATGTGTGTGTGTGTGTGTATATGTGTGTGTGTGTGTGTGAATGTACGCGAATGTGGATACATGTGTCTGTGATGCCTGGTTCTACTTCCTTGCCACGTAACACTGGAAAGCCTGATGCATTTGGTGCATAATTCAGCTGTGTTGTATCTGTTCGCTCTGTGGGACGTGACATCAATGTTCTATGGTGATAACTGAGAGGGACATTTGCAGTTATGTTACTTGTCGAGTAGATGACTCGTGGCGTACCTGTTCCTACGGCTGTGGTACCTTCTTGTTCTGCCTTTACTTTTATATACATAAAATTAGACCAAAATATGCACGTTGGGATTTATTTATGTTGACATTTGCTTTAAGTGAAATACATTAGTTTAGTATTGCTTACCACGCAAATCAATTTCACATGTTTTTGTTTTATTTGAGACTTTAGCCACGCTAGCAGCTTCCACCAAAGAGTTGTTCCAGATACATTTCAGCATGGACACCTAACTGGAATATCAAATACAGTACATGATATGAACATTTGCACGGATGTTCATGGTCCCCATGAACCGTACTTTCTCATCCAGCATTCATAGCTAGACCTAAGGAAAATAATAATATAGTATAATAATAATTATGGATAAAATATTTATTTGTTTTCTATGTAATCATGAACGAGGAAGTAGAAAGAAGGCCAAAGCCAACAGGGAGTGCGTGGGAGGGAAGATGGATTTGTGTTGTTTTTGTTTCCTTATGTCTTAGATATTTGAGTGGGCAAACTTAAATTAAAGTACAAATTATTGTCACTTCATTTGGTTTTAATTATATTTCTTCATGGTTATCTAATGATAGCTGATACATGTAGAAAACAAGATCCACAGACAAAAGCAGTCATTGAAAGAAAAAAGATCTCTTTCAGCACAGGCTGTGTCTTGTAACTGCTCGATCTGATATAAGGGACTCTGCATCAGCCATTCTGAAAAGCAGAGCAAAGCCTCTTGCCTTGTTGCCATCTTTCATTTACAATAACCTGGGGGAGGCCATGCTTCAAGCTAAAATGTGTTGTTAACTTGAGTTTATTGTAGTTTTTACAGATATCATAGAACATTATAATTGTAGCATACTTGACCTTAATGCATATAGACAACATGCACTATGTTTATGGACTTGTCCGCAATATGCATGTGGAAAACGTAAACGAAAATAAAATGATTGAATTTACAAAAATATGTTCAAAAAACACATATGTGGATACTCAAAGTTATATCCACAAAAGTAAGTCAATACATTCACAAATACCTCAAAAAGAATTCCATAAACAAACACATGCACAAAAATAAGTCATTAAATACATCAACAAATTCAAACACAAAAATACATTTGCAAAAAGGCATTCACAAATACATAGAATACAGCAGAAATACACATATAAGATGAGTCCACAATAACATCAATAAAAAAAGACAAATTACTGCACATGCAAAATGCAGGAATAGAAAAGCAAACAGTACATTTACTGTAAACTGAATTGTCGTTTGATCCTACTGAAAGATACAGCCGTGCCATGTTTGTGGTGCAGGATTAACTTGGTTTGACAGCAATAAAAGACTAGCCCTGGAATTCCAGGTCCAGTGGGATGCCATTAGATATTACCATCTGGCTAGTTGATCCACGGATGGCGGTGTTTTTACTGATAGATACGGCAACCATGCAGGATGGGACCACCAAAGGCTCATCTTGCAGCTGAATGGATGAAACAAGAGTAGAAAAAATGTCGTCCAAAATAAGCACCCAAGGCAGGACATGTGATGACAGCATTCAGGTTTGTATTTTGTTAGTTGTTGAGCCTCAAAAATAAAAATGTCTTTATGCAACCAGAGAGTTTACATTCATGAGCAAAAATACAATTAAAGTCACTCAAAGATACATTATCAGTCAAATTATGCAAACATGGTTGCAACAACTGGAACAAGTAAATAGGATAAAATAGATTTCAGATGAACAAGGAATATACACATTCTTTGTGAATCTGGCTTAAAATCCTTCATAATCATTGTCAACTCACACACTGAGACCAGCTCTCGCAGTTTTACATCATTTCCCCATGGGCTGTGAGAGCAGAGTACATGAAAGCCCTTTGGTCTAATTCTGTTTGACAAAGAGAAGAGGAAAAAACCTCTGTGATCATACAGTTATTTACCACTGGAATTATTATTTCTTTATGGGCCACAGCCCTCAATGTGAAAAAGCAGGCCCAGCTGGGTTCAAGTGAACACATTTATGAGGTACAATGACAGCGGCCATGTCCTGTATCAGTAATAAACCTGATACATAGGAGGAAGTGAGTGAATAATAAACAGTGTTTTAATAAAGAACGGACATCACTCTATAGTACAAAAAGTGTGCAAAAACTTACATTTATTTTTTAAACAGTAATATACCAAAAAGTGTATGCGGCAGCGTGAATGTCCTCTCTCTCTTACAGTACATGCCTTTCCTGTCCGTCTCTCTCAGTTTGAATAAAGAAGATGCCAAAACAGTTTTTGAAATAAGTCCCGATACCGAGATGATAAGATTAGAATCACAACAAACATACATCATCACGTAGATTGCATGTAAAAATGTAGAATGTGTGTAGAAATACAGAATTTTGTCTTACTACTTGTGGACATAATAAAGTAAAAATGAATGAGAGAAGTTGAGAGAGAGGAAGTGAGAGAAGAAAAAGTTAAGAAGAGATGAGGAGGAAGATATAATATAAAGTATCAGTAGCTAATAATATTTGCCAATGAAGTTTATCCAAGTGAATGAAATACAGTTAAGTACATTATCTTCAGCTCAGATTACTGAAAACCACAGTTACTTGGCATTGTTTGGGACTTGATATCATTACGTGACCTTACGCCTTGCGCCTTACGCTTTGCAATTTAACTTAAAAGAAAAAAAGCACAACACGGAGAGTGGCAGGAGGGGAAAAAAGTTAATGACCTGCATGCTGCCTCTGCTTGGCAGCTGCAATGGACAAAATCATTGTAAACAATATTAATTACACATGTGCCATGAAAGATCTGCGTTTGTGCCATAACAAAGGGACGAGCTTTGGGATTATAAAGACACCTTATGGCATGAATCATTTCTGAATCATCACACTCAGACAATCACTACAGAATCACTTTAATGCATGAAGGGAAAAAGGTGTTTGCTATTGGAAAATAGAAATATCCTAATTTTATTAATTTTGAAAAACAAGGTTGTTATTTGTTATTTCTTCACTTTATAAAACATAAGACCACGCCATATACTGAGTTACAAACCTAGAGAGCAGGGCCTCAAGGCAACACTTGATTCATATTGGAATCTTGCAGACTTACATGTGTTATATAATACAATTCATACGCATGCTAGCATAATTAGACATAGCTCTATATTTAGACATAATTACCACATTAAGGAAGCAGGCAGTGAGTGTGATCATCTCGGATTGTACTTTCATGAATACAACAGTGATCCTGTACACCTGATCATGGCCAACACCGTATACACCACAGTAGATTACATTTATGACCAGCACGGATGGTATCAAACCTTGTTTATCCTTTTGTGAAACTGTTGGAGGAGGTTGGATATTATGTCACAGGAATAGTTGGAGAAGCATTCATATTCCACATTGCATTAGCTGTCATCGCAGAGCTAGAACAGGGCTCAGTGTGAGAATAAGCACTGCTATGTCCCTTGAATTGGAGGCCGGCAGAGCAGACCACATCCACCATGAAATTTTTTTTACAGGAGTCATGTGAAAAGGGTAAGAGAGCTCCGGGCTGACGGGGCTGTGGTTCCTGTCAAAGGGCTTGACAAACGAGCAGTTCCTGACAAGGGACAGTCAGTGAAAAATTTTGAGTGAATATTGTATTGAAAGCCTGCCGTATGCAATGGAGTTACAGTGGTGACAGACTGCCAGACTCAACTTATAACATAACACGCATGTCCATCGGCGCTCAAATAGCTCAAAATACATGATGAGAGTTAGTACTATGGATTTGTGTATGTTTATTTTCACTACAACACAGCTTACTACACTGTTACGTTGTCTCTTGACACACTTGACTTGACAAAAATGATTTGCCTGATAAAGGCACAGAGTTTCATTTAAAAATATAATTGCTATTTTTTTACCGTTGGCATCGGCCATCTTCTATGGTGTTCTGGAGCAGCTGACAGGAAGAGACTGAATAAACTTTTAAGAAGGCCAGCAGTGGATGCTGGATTCCCCTATAGATGCAATGGAAGTGGTGGGAGACAATGGCTATGCTATCATCCATGGTGGAGGACACCATGTCATTTTACAAGAAGTAACGTAAATGGACTGCACTTGTATAACGCTTTTCTAGTCTTCCGACCACTCAAAGCGCTTTAACACTACATGACATAATTCACCCATTCACAGGAGCTACCACACACAATGTGACCTGCACATCAGTAACTAACATTCACACACTGTAGTCGCAGCTACAGGAGCAACGTTGGGGTTATGTGTGTTTCCCAAGGACTCATTGACACGCAGGTCAGCCGGGCCTCGGATCGAACCACCAGCCCTGTGATTGGAGGACAACCTGGCTCCCCACTTTCGCACAGCCACCCAATTTAGCACTTCACTAACACTTACAAACACCAACTTTTATAGTTTAATTCAACTCTATTATGTAAACAATATAAATATTTTAGACTTGGCTATATTCAATGTTCAAATTTCTGTTCATTTTGATAAAAAATACCTTGATTGCATATAAAAACATAGATGTCCTAATGTAAGTAATCAACTGGAGGAAGTTTCATAGTGATATCTAGGCTGATTCCCTTCCTCCCCTATATTTCAATAATGAATAGAAAGATGTGCTCATTAAAAATCTTTCCATCTCCGCCATCAATTTCCATCTCCCCACTGCCTTCCTGCAGTATAAGGCCACAGTGGTAAAAGCCTCTCACACCGTGTCAACTATAAATTCTTGTCAGTGTGAGTGATGCCCTCGGTAGCTATGGAAACCTAATATAATACCTCCCCCTCCACATCCCTCCCTTCCTTTACCCCCCCTCCCACTCCCTGTGTTTCTCTCCCTCTCTCCAACCACACCAAAGCTTCTTTGGGCTACTTTGCGCATGTACGGCTAGTCAAACCAAGCACTGCATCGACTCCAAGATGGCGAAAACACGTATGGCTTGCCTCCTGACTCTCCTCTCAACTCACTGTAAGTACTAAATTCACGCAAACTCTCCCGGGGAACGTGGCCGTGTAAAGACTTTTACTTGTTCGGTCGATATTTCTCACCAGCGTCGGGCAAAAAATAGATTGTGCCTCTGAAGTAACCTTATCTGGGCGCAACTAATTAACTAACTAACAGAGTGACAGCGATAACTGTCTCTGCGACATGAAGTAAATTAGTTGTTTGTTATGTTAACCAAATGTTAAACACAGTCGCCATTTTTGATACAACTTAACGCACCGTCAACATGACGTGAACGTACGCGTCGAGCGACGGGTTACGGGCAGCTATTGTTGTTCAAATCCATCCTCCTGTTTCGCCATTTTAATCGGAGTAAAGCGGCAAAATATGGCAAAAAAAACAAAGTGTCTGAATGTAGACAAATGTTAGCATTAGCATGACTAACTGAGCGAAGTGTTTGGCTTGTGTGTCAGTTCAGTCAGCGGCGTGTTTCAGAGTCCGGCTGAGCCGCCGCGCTCGTCCCCTCGCTCTCAGAAAGTTACCCTGTCAAGTTCGGAGAGAGACTTCGTGTTTGTAAATTAAAGATGATTCCAGGCAGCTTCTTGTTATTTACTTTTTCTTCCCCGTGCCGTTAAGTATTTAACGGTGGTTTTGGGAGCCGCGGTGATGGCAGAGATGTAGGAAGTAGTGATGCGAGATAACGGTTCTTCCTGCGGCGGAATAAGGCAGGCTGTCCGCGGGAGGAGTCAGCCAGCCAGCCGGACCACTAAAGGTCCCGAGCCCCCTCCCCTCCCCTCCTCCCTGCAGGCCCGCAGCGCCGGTAAACAGAAACAGCCGTCGGAAAATCGATTGGTTTCGCCAGCCCACCCTTAAAGGACCCCAGATCCCCCCCTCGTATAGCGGACACCTGAAGAGCGTCGCGCTCCTTTAACAAGCGAGACGAAAATCTCGGGATACTTGAAGGATTAAGTTACGTGACATGTTTTCATGATATTTTGCGGAAAAGCAAAGCTAACTGATTTCTCCACGGTGTAAAAAACACATATATTCAATCAATCGTATCCTAAATAATAAAATGACACTTGTTGCTGTGCTATGTTGTAATTTTCTTTTCTCTTTGCCCATTTCATCAGCTGCCCCGCAACTATTACAGTAGTTTATTTTTAAATCCACCAACCTTGTTGGCATAAATGTAGCATACATGTACTGTATATTTAGATGGATTTGCTTCAGGTTGAAAACACTGGGAAACTATTCTATAAATAAAGCGATTTGCCCCGTAATTGCAGCGCTGATAAAGACATGTATCCCCGGCCTGGCCCTAGATATATTGTCCTTAACTGAAGTCCTGCTTTATCTTTTTCAGATCATTATTATTATTAGGGCATGCTGGGCTGCTGCTTTGACCTGTACTTTGAAATTCAAGAAGATATTCAGTTAGATTTTAAGTTTAACAAATGTTTTCTTGAAACAAGCCTTGCACTCTTTCCCCGTTCTAGCTGTGCTTTGGTAATCATTTTGCCTTAACAGTTTGGGTATGATATGTGTTTATTTTGCCCTTGCTGCTATTTGGACACAGATTAAGCAAGGTGTGAGAGAACTGACTGATCACAGAGAAGCACAGACATTAGAACTCTCCTGTGATCTCTCACGTGCTTCGATTGGCTTATTCTCCCTGCTTTAATTAGGAAATAGCAGCGGAGCTCGTTGGAAATCTGTTGCAGTGTGTCTCTCATGACTCACCTCCAGGCTCTGTGCTTTCATTCCTCCCCCTTTTTTTAAGCGATACGTTTCAAAGTCAGTGCTCCTAATGATGTTCCCCCCTTGGTAAATCTGTGACATGGCAGCAAGGGGATGGCAGGGGATGTGGGGGAGGGGCGAGGATCCACTGAGCTGGTAAAGATTTAAGAATGTCTTTTGTCTGGCCTGGACAGTATTAAGCCATGTGGTCCGACTGGCTTTCAGCCAGCATGGCTACTGTCTTTAGCAACGGGACAAGTCTGGCTAAACCAAAGCTGGCCACAAGCCACGCGGTGAATTGTTACTTGATACTGACGCTAATCGGTGCTAACTTGTGTTTTAGAGAAGCTCTGCTTCCAGATTCAATCACTGATGTTTCACAAAGCGAATAAGGAACTCTGAGGGGGGAATGTGTCGTCTGCTGTTGCTTCCGTCTTGTGATAGTGCTAGTTATTTTAGCAATTGTTGCAAGTATTGGTGGCAATTGTCCCAATGACCGCCCAACCCCAGCCATTCCTAGTGACGGTTGAACCCGGCCAACTGAACCCAGACCGCTAAAAATGTCCTTCACGGTCATCTGTCGGCTGAGTGAAAGATCCGGGCCTGTTGTTATTTTAAGCACAGTGGAGGCTTTCCAATCAGATTTAATAGAATGTGTTGACATTTTCCATTGTTCGCTTCACCTGAGCCGTTTCCCTAAAACAATTCCAGAGAAAGAAGTACACAGACTTTAAAGAGAAGTCTGCCAGAACCCTTTGCCAAGAGCGAGGCCAAGGTATGTGGGAGCTTGGAAGATGCTCGCAGTGGATTAGTTCAGAGTAAATATAAACTTTGAGATCATTGCTCTCATATAAGAAACACCTGTGGGCAGCTCAGACTGATTTCTTTGGAAACTATGCAGATCGACATCAGAAAAGTGGTCCTACCTAAAATACGGTTGTGAAGACGTGGTCAACTGTTCAAAAAGAGATTTTGGTTTTAGGCTCAATTGATCCGTTTTCACACTTTCTCCTCTTGGATGATTGACATTTTTATTACATTATCTCTGCGTTCACTCATGGCTGTCGGCCTAATCCAATTGGAGCCCTCTCTTCATCTGAATGGATAAGATAAGACTAGAAAGCCGTAGCTGTGGAGCGTATGCTGTGCTCTCTGCTGATAAGGTATTGCATCACTTCAGAGAGCTTTGCGCATCCTCTAACCCACAGAGAACCAGGGTGGTCATCAGGCGTTGTTGCTCCTTAAATATTTTCCCACATCAGGCGCCAAGCGTCGGCACTTCTCGTGTGGTTTTGCATCTGTGGCATAGGCACCCCGCCCTGCTAAGTTAACTGGGGATAGTGGCTCCCCTAGGAGGTGCGTGTTGTCAGATGTTTCCCTCCCAGCCAAAGCTTGCGAGCCAATGTTCAGAGCACTCTCTGAATGGCATTCGCAGGGCCTGTGGGCCAGTCGGATCGAGTCTTGACATTTGACTGAGACGATAAATGGCAGAGCAAAAACGTGACAGACTAACAGACAGAAGTCCCTCGCTGGCGTTAGATTCACGTCTCCAAACCCCGCTCCAAGTGAGAGGTGTCCGTGCCGAAATGCATTTATCATAGCTGGCATTTTGGTCTCAGCTCAAATGGCACAGCAGAAAGGAGTTGTGCAGTTACCAAGAGCTCAATGCCTAACTGAGAGTTTTGTGATTTAGGGTTGTGATGGTCTTTGACCTAATTAAAAGTGACTGCTAACATACTGTGTATGGAGCTATTTAGCAGTCAATTTAGTTAATCAATTTTCTAGTTATTCCTTTAAGGCTCATTGTAACTGATTGAATGGTAATAAGGATAACACAAATAACTATACTAAATACTGTGAGACTGAATAATATATATCATATTATTCAGTCTCACAGTATTTAGTATAGTTAAGCACATAACGGATTTAGTATAGTTTCAGTGATAGTAATAATTCAGGAAAGAAATGTCACACCATAATTTGTTTACTTTACACAAAATAAATCCCACTCTTTTGTAATACATTCTTTGAATCGCTGCAGTCAGCCATGTGGGCTGTCTGCGCAACAAGCGTCCCTCCATGGGATACAGTCAAAGAGGCACATGGCCCTCACTGTGGAATGACTTGAAACAGCTGAGCGGGAGTGGGCGGCGGTGTTTTTGGAGCAGTGTCGCGGGCGTAACCCTGAAAATATCTGCCTCGTCCCTCCCAAACCTGAGTTGGCAAATGCAGCATTCCAAACAGAAAACACATGGAGGCAGAAGCCTCTTCGTCATATGGTGCTAACTAACAATCACAACCACCTGTTTTCCTCAGAGGTAAAAAAAAGGGACCCCTGGTGACGAGTTGGCTGAGGTCAGGTTTGTAAAGAAAGCTCCGCAATGTTCAGGAAAAGAGCGTGGGCGGGACGCCCGAGACAGACATTTGTCTTGACAAATAGGAGGATTCAGCTCTTTGTCCTGATCCTTTTCCTTTCTTTTTATTTTGCTCACAGTCAGCTACAGCAGATGCTGAAGCTCCAAAGGCAAACACTCACATTCCAGAAACAGCCATGGCATGTGCATGCTTCAAATGTCAATACGACTGCCATGTGAGAGGACCACTGGTCGTAAACTAGAACTAGCCTGCAGGCAGCACATACCATCCAAAGCCTCCACGTAAAAAGCAGCATTAAGGTCCATAAAGGAACACAATGGGGGATTCATGACATAATGAGGTTGATTGTCATCCTGTTTAGAGTGTTTAGGAAGTGAGCGGTCTTCCTCTAAAAGACAACCGGAGTGGTATTTGTTTTGACAAGACATCATTACTCGATGTTCGGGCCACTCCTAGAGCAACAGGATAATCCCCAAGATGCCTCTGGCCGCCTGAGCGTCGGCAACACGAGAGATGCTTCCTGTCCGATGATCTCTGTCTGTCACCGGCATCTCTACCGCCGACATATGACCGACATAGTCACCGGCAGCTCTCCTGCTCGTGCATCCACTGGACGCTGATGAAGCACATCAAAAGGTCAAACCAGAGCTCTATCGATCAAACATCGTGGAAGCCTGTCGGCTCAGTGAAATAATTAGGGGTTTCATTAACGCCGCAATGGAGACGATAAGCTGCATGGCGCCCTGTGAGGAAATAAACTGGAGGCTGCGCTCCCGCTGAGAGTCATAACCAGATAATCGCTCCAGATTCATCATTTTGTTTACCAGGCCGCAACAAAAAGGCAATTAGCTTAGAATAGCCTAAGAATAGCCACAGGGCAGAGTCATCTAACGACCTCAGGTGTGTGATTGTGTACCATTCCACACCAAACCATTAAGCCTGATTTATGCTTCTGCGTCGAATCGACGGCGTAGCTACGCCGTCACTCCTGCGTCGACGCGGACCCTACGCCGGACCCTACGCCGGACCCTACGCCGTAGCTCGACGTGCACCTCCAAGAAATTGTAACTACGCGTCGAGGCGACGCAGACCGCAAGGTCTGTGATTGGTCAGAGTATACATCATTCCCAGAGTGTAGCTTTTCCAGTTCCACCTATACCGTCATTTTTAAAGTTTATTTTCAGTTTGTTTTCAACGATGGACTAAGTTGAGGAACTATGATCGAGGAAGTACGAAAGTACGACCATCTGTGTCGCACGCGCTCCTCAGCGCACTACAAAGACTGCCAAATGGCACACAGCTCGCGGAAAGAGATCGTTTGTTTTTCGATTAGCTCCAGCGAATCTATGTTACATTGTCTCTTTCGCTCGCCATTGTCAGAAATGAAAATGCGGAAACGGCGCACGGAACCAAAACAAACTAGCAAAGACATTTGCGAGCCCCACATCCCCCCCCACCCCCCCCCCCCCCCTTGCGTTCTGACGGTGAAATGCAACGCGATTCGACGCAGAAGCATAAAACGGCTCCTACGCCGTAGGGTTGACGCTAGGGGTGGCACGGTACATGAAAAATCATCCGAACCGTTCGGTTCGCGTGTCTCGGTTTGGTTTGTGTGTGTGTCGCCTGGTTCGACGCATGCGCAATGTAGCCCCGTGCCCGTTTGTCACTTCAGAGTGTTTGCCAAATAAATGAAAAGTAAGTCATCAATGTCTTCTCTCTTGCCGTATCAATATCTCAGTTTCCCTCAGAGATGGTCCCAACAATGTGCTGAAAGTCAAGTGAAATTCAGTTTGTTACAAGATGTAACACTTTCTTAAATACTGTAATCTACATTGTGGATAATTCAGCTATATATAATGCTGTGCTATATATAATGCTGAATTACATTTCTGGAGCATAAAATATAAAAAAATAACTACAAGAACCGTACAGAACCGAAAACCGTGACCCTAAAACGTGATACGAACCGAACCGTGGGTTTTGTGAACCGTGCCACCCCTAGTTGACGCAGAAGCATACTGAGGCCTTCAGGAACATCGACTGTGATAATGACAGAGAACGGCTAGCTTCACCATCTCTCCAAACAACATTTTTTTATTTTAATCCAAATGGTAGTAAAGTGAAGATGAAATAATATTACGGCTGAGTCTGGTAATGTAAAGCCACATTGGGATTTTAAGAGGATGAATAGCGGCAGGAAGCAGAACCAAGTGAGCCCTAATATTAAACTGAAATATTAAAATCAGCTCTAATGGTAGCCAACCTAAAAGCATTTTGAAACTGCAGACAGGCTGTTTGACTTTCCTGGGAGTTGACAGAATTTCATTCAAGAAATGAAAAAAGGGGGGAGCTGTCGATATAAATAAAAATTGGACGACTGCAGTTTGTCAGAAATGACATCTCGTCTTTTAATCCTTGTTTTTGTCAGGATCGCCCACTGTGTTAACTGTGTTACCTTGAAGACATCAGCTTCCCATCTGCAGTGAAGCAGTGAGTTTTAGGGAGTACCTGTGTTATCACTCCTGAGTGTAAGTGAGGGATAGCAATGCTGCACATAACATTGGCGTGCCACTTATTACAAGACCTCCCACTGTTAATCAGAAGCACTTGTGCTCGGAGCTCATTTACTTAGCCTGTAATTAGAGGGTTTCCACACCTCCAGGTCCATGTCAGGCCTGCAGTGTGCTACTCTGCGGCTGTTAATGCACCTGCTAGACATCGTCGCTATCAAATAATACTAGGCACATCTTTGGAACGAGGCCGTTTCACAGGAGGTGTTGGTGGATCCCGGCCACTCCCCCTTACATGTCAGGGAGGGCACTGGCATGTGAGTTACAGGCTTCTTTTGGAAGGGAAGTGTGAAATGGGTTTAAAACGGCACAGTGCAGAAGTAATAGATGGGACTCAGTCAGTGAGCGTGACCTTGATGATTTGTAAATTATTTCTTGCAAGCCAGCATTTACCGCCTGCAGTAAATGTAATTGTATTTATGACAACAGAATGTACCCCCGTTAACTGGAAAGGCCACATTAAACCTTTTCTTAGTGGTTAGGACTCGGTGGAGATTCATTTCTGTCTCCATCTCTTAATAAGGGGCTCATCAGCTCCAGACTTGGCAACGGAAAGGGGGGTTTCAGATTGCTTGGGGACAGACATGATACATAAATCTTGGTTCTCATCCAAACCAGTTATTGGTGATGATTCCGTTGTGCATGAAAGAGTCATATTAATAGTGGTGATGCGGCAGATTCTTCTGTGAAACGTTACTCTCTGGTCCCGTTTCGGCATAAAAGTGCAGCTCTGCTCAGTGAGACATTCGCCGTGAAGGCACAATGAGGTAAAAGCTCAGCATCATCAGGGGGCCATTCCTAACACCATCTCAAGTTTAGCTTAAAATAATGCGGGACTCCGCTGGCTGTCAACAGAAATCACAAATTAGATTTTGTCTCAAATGGGTTCACTGCAACTCCCACAGCTCTCTCAGGAGTTTGATACTTGAGCCTGTCAAACGTAATAGAATTCAAATGCCGCTTTGACTATTTGTGACGAGTCACAAGACGTTATACTCAGAAAGCTCTTCTTATTTCAGCCAGAAGACATGTTGTCTTTTTTTATGGAATAGCTCAACTATTTGGGATGCAGAGGTGTAAATCCCTCTCTTTGCTGTTATATCTGATGCTACAGTAACCGGTTAGCTTAGTTTAGCACAAGGACTGGCAACAGAAGGACACACCTACTGTATCTTGGAATCCATCTGTCCATTACACTATTTAGTCTCTGGAGACGATGACCAATTTATCTGCCGTTCTGGTGTAGACAGTAGGTATCTGTATAATAGCCATGACTTCCTCTTTTTTAAAAGCTCTGCTGTGGTAGAAAGCCCATCAGCACTGCATTCAGCTGACTGGACAGATAGAGTTGGCAGATTGTAACCAGTTCATCTGGCCACATGGTGAGAAGGGCCACACTGTTTAAGACTGAGACTGAGCTGAACTATTATGCTGATTTTAGAGCTTGCCAAAATATCCTTTTGTAGAGCGCTGTCCATTGATCTGAACGGTATTGCTCTCGCACACATGACGTGTTCAGCCCAAGCGGTGGGAAATTTAAGTGGGAGAGCTTCTTCTGAGCGTCTTCTCACACTGCATCCAAAGTCTCGTTGGGTGAAACCGTAATAAATACTTAAAGCGCTTTGAAAGCGTTTCATATCTAGGAGCATTGATGAAATACCTTGATACTGTCAGGAAAGATCCTGGTTCTCCTGTGAGCGTCCCTGTTTCTGAGGCTTTCCTGTGAATCACGCTGGAGTCCAGCGCGCACAGCCACCGTCGCCATATGTGTGTGAGGGCATACTTGGGGTAAGTGAGTGCCTCAGATGTTTGTCAGGATGCCAGACATAGGCGACAAGTTTGCAACGTGGTTGATAGCTCCCCACCCATTCCTCCCACCGTCTGCTTGGTGTCTGTGACGTGTAAAGCACTAGCGAAAAATCAATTTGTTCGGATTTCATGGTGACTCAGTGGTTCGTCAGGCATTTGTCGTTGTTGGGACAGGTCACTCAAAAATGGTCATGCCGACTTGAGCATTACGTCGTGCCGTTACCCTTTTAGCTGCAAAACCAGCTTGTCCGCCAAACAGAAGCATAGCATTTTAATGTATTCTAAAACATGTTCCTCTGTATTGACCTAAAAGATGGGGGGGAAAAAATGATGATGAGGCTCTGAATATTCTGCAGCCCATTTGTGTTGAGGGATTTCCTGAATCTTTTGCCATTAAGATTGTAATTAAACTAAATTGTCTGGTTCTCAACCCATCCTGTAAGTCATTCCCAAATGGAGCACCTTATCTACTCTGCCATTTCCTTTCACATGGCTCCGCTTCCAAAGTCTGATGAATATATTCATGTTGCGGCATTATCCAGGCTTAAAAGGTAACCTTAAGAGAACCCGTGTGAAACGAGGGGATTCTTCACAGAGCCCTGGTAATCACACAGCGTTGTTGTATGGGATTTTAAAAGGTTACAAAAACGCCTAAAAAAAAACAAACTAAAGCCATTTATGCAACTGTGTATTAAACTTAAACTATGAGTACAGACTGTACGAGTACAGAAACATGATTGAGTCAGAATTACTGAACCGCTTTATCGCTGGAGGATATTCCTCTGGAGCCACGAATATCCCCAATATTCTTTACTCATACGAAGTAGTACTGATCAACTGACAACACCTTGATAGTATACTGTAAATATCTCAAATAAAGTAGATGCTTAGGCTGCACTAACTACTCGACAGAAATGGTGACTGCATGGAACTTTTTTTACGCTTGGAAAACGTAGACTGCCCTTTTCCATCAGGAGCTTGATTAGTTGCAGTCTACGCCCTGGTCTCGCTCATAGATACCACATCTCAACATTATACAACTCGAACCCAAGAACACAGATGTGTTCCTAAAATATTCAGCTTAGAGAGGCAACAAATAATTCATTGAGAAAATAAGAAAACAAGAGCGGAAGAACATGAGAACAAAAGCCATTTAGTCGGCAAGGGGTAAAGTTTGCGGCATGCGCACGAAGCCTGGGTGCTGAACAACGCCGACCCCTACGCTACAAGACAATTATTCTGCTGACATCCGGTTTTGAGCAAGAACAAAGATCTCATGGTTCCATGAATCCTGTGCCACACTTTCAGAGCGAATCTGTAGGCGATTTCGGTGCTAACGAGTGCCTCGGCGCGGCCCCCGTCCACCCAGCGCCCCTTTCCTTCCTTCGCTGAGCATCACTCACGCAGCACTGAGCGATTGTACAGTTTTATCTCAGATCATCAGCACAAGATCATCAGTGTTCACATCTGTGGGCGGCGGCCCTCTGGTGCGATTGTTGGCATGGTAGGAGAGAAGCTCTGCAATGAGGTGGGGGGGGGCTGGGGAGGCTCCGATCATCTGCAGTGAGGAGGGTGGGCGGATGTGGGGGGGGGGGGGGTGGTACCAAAGTTAATGGTTCCAGTCACAATCTAGGCACAACACAGGCCGCTCTATTAGGGCGCTTTTCTTTCAGGGTTGAGACGGATGCGTTTAAGCAGATTGAGCTTGGCCTGTCGCCAATCAGTCGTAGCCAAGGCTTATTGGGGCCGGGTCTGCTGAGCACACGTACGAGGGATGCTCTACAGTCCGGATACTCCTCACTGGAGGAAACGGACTGAACGACTCTGTTTTATAATTGATAGAATGATCCGCTCACTGTGACTGATTTGGGATTAGTTTCCTACACGCAAATGAATCAGTCAACAATTATTATGCTGCGTGTTACCGTGCCTTTAGTCACCAGTAGACTTGATGAGTAAACAACACGGAAATGCCTGCATGTATAGGGCTTTTATTGTAAAAAGGTAAGAACAGAAAGACCTGCCCCTGTTGAGGCAAAAAGGTGGGATAAAGTTGGCTGTTAGTTTGAACCACAGAAGCCATAATTTAACCGGTCGGGAAAAAAGATGCAAATAGAAAACTGTTTTCAAGTGTTCCCAGCACTTGACAGGCTCAAGTATCAAATCTTTTTTTATTGTCCCCAAGACTTAAAATTCCATGTAACCGGCAGAATATGGAACATAAAATGCACGGAGGCCACAGAGCAGTTGGGTATGATGATGCAGGTGACGAGGTTGCCAGCTGTCCTCTATTCTTACCATGGAAGCTTTAGAACTTGCCATTGTTTGCCGCACCACTAGGTCGCATCGTGACTGTGTACGGCACACCTTTTACTTCCTGCGTGACCCTGTGCACACTCGGCGGTACGATTACTGTCGGAGCTTGTAAAACAGAAGGGGAGGCATGGAGTGTTCGGCTGTCTGATGACTCAGTCTGGAATTTCCTATGTAAAACACCAAGGATTCCTCCCTGAGCAGGTGAGGGAGTGGGGGAGGTGCGGTGGGGGGGAGGGGGAGGCTGTGGTCAGCAGAAGGAGCTTTCCCTCCCCAGCTGTTGTTTAAGCAACATTCCATAATCCACAGCCCAGTCACCCTGTGCAAACTATTTGAGTCCAGAGTATGCCTTTATGCACATTTGTTATTGGAGGTGGGGCTGCTTGTTGGTAAATTCCTGCTTAGAAATCGCATACTACGACATCTAAATATTTATTTTTGTTTGTGTCCATTCCTTTAGGAAAAAAACAATGTTCATAAAGAACGCTCACCCGGAATGAGTAGCTGTCACAATTTACTCCCAGTGATGTCTCTTGCAAAATAGGAATTTGTAAATTGTTGTTCAGAATGTGGCTAATAAGCACGTACAATGTACCGTACAATAACACTTGATCTTATATTGGTTGAGTTCTGTGTAAAGCCGTTTAGTTTTAGAGAATGTTAACTGTTCAACTATGGACAATAAATATTTGCTCTTTTTGTGTAATAACAAGTTGGCATCCGTCAAAAATGCTTCTCTAAATGCCAACACTTTCTCCAACGAGAAAGGACGTAGGCGCATCAAGTGCCCCCCCACCCCGTGGACCTCGCCTGCCAGTCAGAGCTCACTTCACCTGTGACCAGTCATTCCCCTCACAGTGGCACACTGTTGGCGACCTCACATTCTGCACTCCTCTTCCTGTGCTCCTTACTCAGGCCCAATTGGAAAACAGTGCATCTTGCCTCCCACAGTAATATCCAGTTGCCATTGTTAGTGGGAGGTCTGCTCCAAGGAAATGGGAAAAGTAAAACTTTGGATCGGCAACATGTTTGACCCGTGACTCTTTGCTTGACGCTTTACCTTTTTTTTTCAGCAGGTGCTCCCTTCTGTGCGCTTATTTAAATGTCTGTAGTCATTAGATACTGAGCACACTTACGTTGGGTTTGTCTTGAGCTTCTGGAGTGTGTTAATCTGGATTGATAACTCTGACAATGTATTTCTGTGATTGATGTACTTCTTTCCAAATTTGTTTAACCTTGCATTATTTGGTCTCTTAGAATCTCTTTTGGAGTCTGACACCCCTGTCCTAATGATTATTAACAGTTAACTAAGGGAGCCTAGGATACAAGATGTTCTTTGACGACAATGGAGTCAGTTATTGTTGTGCAGATGATGATAATAAAGCACTTGAAACTCTGCTCCTAAGAACATAAAGCAGCGTAGCACATCTTATAACTTTTAAAACTGTGCGGTAGAGGTGCTTTCTGAAGCGATTTTCTCCATTAGTGATCAGGCAGTGTTCATGTGAATCTAGCCACTGTGCTCTCCCAGTATTCAGACCACCACACAAGCATGGCTTTTGTTCCAGGGTGAAAACAAAGGGCCGGTGAGTAAGCTTCAGCCACTGTTGTTGAGAGCAGACTGTAGGAACACTGGGGCTGGTACTGGGCCTGCTGTTGCACAGCTGATAGCATCTTGATGACTGGGCTAAAACTCCTCTGGGAGGCCCTGTTATGAAGACTTTATAAGCTTCCCGCTCCCATCTCACACGTTACGCTCCCGAGTGCCAAAATGTGCCAAACTACACAGCTCGAGACATGTGTGTGTGTGTGTGTGCGTGTTAATTGGCTGTTACATTTGTCTGCTGGCAATTATGCACAGTCGGTTTGATGTCATTCCCCTCCGACGGAGGCATTTATATACATAACTTATATACATAACTGAAAATACTTCAGTGAAAGTCTGCATGGAGACGGATAAAAAAAGTCATCCCCAAAGGCAGCATCAGTTCAGTTCATCCTTAGAGCGCTGCAGATTAAACCTTTTGGACCTGCTAAGTCAACACGTCTCTGCCGCGTGCTGTTGTGTTATTGTTCAGGTGTCAGTGGAGCCTCGGCTCATCACCGGCAGCCACCGCTCGCTGTCCACGCACTCAACAATGAGCACTTATCTCTGCAGGCTGCGCCACATTGGCTCGCCCCCCCCCCTACCCCTCCCAATGTCCCCCACATTATTCTGTCGGTTATTAGGTAAAGGGAATGCAGTCAAAAGAAAAATTAAAAAATACAAGGTTAATATCCCAGCAGCCAGAATAGCCTGATATCTGCAGATGTGAGTGTTTCCAGATCTTTAGATGTTGTAGAGGAATTATAGGTTAATCCTTTGTGGCCTGCTGGTGGAAAGCTTTAGAAACGGGTTTCCGTTGAAGGTTGAATGTGTGAGTGTTTCTGGGTGGGGGAGTTTTGAGAGGGCAGGCAGCAGAATGTTATCCAGGGATTTACCACCATGTATTATTATCTGACCAGTTCATTGTTGACTGGCAGGGAGGATATAGGTTAGTGCACAGTAAAGGGAGTCTCGTAAAAAATAAAAGCCAGCTCTAGTGATTGGTTTAAAATGGCGTCGCCCTCAGTGCACTGGCGGGATAATACTACCCATAAGCCTCTGACTGAGCCGTACAGCCATGCAGTTTGTACGGCCACAAATGTTTCATCATGCTTTAAAAAAAGGGGCCTGTGTTGAAATTGCATTCCTAATTAGGATTAAGGAAGGGGTCAGTCAGCCCGGACTAGAATGTGAAGCATTTGCAGCGAACGCAGCCGATGCCATCTGTGTAGTGCGAGGCTAATTCTGGCACCGAGTGTGGCGTGATTGACCACAGAATGTTTTGCGCAAGCGCCGGGCTTTTGACTGCAGCACAGATGAATCGAATATGAACCCCCCCACCACCACCACCCATCATGTTGGGTCACCTCCAAGCTGACGCCACAGAGCTTCCTGATGCGCCCGGACACCCGACATGTGTGGCACGTCAGATTGCTCTTATAACAGAGACACCGCGCCAGGGGAGACCCCAGCTTAGCCTCTCGGGCCCTGCGCTTGGATCCATTTTGACAAGGCTCGCTCGCTGACCCACCCTCCCGAGGCTGACCTGGACGGGAATAAATGAGCAGGCGGGAATAAATGTGCGGCCAATTATTTTGATTGTGAGGTATGGTCAAGGCCTCTCCAGGGTGCCTGAGAGGCAGCGAATGCTACCGCTGCTCGCGCTTTTTACCTGGGAGGGATTCCAATTGGCAGACTTTGGGGGGGTGGGTCTGGCTGGCGCTGACAGCCACTATAAATAGAGCCCGGCCATTTGACCTGTTCTCACTGCAGCAAGAAACAGCTTGTGATTGTAGGTTATTACCTGGAATTGTCCACATCATCATTAAGCCACACTGAGCTGCACATCAGCTGAAGTGTCCGGACTTAAAGAAATGTGACAGTTAGCACCCTTTGTTTTTTATTGAAGATCTGTTACATATTGTACTGGTGTTTCATATCAGTGAGGCACAATGTATTTTAGGAGATACTGGCAAATTATTATTCATTATGAAATAGTAGGTAGAGCCAGTAAATAAAAGCCATGTCAGAAAAACTGTGAAATTAGTAAATTAGAATATAACCACAGCAAAATATGGTATGGTTTAAAAATAGACACAGTTTGGCAGGTGCAATGGTTTAAAATCTCACGTGTACACTACGTGGATAGTGATAAAAGTGATGACATTTTTGTTGTTTCATTCATCCTCAAGTGAAATTCACGAGAGGAGTATTTACTGACACACTTTTCGTCACCGTAGAACAAGGCATTTTGTTCTCTTGTGACCCAACCACAGACCTTTATTCAGGCCTCTAAACTGACACTATGAGTATTGAACGTAGATAGGATACATGGCCCCTTTTTTGTACACATCTCAGATTTAATAGATCACGTCAAAGCAATTAATTCGAATTCTTAGACAAAATGCTCAGTTTTGTATTTGTATTGTATTTTGTATTTAAAAAAGTAATGTATCAATTGTTATACGTGTTGGTTGTGGTTAGGTCACATCTATGGCATATTAATCTCAAGGTGTCTATGATAAAATACAACCAAAATGTGAAACGATCGGTTATTGTTTCAGCCTCAATAGAAAATCTATTTTGTGCATCCCTAATTCCCATTATTGAACAGGTGACTCGCACAGTGATG
Organism: Apeltes quadracus; assembly: GCA_021346845.1. Classification (NCBI taxonomy): domain Eukaryota; kingdom Metazoa; phylum Chordata; class Actinopteri; order Perciformes; family Gasterosteidae; genus Apeltes; species Apeltes quadracus. The sequence goes on along the minus strand of CM037916.1, from coordinate 2,382,390 downwards.
AATCACGTCCGGACAGTTAGTGGAGGTGTGTGGTGTTTCAGGAGCGAGTGCAATACTGGAATTACTCTGCATCTCAAATAGAAGTTTATGCAGTGTAATTTCTATCCATAGAATCACTGGGTATTAGATGTAGGTCCACACAGTCATCCCGTCCTCAGTCATAACAGCCATCGACCATTGTTCCGTTTAATTGAGCAACTCATTCACTCCCACTGCCCTGAAACTGTGTCACTAAACAAAGGTCTCTATTGGCAGGCATTGCTGCTGAGAGCATGTGAAGAGGCAGTGTTGCACCAAACAACCGGACTCTTGGGGCAAGATGGTTCACATGAACTAAGTAATATCATTGAAGATCATCAGCGCCCTCTTAATGCGTTATTGTAATTCTGAGTAACTTTGGAGGGTTAGCTAAAGAACCAGAGCCTCACGCTTTAAAGGTGCTATCACACCAAAAGCTCAAGGCACTTTTCCTTTATTATGTCAATTTCATGTCAGATTGTTTGAGTTATGTTGTATCATGTGATATAAAATTAAAAATATAATGAACCCTGTGTGGTAGGGATTTGTCAAGCCTTTGGCAGAAGAAGAAGAAGAATTTACTTGTTCTGCTTGGTCTGGATGATATATAGTTAATTATTATAACTAAATATCAGTTTTTGTCATATGTCATCTGGAATAACTAGGGGGAAAGGACAAACATGCTTATGCAGGAGATACAGAAATATTTTTGGACAGGAGTGTCCCTCCCTTGATAATGTATCACAGCATCACAGCTAACCAAAAAGCCGCTGCGTGTGAGGTGAAAAAGTAAAAGTTGCTTTTCCCAGTCCTGTAAGCTAGTCATAGTGAGCTTGAGGTCAAAGTGAGAGCAGGCCAGATGCAGACGCTAACACTTAAACAAAGTGACAGGTTCCCAGGCATTCAGTGACACCATAGCTCCTCCCTTAACCACCCCCCACCTCCCCAAACCTTCCTCCCCTTTCTGCACTGTCATTGGCTCAGGCCGAGTCTTTGACCCTGCACTTGGATCAGAGGGCTCACCAGCAGTAAGGCACATGGGTTGCCGCGGCATCATCACCCTCACGGATGGGGGCATGCAGTGGCCTGGTATGCAAATGCAGAATAAATGAATACACAAGAGGCCCTTCTGGGTAAAGACGCACCGTGTTCGAGTACACCTGGATGAGATGGGATGCATTTGAATGCAGCCCTTATACCAGGATACAACTTTTAGTCTGACAGAATGAGCTTATCCACCAAATGCAGAAGGGGGATTAGGTGCATATGACCATTCATCCGTACTAGGAAGTGCTTTATATATGTACAGTATAAAGTAAAAGAGTCCCTCCTTTACATACGTTTGGAAGCAGTAGACCATCACTTGCCGATTAGAGCAGAATGGACCGTTTTCAGGAGTGGGCCTTAAAAGAGACAGCCCTAAACCTTAATATGTCCCCATTAACACTTTAAATCTCATATGTTTCATCCTCACAGACAAACAAGCGTCAATAAAGCCAATGCAATTTTGTTTTCGAAACTATTTTCAACTTAACATCAGCCGCCACATGCAGATAAATAGACGGGGAAGCAACAAAGCTGTGAATTCTGACCTGTCTTTTCAGGAAACAAATGAAGTTGAAACCAAAATGCCGACCTACTCAAAATAGCAAGCAGTGAATTTATTGGACCACTTCCCTCCTGTTCAGGATGTCATACATTTATACATACTTTCATACAGCTGCATATTTTACACACACTTCACACGCTGCTCTGGGTTCATCCTTTTATGGCTTTAAAAAGAAAACTAAATTGTATTTCAGTTGGTACTCTTTAAGCCTTCTTTGTGCTGACATTTGCTCAGCAGCTGAGGTAGCATCTGATGCATTTGTGGAGTGGAGTTTGCCTCCTTCTCCCACTCATCCACATGTGCATTCCCCTTGACTTGCCTCGACCTTTTGACACATTTCTAGACATTTTTGCGCAGTAACTGTTCCCCACAGGCGCTTTAAGTTGGGTAATGGATGAAGTGAATCTCAACTGTTGAATGCTTCTATTTCAGGTAATTCTATAGTTGGGCTTTGGCTCGTAGGACCAAAAGTCTGTGGTTGAAGGCTTGTGTATGTAATGAAAAAGAAGAACTAAATGGTTTTTCTCCAACCAATAAGGAGGGGATTTCCCCTGTCGATCCAACAAAGGGATTACTCAGCCAGAAAATCGTCTTCTGTTATATTTCATCTTGTGAACGTCTGTGCTAATTTGAAAAGTCTGAGTTGTTTGCATGTACTGTGGACGTAAGCCTAGGTATCTGTGTGTGATGAGGAGAGGAGAGTTGGTCCCACACACACACACACTGGTGGGTGACCACAGCTGTGACAATACAACCGAAGGGGATTGTTCCCCCTGCCAGGTCCGCCCTAAAACCTTTTCCTCTATGTCATCATGTCACAAGCTACCTAACCAGCTCTGAAGTCTGTTTAGTCACTTTCTCCCACAGCTACCCAACAGGTGGGATCCTGTCAAGTGTGGGTCACTGGGAGTGGTCGGGGTTTGACACGGCAAGTAAGACAGGAAAAAAAAAAAAAAAGAGTATGGAAATATCGCTGTGGCGGCCCCGCCCAACCCCAGCGCCTGGGAAGATGCCAGCTGGAGGTAATCAACCTCCAGCTGTACTAACGAGGTGCCTCTCCCAGGTGAAAAGGGGAAACACGGGAGAGGCACGAGAGAGGAGAAGAGCACATGGAGACACGACGTCGTGCGCAAGCGATGGCGGCGTGTGAACATAATAAAATAATCGATTGCACGTTCTCAGCGTCCTCATTCCGGGTCCCCTGAGTACCCACCCCGTTACAATCGCCAATATTGCTATGGGAACTGGAGAGCCAGAGTCTGGGATCTGGCTGTAATCGTCTCTCAGAAAGAAGCTTATGGTAATATGTGATGCTCTTATGAATTAATTTGTCAGGCTTTGTGTCCCTGCTGACATCATAGACTTTTATCAAAACCAAATTACCATGTCCTCGAGGGTAAAGCATGCGAGCCATGAGAGGGCTTTGGCAAGACACAGTTCAATTTTTTTTGCTCACAACCAGTCAGTGCTCCGGAGTCACAGTGCGTGGCTCAAACGGCTATAACTAAAGGACCGGAATTTGCTCACCTGAATTTGCTAACCTGAAATTATTCAGGTTAGCAATGGTTCACAATCCTGTCTTTTCTTTAGAAAACCTAGTTGTATTTCACTTCCAGACAGGGATACTTCACTGTATTACATTTGGTTTTACATTTGATAACCATTTTAAAACGACAATTATCAGTGCTTCTCGTTGTTATTCCTCATTTTTAATTGTTCGTCCTTGTGATTAAATCAGTTTTATCTTCCCATTGTCTTCTGGAAATTACTCTCTCCTTGGCTGTAAAGTGCTCGGGTCTCACGTTGAACTTCAAAGCAACGTGAGGAGGAACTCAACAGCCAACAACGTTAAACATTTAAAAGGTGTCCTTTGTGCTTTCAGCAGGGACATTCCAACAGATACTTCTTGGAGGGATGCACTCGTGAAACCCATTTAAACTAGGGCTGTCAAAAATGGCGTGTTAACGGCGTTAATTCGATGTTGTCTTTAATTACGTCAATTTTTTTAACGCATTGCGCAGTGTGACAAATTATTCAGGTCCGGAAAGTACCTTTTCCTCTAGTCTAGGAATAGACTTCATTTTATACAACACATTACTGCCACCTGCAGGCATAAATCAGTACTCATCACAATAGATACTCATTAGGGGTGGCACGGTACATGAAGAAAGGAGTTGGAGGATGCGCCAGTGTCGGATAAGTCCGGTGTGTGTGAACATTTTGGATTTGGAAAATACCGCCGACATGATGCGCTAACGTTAGCGCATCATGTCGGCGGTTAGCTAGCTAGGCTTAGTTAGTTAGGCCGACTAAGTCGACTTTGGTCGACTAAGCATTTCTTTGGTTGACTACAGCCCTAATGTATTCACTTCTACAAACCAGTAAAATATTCATCACAGGATGCGGTCTTGGAGGGGACAGCCTGATGAGACCGTCTGCTTTCCCCCCCTCTGGTTTTCCTATCCCCCCTCTGATTTTTTTTTTTTAATCTCCGGTGGGGACAAGGATTTCCCCCCCTTGATAGCGATGAATGCAACTTAACTGATCGCCTACTTAAACTCTTGAAATCTTCAGTGTCGATACATCAGAGCAGCTGTTCAGCAGCCTTCTGGCAGACGGCGCATATGCGTGTGCGGATGCAAGTTCCGCGAACATAATGCATAATCATGGACACGCGCGCGTATCCGCGGAGGTGCGCCAGTCGACAGCATCCCCAGGTCAGCCCGCATGCCGACACCGGCAGCAAAAAAAAAAAAATACCCCCCTCTGCTTTTTTGTCAAATCGCACCCTGAATACAAATGAAGTAAGACAATGTTATACGGCGATTTGTATAAACTTCACATATATGGACTGAGACTCAGTTGCAGCTCAAGCAGCACCAATACGAGAGGACTTTCGGAAACGGCAACCGGTTGGGATTAAGTGAAACTGGGGTGTGCGTACTTTGATGTCTGCGCCTCCGAAGGGGCGTGGGAATAATCTCCAGAGGCACGAGGCAGAGATGCTCCACAGGGAGATATCACAGGGTTGCTTAATTGAACCTTTCTATTTATGGCACAGGCCTCACCTCTCTGGATTCACTGAACAGCGAAACAAGTGTTTTTTTCCCAGGAGGAACAACCGACAAGAAAAAGAGGGATTCATTACACAGGAAATACCCAGCTCCTCTGTGCCTATTGTATTATTCAGATGTAAAAAAAACAACCTTTGGGCTTCATGAGGGCATTACACCAAAATTGCAGAGAGAAGAAACATGCCCCATGAGGACGGCAAGGGAGATTAAGAAAAGAGAAGAAAAAGTATCGAGATGTGTTCAGCCGAGAAGGACAACGCAGAGGAGGGAAATGGAGACCTGTAATTCAGGACGTATGTAGGTCACAGAGAACCTGCATGGTTATTGTTGGGATTTCCTATCCCCCCGAGTTGGTTGATGAGAAGAATCCAATACGGCACTCAATTAAAGTAAAAAAGTTTATTTAGAAGAGATAAAGTGCTACATGAGCAATCCTCCGCAGGTATACCTGGAGACCTGAACCACGCTTCGCAAGCTGTCCCTCTCAGAGTCCGTCCGCTGTCTGACTCTGCTCTTTTTTATAACCTCTCTTGTCCTTGAACGTTGGTTCAACCCAGTTCATCCTTCTGTAACATTCTGCCTTCCCCGAACAATGAGTGCCTGGTACTCCTTCACGTAGCCTTCGGCCTTGCCCTGAAAATGGGTTCAAACTGGCTCTCCCTTTGGCCAAAGGTGCGCTATCTCAGATAATATTTGATCTTCATTTTTCCTGTGCTCTCCCTTCCACAATTCACATTGTCTGCCTTTATATGGTCTTATCCGGTCACACCATCTTTTCTACAAGTCAAAAGATTATAAAAAAACACACAAACCCACATCTCACATTATATAGGTAATAATCTAACGTACAGTACACCTCTCAAACCGACCTGGTCATAGCTCTAGTGTGCCAGATAGTAACACACAACAAGGGTTCTTTTTATCTCAGATAAAGTCGCATCACCTTTTAGCAAATGAGCAAATCAGGGTTTAAACCAAAAATAAAGACTTTAATCCGTATTGAGGCTCACTTACCCAAATTAAAATACATTCATGAATAAATACATTTGCTGTCAGCAATTAGTAAGAACAGTAAAAAAAAAGGACTTAAATGTCAGTTAATCAGTATTTCTGAACAACACATCACATTCTTTGCTAGCTAGCTAAAACATTCGTTAGCTTCTCTGCTGAGCTAACATGTTAGCCTAACATTTCTCCCTCTCTAAAAAAACGTATTGGCCTCCTTAAACAAGTTGACCTAATAAAAGATGACAAATGTGGTTTTATTTAAATAGGTTTTCAAAACCAATCTGATTTAAAGAGACGTTTAGCGGGAGTTGTGTCCCATTTCAGAGTGACCAACTAAATATCTGTACATAAGTTAGCATTGGTGCGAGAGGTGACGGCAAGACCTCTGAGGCTATTCAAGGAAGGGTACAGGCAGGATGGGTATGACCAGAGAAGGACGTGTCAGACGGACCGGAGGTCAGATGGGAAACACTGCTCTCATAACACACGCTCAGCACTTCGTGAGCATGTCCAACCGGACGGTCCAGCTGTTTGTTGCTGTTGCCCGGTCAGAAAAAGACACAGCAGTTGCTGAATGGATTGCTCAAATATATTAGATATCAATACTACTGTTACTGGAATTGGGATGACCAATTGAACAGCAAAAATGCGACTATTGAGACAATTCTGATGCTTTGAATAATTTCAGTCTTCGGTTTGTCCAAAATCCAAAGTAAATCGTTTTATCATCAGAGAACAGATTATCAAATAGAAAATACAAGATACTGGTTGAAAGACATGTTTGCATTGTATTTCGTTGCTATTACATTGTTTCCCATATAATATCCCCTTCCTCTTTCCTGCCTTTTTTTTTGGCCAAAAGACGAAACGTCTTCATCTTTCTGTCTTTTGATACTATTGAAGGGTGAAATTTAAATCAGTGAAAAGTTGACATTAACATAAGAGATGTTGGCACTTTCAACATGTCACATTTGGTTGCCTGCTTTAAATGTCTCTGTCTAAAGTTAACAGACCCATCGTAGTAGTGTGACATACATCTCATCCAAAGGTCCAGATCCGTGGATTGTTTCATCCTTTGTCTATATTCTCTGCCTCTAATTTTTTATACAGAAGTGCTAAAGGATCAGTTCTTTGTGAGCCGGTGGTTGTGAGGGGGGGTTCATGCGTTTTCCTGGACAGCTGTATCCACGGCAGACCCTCTCCAGCTTTTTACGTCTACGTCAAGCTCACTTAGGCGGGTAATCTGCACTAATACTCTCAGCATTAAGAAGGAGCACATGGGGGGGTTGGAAGGGGCTGAACTCCATTAGCTCTGTCAGACAAGAAAAATCTTGAGCGCCACATTTAATGGAAAGTCATAGAGCTAAATGAATCACCTGGCGTAATTTATTGACATCTTTGGATTCTATTTCGACGCAGCTCCTTCTGATACCCTCTGCATACATGGCCTAGTTAGATTCGGCCTTAAGTTACACATTACACGCTGTATTTTTGGAGCTCCTAACCAGAGGGAAGCAGGGACATGCCGCGCATACACAGCTTTTGTCACAAACATAAGCATGTTTCCATAAATGCGTTGATGGATTTAGGTTGACGGACAAGGAAACCTGAACAGACCCGTTCATTTTGCATGTGTACAAGGATGTAGCTGCATTAGAGCTCTCACAGCTTTGTATCTGACAGCTTTTCCACTGTTGCTCTTCGCAATTCTTTTGTTGAAGTTGTCAGTGAGCAAACATTACTTTTTCTTTCTAGGTTGTCTGGAACTTTTTTCATTTCAGTTTTTGATGCTGTACAGCTAAACCTATCCCACCTGGGAACTCTGTTGTCTCTGCTGCCGAAGCAGCATCAAGATGCAAAGCCAAACCAAATATTTATTATAATTAGCAAATCAGAAAATATGAAGATTTGATGTTGTCTATTGAACTATTGAGCGTTATTTAAGTAGTTTGGATCGCGAGCAGGTCAGCCCACTGTAGCTCCTGTTTGTTTGTGTGGAAGACTACTGGAACAATTTGTTTTCATACTCATTATTTTGCACTAACATACATACAGGAATATGAAATGGGTCAGCAAACTCCTGAGATGTGGGTCTTTTATTGTCCGGTGTAGGTGTGACCTACTTTTGACCTCCATGCTAGTCGTTACTGTCGGGGGCGGCTAAAAACAAGCTGTCGTCTTGTCATGATCTCAAGAAAGGCTGCAGGCTAATCAGCTTAGCCTGTCTGCTCTAGCAGGTGACCCTGGACACTTCTGTGGAGCCAGAGGACAGTTGTGAAGGACAGGGCCTCCTCGTTAGAGCTGTTTTTTATGAATGAGAGGCACATGACCAGTTCCAAACACTAATTAGAAGACATTCACAGCTAAACACTGTCCACGGCATTTACTGTCCACCATTTACTGTATTCTTTTTTTTGTCTCAACGCTGTGTTTTTTGTCCTGTTTTGATCATAGTTTGTCTCACTATGGTCCTTGTTTTTTGGTAATTTTGCATTCTCTTTGTTAGTGTTTGTCTTTTGTTGTTTTCCTCTATCTTATTGAGGCTGTTTTTTGTCTCTCTGTTCACTATGTGGTTGCTTTTTTCTATGTATGTATGTATGTATGTATATATATATATATATATATACATACACATATGTATATATAAATACATACATATATACATACACATATGTATATATAAATACATACATACATACATACACATATATACATACATATATATATAATATAATATGTATGTATGTATGTATGTATAAATATATATATATGTGTATGTATATGAGAGAGAGAGAGAGAGACAGACACACACACACGGGGCTCGTCAGGCGTTTGAACTACTGGCATGGTGAGCTTGTCCTGAAAAGGGCACATGCCTCTGTGCACAATTATGCACTGTGCATGGAAACAGCATCCCCACCCTCAACAGGCCCACAATGGTTTGACCAACACAACTAAAAATGGAGGCTGGACGCTCGGGACATGGCCATGGCAAGAGTATTACCATGTTCAGATTCTTGCCCCGACAAGGCATTGATATTTTTCTTCTTTAAAGTGTGTTTGTGAAATGATTGGAGAGCCTTAAAATCAGAACGGCAGGTCAAGCGGATGTCTGCTGGTCATCGACGCGTCATGAATACTCTCACATTGCACCGTCTCCTCTCTCTGTTTTTTGCAGGCTACTACAGCACATTGGCAGTGGTGTTAAAGACAAACAACGAATCACCATGGACCAACGAGTTTGACCGTAAGAGTTAATGATTAAATACCCACAAAAAAATAAATAATTCACTTACTCACTCATTCACTCATTAACGTCCCTCTTCTTTTTTAATTTTTTTTTAAGAAATCGAGTTATCCTGTTTGATTGAGTCCATTTCCACAACCAACCCCAGGATCGAATGGAAGAAGATAACAAATGAGCGGCCGAGTTACGTGTACTTTGACGGGCAGATCTCAGGTGAAATGCACAAACAATCCTTTTTTTTTTTTTTTTCCTACACGTACATTAATCCGAGCCGACGTTGTTGACCGGGCCTTTCCCTCCAACAGGTGACCTTGAAAACAGAGCGTTGATCCGCGAACCGGCCACGCTACTGATAACCAACGCCACGAGGTCGGACACGGCCAAGTACCGCTGCGAGGTCACCGCCGCCAACGACCAGAAGTCAGTGGATGAGATTGTGATCGACCTCGTTGTCAGAGGTACGCCAACTTAACCTGCATCTATTTTGCTAGTAGGCCAGTAATAAAGTCAATGTCTATTCTACCTCGGTCAAATAAAATTTGACATTGAGCTTCTAAATCGTTTACTTTTTGTACATTCTTTTCAGATATGCTTTTTTATATGAGCTCAAACACTTCTGCTTGGTCTCGTCGCAGCATTATTACATTGGTGCTTTTAATTATCGCCCAGCCCCTGAACATATACAACAAATTCATTTTGCAGCGGCAGCAGGTAGAATGAACACAAAAAAGCTCTGTTCTCGTAGGCCACTTTTCTCTTTTTAGGAACGCTATGTCAAATAGTGATGGGATGGAGTTCGGTGTTCGTACCGCGCTCCGACTACCAGCGAGCCCTGCTTGACGCCACGTGGAGTCCAAGATGTGACACATGAAAATAGAATTCTTCTAAATGCAGCAAAACAAGCCGTTCTGGTGCTCTTAAAAAGAGGGACCTCGTGAAGTGATTCACCCCTCTGATGCTGTAAGATGAAACCGTGTTGTAGGTCGCACCAGCCCTTTGGCATACACGCGAGGATGTGTTGTGACCAGACCTGCCCAGCTGCAAAGGCGTGTTCAGAGCTATAAGGGGAAACCTCTGAAACTGCATCCGCTCCGAAATGCAGTTCTAAAGAAAGCCAGTGCTGCATGTTTTGGATGCATTTTTGGCACAGGCTTTTGAAAATGGTCTTGTCAGTGCTGTAAGTCCCGTGGCCAATGCAGGGTCGGGGTGACATTGATTTAGTTAGTTTTAAAAAGCATCAGAGTCAATCAGCAGGCAACATCTTTGTTCTGCTATGTGATGCTCTTCTGAAGCATAAAAACTTTTTTCTCCCTTCACAGTGAAGCCGGTGGTGCCGAAATGCAGCGTCCCAAAGTCAGTGCCTTTTGGGAAGTCGGCGGAGCTGAGCTGCTTGGAAGAGGAGGGCTTCCCAAAGTCCCAGTACCAGTGGTTCAAGAACAGGGAGGAGATTCCCGACGACCCAAAGTCCAGCATCAAATTCTTCAACTCCTCGTACACGCTGAACACAGACTCTGGGACTCTGGTCAGTACGCATGTGGGTTTTCACACAAGGGCATTGCAAGGATAGGGCAGCAGCGGGCGGGCTCTGATGCCAATGTGCAGGGGCAGATATTTTGGGGAGACAGTTGATGATGCAAAAGCGGCTTTAAGCCACGCGGGGAGCCTACTGTCCTCGCTTGCACATTCCTCAACTGTGGACCCGCGTGGTGGCTCGCCCCAAAGAGGTGGCACGCTACGTGTAAGCTGTAAACTCCTGTTAGTTGCTACTTCAGTAATTGTTATTTTGAGAGTGGGCACAGAAACACTGTTATCCTACTTCTGACACTCCTTCCTTTTAGATATGAGGACTGACATTTAAATCTGTTATTTCGTAATACGTTACATAGTTAAACCAGGACCAGAACTGTCTTTTTAGGAAGACTCATACATACAAATCCGAATGGGTCATCCTACCCAATATGACTAAACTTCCAGCATGAGCATCAGGGGTTTACATCAATCCTGATTGTGTGCGTGATTTCTCCAATACAGAAGTTCATTGCAGTCAGAAAAGAAGATGCAGGCGAGTACTCGTGCAGAGCGAAGAACGATGCAGGATACTCCCAGTGTCCGCCGCAGCAGATGGAAGTCTGTAAGTGTGTCTCACATTTATTGTTAAAATGTATGTAACAAAAGGTACCTCTATTCTGGTAACACCGATAATGTGTCCTTTACAGAAATATGGAAGGCCTTATTCTACTGTGTCAACCTGCCTTTTAAGATGAGATTAACTCAATGTATTTCATCTCTGCTTTCTGACTTGACCTCTGCAGACGATATCGATGTTGTTGGGATTATACTGGGAGTGCTGGTGGTGGTGGTGGTGCTCGTATGTATGACAGCGGGGATCTGCTGTGCGTACAAGCGAGGCTACTTCTCGGGCCAGAAACCGACTGGAAACAAGTAAGACAGGTGTTCCCACATTGATCCATGAATACACGCGTCACTCTTCGAGCAGCTCTGATCCAAACTGTCCACCTGCTTTGTGTCTTCTAGTTACAAAGTTCCAGCTAAAGGAGATGGAGTGGACTACGTCAGAACAGAGGATGAGGTTTGTACGGAACTTGTGCAGTTCTAGATGTCTATAGAATTTGCACATTTTAAAACTTTGTATCATGGGGTATAATAATTCATATACATCACCGTGTAAACCTATAATTTATATATATATAATCTTCTTTGAATTAAAAATTTGGCAGTATCTTTTAAAAAAATGCGCTAATTTGAACACATTTCCAGAACAGAAATCTGAAGAATTTGTCAAGATATTGAACTCAAATGTTTTTACAAACGGAATTCGGGGTTTTGTGGAATCTTGCTTTTGTGAAAACTCCTCTGTGTGAAAAGGAAACCGTAGAGTTTGGCATTTTTTTTTTTTGAAAACGGCCTTTATAAATATCTTTTGTATAATTTATATAGAGGACACTATGGGTGAACAGGGTAAACAAGACAACTTATAGATATCAACATTAAAATCAACAGATGCAAATATACATAAATAAACACAGAAATGTGTCCTTTGCACTGCCTGAATGAAGCTTAAAAGCACAAAGATGTGACAAGGTGTGAGAAACGGTTCTTAACTTCACCTTATGGCTGTGTGTTCTGTGCAGGGAGATTTTCGACACAAGTCGTCATTCGTGATCTGAGGATGAAACGGACGAGGGGTCTCTGAGCGGGGGACGTGGCCTGTGGGGACCTTCCGCAGAGCCGCCACAGTCCACACGCCCTGAGCCCTCGACGCAACCCAAAATCCGACCGCTCAAGTTTGCCAAAGGTGACGAGATTTCACGGGACAGCAATACATGGAACTTTAGACTACACAACGTAGGGGACTGAGACCGTCGGCTCTTTACTGCCACCAACCCAATTCTTTTGCTCAATTGTGGAGTTCTTGTTTTACAGCTGTTGCATGGTTTGAAAAATACAGGACGAGTTGGAGGAAGCGATTCTTTGTTCTGCCTAGTAGAAATGGAGGAGCGTCTTCCCTCCTGAGTCAATCCATCATCACACCTTTCTACTTTTGCTTCGAAGCCCTCTCGTCATTTGTATAACCTTTCTTTTCTACTATTGAAATTTGTCAGACTATTTTTGATGGAATATATTTTAAAAATGCCTATAGATAATGGTTTACTTTTTTAAATATTTGTAAAATACTAACATGTATTATTTAGTTTTTTCTGTTTAGTTTTTTGTTGTTTTTGGTTGTGGATAAAACAAATGTATGTAACACTCTAACCACATCAGACTGGCCGCACCTCTGCAATCTAAGAAGAAAGACAGACAAAAAGACTTGAATCTGCATATCGCGATGGGGTTCTCGATCAGCGGTCTTACATATTTGATTTCCCGCCCGCTTTTTGACTCCTCCATGTTCATGTTTGTAGATAGTCTTAGTAAGAGGCTTTGAAGAGTGCCAGTCCAATGCTGTGAAACACTGCACGCAATCAGTGCTGCATTTTCTTGATTTTAAGTGTCCTTCTATGCTTGCTGTTGATCTTTGTATATATTGAATATACTGTCTAGGATAGAGTTTTGTTGTCATGTGTTTGTCAGTATTACACCATAATAATTATGTTAATAATAATACAGGGTTTGTCGGTTAACCTTCCAGGCCCCCAGAAAAGGAAGTTTTAATACTAGATGTGCTACTGTGTTTTTTGGGTAAAATCCCTCGATTTGATTTCTGAATGGAAACAAATTGGACCAAGGACAGAGACTTTATTTTGATTACTGACTATTTAAGTTACATTCAATCAACGCACCGAGAACATCAGTGGAAATGTGACTGTACAGTACATTCACAGACTCCTCCGTTAGGTGCCCAATCTGACCGTGTCCAATCGGTTTCAAAGCAGGTTTTTTTTCCTTTCTGATATTTGTGCAAATAGAGAGAATACCTGATTCTAACCTTTGTTGTTTTAGTTGATCTGACCCGACAGTGATATACAGCTGGGGTCTGGAGGGTTAACAGTTGTACTGATTGTGTGTATACATATAATTTCTCTTTCTCTCTCTCCACAGATTGTGTTTAGTGGTGGAATAATTTTAATTGAGGCAATATGAAACTCTTCCATTTGTAAGACTGAGAAAAGGTAACATTTGATCATATAATTCATATCAGCACAAATATGGAAGCATAAGAGGCAAGTGAGAATCATTTGATTTTATTTCTCTGATCTTAAGATACTTTGACTTAACAGTTTTGAAAAAATAAAGATTATATCAGGAAAATCTTTGAAACTTTTATAAAGAATTCTTGGTTTAAAAAAAATTGAAAAGAATAAAAGGTAGAAGAACTGAATAGTTTTCACTGATGAGAAAATAATCAAGAAAAGGGACCCTAGCAGAAGCTTTTTTTAGGCTTTTCTTCAGTCATTAACAGAGGTGAGAAAACTAATTACATGACTATGAGGAAATGTATTACCAGAATATTTTTTTCTCACTAGCCCCTCAAGGCTTCCATACATGAACAAGAGCTTCTGTTCCGTTCTGATTTGACTGTTGTGCCCATATTCGGAACAAACTGGCTTTCTTGTAAATCTTGAATCGAACAAACATACCTGATACGTATCAGCTCACTGACCTCTTGTTCAGCTGTTATGGAGTAAGAACTGTGGTAAAATGTTAACCGAGTACTAGTCATGGTAAGGATGATCTGCCGAACGTTTGCACAGAGGAAGAAGAGACACTGCTTTTGCTTTAAGCAACCGTGAAAAAAAATGAATCCATTGACAGTTACATTACTGTTTATGGTTACAAGTCACGCAGCACGGCGACACATATGTTTTCCCCAACTCCAGTTGTACAAATTTCGTTCCTCTTAAGTGCCTTCTGCCGGAAGAGTAGTACGATTTCTCCACAGCGGTGCTCCACCCCACCCCCTCGTGCGCATGGCTATATGATGCTGTCAGAAGCGCCATGTTTTACATCTATTGAACCACCCGCGTGGCGTTTGAGAGGAATGATGACACCGTAAAGTTCCCCCCCTATCTTTTACTTATGTATCTGAACATTTGTAAATAGTCTTTTTTTAATAGTTTTGAAGGACATGTTGAAGTAGAAATACAAATATATTGGTGCCTAAATATAGTGTGATTATTTTTGGTAGACACACAGCACTATTGGGCAAAAAGGAAAAATGGACACACATTGGCATGAGAGTTCTGGGTTCTAACCCGTTTAAAAAGACTCACTGTCCTGGTGTGTTTTTCTCTTACTTTCATTTCTAACGCCTACAGCCAGGGTTGGAGGCCATTTTATTATTGAACCCCCGCGCCACTCAACGGCTTGCAACAATAAACACGATGTCCAAACCGAGAATTTGCCCAGTATTCATGAAAAGTGCCATGCAGCTGCAATGGAGCTCTCATTATTCCGCTGGTTTCGAGAATTTGAAAAAATGAAAACATTTATATAAAGCCCAGCTCATGCAAAGCGTAGCCCGCAACAACTAACAGGACTTCCAGCTTCACGTAGGCACACATGCACCCCACAGGCGGCCCCTCAAGCGGGGCAAAGATGGGAACTTCGTCAACGAGATGGAGAGAGGCGGCTCACAGTCTGTGTCAAAGCGAGTTCGCTCATAGTGTTTGAGCTCTAAGATGGCAGCGCTTCACTGATCCAACACCAGAGGAACTGTAATCAACTGAGGACTTGGTACAACGTGTAAGAAAGCGGGATGCTCTGAGCCGAGCTTACATACAGTAGAATATCCATCTGGGGCCTGCTGGGGGGTTGTTTGTGTTCTTTTCAGAACCACTTTATTTGTGATTAATAAAAACTCACTTCTAACATTCCTGGAATCGTTATTTGTGTTGCTTCTGTGTGAGACAAGGATTTCTGCAGATTGTCATTTTGAAATTTCTCCTCCGATCTTCTTAGATCATCCTCTGCTATCCACAGAATATTTTTTTCTATACATTGAACTACATGTAAAGTCCACCCCGGCAGCATCTTTTTTTTATCTAAAACATTAAATCTATCAGTGGGAATGAAATCATCCACTTTCTACTCTCAAAACATCTTTCTTGCTACCCGTCATAAACGTGCCAACTGGAGGCAAGTCCCAAGGTAAGTATGGAGCCAAATCCAAAGCAAAGGTTTTTATCATTTGAAAAACAAATGTGAACCTAAAAGTACTTTTTGTCCACATATTTGTTTTTTGTCTTTTTCCAGACTAAAACTTAAACCTCCAGGTTCACATTTGTTTTTCAAATGATCAAAACATTTTGCCTGGATTTGGCTCCATGAAAGGGCATTAGAATCAATGAGCTCACTGGGGGTGATGTACTGTAGTTAGCAGCGCAGCCAGCAGACCCTTTTACTTAATTAGCATGGGAGGAAGAAAAAACACCTTTTTGATTGTAAATCTGATGAATTCTCCCAGATTATAAAATCTATGGTATTTAGTTGACTCCCTTTAGCTGCACACTCCAACCCTGAAAGTTATGCAGCATTTGTCTCCTCAGTTAGGAGCCCGGCCCCCTACTGCCGTACGGTCCACTTCACCTGTTCAGTCACTTCCAGAGCACCTCCTTTCATTTTTTACACCATACTCCCAACAGTATGCAAGAAACATGTTCATAGACATGTTAACAATGTTTACTAAGATCATAAATCAAGAGAGAAGTAGAGTCACAGTCCCATAGATGTCTATACAACTAGAAGAGTCGCCCCTTGGTGGACATTAGAGAGGATGCAGCTTTGCCTTTAAATTAAAAAAGAAAAGAAAAACTGAATTAAACACACATTTTTCTGGCACCAAGAAAACTCTGTAGGGTGCCCTTTAATCCTGGTATGGTAATATCAAGGATTCATTTTGCTTGGAATTCCATCTTTCTGGATGCAGGGGACTTCAGAACATGAAATCCAAAAACATTTTAAAAGCTTAAGGGTTTTTTTCAACCATACACATCAAATTATTTCTATATAAATGATGTTTTAATTACATTAATTGAGGCGACAGAAATAACTAGCAAGAGAGGTGAGAAAAAAATGTTCCCATCTCGATTCAAACAAGGATTTCGCATTTAAAAAAACTAACGTATCAATCGTAGATTCAGACAGATATAGCAAAAGACTCTTAGGCTATACATTTCATAATAGTTATCATTGTAATGGTATCTGATTGGGTCACATCTGAGTTACAATTGGCCAGTACTTTTTTTCCTGTGCTGATATGAGGGTTTCAGGACAAAGAATGTCTCATGTATATAGAATTTAGGCAAATTTGTGATATAAAAAAGAAAAGAAAAGAAATTTGCCTTTTTCTCATATTTCCTGGCGGTGTTTCACTGGACTGTCTGTAAAAGCCAGAAAAGCGGCGTCACATGTGTCTTCCTCAAGGACCAGCAGGATGCCCCACAAGAAAGCACCTGCTAATTGGTTAGCCACATTCTAGACATAGACCCGTTCCAGTTGTGCTGTCAATGGCTGCAGTAAACAAACGAGCAGACGCCAGAGAGGGAAGCAAATCGTACTCGACAGAAGGATAGGGACTATTTGGAAAAATATCACAGCATAACTGTGATGAGGAGACACATTGACAAGATATTTGTCCGCATCAGCGCAAAGATCCATCTGCTGCTAACCTCACAGTACCAACATTTGGTCTCGAGCTAGAAGGGCCTCGTTAAAAGTTTGCAGTCATTCGTCTAAACATGGAGAGGAGTTGTTCGAATTTCCCCATACGACACTCAGATGTTGCAGCTGCCTGATCACTAACAACTTTTTTTTTTCACCGTCTCAAAAGTGAGTCACTGTTATGGAGGAAGCGTTGGGGCGCCTCGATCTATGAAAAAAATCAAAGCCCTTGGGATGTCAATTAACTGTTGTCTTTTTTCAGAATCACCAGAACTAATTACGCGGTCAAAGAAAATCTGTTCCCAAAGGATTGTAATAAGCTGAAGTAACACAATACACGATAAAACTTTTTTTCCTCTTCCTCATACTTTAGCCACTACTTGTCCCTATAGCCCCTATTAGATGTGGTGTTTATACCAAAATTACTAGGACGTTCTGCTGCACCTGATTACATTTCCTGGTATGCCAGTCTGCATGCCTTTCTGGCAGGAAGGGGCAAAAGGGTCAAAGTTCAAGGTGCCACATTATGAGAAAGTAGTGTGACCCAATTGCATGCACACTGTATGGAACGGTGCATACCTTGTAGGAACAGCTGCAGTGTGCACTAAGAGTAAAAAGAAAAGTAAGCGTTTTGAAATGCAGCTTAAATTTCTGAGAACAACATATTCATTAATAATCCTGGAAACAGGACTTGTTTGGAGGAGTTAGATGCTCGAACTATGTATGGTAACGTTTGCTACATGTTTGAGCGCAAGGTGAAGGAACAAATTACAAATATATATATATATTCAGCGCAGAGAATATATACATATATATGTATATATATATATATATATATATATATATATGTGTGTGTGTACACACACTAGGGCTGCTAGCAGCACTGGACTGGTCCTCGACCGGATAACCCTTTCGGCCCTTAGTTGTCGTCAACCGCAGGCGTCCTCGACCGCATTTGTAGCCGTCCGGCCAGTGCTTTGACGTGCGGGGAGAGGACCCGCACATATACATATATGTTTATATATATATATCATTTATCATTTTAAATGAAAACTAAACTAAAGCTTGATATTAGTAAAATCCCTAACAGTCAATAACTGTATTAAAAGATATTAGCAAGACAGCTGAGGTGTTGATGTCATCAAGTCAGCTGCTGTTCCAATTGCAGAAATGACTGGTCTCCGTTTTCTCCTACCTGTGGACTATCTATGGACTGTCTGTGGACCATCTATGAATGGGAATTTAAGGGTTTTTACATAAAGATCCCCAGGTGCCATGCACATGTCCCGAAAGACCTATTTTCAGTTTGGCCTGACCTCCATACAGCAAGCAGTCCGTTAAAGTTGAGCCGTCTCTTCGGTCTCTCGGATTGCTGGAGTAACTCTTTGCACCGCACCACAGCGCAGAGTGGCCAAAGATATATGACACCCACTTCTATCACCAGCCAACTTCTGGTCATTTTCAGGTTAGAATTAAAAGCAAACTATTATCACTCACATGATCATTCCACTTCAGTGCACTCCTCTCCACTGCAGAGAGTACACTTCCCCAAGGTGTGATTTGGTGATTAACCAGGACATTCTGATGTATGATGCTAAAATTATGATTTTTCAAAATCCGAATTCTTATAATATTTACAGTCAAGCATTATCAAGGTCTTAAGTATCAGGTACCAACTGTTGGGAGGCATCAGATTAACCTGTGAGGAACAAGGTGTTAAGTAAAAAACCCTCAACTTTCTGTTCCCACCAGGTGGCGCTATGACTAATGTTAAAAATAATCATATGGATGTCTATAGGGTGAAAAGTTCCTGAAATCTGAGACATATGGCGCAGATTAGATAAAATACGGTCGAGTTACAACAACTTCAATTTTCAATGATTAATTGCAGCGCCCCCTATTCTTCAAATATTCTCAATAAATTAGGGTGTGTTCAGAGGTTCAATGTCTACATATGTTACATATTTTGGTGTTATCCAAAACTAGTTAAATCGGACATTCGGGGCGGAAACTGGTCTAGTAGGGTACGTTTCACTTCTCTAGGGGGCGCTATAGAGAGATTTCTTTGCACCCAAAATTATCAAACAGTCTTTATCTTCATGCCAAATTTAACAACTTTTTGAACATGATAAAGCCCCCAAAAAGGCCCTTAAAGTGTGAGAAGTATAATAATAATAATAATAATAATGATAATAATAACTAGGACTGCGGGGCAGTACTGAACGGGCCTGAGCCGCATGTCAGGGGGGCCAGCGGCCGGCCGGACATGCAGTCAAAAGGTGAAAAAAGAAAATGAGAAAAAAAAGAGTCAGTGCCAGCCAGGAATCAAACCCAGAACACTGGTGTCTAAGTCTGTGTCCTTATCTCTGAGCTACCATCTGATCTGAGAATTAGAAGAAAAAACGTCACTAAAATATGTAAGATTACGTCCTTTCAGTCAATGCAGAGAGGAGCAGCTTATCACAACACTTCTGCTCCATCAGAACTACACACGCTGTGAACCACACACGCTGTATGACCTGTACTTTTATCAAGTGGACCTTTTCTCTCCAGTGAGGATGTGGACAGAGGTCCAGTCATGTCAGTCACAGTGGGATATTTGACCAACTTGATGAGTTTGTTTCATTCTGCTGATATGCAGGAGAAATATGCACAAAGCTGTGGCCTCCAAATGAGTGCACGTGCATCAAAGCAGTTGGTTGGCTGCGTTATGAATATGTGTAGGGGAAGCTATTGAGCCAAAATGCCATTAGGTAGCATTGAATGCACTGAGATCAGGAGGGTGACCTCATATAAAAGTGTAAAAACGTTGCATTTAACTTTGCCAATAGGTGGCGCTATATATATTTTTTGAATCACTGCATGACAATACTTTAAGGCCTACACAATGATGAAAGTTGAAAATTCTAGCCAAAAATACCAATGTTCCTTGGAGTTCTAACACTTTACATTCACAAGAAAATTGCCCAAAATCGCCCAAAATGGAGGCCAGCTCACGCCCAGGTAGTTTCACGAAAATGATTGATTCTAATACGATAGGACCACACGTTTGTCAGGAGCCATTTACCTGACTTTGAAATCGATCGGGTGTAAACTGTCGGAGGAAATGGTTCATTTGTAAAAGCAAAAAGAAGCAAATTATCGCCAAAAATGGGCGAAAAGTGCACATATTCAGCAATGAATAACAGCGCCCCCTAGTCTTCAAATATTCTGGCAAAATCAGGGTACGTTCTTGGAGGCAATCCGAACATGTGATATCAATTTTGGTGAAGACAGGCCTTGTAGTTTTGAAGTTCTGAGTCTTTCAGAAAGAAGCCACGCTCCTGAGAAGTTGATTGTGTTTTTGTAGAGCACATCCAAAGCACCGCTGTGCAAAATTTCAACTTTATCGGTGAAAGTAGAACAACATTTCCCCAGAGGAAGCACTTGCAGGGGGCGGTCGAGAGCCATTTTTTTAAACCCAAAAGCGCGACCCCAAGAATATCTAAATTTCACGCACTTCCAATAACCACGCAAAAATGAGTTTTTGAATATGATAAAGGCCTCAAAAGTGCGTTTGTGGTGAAATAATAATAAGAATTCTTCGAAACACAATAGGGCTTCGCCTGACTTTCAGTCAGCTCAAGCCCTAATAATCAAATACAATAGGTTCCTCTCCGACGAAGTCGTAGCGAGGACCCTAATTAACTGGATTTGTTATTCAATAACTGCTAATATATTAAACTACTTCTATGGGTGCAATTAAAATTGACTGGGGAAATTCAATTTCTGTAAAAGAAAAGCAGTGACATTGAACAATGACTCTTTGACTTACTAATTTATGGCATATTTCGTGCAGATGAACTGTTTCCAGCAATGCACTGTCTGGGGGAAACTGAGGAAACTTTTCCATTGTATCAATCATTTAAAGTACAAAACAGAAGTCATGCATTGTTTACAATACAGTTAATGTTTTATCTTGGTATGGAAATGTTAAAACACAAAAAAATGGCATAGAATATGAGTAATGAAAGAGATCCGCCTCCTGTTGTTGTTGAACTGCGCCCTCTAGCGGAGCACTGCTGCCGTCACATACGGTCGTTCACTTCAGAGAAAGCTGGGGTTTCTTCCGCCTGTGGCTACTGCGCCTTAAATGTGCAGATACATTTTAGGAAACGTTAGTAGTAAGATACAAGGTCTTATCCAACTGTTTACATACTATAACGCCTACAGTCTAGTCTATCAAACATAATAACAAAATAAAACAACGTTTGACAAATACAGCTTTCCTTCACGTGACTGGCCGCGCATGCGCACTCAATCGGTCGTAACTCGGTATAATCAATCATTAAGAAGCGGTTTATGCGCTGGAGGTCTCACAGCATAACGAAAAGAAACTCGATTGTGCGGTTTTACAGGACCAGGAGGCGGGTGTTTCTCAGTAAGAGCCATTGACAGCTCGACTGAACCGCAGCGATGAGCTTCTTCGGTTTTGGTCAAAGTGCGGACATCGACATAGTTCTGAATGACGCCGAAACGAGAAAGAAAGCTGAGCATAAAGGCGAAGACGGCAGGAAGGACAAGTATTTTCTCTTCTACGACGGGGAGACGGTGTCGGGGAAAGTCAACGTGACGCTCAAGTACCCGGGGAAGAGGTTCGAGCACAGCGGCCTGAAGGTGGAGTTTATCGGGCAGATAGGTGAGAGGAGAGAAGCAGCCAAAGAATTAAGCGGAGCTGTTGGGCAGCTAACGTTAGCGGCTCAAACAGACGCGTACTTTATTCAATGTTTGTGAAGCCAGCGCGTGAACCACTTCTACGTCACACTGGTCACGGACGTGAAGTGTTTGGGAAGTGCCAGGTCTCGTGACAGATGTGGGTGCAAGCTAATGTCAGCTGACACATCGGCCATTGGCTGGATTGTTGACCTTTGACCCTTGTATATGTATGTATAACACGCAGCTGCCATGTTACAATAGTTACTCCTTTACGTAGTGAATCGATTCACTTTTTTTTAATACTGGCTAATTATTCCCCTTCTATTCAGCTAAAAAAGTGTATATGTATTACATCATGTTAATCTGACAAAAATAGTTTGCACGTTCATCTTTTACCGACAAAGCAAGTTCTTAGTTTGTTTTAAAATCCGGATTTAACTCAACCACAAACACCTGCTGCAACATAAACATGAGGGTCCCCCTGTTATAATGGTAGTGGGAACTACTGCTTTTCAGCCTTCTGATGAGTACTACTATTACTTTAGTCTGACTACTTAAAGTACATTTTGATAGTAATAATGCTGTTGCATTATTGTAATAATGAGTAATAATGCTGTTGCCCCGTCGCCCCCCGTGAAATTATCCCCCGCCGCGCTGAAAAAGTGTGGAATTTAAAAAAAAAGTGTTATTAATTATTTTCTTTCCCTCGCCGATTCCGATACATGTGTATATACGCATATGTCCGTATATGCGCTAATGCGCACACACGCACCAGCGGAAAGACATGCATTTCTGTCTCCAAATGGCCCCGTTTACAACTCTCGCGCTCGTTACCGCTCACGGCGGAATACATTGAGCAAACAACCGCCCCCTGAAGTAAACACTGCTTTGGCTGATTTTTTAGTGTCTCTACATTGTTCTGCTGTAAACACATCTGAAAACGCCTGTATGTATAATCAAATAATCTGGCAAAGGCATAATTTTATAGAAATTACAAGCCATTTATTGAAAACGTACCTTTTTTCCGACATATTTTTTAATCATTAAACTGAAGGGCTATCATTTAGTCCAGTCTTTGTGTTTTAAAGTTTGACGATTTAAAAAAAAAAAAATCTGAAAATCTGAAATCAGCTACTAATTTTACAAAGGTTATTGTGTGTAAAAGTTATTTTAAAAGTTATTTTGTCATTCATTACAATGCAGTATGCCTACTTAAGCTGAGTTTGCAGGAGCAGTCAGGAGTTCATCTTACTCTGAGCACCCTCTGAGCACCCTCAGAGCATAACCCTCCCTCCCATTCCCGTTTTTTCTTCACCGCCATTTCTTTTGTAGTCAAGAAGAAGCAGAAGTGCTTTGGATCACAGCTTGTTGAAGGGCAAAATTGCAGCATTTGTATAAAAAATGAGGTTATAGTTTATATGGTGGACACCAAGTTTAAAACTGTAGTTCATGAACTTTTGATTCCCAGTCCCGGTTTGATTCCCAGCACATCATTCTTTCAGGAAAAAAGGTTTGAATGGAATCGTCTGCAAAAAGTGTTTGCTTCTCTCATCAGCGCAAAGCGTTTCATCGCTGATTTAAAAAGCTTGTGTGAACTGCTGATAACAATGTCTGAATTCCGTTAACGTGTTAACCTTCCAGAGCTGTACTACGACCGGGGGAACCACCATGAGTTTGTGTCCCTCGTGAAGGACTTGGCTCGGCCGGGAGAGCTCACACAGTCCCAAACATTTGATTTTGAGTTCACACATGTGGAGAAACCCTACGAGTCTTACACCGGCCAGAACGTCAAACTACGGTGAGCTTTTCCCTGCACATTAATTATTTACAATGTATGGTATACATACATGTATGTATTTGTGAACTTAACAACGTTCAACTTTAATGTCTTTTTGCTTTTCCTCAACTGTTTTTTAATTCTCAATTCATTAACAACTAATGTTTTTTTCTCCAGAACCTACTAGATGTATTTCTCATAGTGGACAGTTATACACACCAAGTCAGTTATGTCAAGCAGTACTGAATGATTTGTTGAAAACTATCCATTTTACTGTGTTTTTAGTTCATTAAAATTGGGAATAAAACAAGACAAATAAGAATACAGCTCCTCAAGCCTTTACAATTTATTGGTGTTAGAGGAAGTACTTTATCATTCTATAAGTAGTTTTTTTTTAAGTCACTAACAATCACTAGTTTATATGCTGCTATGTGTATATATACCCTGTTGGCACTGAATAAGCTTCACTAATACGCTTTCCCAGAAAGTTGAAGTAGTCCTCTAATGTGATTAGCTAGCGGACCAACTGAGTGTGACGTGTCCTGTGAAGTGTGCACCACTGTAAAGGAAAACTGCTGTTTTGTAGCAACATGGCACACATGAGCATGCAGGCATTAGCTTGTGGCTAGCACAGAAATAAACTACTAATATTTTAAGGTTATGCAAAACTATGCGTCCAATAATGACTAAAGTTTGACTTAAGAAATGAAACTATTGACAACAGTAAATTTTCAAAAGTATTTTGTGGTGGCACCGTCAGAATAATCATTGCTCAGCCATCTTTATAATTGTTACAAAACTCAATGTCATTGAAAAAACAAACCGCATCATGCTTAATCTTGTTCTGATCACAATAGTAATATTTTGATGTCAACATTGCAAAATATATAAACTGTTTTCACTTTTTGGTGTTGGAAATGTGTTGCCACTGACGGCATAGAGTTGTTTGGCTTTACTGTCAAGATCTTTTTCAGCCTTGTCCACTAGTTTCATCGCCGTGTGACCTTGTTATCTTCCAGCTACTTCCTGAGGGCCACCGTCGGCCGGAGACTGAACGACATCAGCAAGGAGCTGGACATCGTGGTGCACACGCTCAGCACCTACCCGGAGCTCAACTCCTCCATCAAGATGGAAGTTGGGATCGAGGACTGTCTGCACATAGAGTTTGAGTACAATAAATCCAAGTACGGATGAGTACCTTGCCACCACCTCTTTGTTCCACTTGATCTCTTTTCTGTTTTCTTTTGAGCGATGGCGCTGTTTTTGTTGCGCAGGTATCACCTCAAAGACGTGATCGTCGGGAAGATTTACTTCCTTCTGGTAAGGATCAAGATCAGGCACATGGAGATCGACATCATCAAGCGGGAGACGACCGGCACGGGGCCCAACGTCTACCACGAGAACGAAACCATGGCAAAGTACGAGATCATGGACGGCGCGCCGGTCCGAGGTAACGACGGGGCCACAGTGGGTTGTGAACTGTGTCTCTGCTGCGAGTCTACTTGTCCCACAATGCCTCTGTTTCCTCGTGTCGCAGGAGAGTCCATCCCCATCCGGCTGTTTCTAGCAGGTTACGAGATGACGCCCACCATGAGGGACATCAACAAGAAGTTCTCGGTGCGGTACTACCTCAACCTGGTCCTCATCGATGAGGAGGAGAGGCGCTACTTCAAACAGCAGGTGGGGGTGCTGCGCTGTTGGCTACACGTTGGGCTGGAGCTGATCGGTGTGTGGTCACATGAGGACCGGTTCTGGTCCTGCTGTTGTTCAGCTTCCTACGGATGTATTCTGTTAAGTCATGGATGCCTTGCTACCTTTCTCTGTTTGACCTCAATGTAAACTAAATATTGTTGAATTTTAGACCGTTGACTGGAAAAAACAAAAATTTAGATTGGGCTGTGACATATTGTGATGAATTATATTGTCACATTGTTTCAGTATTTAAAAACCTGACAGTAATTTGAGCAAGTAATCACTATATGGACGATGAAAATAATTATTACTTGTATATACTTGTATTATTATTGTTATTATTATTATTTTTTGGTGGGTTTAAATATTGATTTCTTTAGAAGGGATTGGTGGAGTGAGTTGGAAACAAGCTATTGATTGGACATCCAGTGTTGGTGTTCATTGCTTGTTTAGAAGCTGCAACACTCACTATATACCAGAGCTACTTCATGAAAAAAAAAAAAAAAAGGTTTTTAACATATTACAAGGTTATAGACAAACTTCTTCAGCTTGTTGATCCAGCAGATATCAATAGCCGTGCCAAATGTTGGTGTTGCAGGAGATCACCCTGTGGAGGAAAGGCGACGTCGTGAGGAAGAGTATGTCTCACCAGGCCATCATCGCCTCCCAGCGCTTTGAAGGCTCCTCCAATCTGGAGAAGAACCACACCCAGAGCAACGAAGAGGACGACAGCTAAAGCCGTGTGTGTGTGTGTGTTTGTGTGTGTGTGTGTGTGTGTGTGTGTGTGTTTTGTGTGTGTGTGTGTGTGTGGCAAGGGAGTAATTGTATTTGTTTCAACCACCTTGAATTACAAGCTGGACGGAGTTTACCACATTAAGATTGCAGACTGCACAAAATCTTCCTGAAAGTGCTTTGTTCAATTTTAATGGCATTTTTTCAGTAGAGTAAACATCCTCCAACATATGCACTTAAATATCATGTAGAAATACTGTATATTCAATAGCTTGTTTGTGTGTGTGTGTGTTTGTGAGAGAGAATTTGAATTTACAGTATGAGAGCCACTATGGGGTCTATTTCTAATAATCCATCTGACTCCTTCCACGGCTGGAAGAAAGTTTGATAATAGAACTTACACAATACATTTCCAGTAGACTGTGACATCAATTTATGTATGGCGCTCTTTGCATTTGCTTTTAACTTTTAAATTGATTTTGTATAGAAAAAAAGAACCGAACGCTCTAAATGAAAGTAAATGTATTCACATATTTGTATAAGACAGGGCTAACATATTTTCATACATTCCAAGGCTCTTGTCAGATATGGTACAGGATGTCTACAATATTGGTTTTTAACGCAGTCCAGCATGTTTTAACCCCATACTGCACGTTGGATGCACCAGTGGCTCAGGGGCTCGTGCTGCTGCTGATACCAACGCTTCCATTTGCTTCCATCACTTCAGCCGCCTCCACTGTTCGACGCTCTGCTTCCATCCATCTCATTCAGCTTTTTGTTATTTTTGAACTGGACTCATCACTTCGCATCCAAACTGGATTGCAGAGACATGTGCTTGCGAGTGCTGCATCTGAAAAAGGCCAGCTCACCCAAAAAATCAAAGAGATGTGTTTTTCTCACCTTGTAGTGCTATTGTTCATTGATAAATCTATCAATCTAGATTGATGTTGACACACTGTTTAGTGTTTGGACATCTCTCTAACCAATGTCTCCAACACACAGCAACTCCCATCAAAACAATCTAGATTAATAAATAGATCTACAAGTAAGATGAAGTATGGATCTTTGACGGTGAACTGTCCCCATGATCCGGTTTGGATAGTTTGCTTTGTGCCTAAAGGTTTGTTGCCAAAATGTTTCGGTGGATTCGAGAGAAGAGTTTTACATAGTGGGCTGCCAGCCTTATGGCCTCCTGGATGAGCTTTGCTTTGCAGCTGTACAGAAACTATAGCTGTGTGTTTAAGTGTTATGCTTTTGGCGGCAGAGGAGGTTCCTCTTTTAGCAGCTGCTGTTGTGCTGAAGCGGCTTGTCCTCTGTTGGCAGACTGTTGTTTGGGTCTCTGGTAGAATATGTGGACGCCTGACATGCTGATATGAGCAGACAAGACACTTTCATGGTGATTCCTGTAGCTTGCCCAAGGGGTTCAACTAGAAAAACAGAATCGTATTACTATTATTGGTTGTGGAATCTGTTTTTCCCTTTGCTAAAAATGACAATTCTCTCCATTGCAAAATTCTCAGCTTGTTCCTGAAGATTAATAAATTCACTTCTTTCCCAGCCTCAATGCAGATTCGATGGTTAGGGGTTTTTAAACTTGTCAAATTGTGTTTTTTGCTGGATCGTTGTGGGGGGGTTTCAACTTTGAGTAGGTGCTCTGGCCGTCTGTGGTGTATAAACACAAACGGCCCTGAAGTGTAAGTCTAAAATGTATCTTATTTTTCTTCCTGCGGCTAAAGTGAATCCACATTTCTTTCACTTTCGGTGTTGTCCCCAAGTCCTTTTTTTAATTTTTTTTTTTTTTTATATCCTCTCTTTTTGTGTTTAGACGCCTGAAATGTCTGCATTAAACGCAAGCTGAAGAAATTTTAACATTTTATAAAAACAATTTTAATTGTCTTAGAGGCGGCTCTAAATGAGACAACTAGACGCCATCCTGAAAACACCAGTCCTTCTTTGTGTGAGTGGCGTTGAGGTCATGTGACCGCGCTGGAGCTCCTTTAAAGCTTAACGTCAGCGGTTTATTTGTGGTTTCTGCATTCAAACTTCCTGTTGGTTTGACGCAGAAATGATTTCCTGCGTTAATCCAATCTTGGCTTCTAGTGGAGGGAACTATTGTGACGCTGCTTCACTCGCATGAGACTGACTCACGGAAAAACACAGGCCAAACCAACATTGTTTGTGCACTGAATTATGTAATGTACAGTGTAAATGCACAATGTAAATGTATCCTCCTCAGCTTTTTGTTTGTTTTCATGTCCTACATGGTCTGTCTATAAATGTGGATTCTAATCATTTTATATATTCTTGTTTTACTTTTAATTAAAAGGGAGTTACTGAACGGCGCATCTTCTATCTGTTAATTGTCCTTTTTGTAACACTTTGACGGTTTCAAGACACTGGATCAGGGGTCTTAAACCCATTTCAGGTTTGGGCCAGATACTGCCCACTTCGACCAAACACGGGGCCAGACCATTAAATTCTTACTGACAGTCTGCCAACGTAGTCGTCCATACTCTGGCGGCGGGCCGCATTGGATGACCAGCCGAATGTGGGCCGCGAGTCTGAGACCCCTGCACTAGATTTATTTATTTTCAATTTATTTCCGTTTGTTAAGAAAAACACAAGACTTAACAAGAGGCCGATCCATTGGTATGGTTCATAAAAGGACAACATATATTTTACATATTTTCTTCTGTATATAGGGGGGCACAGATAGTTTTTTTCTCAATGTTGGGGGGGACACGACCCTCCCAAAGAATGCGTGCTTACACCCTTGTTCAGCTCTCTTTCACTAGTATTACATTTATTTTTGAGTAGATGTTTTTCCCTCTATAAAACTCAATGTAAGAATGTCATATTTCTAATTATTAACTACATTGTTTGAGAAAATGTACAATATTGTGATCATTACAATATTTTAAAAAAAAAATCTAAATTCCAGCTAAAAAACAAGTTTTGAACTAGACGGAGCCATTGAAGCCATATTATTGAGTTTGAAACTCAATTGCAGCTTATTCTAGATGTTTAGTGCATGCCAGCTCATTGTCTATGAACTTTACCCGAGCTCCCGTGATGAGAAGTAAAAAAGGGATAAAAGGGTTTCAACTTTTGCGTCTGCATGTAGAAATAACCCTGGAATTTGGTTGAAGGCGTTGAAGAGCTGTTGCATCGCTGCATGTGTAGTCCTTCTGTCAGGGATGGGGGCATTCTCAAACTTGTCAGACCTCATTTGTTTGGAATTGTGAAATAAAACGTCCCATGATCGCCCTCAATAAAAAGCCTAATTGATGGTCCCGCAGAATAATCCTCCCTGTGCGGAACAGCTGTTGTCACTAGAGGGCAGGTTTGGATGAAATGTATTACGGAACTTTGGAGAGGAAATAAATAACTGGGACAACAGATGTAAATTAAGTCTCTGGCTCACTTGGTTGATTGGTGTAAATTGTCCCTGCAAAATAAATGAATGCCTTGTTGAAAATGTACATATATTCAATCCAACTTTATTAACCACACATGACAATCGGTTAGGAGCAGCATTTACGCAGAGAAACGTGCCAAAACGCAGACAAATGCACAGAGGCAGCGTGAGTGGGATAGCAAGTATCTCCGAGGGATGTAGATTAACCCGTTGTGTGAAGTTATTTGCCTCTGACCATTTGAATTCACAGATCCCGAGATATCCCGAGCCCCCCCCCGAGCCGACAACAGCGTGACGTTAGCACGTTGTCCTATTTCCTTAGTCTTTTTGCTTTCCACTTTCCCACAGCACATGAACGTCGCACAGAGATAGCGTCGCTCCGGTCGGATTCCACTGAGCTGCGTGCCTCTCCGTGCAGCTGCATCCGCAGGAAGAGAAGAGCCCCTGGACAAGTTTTAACGTGGAAACAACGTCCCGGAACTCCAACGAACGGCGAATTTAGCTGACCCTTTGTTAGGAAAAGGTCCACGGAGGATTGTAGTGCTTTTATTGTCCTCAAGAACAGCACAATAACGGACTGAACGCTTCCCGCGAACCCTGTTTTCCCAGGGGAGCCTTTTTGTTGTTTATGGTCAACCCAACTGTGAATACTACCGCTGGAAACAGAGAGAGAGGTAGAGAGAGAGAGAGAGAGAGAGAGAGAGAGACATTGACGAATATAGTCAAATTCTTTCAGCCTGACGTATGGGAGCGAGCTGGGGTTCACGCTGGGATGAATGAGAAGTGAACAGCGGCGGAGCGCCAGTCGGAGACAGCGAAAGCTAAACTCATCTCACGAACCAACGGGGGTCCCCGACCCGCCTCAACCACACAGGTACTCTCCCGTCCCACCCAGCGCGGCCATGCTAACCCTAAGCAACCCCTCACTTCACTTGGCCGGGTAACGTTACCCGGCCAAGTGAGTTATGCTCGGCCAGGCAGTGAACGTTAGACTGTGTCTGTGTGTGTGTGTGTGTGTGTGTGTGTGTGTGTGTGTGCGTGATAACCCACTCAACGATGGACTGGGGTTAATCTTTTGTTCTCATTCAAACGTCGACTAACGAACTCTATAGCGAGTCCAGTTACCAACGTTAATACTAAGAAGTGTGACTTAAGTGAAATGTAGTCCTTTGTAACAAAGGAAGCGAAACAGATCTGGACATTACACGCGGAGGGGACTTGGTGTGTAGCCGCATCCTAACATCAGCAACTTCACTGAAACAAGTGCTGCCGCCCCAGTGGACACACTGTGCTATGAGAAAGGATCAGAAATGTTTCTTCTATTTGGTCTTCATTTGAAATGTTAAATCCTAAACTAGGTGTGATCCAGGGCGGACTCTCTTAGGCCTGCTCATGTTACCGGATCCACAGTCCCAACGCTCTTCTGATGATCCACTCCCTATATTAGATTACAGGTTTAATCAGTTATGCATGGAGGCCTGTAATCCTTATTTAACTAGGCAAACCAACTACAAACCGGGAGCGTTGTGTGTACACAAAAACACACACACACCCACACACACTATTTATATCCGTGCTCCCTAGTTCAACCACAGGAATTGCATAGTATCAAGCATTATCTCCAGTCAGCTTTTGATTACCATGTGCCTTGCTTAAGGGCAATGCCGGTATCGTTGTCTGTTGATGCTTTCCTATCATCGCCCTTGTAAAACACTTCCCAGTAAGCATGACTGGTTTCACTGGCTTGTTGTAACAACCAAATACATTGCTGCCTTAGCCTTGAATGAAGGGAACTGTTTACAAACTATGGTTCATTATGTTTTTTGCTGTTGAGGGTCCCTGTTAATGAGTCATGTTTCAAGTGCAGCGCCATGGAAAGATACATGTGCCAGTTGTCTGTGTGTTTGGGTAAACAAACACTAACATCTCATCTGCTTTTGGAAGAAATTCTATTCTTATCTGCAGTTTGTAACGTATTTAACATTGTATATCAGACTGGTGAGGCTTGTGATTAGGTGGGATATCCGTAAACAATCCATATAGAAATTGTAAAAGGCCACGTGACATTGGTTTTCTCATCCCAGTAGACCTAATTATCATGTAACAATCAATTTATGTGTCGTGTAACTTATTGTCTTTTATGATGAGTTTAATAGACGTTTGCAATGGAGGCAATTTGGAGTTTTGACTGGCGACATTTAATGTGTTCTTTTTTTCTCAGGGTTTTGGACTAATAGCTATTTTCTGGGAGATTCACAGGCACAATGATGCTGTAATTACCATTTTAATGTTTTCTGTTTCGAGATGATAGGCCGTTAAAGCTACATAATGATTTTTTGTTATTCTGAGATTCTTTAGCAAAGGAGAAATGTTACAGCTAAATGCATTTATCAGACATGTCATAGGCGTGTATTTTAATTGGTATACATCACATCGGTGAGTTGCGTTTTGAATGGCATTAATTTAAACAGCTATCCCAGGAATGCTGTGCAAGATGCCGAAGCAAGGACTCAGATTGAACCGTATGACCAGACTACAGTGTTAGATGGTGAGACGGCCGCTGGCAGCTGAAATAACAACAGGCTCTGAGGTTCAATAGATAAGACCCAAACAATTTCAGATTTATCGTGACAGTAAATTCAGGATTAGCATTATCTTAACTGATGGGGGGGGGCGCACATTATCGCTGCACGTTTGTCTCACAGAGTAAAGCTTCTGCATGCATACTGCATGGTGCAATGTTGTACCAGTGGACAAGTTTTACTAATACAAGATGAAGCGTGAGGCAGAGGAAATACAATGATTTTTAGCTTTAATCAAAACGTTACTCTCCACAATGTGGGGAACATAGTCTTTGGCTTCACTACACTTAGAATGAATTACATATTGATGAGTAGGGAAAAAACGTTTCAGATTTTGGAGTTCAATTTCCAATCAAATGCAGTTCAATAGGCCTAACACAAGTGTGCAATGTGCAGATTCTGTAAAGCAGGTAACAAATGTGCAAAGTCAGCAAAGGGGAGGGTGAACAACCCTCTGGACGTCATTGAGATAGGAGGTTGGTCTTGTTAGAGCTGCCCGGAGGCGTTGCAAAGATGGCGGCGAGTGGCATGACTTGCCTAAAAGGACTTTGATCATATTAGCAAAGTATTTGATCATTAATCTTGGTTTCAGGTTCCAGTAGTGAAGAAGACACGGCAAGAGCAGCAGACTTTAAGTTGGTGCCTAAAGAATAATTTAACCATTTTTTGAGCTAGTGTTTATGGATATTGATTAATTGTTTAATTGATTGTTTCAGCTCCCCATGTGGGCATTCTAGTCCAAGGATAATCCACTGTTGCTATTGGCTGGATGCCCTCCCCCAGCCAACGTCCCACAAATGCAGCATTTTATTATGTTCAAACAAAGGCATGGCCAGTAGCAAGTCCCACTTAAGGTGTTTATGTTGTTATGGCTGTGCTGCTCGTAACGTGTTGGTGAGGGATAGCTGCTGCCCTTTCAATAAGCCCGTCAATCGGTTAGCACACCAATTGCTTGTTACTGTTACAAGGTCCACAACACATCAAGAATATTATCCCACAACAATTTATTAAACAATTCAGTCCGTTCTTGTCCCCTCAGGATGAATTGTAACAATCATTATGAACAAATACCTGAGATGGCATTCCCATCAACATCTTTGATAACAGAAAGTGTCAATGGTCCTTTTGTCTGCTGTTATGGTTTCCTAAAAGCATATGGGAGCCAGTTATCTGTGCTGCTTCATCAGCTGTTGAATCATGTGTGTCATGACTTCCTATCAGTCAACAGTCTGTCCTCATCTTTCCTTTGCAACAGGCCTGTGCATCATTTAAGAGTGAGTCCTACCATTCAGGCAGTTTACGATTTTGATCTCTTTGAAGATAAGATTTGTGTGTCGTGTCAACTTGAAGACTTACTATCTCTCTCAACTTCTGAGTGCCATCAAAAACCCATTTCTTCTGAGGATAAATCTGTGTTTTATGTTTTTAGTTACCTGTACTGCATCATACCAGAGACTGACTATTAAGAAGACATGCCACTTCCTCAATCCCCAATACAACTCCCGTATAAAAACCCGTAATGGCAAAGATGGCGCTTGTATGCGCATGTCCCGCCCCTCCCGCTGGAAAGCTAATCATCTGCTCTTTAACAGTCAAGCCGGGAAACATCTAAGCATATCGTCTGGTTCCACTGACGCATGCGCACAGTCAAGGTTTTGCGACAGCGGAGACGATGGCGTAACACCGGCATTCTGGATAGAGACGTAAATTAAGGTTGGTGTCGTGAACCCTTGCGCATGCGTAGTAACAGTAACCGGTGGGGGAAAAAAGCGTTTTAAACCTTATTTTGGGGCAAAGTGATCAAACGATTTTTATCATATTCTACTGCTGTTTCTATACATGTAGTTTTTATGTCCCGATGACCTGTGAAAAGTGCAAATTCATTGAGATAGGAGGTTGGTCTTGTTAGAGCTGCCCGGAGGCGTTGCAAAGATGGCGGCGAGTGGCATGACTTGCCTAAAAGGACTTTGATCATACCTGCAAACTAGTCACCTTTCGGCGAAATTCGCCGTTTTCAACTCAAAATAGGTCATTTACGTGAATCGTGTAGATCCGAAGAGTTTTTTTTAAGGGGGTGTGCTAGAGGTTGGCGTCAGCCCCTTGTGCGCCCACCACGCTAGTTTAGCACGGAGTGTGCCGGCTGGCTTTATGCTCGTGCACATGGACGGACATGCGAGTTTATGCAAGTTTATCCAATAGCATCCAGCTGCACCCCTGCAGACTCGCCTCCGGCTAGACACCAGTGGCTGGACACCAGTGGATAGACAGTCTACGTCATTTCTGTTTTGCCGCTACTTTCCGTTTTCACCGCTGGATGGACAGGATTCTATTTTTTGTTACTTAAATTCAGCCTAGATCACTATTTTGTGACTTAACGTTTAGCTTAGCTGGTTAGTTATGTAGCATCGGAGGCGTCCAATGAGTCTCTTGTCTTCTTCTTTAATTCAGCGGCGGACATCAGATCAAACGTTTACGGTGCATGCCACAATCTACCGTCCCAGATGGATGGATTGTTTACGTAATAAGTATAGTGACACATGAAATACCAGTAGTACCTTATAATTCATAAGAGTTTACAAAAATCCAATTAATAACTAAAAAAAAAGGAATTCAACAATGTAGGTGAAAAGCTGTGTGTGGTAGATGAACTGTAAAAAATAACTTATATAAATGTTAAGACGATTTGTTTTAACTAGCTAGTTTGTGCATTTGAATTCTGACATGACCTATAAGTCATCGACAGTTTATTAATTTTTCTTACCACTGACATCTGCATGGCGCGTCAAATTTGAAAAGTGAATGATATGGAAATGCCGTCTGCTGTCCACTCCCCCGGTCAGCCCGGCCCCCGTCTGGTTTGTCACCTTTTTCAACCCTTATGAGTTTGCAGGTATGCTGCATACAAAAGGTTATCAAAAAGAGCTTTCATGTTTCTTGCCAATCCAATCCACAATTGTATCAAACAGTGTAAAAC
This sequence comes from Apeltes quadracus, assembly GCA_021346845.1. Lineage (NCBI taxonomy): Eukaryota > Metazoa > Chordata > Actinopteri > Perciformes > Gasterosteidae > Apeltes > Apeltes quadracus. The sequence goes on along the minus strand of CM037916.1, from coordinate 2,347,440 downwards.
TTCATCGAGGTGTTTTTTTCTTCTTCTCTCGTTACGCAACAAAACACTTTCTTTTGTCGTCTCGCGGTGTCCCAAAACTGTACCCCACTCTCAAAGGCTCCCTTTTCTTCAGTCTTGATCGTTGGCGGCCACGCACAAAGCCAGACACGACCTCTGACCCCGGCATCAGATATTGACGCATTGTGCATATAGCTGAGCATCCATTGTGGTTCCTCTACGCTCCATTATTATCTCCATTAATTCTACATAATGTGTAAATAAATGTATTTTCTTTCCTCAAGCGGTGTCCCACACATGCCCCTTCGGAATGTGAAAAGGCATCTCGCTGCGCCGCGGATGCCGTAATGCCAAGGGAGATTTCACCCCACCCTAAACAATCCTGCCATTGACAATCGGCGAGGCTTCTTACAACGGTCCAGCGGAAGATAGTGAGATTCAATCGACAGAGCCTGTTTTCTCATTTAAGCGTTGTAGTGCTGGTGGTTCTGACAAGGTGCTAAAAGCACCCGGGGAGCACTGGGAGGTGTCATGAGTGGATTTTTTCAGGAATTTTAGGAGGAAGGGGAAGTTTAGTCTCAGTTTGCTACTGAAGACGGTCTAGAAAAACCTGAGCACATTGCGCACCGGCAGGAGCAAAGTCAGCAAAACTTTACTTATCTTAGTTCACTAGATACATCAGAGACTCCTCAGCTGCTTGTTTTTCCTCCCGGCGCCGTGCATCTGTCTCATGTGTTCCTGCTAGGTTATACGACCAAAAGCTATGTTCACTAAAGTTACAGAATGTAAGCGCATCAGACGAATCCGCTGATGTGCTTGTAGTCAATCAAGGAATGTAATGTCATCAGAAAAAGAGATGTTGAGTTGTTGCTGTTGATTCCTGATTAAAAGCCGCTGTCACACCGTTGCCACATCTACAACATTAGTTTCATGTGGCAATGACTTCTCTGCTGTCAATTCTTATTGCACTTGTTAATGTGAGTGTGTGAGCAGCCGTGATATCCCGGGGGAAGGTCCAGACAGGATCACATCTCAACCCTTCCCCATCTCTTTCTCTCTGGTACACATCGATATGATGATGGCAGAAATACTATAAATGTTGTATAAAATATATATTTAAAGTGACGCCAATATTGAAATAATGTCATAACATGTTTCCCGGATGTGTGTAGCACCCACTGCATGTGATGGATTGATTCTAGTGAAAGGTGAGGCCAGCATCATCCTAAAACCTCCCTGCCATGTTGCTAGAAACAAGACTGTCGCTTAAATATTGTTGGAAGTTCTAAAAACAGTTTGTTCATCCTCACCCCATCTTTCAAAAAGTACCAAACATAAACACGGTAGTTTTGTTCTCTATATGAATCGTTATCACTAGGGATCGACGGATATGGATTTTTTGGTGCCGGTGCAGATACCGTTTTTTCTTCATCACCCTTAGCCGATGACCGATATGGGCTGCCGATTTTCTTAAGCCGATATTTGGAGCCGATACTGCTTTTGCTCCCTCAATTTACATCATAAAAATGACACAATGATGATACCAAATGTTACAAGTCCCTATACCCAGGTCGGACGACCGATTTTCACATTATGACCGCTGCGGGCCTCCACCAAAGCTTCCTCTGGTTCGCCCTGCCCAGGCACAGTTCACCATCTTTCGGGTCCTATCGCATACGCTTACGCTCCACCTCAAACGTATTGTCACGTTTTGCCGCCCCCCGAAATTGTGACACATTGTGACAATACTACTTTTGCCTTGCAACTACGTCACGTGACTATAAAGTTTCCCTCAGCTAAAAAAAACAACATGGCAGACTGTCGGCGTATTATCTGTGAAAAACACAATATTTTAAGAAAGCGTCAGCATTTGTATGCATTTTGATGCCATTTCTAGTGAGAAGTATGCGTTATATTTTCATAATCTTCTATCAGAGAATGTAGAAGACCTTCCGTTTATTAGTTTCTACGTTGCAGCCGGCGCAACGTAGAAACTAATAAACGGAAGGTCGGCCAACTCAGCAGCCGCGTATTGGCCGATACCGAGCCGCGTAAAGTGCAAATATCGGCCCGATCTATCGGTCGATCCCTAGTTGTCACAATGTCCCGTATCCCTTTGCCTTGCACATTTATATGTTAGAGCGCATTGTTTTACGTTTTGACTTAGCTTGACAAAGATAAATTGCGGCGAGATAGCTTCCAGGTTAGACTCTAAACTAGATCAGGGGTCTAAAACTCATTTCAGTTCCGGGCCGGATCCATTACGGTCACCGGGGGGGGGTGCCCGCGAGCCGCAGTTTGAGATCCCTGCTCTAAACATTGTTCCTAAGGCTCCATTCGCCACAGTTGCCTGTCAATCACATGGTAGCCCAGCTTCCCAGTTTACTCAAAAAGAAATACTGGAATACCTTCAGAATCTTACAGAAAACCGTGCTATACGTTTTTGGCCATACCGCCTGGCCCTAAATCCCGTCTTTTTGAAAGATTTCAATTTACATGTTCAGTAGTTTAATGTCATTACTTTTCTCACTTTGTGACATTTGTCCATGCGCCTGCACTAACCGCTCTTGTTTTGTTGGGTCTAGTGTAGCCCAATTTCCCCTTTTTCTGGCCGTGTTCCTGTGCTACGCTCTAGAGCTCCGGGCACTCCAGACACAAAGGCCCAGTAATGCTAAACCTTCCCTAAAGCGGAGATGTCTAGTGGGTCACACAAACCGTTTATTGGACACCCACTTTCCATCCGCACCCCCGACCCCTCCTAATTCCCCCTTTCCCATTTTACTAATTAGGTTGATGGGCTTCAACTTGTCTGGGTGCATTAGGGTCAAATTCAACCCTCGTGTCACAACAGGAGCTCTGTCAAAACCGTATTTGTAAAACCAAGCGATCTTTGTGTGTTAGTTCGCTTAAACAAAAATAATTGATGAGTTTAGTTAAAATGAAAACTGCAGTGATCCTTGAGTCTTTGATAATGTAAAATCAGCATAGTTTGATGCGTTCTATTGTCCAAAATGGACACTGTGTCCAGCTCTGTATTTTTTATCTGTGTCATGTGATTGGTTGGGTTGTCCTGCCCAATTTCACTCGCCATATAGAAAGAGACCATTGTTACTTAAATGTATTTACATGAATTCCAAATATTGAATTCTCAAAAGAAGGCTTCAAAAGTATCAATGTTCTGTTTTTTTTGGGGGGGGGGTTGTACGCTGAACGCCAACTCGCTGGCCAGTTGCGAACGAGTTGGCTTTTAGAGCACAAGAGGTCCACTTGTTGAAATCTAGGGATCGCCCGATAAATCGGGCCGATATTTGCACTTTTTACGCGGATCGGTATCGGCCGATACTTGGCTGCTGAGTTGGCCGATATGCGGCTGCTGAGTTTGCCGATGCGGTAGGGGGTCCTCGGGCTCCCTCCCTCTGGTGCTGGCTTGTGCCGTGGCGCATTTCCTCGGTGGCGGTGAAAATCGCTTGCTTTACAGCGTCAGCAACTCGTTGGCTTTACAGCGCTCCCCCGCACGCGCGCACGCACGCAGGCAGCTCGCCGCTTCCGTGGGCCGACCGAGCGCCGGCTGCAACGTAGAAACTAATAAATGGAAGGTCTTCTACATTCTCTGATAGAAGATTATGAAAATATAACGCATACTTCTCACTAGAAATGCCATCGAAATGCATACAAATGCTGACGCTTTCTTAAAATATTGTGTTTTTCACAGATAATACGCCGACAGTCCGCCATGTTGTTTTTTTTAGCTGAGGGAAACTTTATAGTCACGTGACGTATTTGCAAGGCAAAAGTAGTATTGTCACAATGTGCCACAATTTCGGGGGGCGGCAAAACGTGACAATACTACGTTTGAGGTGGAGCGTGAGCGCATGCGATAGGACCCGAAAGATGGTGAACTGTGCCTGGGCATGGCGAACCAGAGGAAGCTCTGGTGGAGGCCCGCAGCGGTCCTGATGTGAAAATCGGTCGTCCAACCTGGGTATAGGGACTTATAACATTTGGTATCATCATTGTGTCATTTTTATAATGTAAATTGAGGGAGCAAAAGCAGTATCGGCTCCAAATATCGGCTTAAGAAAATCGGCAACCCATATCGGTCATCGGCTAAGGCTGATGAAGAAAAATTGGTATCGGCATCGGCACTAAAAAATCCATATCGGTCGATCCCTACTCTAATCTTAAGAGCTTCTTGTGCATATAATAACCACAATAATTGAGTGCCCTTTTATCCTTTTGCCACTATTCAATTCAATTCTAAGCTAACTTAAAACCATGGGTTATCCTGTAATAAAGTTTTTGATGTCCCAGTAATAGCCATTTGGCATAAAGCCACGATAAATTTTATAATGTACACCTATGCTTTTGGTTTGGGGTGAAATGGCGCGAGGGGCTCTTGCGTCTGCGTGTCCGTGCGTTTCTCTGAAAAGGCAGAAGCATAAACTAGGCTTAAACCGTTCTTTCTGAAAGGGAGTGTCAGTGAACTGGCCCCTCTCTGAGCAGTGTGAACTCGGTAGGGTCATCTACCCTCTGGCTTCCTTGAGGAAAAAACGCAGTAACAAAATGTATGTAGTTATTCGCTTCCTGTTGTTTCGCCCCTCTACATCAGGGGTCCCCAGCCTTTTTTGCCACACTGACTGTACACGCAACAAAATAACTGGCCGGCTTGGGGAGCGGGCTGGTTTTCCGTGTACAGCAAGAAAAACGCTTGGGTGACGCCTGGGTATTGGGGAGACGTCTGGGAAGAGGTACAAGCGCATGCAAGAATGCAGCAACTCGACTAGTCTTTAACCTTCCTAAATCCTCCCACACTACTCCACTCCTCCGCTCTCTTCACTGGCTACCACCGGCTGCCCGCATCCACTTCAAAACATTGGTGCTCACCTACTGTGCTGTGAATGGATCGAGTCCAGTCTACAGGGTAAGGGTAAGGACAGCATAGAGTCGTGATCTTGTTGAGTGTTTTGCTCTCAGTGAGGGAGGATTTTTCTGACCACGCACCAAAGGGTCCTGCTGAAATTCATTCAAGTAATTTCAAAGTTCCATCAATGGGAATAGAATAGGAAGCTTTAGTGGCCAACTGACACATAAGAGACCCCAGCTTATGTATCACACTTGGACCCCAAAGTATAGAGCTGTTAAAGAGTCTGTAAAGTACCAGGTCCTGACTCGGATACCCAACACCGGCCTCTGAAAGACTTTGTATTGCTCTTCCGAAGGGGAATAGAATTAACAAGGTCACTCTCCTGGCATCCAGTCTCCAGAGGCCAAGGACAGTAGACTGTAGAGGAGGCATCGGATGACAAGCAGCGGAAGACTGGCTGCGTCACCTATGGATTTTTGTCTCGAGCTTGTCTTGGGACAGCAAACCGCCGATTGGCTGAGTCCCGTGGCGTGGGGCGGATATGAATATGGATGGACGTTTTGTTTCTTTACCATCACCTGAGACTATATTCACCAGAGGATATAACAGCTGATAAATAAATTCATCCTTGATATGGCAACCGGTCATTCCAGTTAACGGCCCCCGTAAACCAGTCTCAGGCTGTCTGCAGGAAGGTTTACTTAGCATGCGGCAGCATTTTTAAACCTTTAGGGATGTGACACTAAGGCAACAAAAAAATGTGCTGATGTCACTCAAGGATGCTGAGCAGGCTGCTTCGTCATGGCCTAATTCCTGTAAAGCCTTAGATTACCTAATGAATATGCACCACTGTCAGAATTAAGGTCCCTTCCTGTCATTGCAGTGAATGTCATGCCAGCTTGGTCCACAGGAAACCTTCAGAGCAACACGGCAGGATTTCTTTACTTTAGTTGGTTCCTATCCAGTATCTTAGCATGTGCATGATGGTTTTTGAGAGGACCAGACTGTATGTCGAGACGGGCTGTCATGCTTTTAGGTTGTTGTAAGTCCTCTTCACTAATTCAAAAGAATGAGGGGTTTGTTTTGTGCCAGCAAACAAAACAATGTACGGTGGCTCAACCAGACTGACAACTGAAAGGGCAGAAAGAGACAAAGACCCATGTGAGCAATAACTGAATGACAATAGAAGAAATCATCTGTCATTAATAAAATAAAATGGGAAGCCTTCAATCAAAGTATGGGCAGATTGAAATAGAAAGCGCCTCCTGTTATACGGTTGGATGCAGCCAATAACAAGCTGCAGTCAACAGGCAGACTGTTGCTATTGCAAAGCTGTTATTCAAAATGGAAGTATTGCAGTGTTGTGTTAGCAGCATTTGACTATCAGCTGGACAAATCCTGGTTCATACCTCATCCAACCGCAGAGAAGAAAGTAGGGGGCCCAAATTATAACGGCCGGTGTTTTCATCGGGGGGTCAATTGAGAATATTCCAATAGTTTTCTCCCCGAACATGGATCCCTGTGGCGATGCTGAGCCACTATAATACCAACTGTTATGTTTTTTACAATACTTTAAATTCAATGAGGCAAACGTCCAAGCCAGAACATCGCACACTGGTCTTTTATTTGAAATTTCGTCTGACTGCGATCTGCTATTCCTACCAATTCATGACTCACACGCACCTCGGCCATGTTACAGACAAACACCCGCTTTGGAACCAATCCGCGCTCTCTCACCTGTCGTGGACTGGTGACAAAATGAACTGAAAATGAATAGGATTTTGTGTATGGATTGAGTGAAAAGACAAAATACAGACAGGGTTTCTGGGATTGCAGCTAGTCTTGCTGTAACAAGTGTGCCCGTCTTATGAATAACAAGTGTCTCTTTATTTTGTCATTTAAAGCCTGCTTAAGCTTGTTAAATTGATTTGTTTTGTTTTTCTTTTGCCTTTCTCTAAAGGTCTGAACAGCAGGAGGCCTTACAGTACATGGATAACTTATACACTTGTACTAAACACGGGCCCTAACTGCACAGATTCTTTAGATTTGTTGTTAGTTTACTAGACTTTGAGCTTATCCTTTGATTAAATGGCTGAGGAATCAATAACATTTTGTCTTATATTTTTTGCACCCATTGCACTGTTTCCCCTGCGAGCGCCACACAGACTTATTAATGTCAGTGTGCAACTGCCATGCGTGGAAAATAACACCAAATTATTATTATGTTATTATTTTTTTGTTGGAATTGTACATTTCTTCGGGGTGGTGCCCCTCTGTTAAAATGGTAGGAGGAACACTGCATCGATAAACTCCTCGCTACCCTCAGCACTTGCTAAAGTTGTGTTTGGTGGTCCGCCTCCCCTCATCCCACCGCAGTTCCATTTGTCTCTGTAGAGATGTGCGCACAACAGTTACTGACTGCCGGGTTTGCCTTGACGTTCTACAACTTAACATAAGCAAGGAGCAAACCGGGTCCTGGAATAGCTGGGTCAGCTGACATAGTAAGTGTATTGCATCTGGATATTTTTTTATTAGAAATGACAAGTGGAGATGGAGCTGATAGTTGAGCTTTTGTGTTAGATGTTCATGTCATTGTACATCTGCACAAATCCACCAGAGATTGCCCCAGCCCCCACCCACGCTTCATCAATCAGAGCAGGTGGAAGGAGGGTAATGAAGACAGGACATGCAGGGAAGCGTCCAATCAGTGAGCCCCGGCTTTGTGCCGGCGCGCCTTTCTGTTGGCGCGAACGCTGTCAAGGATAATTGACAGGAGAGATGGTGCACTGCGACCCAAGGATTCGTTTCAGCTGAATTCGCGGGTGTTCTGAGCTCAGCTTTTTACAGGAGATTTACGCCAACAGGATCCTGTATAAATCAGTCATTTATTAGTGTTTGGTACAGTGAGTCAGCATGCCCTGCTGGAAGGAGGTGGCAAGTGACTTTTTTCCTGTCTCTCCTTTCAATGCAGTCTTGACAGTCCTCACAATCATTCCACGGCGGGCCGCTGTGCCGATACAGTGCGGAGGCCACGGCGAAAGCTAATGATGGAGTTCCTAAGCCTGATGGAAGTTAGCACTCTCCTCCCCAAGTGATTAGAATGTACAGCTGCTGCCGAGCCAACATCGCAATTAAAATAATAGTTTCAAGTAGAGCAGTCAAGTGATTTCACGGGATCTTTCTGAATAATTCAAACTGCAGACACACAAAGCACTTTCGATATATATATATATCCACGTATCCTACGTCCACCTGATTAGGCTTACAACCACTAACTGTCATTCCAAAAGGCAAATGTATTTGTTTGCATGACATTGTTTGCAGGCCTGCTGATTTCCTAAATTAATTTACTGTTTAGTATTTATTTTATTAATACTGTAACTTTTGTTCATTCTCACTCTTTTAATTTGAAATGTAACCCTTTCAATGACTCAATAATGCATTGTTAACATGTAATGCATTGTAATTTGCTTAACCACGTATATAATTTAAGTAGGGCTGTCAAAAATAGTGCACTAACTGCGTTAATTAGATGTTTGTTGTTAATTACGTCAATTTTTTTAACGCATTTCACGCATGCGCAGTGTGACAAATTATTCAGGTCAGGAATGTGTCCGAAATGCGGTTGTGGTTGGACTATTATAACAAACAAATCCTCCTTCTGGCGACTTTTGTGTCAAAAGCGACTAGAGACAAATCTAGTGACATGTATACAGCATACTTCTCATCATTTAAACAAGTCTCCTGAAGAGAAACGGTATCGCTCTCTCCCCCTTCCACCTGCTGCGCTGTGGACGTGTGTGAGAGAGAGACGAGGGCGTAAATCCCAGGGGGGTCAGGACCCCCCCATCTAAGGTTTGTCCCCCCCTAGAAATATCATTAAAACAATGGTGTGTATTGTAAATAACAATGATGTATACTTAGACTACCTGTGTAAGACAATACAAATCCCCAAAAATGCTTTTTAAGTTTAGAAACATTGAGTCCCCCCTCCCTTGCCTCACAGTGGTTTGGTCCGCTGCCTGTTGCACGTTAGGACGCTGTGCGATCTGCACTCACTCAGTCACATCGGTAGTGATAGGAACGTTATTATTTGTGTCCCTTCAAAAATTGCTCTTCACAAATGTTATGTTTATTGTCCCCCCCTACTGTTAGATCAGATTTACGCCCATGGAGAGAGAGAGAGGCAGACCGCTCAGCGCACTTTTTTGGAGTTTCACTTGCCAACACCGTTTTTTACCCCTATCACCCGGACACCTGCCGGTTTGTTATTACTGCCGGGAAACGTCGCACATGTGGATTAATCATGATTAGAGTCATGAGCAGGTCCTGTTTAAAACTGTAAGTGTTTATTAACTGTAACTGTGGATTAATCATGATTAATTAAAAGTCACATCGGTAGTGGATTAATCATGATTAATCCACAGAAAACTCTAATTAATTAGATCCCCGGTAAGTCTGCTCATGTTGTTAAATAGTTGATCAAGTTGAGATGTGGATAAATATGTGGCTTATAGGTAATAGGAATATACACGGAAAACTGATGTCTCCACTGACTGTGGTTATTTTTTTTCTGTTGTGTTTTTTAATACACGCGAGTCATGAGCAGGTCCTGTTCAAAACTGTAAGTGTTTATTTCCAAAATCCTGCATCTCTCTTGACCGGGTCCTCAGTGCCCACATCTAAAACTCCCCATAAAAAAACACCATGGATTTTTAACAAGTACCACAATTTCAAAGTTGAGCAGTGGAGCAGGCTAGATTAATTTAACCCACCGACAAGAAACCCAGCTCTGTCTATTCAATTATGCTCATTCTGATTAGAGGAAGATGTGTCACGGTTTGGTCCCTTTTCCTGTTTTATTTTGTAGTTTCATGTTTCTGGTCTCCCTGGGTTAACTTCACTTCCTTCCTCGGCCTGTCGCCCCTTGTGATTGTCTGATTGTTTCCACCTGTTTCCAATCACCTGCACCTCCCCTGTGTATTTAAGCCCTGTGTGTCTGTTGTCTTTTGTTGAGTCATTGTCTCCCGTGAGTTGGTGCATGTTAGGTGTTGCCTGTGAGTGTTCTGTTCCTGACCCTTGTGTGGGTTTTTGTCCCTGGAATCCTGAGTTTGCCTGTTGTGGCATTTCGAGCAATAAACCCTTTTTGTTTTTGAACTCCTGCGAGTGCGTCTCCCTGCTTCCGGTCCGCATCTCCTCGACACCACTCCGTTGTGACAAGGTGTTGTCCCAGCAGTTAAAATAACAACCAAATTACCATACTGAGCGGATGCGTGCTCTTGTAATTTTTCCTTCTCCAGTCGTCTTGTTTCAATGTGGCTTATAGGTAATAGGAATATACACGGAAAACTGATGTCTCCACTGCGCTCAGCAGTACCTTTCTTCGTGGAGCTAGCATGTGCTCCTTGTGCCTGCATGGGTTCTCCCCGGGTACTCTGGCTTCCCCCCACACTCCAAGAATACATGCAGAATAGGTTGATGGTGACTAGAATTGCCTGTCGGAGTGACTGTGAATGTGAGAGTGAGTAATTGTCTGTCTCTGACTGATCTCACCTTCGATATTATCTCCTCTGTTAATGCACTAAGCCTGGTGGCCCCATTGTGAGCTGCCGTGAGTTGGAGGCTTATCAGATTTCAGCCCACAAATTACCAGGACACGTTTTATTACCCGTAGATTCCACATCAGCAACAAGGTCATTCCTCCTCTTTACTTGGGGGAACTTTATTGAAGGCCAAATGCCTTGTAGTTGAAATTGAGAGGAGGGGGAATATGATGTGACTCAGTCTCCTGCCGAATAGCAAGACTGCTTTTTCATCTGTTTATGTCATAATTTACTGGCCGATCAAATTTGGGATAAACTGATCTTTTTGAATTTCACATACCAGTACCAATCAGATTTGATTTTGAATAAATGCATATAAATGTACTGAATTTTTTTAAAAGAATGGTGTTTGTCTGTGCGATACTAGATTGCCCCGTTTTACTATACAGTACATGATCAAGCTATTTGAGGTATTTGATTGCCAAGATTTACGGAGGGCAATTTGTGCCAAAGTAATGCAATTCCCTGATTAAGTGTGATGAATATATATTCAACCACACTCTTTCAGAGCAGTGTCTTTCGCAGAAAAAAGGAAACGATTCAATAGTCAAAGCCAAATGAACTCAAGCTCTGTTGTGTATTCTGGTACTGCCATGTTTATGGTAGAGTGATGCTGCTCTGGCAGCATCACATATGCAGCAGCCTGTGAGATTATAGCTTTCCCGGAGCGAACCAAATCTAGCTTAGTTAATCAAATCCTCTTCCGCATCCTTTGGTAGCCAAGCAAACGCCAGTGTATTAAACAAGTGTGTAGTATATTCGGTAGGGTTTGCAACTGAGAACAGGTGCCATATTGGTACGGGTTCCTATACGACCGGTACCTACTGTACTGAAACCTCACGCAGATTTTGGTGCTTCCTTTGAGTGCCTGAGCCGATTGAAATACTTTTTTATTCTACTCTTATGACTACGTCCTGACAGCAGCTAACAGTAGCCTAACGTTTGTGTAGCTGCAGTAGCCAGCTAACCATCTGCCTTCTACTTTAGTCAGTGTTTCCCCTACTGTTATTCAAGTTTTTTCCTGGCCTCCCCGAATGGGGTCATATCTAGAACCTTTCTTTGCTAAGATATTGCGGAGTGATGTCAACTTGAGCAGAGAAGGAAGTACATGGGAGCTTGCCCCACCGGTTAGTCCTGGCCAATAAACAAACCTACAAACCTATAAACTCCATTACCACGGTTTCTGCTGTTCACCATAGTGAGCTGTGAGGCGCCGGAATTCTCTTGTTACGAGACGTTTGGAACGCCTTTAACTTACACTGTTGCCAAGCTTGCATTAAGTATTTTAGTTCTTTAGATGATAACAGATTTAGAAAACGTTTTAATTGCATCGGTAATTGCCTTCCTGGTTTATAGGATACATGGTTGGGGGGCTCACTTTGTCAAGGACCTTAGACGCTCACTGCCAGCATCGCTCCCGTAGCTCTAACTACCGTGTGTATATGGTTTGGATGTTGTGTAGTTCTGATGGGCGAGTTGAGCCTGCATGGTCTGCTATCAGTGTGCGAATAAGTGCATAATGGCATGTAGTGTTAAAGTGCTTTTAAGCATTTAACATGTCAATGTGAGGACCCTTTTAACAGAAGCAAAGAGTATTTTCTCAACACTGTTGCTGTGACATGGTTTGAGGTTGTTCCACATGTTGAAGAGGCCACCGGGAACGGGGCTTGTCATGAGAAGAGGAGCGTTGAGTGTTGTTCTGGCCTCATTAAACACAAAACATGGGTGTCTGGGGTCTGAAAGGCATGATGATAGGTTACATGGGAGCTCCGAATAGGCACTAAGTGCAGCATATCTCTTTAATTCAATCCAAAAAGACTGATAAAAGGAAAGGTGGAGGTAGGAGCTTGACATGACCGGTATAGCGGAGGCCTTTCTCCAATGTGACACTGTTGGTCTTCAGATGGTTCCCTAATATAAGCATGTTTTCACTCTGCAAATCTGTCTGTCACATAGGCGGTAGTATTAGAAGTGGACGTCTTCATCATAATGTCAAACATTGGTGATTGTAGTAACCTGTCAATCATATGAGGGGCTACTGTGATTGTAGACTTGGCACCAGAGATTGAGACCATAAAGTCATGTTTACCGATGTAATAAATCAGGGAAGACGTAATGGCATTTTCTCATAGACTTCTATGGAATTTGAGGAGTCGCCCCCTGCTGGTCATAAGAGAGAAAGAAATTGGCAAAAGCCCAGGTATCCACTGGTTAGCCATCGGACCATCTCCAGGGAAAGTTTGTAGGCTCCATTTACAGCACATCCATCATATTAACGGGAAGCGAGTAGTATAGAGTGACAGACGTGGGAGTGTTTTTGAAAAAAAGTATCAATTATTTCCTATTTTGAATTCATTTATTTTTTCTAATGTTCTAAATACATATCTCACCATAGAATTTTTTAAATCAGATCGGTTAAGGCAATCTGATTTTGTTGTAAAATCTGGAGATGTTTGCAACTGTAAATCAATGGCTGTGTCTGAATCATTAATGAGGGGAAAAGAACATCTGTCCTCTATGACAGATGAATGGTATTGTAACATGAAACCAGCAACACAAAATAAGGAACAGATGTTTAGATAAATGTGCTACTGCATTGTGGTGCTGGACCGATGGACAGTGTCACAACCAAATGTCTGTGTATTCTCAGAGCTTTGCCAAAATGGAGGTGCATGCTGCTCAGGTGTTGAGTAAAGTTTGTAATGGAGAAGCTCTGTAGTGATTGAATGCTCTCCTTGTGTGTCTGAAGAACAGGCTTTACTAATTGCTCCTCTGCTGTCCAGATCCAAAACCTTGACACAGCCATACACTGCTGAAGAGTGTTGCAAAGCTCATGGGAAGTCCAATGCTGTTGCTGGGAGCCCCGGGCACCGGCCCTGAAGTGCCAAGGAGACGGAATTGTCTCATTTGCATATCAATATGTGTGAACGATGGGTGCTTTCAATCGAGCAGCGCAGGGCTCCACCACAGGGGGCAGTTCCAGTCTACTCCATGTTAGTACCAAAAAGTACATTACTACATATGGTGTAGTAACACCATGTGATCACAAACTGCCGTGACATCGTCCTCAGTGCAACAGCCTGGATCCTTTCATCCGCACTCATAAAGTTAGCTTAGCTATTTTAGAAATGGCTGTAGAATATTTTAGTAATAATTGCATATTATTAAGTACAGTTGATTATTCACCTATCATGTTGGACGTACGAACAGGCATTTTCAGATGCGTGCTCTCTGTCTGCAGGCGGACGTGTGCTCACCTGTGTGTCTTTGTGTGCGCATTTTGGGTGGAACACTGCTGTGGCCAATACATGTAGAGACAGAAATTACATACCATACCATACCATAAAACAACAAGCTAAAGACCTGTTTTATAGGAAGGTCACCTTAGATGACTTTCTACATGACTCTCATATAATGGTAGGGGAAACACCGCAGTGAAGTAGGGCTGTGCAGTATGGCCAAAAATGGGAACGAAGTTTCTTCTTTTTGTGCAAACCAATTGCTTGTATCACAAACTTTTTCACAAAGTATTTGTATTCACTTGTATCACAAAGAACGTTTTTTGTAGGTTACTAATTGTAGTTATGAAGTTATAACCATGACTCAATGTCAATACACGCAATAATGAGCGCTCAGCGTTGAGAGAACAATATATTATGCTGCATGCCGTTGTGGCTATGCCGGTGTTTGAAACTAGTATACCGCACAGCCCTACAGTGTAGTATGGCAGTAAACACAGCAGATTGTATTGGTTCTGTGACGGCGCTTCTGCACTGCACATATGTGTCATAAACAAAGTGTGAACTGATCATGTTTCAATGCTACTGAGTCACCAAGGGTGAGGATTGGCGCGCTAGCAGTAGAAGACGGCACATTCAGTGCATGTCTACATTCGGACTGATGGTAATGGGAGCGGGAATTAAGGAATGTCACCAACCCTTTTCACGCACCATCTGCTGTTTGGGTGACATGTTTCATTCTGAAACTGCTTGTTTCTTAGTGAGGAGGATGACAATAATCCGCTGCATAAGTATATATTTGCACTTTCTTTTTTACATTGTAGCTGCAGTGTGGTATACTGTAAGATGTCACGTGATCCCGGTATGGATTTCTTGTGGCAGGGCTTTGTGAGTGTCTCTCCCAGCGGATTTGCTGTGAGATGCCATTTGCAGGGAAAGAAGATGCAGAAACCAAACCCAGAAACGTATGGTAATACACAGACCTAATGGGGTATAAACCAATCTTTTATGGGATTGTTTAGGCACTGCTCATATGTGCACCTGGTGGTTATTTTTAGTTTTTAGATTAAAAAGTCTGAACTGTCCTTGATTGTTATTTTGCTTAACAGACACGTTTAGTCTCCTTTTCCCTGTGCATTTAGTTTAATGTCTGCTGAGCCCACTGAGTCTACAGCTGTTGCCATCCTCTTTGATGTCTACAGTTACCATGGTTACATCTATTACAGCGCTATTGGAGAATGCTGTGTATCCTTACTGTCCTCATGAACACAGTATCCATGTGGACAGACAGTACTGCAGCTGACTGCTCCCTATGTCCTCCCATCTCGTATGGCATCCCAGTCTCTCTAAGTGGACCCATTTAGTGTGTGTATCTTGATAAAGTTAATTTATGCTTAACTTACCTTTTTAGGGAAATGGCCGTGCGGCTTGGTTTTCGCTGCTGCTTGTCAAATGCTTGTGTCAGTCTTTGTGGATTTTGTAGATTAGTCTATGAAGAAGGTGCTCATAAGTAGGGCAATGCAATAATTCAACTGATCATTTATTGACCATAACTATTATAACCAATATAACAGCCCCCCCCCATCCCCCCTCCCCTGATCCTCAGGCTGAAATGTAAAAAGACCTTGGGTTAAATATGCAATGTAAGTCGCTTTGGATAAAAGCGTCAGATAAATGACATGTAATGTGATGTTTTAGGATTCTAATAAGAACAGCTTCGTCACCGTCCTGATGAGAATGAAGGCTCTCTACTGTGTCCTCGATTCAAGGTTGAACATTTTGTCTTTTCTGCTGCGTCAGGTATTTGTGGGAAGCTTTGCCCCGCATGCCTGGCATACACAAACTCACTTTCTCTTTTCTATGCACACTGCATTGACAATAGCAGGAGAGATGCGTATCAGCCGGTCCGTGGCACACGTTTCTATCCAAAAGCCCTGGCTTAATGTCAGGGGGGTTGAGCTCATGTGCTCGCCGGGGGCAGCTGGGGTTTACAGTAGTCCGGGACAAGGAATGAACTTCAGCATGTGACCAGCATCACATCACTCCCAACCAGTTTTCCCGTAGCTGGCGATATTGCTCTGCTCAACCTGAGAAGTTGAACTCCATAGAGGTGGATCACCTCCGGTCCAGAGGGAGGCTTATTGCCTCATCATTCATACCGTTGTCCTTCTTGTTTGTATTTGTGTTCACTTTGAATGAAGACATTTCTTAAAGCGGTAAACTAACTCATTTTAGAGGACCTTCTGTTAGAGTTTAAATGAAAAACAGAAGTCTGTAGATAATCCACTTGGACTTCAATAAAGCATACTTGAATGCATGCCTAATTGATGCGTTAAAGGAGCCAATAGAACAGGTCAGCCGAATTGACACAAATCTATACACGTGAAGCTTCTATGTGAGATTTTTCATAATACACATGCTTGGGTTGAAAGAACAAAAATGGTTGATATTGTGCATTGGAACTGAGGGCGGAGGATTTCCAGGCGGACTGTTCACACAGCGCCTTGTGTGCCAGGATCTCCACGTGTTAACACAGAAAGTGAAACCTGCTTTGCAAAGCCCTACCATTATGACTTATTTGATCGACTACATACACAATTAATGATTTTGTTCTCCTTCTCCCATGACAATCCCTCCCACCCCCCTCCTTTCCTTCACCTCTTCCTACCACAGTCCTTCCTCCCCTTTCAGTGTTCCCCACTCTTTTTCCTCCCTCTTGTGAGTCTCATTCGTATTTCACCCTCCTGATCTACCTTTCACATTCTGTCCCTCCCTCCCTCTCTCCGCTCCTCTGGCAGGCTGCTCATTGCAGTGAGTCAGTATCATGGAGGCGGGCAGCGGGGCTGCCGCAGCGGTGGGGAGTGCAGCACTAGGACTGCTGGGAGCCACAGCCACGTCCGGCCATGACATCTTGGACAGGTAAGAGCGAGGGACGAGGCGGACACGCCCTCGAGGGGACAGACGGGCCCCTCCTCCGTACAGTGAGGCGAGGAGGACGAGTGTGTGTCTGTGGAGGGAAGAACCACACCTCAGGTTGTAGTTTTGGTGAGCATGCTAGTTTTGTTTATAGTCAGAGTAGAGAGGGGTTATGGAGAGAGTGTGTGTGATTTTCGACCCTATTTTTATTTGTGTGCATGTGTGCGTTTTTCCTCTGTGTCATTACTCCCACCATATGGGAGGCAAACACTTGGTTTCTGACAGTTGCAGAATCTGGTTTGGCTTCCTTTATGCCTCAAGGAGAAATGACACCGGAGTATGTGCTTGAAGAGGGAGGGAGGGAGGGGGGTTGGAGGCGATTATTATCTATAGACGGCCTGAGTGCGGTAGCTCAGCTGACGGGTTGAGTTTGCATCGTCACCACGCTACCCTCTATTTAACCCCACCCCACCACCCCCATCTGCCTTTAACGACTGCACCGACCGTCCACCACTGACCGTCACCTCCAGGAAACACTCATTTCAGATTTGCTATTTCTGACGGTTGAGCGTCTCCACGAACCCCCGCCTCTACCGAGGGGCCAAATGGAGCTTTCACCCAGTTACGTCACTGATACAGCTGTATACCCACACGCCTGTGCACCGTCATCACACACACACACACTCGCCTTCCAGGGATGTTTGAGGACAAACATTGGAGTCACACATGAAGGCGATATCCACGCACAACAGGCACTAATCTCTGCCGTAAGAGTGGGGGGGGGGGCTTCACGGGCCGCTCCAGCTCTCTTCGCTGAGTGCTGTTTAGAGGGTCTCATAATACTAATCTCCAGACGCATCCTGGGGACCTCCTTTGACATGTTGAGCAAGCACAGAGGGAAATTAAGGCTGTGACTCATTCAATAATTTCCTTACTATTCTTGTTAGTCACCGCTCGCATCGTAACTGCACCAGGCTGCTCTGAGACACATGAAGAAGCATGCAGCGATACATCTGTTCCCATGCCAGTGGACCAGCGAGCCAATCGCTTCCCTCCCCAACGTGACTGTTTGTGAGTGTGTGTGTGAGCGCGCGCCTGCATCTGTCTGTTTCTTTTTTTATTTGGTTCGGTTAATGCTGGGAGGGGATTATTATCATGAGTTCAGGAGGCTCACCCCCCACTCTGCCTCCCCCACCTCTCCTCCCAGGCCAGAACTGGGTCTAAATCCTGCACTGGCGTTACCATGGCAGCAGCAGCTTAGCATACATTAGACAGCGGTCCAACATTACTACTCGATGTGAGTGAAGAGAATAGAAAAAAGCCGAAAGATAAAGAGGAAAAAGAGGGTCCTCTTGTGCTAAATTAATTCTCTGTGATATCACATAGAGTATATGGGAGGAGGTCCCAGCCATTGCTCCGGCTGTTGACCAGTACAGCGGATTATTCCTTTTAGCAGGGACGACGGGGAGGGCGGTTGTCCAGGGCTCGTACACTATTAAAGTGGCCCTGTGAGTCCTTGGACAGGAGCCGATCAGACCATCTCCAGCCAAGACTGGGGTAAGGGGAGCAGTTTTGGGGACACCAGACACCTCTTCACCCTGAAGATGATGCAGGGAAAGAGACTAAAAATGCTGTCAAACTGTAATCTGTTTGATTCCATATTTTCAAACAGAAAATACTGTTTGATTATCCAGCCACACAGATGAGCAGACAAAAGAGCAATTGATGCTGCTCATGGTGTAGCCTTCTATTTGCTTGAGCAGGCAGCTGATTTAGTTTTTCATATTGAGAGCATCGATATTGCATCAACCCATTATCATACATGAGACATGGAGGCTTGATTCGAAGAATCCTTTTTGCTTAGGATGGTTCCTAACTGAGTGAATTTACCTGAAAGTAGTGCCGGTGGCCTCCATGATATGAGTTGTTTGAATTCTTTAAATGCTAAGGAACGGAGCTTCAACGCTGCAGACTGACTAACATGCGTCTTCCAATGCATCACACTACTGTGCGTTTGTATTTTCCTCACTGTTTCTCTTAACCATCAACCAAACTTATGACGAGGAATAGTGGTTAGGAATAGACGTTAGGATGTCATCTTTTGACTATTCGAATCCAGCCATGGTGGATCTTTACATGTGTCTCACTTTGTGGGCTGCGTCCTTGGAGGAGCCAGCCTTCACGGTAGACCTGAGTTGGGTCCTCTAACAACCTCATAAGCTGAACAAAGCGGTCTCTCAAATGGGACGATCTGGCCTACAGGGGAACTCCCTGCTTGCGTCCTCAGCTTTTCCTCCACCGCTCTTGTTGCCTGGCAACACGCAGGGCTTCACAGTAAAAGCCTTAAACCCCCCCCCCCAAAGATGTTAAAATACAGATAGAGAATGTAATAACGTGAGCTGGTCGGTTGAGCGATTTGTTTTAAATGTGTCTTGGTATATGGATGTTCATATGAAACAGTACATGGGCCTAGGGGGGGTTCAGGTGAGGAGGAAAGTCTTAGTCAGGGGCTTTATGGGCGGAGGGGCACAGCCGGACGAAGTTAACATTTTAACCAAGTCCTCACGTCTTATATGTATTTAACGACTCAACATCGGTTACCAGAGCCATGTAACATAAGCAATTTTAGATGTGATGCTATGTATTATAACATGTCAATCGCTAGATATTTGAGTGAATTCTATTACTACTATTAACTTAAAAATGGACTCTGCCGGCTTACTGCCGGCTCACCTGCCTTTGTCCTGAATAAATGAAATCTTTGCATGAGGGGATATGTTGGGCTGCATAGAATAGATCAGATGTGTCCTCCAAATCGGCTCCTGGAGGGCTGGGTGCCTCGATTACGTTCGAAAGAGCCGACGGAGTGGGACAGCTTAGTGACGGCGAGGAGCCGAAGTGACGCATACAGCCGACAATTTCAGACCTTGTCTACCTGACCGCAGAGTGAAGTCATTCTCTGTGTGTGTGTGTATGATTGTGTGTTCAGGCGGCAGCAGTGTCTTAAAACTTGCAAAAAGAAATATGTTTGTATTGATACGCACTTTAAACATGATGCGTTTATGGTCTCCATTCAACATGGCAATGGCAAAATCGCCAAACTCGAGGCTTCAAAGCGGCGGTGTATGTTGTTATTTGAGATGCTCTAGCTTTGCTTTCATAGCTGGACCGACTGCATGTTATTGTAATGCGTGTTAGTGGATGTGGGCGAGCTTGTAGCAATGGCTCTGCATCGCCGTATTGTTGCAATTACAGCCGATAATGCCTTCACGGCAGACAACGGTGCAGGATTTGTATTGTTAGCATCTTTCCAATCTCGCACATATTGCTAACATTTGTAATGCTTGATTTACATTGTCTTTTTTATGAAGTCATCATGACTTTATTTGACGCTCGACCAGTTTCTTTGACACACCATATCACATTTTTTTGAACTATTAAGTTGATGCAAGTTCATTAAGCTACTGGTGTATATATCTGGATGGAAAAACCCAAACAAGGCACAAAGAGACAGACGGTAGACATCTGCTGCGCCACACATGGGACAGAAGAAGGACCTCAGTTGGATGAGAGCTAAACTATTGGCCGACTGGAGAGACTTCCAGCGAGTGGACGCGATCCAGTTCAGCATACGGTTGGAATCCTGCACGCTGCCTGCTGACGGCTTTCTCCCCGAAAGGTTTCCGTCTATGTTCATTGCTGGCCGTTTCTTCCCAAGGCTTCTCCTTCTTAGTGAAAATGAAACATGTGGATTAGCTCTAAGTCTGTCATTTACTCTGGACAGGCTACAGTGAAGTCAGAACTGAGTCAAACCTGATTCACTAAGTCAAATTCAAATTTTGTGAACTACTGTGATTTGAATTGAGATCATTTTGTATAAAAGATACAAAAAAATATACTTAATCAACTTCAAAAATGATTTTATTTAGTTTAGTGTTAAGATACAACTAGTCATGTAAAATCTCACTGGCTAATGTCACCATTGTTCTGAGCTTTGGTGGTGAGCACTGGATCTACAACACATCAAATCAATACGGCATTTCGGAGGCTGGAGCATCTCCATCTATGACGGAATCTCTAAATACCTAAGAATGCCGTAATAATAATGTAATAGAGCCTGAGGCAGGTTTGGCTTAAGAGATGTTGCTCCACTTCCTGCGCTCCCCGAGTGTTGGTTTCTGGCAAAGACTATATTGTGGAGTGACACAATAGCTCGTCAGCCTACTTATTGTCACGATTCGTTCGGCTCGTTGGCTGACAGAGGACGCAGATGTAGGGTTCCGATTGACACAGGCTTTATTCAAGTCCCGGAGACGGGAAACACCGGAACCACTGGTGACGTGCAGCAACATGCAACAACAACCGACCAAGGACTCACAAACACCGGGGCTTAAATACAGACGGGAGGTGCAGGTGATTAGAAACAGGTGGGGACAATCAGACACTAACGAGGGGAGACAGGACAATTCAGGAAGTGACGGTAACCCAGGGAGACCAGACAACTACACAAGACAGGACAAGACCAACCGTGACACTTATGCCCTGACTCTCTTACTCAATGAACATAGTGAACATAGTGAACAAGACGAAGATTTGAGACTAGAGATTTGAGAGCGTAATCTCATGTTTACAATGTTTACTGAGGGAATAAATCACAGTCCACAGGGAATAAAGACACTTCGGTATTGGCTTCACTCCGCTGAACTGGAGGTTGCCCACTCATCTCTCTCTGAGGGACTGTTGAGACTCATCGTGCAGTGCTTAGTGTGTTTCTGCTGCATCTCTGTTGCTTTGCATGTTCTGGTCAACACTAGAGCTGTAGTCAACCAAAGAAATGCTTAGTCGACCAAAGTCTTGTCCTTAGTCTACGATTAGTCGACTAAACCAGCGGTCCCCAACCACATTCCTAATCGGGCCGTAGCCTACAACACGGGTTAAAAAAAAATGCATGCAAACTAAATAAACGGCACTCCGTGCCGCTCCCACCGCCGGGGCCCAAGCTGCTGTCGCTGCGCGTGGTCACCTAACGGACCCTACCGGACCTGACGCGGGAGGTGATGGAGCTCGCTCTTTAATAAAGAAGCGACCTCTGAACTTCAGCTCCCGAGTGTTCTACACGGTGCGCTGAACTGTGGCGCTGTTACAAAACAGCCTAAATTAAAGCATTTAAAGTTGGGGACAAAACATAGGCTAATTATATTTAGATTACAGTAATATATAACTGCGTATAAAGGAATAAATATCAAGGAGTAAATCAATGAAAATTTCTTTTGGTGTAAAAAAAATATATATATATGCAACTGGTCGACCAATGAGAATGTCAGTCGACCAAGACGGCAGCCAACCGATTAGTCGACTAAACGACTAAAGTTGACAGCCCTAGTCAACACTATGGAACCCCCTCTTAACAAAGCACCTGACGTAGGCTAGCGCGTGGATTTTCCTTTTGTAAATGGGTATACCTCCAGCCACTCATCCGTAGAAATTAATCTTGAATCTAACTTGTTGGAAGATTTTAGCTGCTTATCTGTTGCCTATTGCATATTGACTGATGTGAAGCTCCTGTGACCCTGCTGCTAAGCAACCAGTGGAACCTTTTGTTCATCGACATCAGATGAAGTGGATGTCATGACAGTTATATGTGGGTATTATTTCACAGTATGAACTAATGAAATTGCTTGTTTTGAGCTGCCAATTTTATAATGTACATAACTTGATAATATTAAAATCTACTGACATTTGAAGGTGGGTGTGTAGATTTATATGTGGCTTTAGCATAAGCTAACGCTATCTTCCCAGACCACTTGACAGCTCTGAGTCTTTAGGTGTTAGTCGATAGGATAAGAACATTGGCATCATGTGCTTTAACTGGCAAGCTCTGTTCATTTCTTACGGACATGAGGAGATTGGGGAGATTGTTTATGAAAAAAGTAACAGATGAGCAGCAGAAACACAGCCAACTCCTTATGTGGAAAACATGACATGTCTAACTTTAATTCGGCTTTATACTATAGTACGTACAACCATTATAGTATGTTTTCTGGTGACAGCTGTCACTGTAGCTGAAGAAAACTGGCTGCTACTGCACTTAATTATGCATGTTCAATTAAAATAAGTTATTTGAATTAGAAATGCGTGTTTTACTGGTCATTTTTATGATATTGGAAGGATTGGCCTACATTTGTTTGTGGTCATGTTTTAGTATAACTCCAAGAGATATAAAAATATATTTTTTCTATTTTATCCTGTTGATTTTATTTAACGCTCCACTTTTCTATTTTGTAATAACTTCTGGCTGATTGGGGAATTCAAACGTCAAACTTGGGAGAAGGGAGAAGTATTCCATGGTGACCATTGTTGTATTAGTATGCTAGATCACATCTGTGTGAACAATAATTTACTCATGGGAAATGGTGAACTCTTCCGAGACCGACATCTGAAAGACGATTAACGCTGTATGCAACAAATTCGACATAACATGGAATTCATTTTCACAAAAATTTGCTTCAACATTCAAATCTGCCCATTCAAAGAGCAAAGTGGTTGTTCTGTAGTGATAAGTCATTGACTTAAGTGAACTACACCATTTCATTCACGCACTGCATATCTCTTTCATTGGACCACTGCCGTTATATCTTTGGTGTGTATTATTGGCAGTTCCAAGAGGGGCGCGTATCAATGTGTGTGCAGTCCAGGGCAGAAAACATGCTCTGCTATTTATGGTTGCTCTTTATAAACATTGATCACAGCCATCTAAACTGTTGCCTGGGTTTGGCTGGTGTTATTCCTTCCTTGCATCCCAAACAGACTTGTGCTGTTAATTAGGTTTCAACTGTCAGTTCCAAGTAAAAGCTTCAAAAGCTGCCATTCCCGACTCATTCTCTGTCTGCAGCTTTCGGATCAATATTCGTCACCAGTAAAGCACACATACTACAAAAGCATCATCAACTTAAGCAGTGATTGAAGGACTTGTCTAGAATGGACTGTCTTGGGAGTTGTCCATCTAGTCTATCTATACTTCGTGGACTGGCAGAAGGATGATAACCGTGCCCCCCTGGGCTCACCTAGAGGGGGGTGGGGTCACCAAACCTACCTGACTACGTGAGCCCCCTGCTACCATCCTATTCATATCTTATGAGCACAAAGATGCACACCTCCGGAGCTCCAACAGGGTCCTTCCTGTCACAGACTCTATTCTGATCCTTATGAGATGTCAAGATTTAGCCAGGGAGGAACCTTGACTGCACCAAGCAGTATTTCTCATACCATTATATCAGCAGGGTGCCCGGCACGTGCCTGCTTACGTCATATCATATGTATGCACACGTGACGCTCAGTCCAGCAAACAGACATCACATCACACTGAATCGGCTAAATACCCACCAACGAGGGCAGATTGGCACCACACTGCTGCAACAAGGGCCGCAAATGCTCAACGGCGGTGGTGTGTCAGGGCCTGTGGACGAAGGTAACGATCCGTTTCATCCTGGTCCTGGCATTTGATCAGGATGTCTCCTGAAAGCTCCTGTCCAATTGAGGGTAGGCCCAAACGGCGATGACGGGATTGTATATCTCATTTGGCTTGGGAGCGCTTCTGGAACTCCGGGAGGAACTATTTACAGTAGTAAAGAAGGGGGACATCTGGACTGCCTCTGTGCACAGGCTTCAGCACAGCAAAAGCAGGTGGAAGCATAGAGAAACAGCTATTCAGGCTCCGTCAAAAGAGGAAAAATAATGCTTTCGTGTAGCATTTACCTTTTTGAGAGTGATTAAGTTGCTTTTGTTAAACTGTTCCCCAGAGCATCTTGTAACGTGTCATGTGGCAGTTGAGTGGCAGCTTTCAAGCATTTCGGCCCCGTTCTAAACGTTTTGTTTTTTGTGAGTGAAAAAATCTTTTGCTTAACTGGCCGCAGCAACGGTGATGACACATTGGTTGAAGGTTTGTGTTGAGTCAGGCATTCAGTGGCGTGGCAGCCTAATAGCTGAGACAGAGTGGTTGCTGAGAGTAAATAAAGTGGAGAGTTTCTTGGCTTTCCTTTTGTGAGCAAATGGAGCTAGTGTTCCTTTTATTCTTCCAAAATTTAGATGTTGGAAACGTCTGTGGAAATTGTCAGTATTGGAACAGTTGTTTTAAATGGAAGATTCTCTATTTTGTTTCTCTCAGTTTCACTTTTGTTGTATTTTTCAATGTTCAAGACCAAAACTTTCAGGTTCACGCTTTTGAAATGATCAAACTTTTAGCTTGGATTTGGCTCCATATTTGTCCTCAGTCTCCCCCGGTCTTACATAGATTTGAAGGAGAGCGCGTAAGGCGAAAAGCAGGACAGAGTGCTGCTGAACACCAACTTAAAGCAAGCTTTTCTGTCCGCCGGGTTAATAAGTGTTTCGAGCAGGTGCTAGAAGCAGCAATTCCTTTCTCCTCACAGGCATCGTCACCGAAGAATGCCGGGAATGTGCCGCACTTCTGAAAGGAGAAGGTGCTTGTTGGCGAGTGCAGTGGGTCGGCCTTTATTTCGAGCCTCACACTGTCTCATTACTTCTCAAGCCTCCACTAGGTTAAAGCTTAAAGCATGTCATTAGGGTCGTTGTGGGATTTCAGTCAGTAAAAAGTTATGTCCTATCATTTAGCGCAAGTCAGTTCTACGTTTCTTGGCATCATAACGAAGTCTGTTCCCATTTTGTTACAATTGATAGTTTTTTGTTTCATCCTGCGATATTTCACATTGTCGTTATAGACAGATTGAAAATACCCACAGAGCGTGTGGTGGAAACAGACACAAAACACTGGTTTGATGTTAAGAAGGCTAACCACAAGTGCTTCCAGTTGTCCCCATTTATTAACCTTAAATCAATTTATAGGTCAGTCTGTCTTTAACTATGCCTGTTGAAGGCTTGCCGGGTCACAACCAACGATGCTAACGGCTACAACAATGGCACTGACAGAACAACAAACAAACAGTACTGACAGAACTAACAGTATTAACTTAATAATAGTTTAAATTAATAGTTGTTTGCTGCTAATGTAATGCTCTAATAGCTCCTAGTTGCCCCTCAGGTTAACTCTGTCTGCACTGTGACTGCTTTTGGCCCTGTTAGCACACATAGCTGCTAGCCATCAGTAGATGCAATGTTGTAAGCCATCTGGAAGCACTTGATATCCTCTGAATTATATGTTGAGCATCTTTTACTATTTACTACCATTCTCCAAGTGCTTCCCTGCTCCCACTGGTAATTGCATCTCTTTATTGTCAATGATGCAACATGGAAAACTACACATTGAAACGCGCATCGAGATTGAGATTGAGCAGTTCAGTGGAAGCCCAAAAACCATTTTATGAAGCTCTAACAAATCACCCTCTGGTTGATTCTAAATGCGAAACATTATTTAAAGTATAGGTAATGGATGCAGTGCAGATTAAAAGGGAGTAGAAAATGCAAAGATATGGATACAAATGTTAGTCTGATGAAACAAAAAGACCATGTTTTCTTTTAAGTAGTATTTATGAATTTGTAACTCTTCCACTAGTTTCCTGTATCCTGTTGTAGTATTTTCTGCACTAATTATATTGATATTTTCATAAACACTACGAACATGAAGCAACATGTTGTTGCTTGTGCGCGTGTCTGTGACAGAGCCTCTGAAGTCGATAAGAAGTCTGCGCCGAGAGACGTCTCATCGACTTCAAGTGGTTCTTTGAAGGCCTGATGCTAATTCAATTAAACCATTGTCAGATCTGTTAAATGTTCTGTCCGATTTCATTTCCTTCTATTGAGGTCTCTGCATGGTGACCACATCATGTTCTCCCCAAAAAACTGCACTTTCCTCTAGCGTGTCAAACCTGAACTCATGGAAATTGTTGTGGTGTAATCATTTTTTAGACTTGTAAGTTGAACTAAACATTGTAATCTACTGAAATAGCACCTTGATTTGTGTGTTTTTTCTGCAGGGGCCTGAGGCCTGGACGCCACCTGGAGGACGACGATATCGTGCCTGAACTGGCTAACATCCATCCTAGAGAGAGACCTGACTGGGAGGAGACCATCAGTGCCATGGTAAGAGAGACACACGCACACACATCCGCTTCTTTGCATATAGACAAACATTTGCACATCTGATAATGTTTTGAATACAAACAGTGCATTCATTGGAGTGGTTTTCCCCTCAATGTCCTGCTCCAGTCTCGGGGCAACCAAAAGCTCAAACGTGTGAACCTGACAAGTAGTATGGCTTTCTTGGCAAATAACAATTTTTATTTTCTAAGATGAAATCCATCTTGGAGAGAACCATTCTCATTTTAAGTGTCTTTGTATTCTTGCTGTTAGAAAGATAGAAAGGTCGTCAACACAACTCAGCCGGACCGTACAAAGCTGGCCGGACAAAAGTCTGTTCAATGCCTGATCCGATTTACACGGACGTTCTGCATTCCCCCGTACAGCTCCTGTGTGATGTCATCATGAGGTCAGGGCTGGCGAAAGGGGGCTTTGCCCGCTTCTTGTTTTACACCATGTTTTTGTTGCTGTCGTTATTGCGTCCGCTCTGCGTACTCCATGTCATCCGTCGACTTTAGCCTGTCGTTTTGAATGCCGGATGCCATTCACCAGACAGTCATTCACAATTTCCTCCTGTATTATCTTTGGTTCAGCTCTAGCTTCTTCAGCATCAACAGCACGTTGGAAAAATGAGGCCGTCTCCATGGTAACATGGTGAGCCACCCGTGGTTGGCTGTGTGTGTGCTAGAATCTCGCCAAGCTAATTAATATTGATCACAGGAGGCGGGGCTTTTGATACCCTAAGTCTGCCATTCATTGTTCAATATTTGATATGAGTGGGAGCGGCTTACAGTACTCATGTCTCCTGATCGGAGGAGACGATGAGACGCGCTGTCCCACCGACGCCCTGCTGCCTCGTGTGGGTTGGACTTGCTCCGTCAAGCTGCAGAGCGTCGCATTAAAGGGAGAAATCCCTGCGACGGCGGGATAAAGGGCAGCGTAGAACCGTTTTCAGTGGTTCTAGATTTGCTATGATCAATGGGAACAGGGATAGGTAGGAATGAGTTCAAAGCTTTCACATTGACTTCAAACATCTCAGTCACGCATTCAAGAAATATACTTGTGGCTGTTTTTTGGTCACACACGCTTGCGCACACTGACACATTTTACTGGTAGGTATGCATGAAAGGAGCTCAACCTGAATATTTCACATAGTGGCCGCCTGAGCTTTCATTTATTAGGGCCGTGTTACTTGCATCAACATTGATTTGGCTGGTTATTGTTTTTTAGTAATGGAACTGGTGAAAAATACTAAATGTGTTGTGCGTTTGCTGTGCTCCACCGGCTCTCTTTGCTTCTTTTAGTCTCAATAGATATCGCCAAATGTTGAAATATTCTCTCATGGATTCACCATCTTTGTTCAAGCCTCCCTCTGGAACAAACTAAAATGGCCTTAATGACCTACGGTACGTCAAATCCACTCAAGTTACAATCTGGAATCAGATAATATTTTCCATCTCTAATAGATTGATTATCAAAATAGTTTTCTGATGATGGACTAACCCGTCAACTCTACTCTGGATGTGCAGTTATAGTGACCAGGGCAGACGCCTCTGACAGCTTGGTACCGCTAGTTGCATGGACGACCTTGTCTGCGTTCCACCTTCGCTGTCACTGACCGTCTGGGAGTTGCACAGGTCTGCCGCAGCCCGTTTCCCTTTGACATTACCCGTATGGACTTTGCCTCCACGCTGCCCTCACTTGGCCAGTGACTCTCTGGTACTTTTGTCTCACCAACGGATTTGTCATATGACGTCATCAATTCACTTTTATAAGTCTAACTTTCCCCAAGGGAATAACCTGCAAGTCAGAATGTGACGTCAGAAAAGGTAAACAAAGAGGATGGCCATGTGTGTTTATAGTGAGTATCCTCTAGGGTTCAAGGTTTTAGTGCACAAAAAAGCACTGCACTCGGGACAATATCATGAATATTAACATTTAGGTAGGAAGTTGTCAGTGATTTAGTTTTTTTCTAGCAGGGGTAATTGATAAACCGTAGAAACTGGTACAACCGATCCTAAGTAGGTTTAATATGACGACGGCCGAGCAGTCTCCCCATGTCAGAAACACTTTAAAGAAGGTAAAATAGATTAGATTTCATGTAAACGCCCAGAAATACAAGTCAACAATTGACACAGCCATATAAGATTAGTACTTTGATCTCATTGAATCTTTGTGTCTTCAATTCAAGTAATCAATACGAGCAGGTGATAGGCTACTACATTGGTATGGTTCTTTCTGATGAATTCCATCTGTTTACCAGTTTATTGTTGTGAGGTAAGCTGCATCGTACCACTTGACAATCCCATGTATCTCATCTTGTTTTAGGCAAGGAGTGCAGAGATCCCTGAGCTGAGGGCGGAGCACCTCATGCGCTCGTGCAGCAGCAGCACGGCCAGCATGAAGGTCAAGAACGTCAAGAAGTGAGCTGACACACACACACACACGCTGTCGCCTGTCTCCTCCGCCTCCTTATGCATAGTTCTCAAACGGCGGCTTATCGCCTCTGTTTCCAGTTCTAGTCTATTTCTGTGTCTTCCTCTGTTTCTCTGTTTGCCCAGCACCCTCCTTCTAATGCTAGTCATTCACACACTTGTGAGGCGTTATCATGAGCAGAGGATGGAGTGCCAACCAAACTGTGTCTGTGTGTGTCATGTTTGCAGACTTTGCTTCACCAAGGGCCACTTCCCGAAGCTGGCAGAGTGTGCTCACTTCCACTACGAGAACGTGGACTTTGGTTCCATTCAGGTAAAAACATTGATTGATATCTCCCTCAGTTACGTCACCACATGAGATCCAAAGTGTCATCACTCGTGTGATGGGAGGAATGATCGGTCCTGATGCTTCACAGGATTTAACATTTGGGTGTAAGCTGGCTGTATGAAATAAATGACAGCTTCGTCATGTCAATCATGGTGTAGAAGCTTTGATCCGTCTTCAAAGACTTACGCCCTCTCCAGTTATTACACTGCAGTGCTGGGGGGAAAAATGGAAAGGGTGATTCTCATAAAGACAGAAGTAAGATTCTCATGCCTCTTCAAATTAATACCAAGCAGACTTGATCCTTTTTGGCGTGGATATCTTGGGATGGTTGATGATTTGCATGTGTTTAATATCTTCTTGGATGCCCAATGGGCTCTCCAGCATGACCTCATTCATTCCAGCTCAACACTCCTTTGACTGTGAAGGGTTGGTTCCTCGTAGGCCTGAGTACTACATGTCTACCCCGTCAAATAAAATTAGCGGACGTAGCGTCTTTTCATGCATTTATGTCAAAGTACAGACAACATTGAAAACTTCTGTACACAACATTAGAGGTACAATGTACTAGGGCTGTGCGGTATGGCCAAAAATCCATATCACGGTATTAAAAATCATTCTGACGGTATAACGGTATATCACAGTATTTTTTTTATATATATAAAGGAATCAGATGATAAACATCTTTTATTGTGCAAACTGCAACGTATTTAAAACGGAAGAGATCTTACAACTTAAACATTGCTTCCTTTTCAAAACAAATATTTTATAATAGTTTTATTAACATTATTTCTCCGGTGTGGTCGTCAAGGAAATATGACGTTTGCAAACAGTGATTGCGCAACTCCCAGTCATCACCGATGAAGTGCACCGTTATGCTGAGGTTTGGCTCCATTGTGTGGCTCGACCGCAGGTCCGTTGTTGAAAAGTGGCCGACTGTACGCAGCTCGCTTCGGCGTTGCTCGTACAAATGAGGGACGGCAATTTGGCTGAAATACTTTCGCCCCGGTAAAATGTACCATGGATCCAATGCTTTAACCCGTCTTTATCTCCTTTGACCCAATCTAATCAATTGTGCCCCGGATAATGACCAATCAACCCACCAGATTTCATGCGATTCGGTTCAATACTTGTTGAGTTATGCAAATAACAAACAAACAAACAAAACATATTTACAAATAAATACACAGCGATCAAAACATAACCTCCGCAAAAGTATTTTGCGAAGGTAAACATATTTACAAATAAATAAATACACAGCGATCAAAACATAACCTCCGCAAAAGTATTTTGCGAAGGTAATAAAAGCATATAGTACAGGAGGTGTAATGATGACTGATGATGAAATATAAACACAGTAATAAAGTGCTACAGAGATGATGTGTATTCAGAGGGAAGTGACTGCTCCATGTGCCATGTCAAAGTGTCCTTGAGCAAGGTACCTAACTCTAATTGGTTGTAAATCGCTTTGTAATCGCATCATAAGAATTGCACCTTTCTCCCTCAGACAGCTTTGTTATAGTGTGGAGACACCAGCAGGGGTCAGCGCACTGCTACCTTTATTCCAAACCGCTGTGAGAGACGGAGAGGCTACTCTTATTCACTGTCTACTTGAGCTGGGCGTCATTTGTTGATGTAACTCAGGTTACACTGCAGAAGCCAGCTCCTCATTCACCGTGTGCGACGTGTGTTCTCATTGTGGTTTCCCATAATTCATTTTGTTTTAGTATTCAACTGCATGAACAGAAACCCTGAGTGAAAGACTTTCGTATTTGTTCCATATTTGTTCCCTGTGTTGAACAGTACATTTTTTACCTGGTGAAGTGCAGAAATGTGTTTTTTGCTCAAACTCCACCAGTAGTTGTTCCAGATTGCGTGACGCCCATTGGACGCCCATTCTTTGATTTCCAGAATATAAAGCTTAGCCAAAGGAGAGTTTGAGTCAGCCAAGGTTTTGTTGTGGAAACACTAGGATGTCATAGTCAGAGGAGGCCAAAGAGCAGGCTGTCTGCATTCAGAGCAGCACTTGCTTGGCATGTTTTCTCCCCCTATCTCCCCCTATGATGCTGGTAATTCAGGCTCTATTGGCCATTCATTTTGGTTGTTCTTAAAGTTTGGCCCACTTTCCTGTGTGCTTTAGACGCACATCTATTTATTTTTCTGTGTGCTTCATGAGCTCTGATACTGTTGGCAGACCCAACAAAGCCAAAAAAGGTACAGCCATGTTGTCCAGACCAATGTATTAAACATTTGAATCTAATGTAGTGAATCTGCTAAATGAATGGTGGTTCCATCCACTACTGATATCCAATTACCGAGAATGGTTCATGGAGATAAACAGACAATGGCCCCGATTCTCCAGTCAGAGGAAACCAACCCCCACTTTGGGAACCAGTGAACTAGATAATGAGGAGCTACATCATTGTCATTTCAGTGACCACGACTGCTCAAACCTGATGCACTTGGATTACAAATAGAAACCAGCTTGCAAGTATACGGTCAAATACATTTCTTTGACAATACTTTGCTTTAAGGCACAATAACTGCCAGACTATTCCCTTCAGTCTCAGCTGCTGAGTGACCGGTACACGTCGGCAGGCTAAAATGCCTCGTCGGCCTTCTTCTTTATCACTAATGTTCCCAACTACAGCCTCCAAGCGGCAGACTCTCGTACTACTGCAACATTAATACTAAGTAGGTCGTCCAATTGAGTATGAAGTGCAGGCCAGTTTTGTGTGTGTGAATAAATATGTGTAGTAGTTTACCACAATGCATTCTGTCTCTTAAAACAAAGATTTTGAGCCACATTGAAAGCTTTTGATTTCATTTATTGAGATTTATGATTTTAGATTCCCAACATTTGGTCAGTTAATAGGAATAGCAGGCTTTTTTTCATTGGCGTGGGACGTACTCTGCTCAAATCTGTTTCAGTCTGTGTGGGAGTGTCCAGGTTAATGGTTCATTAAGTAGTGTGCGTGCGTGTGTCTTACAGTTAGGCTATAACCTACTACCTGCTTACTTGTTTCACATTAGAGACACACTCAGCCTAATCGTGCCCTTGTGTGTTTCCATTTTAAGTTTATAATCCGTCAGGAGGTTTTGGGGACTCTGGCATGCAAGCGATATAAAGGCCGAAGCTGAGAGGCCTGTACGTTCCGTTCTTTACCTCCTGCAGCGTCGATAGACTCTTGAAAGAGCGGTTGTTCAATCAGGCTGCCTGCGCGGTGTAAAATAATTAAGGTCGTCTTTGTGCCTGTGGGAGACGGCAAGCTGCTAGTCATCTTAAAACGTTCTGATTCTCAGGCCTCATGCAGGCCTTCGGATACAATGTCTTCTCTCCACGTTTTGCGCCAGTACCCTGCATTCTTTTTTAATTTGGACATAATGGACGATAGCAGTGATATCATTTATACCTGCAGGCTAAAAAATGAAAAGGACACAGACATTGATCAAAATGGCTTAGGACACTGTGGCACTGAGAAACACACACATACACAGACACACTGTAACAGGATGCAACCACAGATAAATGTTTCTTGCCCTGAATTATTTTTTTTTCAATCACGTGTCATGCACCTAAATCCAGAGAGTAGTATTCATGTTGTCTTTGCATGTCATGGCTAATAATAAAAATACAATTTTGTACACAACATAACATTCAAGTTTGCATTCCAAAGTGTACAAAATACAACCTGAATTCAGCATTTCAATGACACTGTTAAAGTTGACACAAATTAAAACCAAATAAGAATGCCATGCCCCGACACACTCCTGCTGGATTTTTTTTATTTCAGCACACTGCGTTGGTCTGCATGTTTTAGCAAAGCCGTTATTGTTTATTTGTTGGATCCGTCCCTGTGTTATATAAGATTTGCCACGGGTTATTTACAATATTACAGAACAATGGCCCTGTTAAAGCGGCAGACGTTAGAATGGAGGGGAACTGGTTGACCCTGTCCACAAGCTGTTTTATATTGAGTTGTGTTGAAAGTAGATGGCTGTGTGCCCTGACTAGCATGTGCATATAATAAGTAGATCTTCCTCCTTCCTCATGTTTTTCGGGATAAATTTCATCTCCTGTTATCATTCAGGCAGTCTTACTGTCCGTGGCTTCTGCTCCACTTTATGTCTCTGTGAAACGGCTCTTTTCCACTCGGTTCCCCCTGCCAGCACAACAGACCAGTGGAAACATGAGCCATGAACTGTATTGACTGCAATACAGTATAGTGTAGTGCTCCCCCATGTGGTTTATCCAAAACCTAGTATTTTGTCCCGTATCGTCGCACACACACACACACACGCACACACACACACACACACACACTTTACTATTAAAGAAGCCGGTATGGTCATAAAACTGTGGCCCAGTTTCCGAGTAGTGTGTGTACAATGATGGGACGCGCCTGTAGTTATCTAGAGGTTGTTAAAAGGAAACACACTCAATGCAATAATTGCTTTGGTCTGACTCTGCTGAGTGCTGTTTGTCTTCACATCCATCTGCTGAAGGAAGAACGTTTGGCTCACCTAAGATGTAGTGCAACGGGGATGGGCGATATGGAGAAAATGATCTCGCTTGGTCTGATGTCTCTGAGTGCTGTCGTACAGTTGCAGGGTTGACTGTTGGCGTTTTTACAAAATATTTACACATAATCAGTAATGTTGATATAATGACATGAACATGTCCATTTACTGTAATGCAGCCTTAAATACCAAGAAAAGAGAACATGTTGCTATAGGACAATATCCCAAATATGACTGGATCTAGTCTAGAAGTAGCATCCCAATATCAATATAAAATGGATACACTGAGAACACATTATTACTCAGTGTTGAACCATGATAAGCTCCAGAATTTGGAAATTCTGAAAATCTTGAACAATTGAATGAGAGTCACTGGAGCGGAGCCCATGCTATGCTATCGGCTAGTCTGCGTTCTAGAGGGTCAATTACGGACCGGACTGTGAGAAATTGGCATTGGGTCACTCTATGTTCACATCAGTTGCATTAAACGCTTAATGGAGACCATGTTTTGCACTGTAATGTCAGTAGTTTTCCGGGCTTCAGCCAGCCTTCCCTTCTAACACAGTTAATATCTGTGTGTGTAGGAAGTAAAAGCACCAAAGAAATCAATACAGTACAATTTAGAAAAATATTACCAGCATGCAAACTACTGCTAAAAAGTTTAGCAAATATCGTTTAGTGATAAAGATGAAGAGGGGCCCCGCCCCTTTCTCCTCTCCACAACAGTGGCAAAGGCTGTGGTTTTAGTGTGCAGGGGAATAAGAGCACTAAGCTGCATAAATGCATGCGCTCATACTTGTGATGCAGATCGACAAACCTCTCAGCCAGAACTCGCTGTGTGCTGCTGGACGGCTGCTGTGTCTCAGCTGCTTCCGCCTTCAGACTGTGACATGACCGTAACCGTCTGCAGGGGAGGGGGGAGGGGCGCTCATCCTATCGTCCGTACCTCCCATCACTCCCCTGCCTGCATCCACCCTATTAGGCTGCGGCTGTGCACTCACTCCCTTCGCTCAGAGAGGGACCCAGGAGGTGGGCTGCCCCTTAAAGGCACAGGGTCAGCTGACGGTCCACACACACACACACACACACACACAAAACCTATCTCTGTGTCTCTCATGGCTCTGTGTCTCTCAACAGTAATACTGCGCTTAAATATAGGAAGAAAAAAACTTAAATAATCATTCAATTAAAATGTATTGCACATAAAAGTTAAATAAACATTGTACTAAAATACATGTAAAAAAAATGTTCTTAAAGATTAAATAAAACTGTACTGTACTTGAATGTTTAATTAAAAAAAAAAAGATTTAAATGTTTTATTTTTAAAAATGTAATTCTCAAAGCGTACCACACTTTGAGAATCACTGCTCTTGGTCGTCTTCGACAAAAACGTTACTCCACCTGTTCTGGTGGTGAATTGCTTTGCAACACGTGCAAGCCTTTTAGAACCATGAATTGAGTTCGTCGACACACGGCGCCAACGCAGAAGCATGGGCCAGCCTGTTTGTCCATTGTAGGGGAGATAAGAAAGACAATCACAACATTAACATTACAACTAAATAAGGAATAGAGAAAGAGGAAAATTGTCCTCGTTTTGTACTGATACAAATTCATACAAAGGTGGGGTGATGTCGTCCAACAGCCGTGGAGAAGGTGCACAATGTCATCATGAAGTGTGCTGGTTCAAAACGTTCTCGTAGCTCTTGTTGCACAGTTGTTTATGTCGTGGTTGCAGCATAGGATTCGGCAAGGGTCCCAGGAAATGAGTGCAAACGCATAGACTGAAGGATGAGCCAATTATAATCTGGTTGTCAAAAGTAACACCTTTCATTCATTGTTCATTTATTCATTTGCTAATGATTTCACGCAAATGTTTAATAGGATAAAAGTGGCGACACATTGAACAGCCATGGATGAAAACTGCAACATGATTGGTTGGGGATGCTTCCAACCTCGAAGGGGTAAAGGAGCTAATGGCTGCAACGCTAATGCAATACATGTCAAAGATCACATGGCTATCTGAGTGCACTGAAAGTCATTTATAGAAAAGGGGGTCATCTTATTTTTAATATAGACAAATCCTACAATTCGATGAGGGTTTTAGCTTTTTGCCTCGGATGCTGAAACCTCAACGGCCGCTACATTTCCTGGAAAACTTGTGACCTCACCACACGCGATAAACCAGTTATCTCTTTTCACTGGCGTAGCCGAGGAGAGAGTGTAATGAACTGGGTCATCATTGGATTATCATTTAAAATTCATCAGGCTGACTTGTAGTAGAGGATTTGATGCCGAGGAACAGCTCACCTCAAGCACAGGACGGAGCGGGGGACTGTTCTAACTCACCGCAGACTGAAATGTTTTGCAGCAGGCGTAGTTAGAGGAATCTTTTTTCAAGTTACTTTAGTAAGGAAGATTGCGGCGATAAAAGTAAGTAAAAACGTGAACTAGTTTAAGTTAACCATATTTTGGATATATTTTTTTGGTGTTGGATCTCTTTTTCCTGCACAGAGGAATCCACACACACGTGCCTGCTTTCAAGCAGCACAGGATGGGATTTAGTGAGCCGTACCCTTCTGGCCCAGTTGCTTGGATTTGCGTTCTTCTCTGGAGCAAGAGGGCTTTTTACGTGAAGTCATCATGGCTGATGAAACCTTGGCTTTCCTTTTTGTTTTTTGTTTGAGGTATTTGGCTGCAACCACAGAGTAGGTTGTTCAGCAGAGGGGATGTTATGGTTATATTTTTGGTGACTCTATTTGTGTAAGACTGCAAGCTACCACACTGCGTGGTTATTTATTGCGGTGTGGGTATTTTAGATAAATACTTAAATCGGCCTCCCTCATCTATGCGCTCTTTACCTCTCCTCTGCTTCTTTTGCTCCCTCCATCCCTGCTCTTTGTCCTGGGAACGTACCAACCGGAGAGCAGGGGGAGGGGTGAGCCCGCATGTCAGGCAGAGGGAGAGGAGGGAGCAGGGAGAGAATAGCATGTGGTGAAGAGACACGAGGCAAGCAGAAGGACAAGACAGAAAAGAAAGCAAAGCAGTTTCTTTTTTGGTCTGGCAGGGGTCTGGAGGTTCGCTTCTGTAATTTCCTGCTGCTAATACAACTGTGTGTTAAAGTTCTGCTCGCTGTCGAGCCTTCAGAGGGAGGAAGTGAACAAGGGGAAAGGATGGTTGAGGGTGCAACATGGAGGAGATGAAAGCTGTCCCGTGGAGAAACCCACGGAATAACCCCCTCCACTCATCCAGCAGCAGCACAGCACCCCGCCTCTCTCACCGGGAGAGCTTACCCTGTGAGTGAAAGAAAGTGGAGAGCTGACATTTCCGTCCCGCTGAGGGCAGCAGGACTGTGCACGGACCGGACGTGCATTCTCTAACACACACTCCCGGAGAAATAGACTGGGGACAGGTGCTGGGAGTATTAACCAAGGGAGACTTGCTGCTGCAGGGCATGAAGGGAAAGGAGAGTGTGTAGGGACTAAAGGAAGAACTGCGCAACTGCTGTGAGTACAAAGTGTCTTCTGTCTTTTGGACTGTACCCTTTTGGCTCTTTTCTTTCCTGCTGCTCTGCAGTTGTCAGAGCAGTGCTTCCCCTTTGTCCTTGGGTGCCTGCAGGACTTGCTTCTGTCCAAAATACGGCTGTCGGTTCTGAACTTTTCTTGTTCTTTAGGAACCTTTGTTTGCAAGGCAGTGCGGCGACCTCTCTGTCTCTCCCTGTTCTCTTGCCTTCCTGGTATAAGCGAGAGGAGATCACAGACCACACAGGGCATGTGTAGTTATTCCAATATGACATTGTGCAGCTTGGGGGAAGGGAGAGGATAATAGTGTTTTGCTAGTTGTCACAGTAATCTTTATTAAGATGTTTGTATTTGTATTGCACTCCCTTGATGCCAGTTGGTGCCTAAGCTCATTTTGGAGTATTTAGTGTCATCTTTTGTGAAAGCCTCACTGACAGTCCTGCTAGACCTGCAAGGGCTTTGTTGTTGCTGCAGCCACAAGGACTATGTCTGCTGGTACAGGTTGGATGTAAATCACACTGAAAGAAATGTGTAGATATATATTTTTCGATTTCCTAAATTACTTCCCTACTCCAAACCAGGGATTTACGAGCCGCCCATCTGTAGTAGTACACTGACTCTGGATCAGTGCCTCATGCAGCCCCACTTCAAAACAGCATTGTCCCTTAGAGCTCATCTTCCAGGAAGGTTTACCCACATGTTTTTTCTGCTCACATGCTCCCAATTGAAGATGATGGTGCAGTAAGAGGAAAGTCAGTGAACTGTTTCACTGGAGGAAAGTGACGTAATGTTTTCTTTACTTGGCCATGACTATGTTCCTCGGGGAGGAAAAGGTGGACAGTTGGGGAAGGTGAGAGCGTTCCCGTCTTTATTATTACTCTGACTGTTCACGTGTATATGAATAATAATATCTCTGGATGGACGCAGCCCTCGGGAGACAAAACTAAAAGTCAAGCGACGCTAGCTCTGAGTGCCTTCAGCTAAATGCTAACATACCAGGTATAATGTTTAACCTGTTCACCACCTTATTTTACAGTGTGAGCACGCTCACATTTGCTAATGATTGATGAATAAATAGTACATTTTTTATTCAATGATGGAAAAAAAGGCTCAGAGATTACCAAAATTATTAGCTTGAGGGGAACTGTCTATTTCCCCAAGATATAGTTCTTGATGAAGAGATTGCTTTTGCTTGTGCAGTATCACTGCTGGTACCGAGGAAGGGTGATTGGGACTTTTGCTGTCATACTAGATCGTGTTTCTGAAAAGAAGACATTGTTGTTCCGAGAGGGCTGCTCCTCCACTAACGGCCGTCTTTAAATCAAGCGCTCTTCCACATGACAACAACGACCCTTCCATGGGTTTTTCTCCCCTCAATGGGACCGTGAAATTGGTGAAACAATATCTGTTCAGTAGATCTCGGGATCACGTAACCACCTCGAGTCCCAATGCTTGCTGTTATGAAACTAGAAACAGTTTGAATTTATCTGAACAAACTTTAGATTTGCTGAAATCTATGCAGAGAGAGTAAGAGAGGTGAGATGTATGAATTATGTACAAACCTAAGGAGCACTGAGAGCAACACATTCATGGATGGATGTTTCACTGGCATCCAACAATAGTACCATTGTTTCTGATGGAGACTCCCGGAAACAGGGAACTACTTCCACATGATGATATAACACTAGTAGTGAAGCAATGTCTCTAACAGCGTCATAGGCTCAATAGATGGAACTAGTGCTTCTTACCTGAACTTTTACGATCCTGTCCAACTTTGCTTCAGGGATCTGCCCTGTTTTTACAAAGGTGCTCCATTGAGTATGACTAAGACACACTTACTTTGGTTGTTGAGTGCAGCTTGCTGCAGTTCTGACAGCTGTCGCACATAATGGCAACAATTTAAATTTCACGTTCATGCACATTAGGTCCACTCTGCGTGTCTTTCAGGGCATTAGAGTGTAGAGCCCGCCCTCGGGTTCCCTTCAGGTCAAACCGTGTCTGCTCTGTGAGCACTGTTGATGTTGTCAGAGGCAATTTTGAACAATGCCCATTATAATGTACGTGACATGGATTATTTCTAGAAATGTTTTTGAAAATGTCTTAGGGCAACCTTGCAGAGACCTGCTTTTTATTACAAATAAAATAGTAGATGAAGCTTTAAAAGTAGACAGGGGCCTCTTCCTTAACACAACTGTCCATGGTTCAGGTTGGAGCTGTGTATGAGGGAGATTTCGCATATACATTTCATCAATATGCGGGCAACACTGTTCCACTGAATTCATCAGCATATACACTTTTTGCCACACGCTTCTAGGGGGTTAGACCATGTTTGAATGTGTCCCCCTTTTCTTTCATGTAAGCATATTTCCCACTGGGTGAAAAGCCACACTGTCAACTCCAAATTTTAAATAATAAATCACAATAACACATTTTAACAATTGAACAGTTTAATAGAATATATTTATCCACCCTTTTGGGGTGCCCTTCTCCTCCTCACGATGGCGTTTCTACGGGTTCTAAGCTGCAGTTTAGTTTAGTGCTGCAGGGGGAAGTGTGAACAGAAACGAGTCCGTCCATTCTGGATTAACTGCTCTACTTTCGCTGTCCACTCTTCTCTTTTTGGAGAGCGCCATCTGTTCCTCATTTTTCTCACCGTCTCTTTCTCTCACTTTCTCCTTCTCACTCGTCCTCTTTTCAAATTTCGCTAACTTTCTTTTCTTCCTACTTTCTTTTTATTTGGAATTTGCTGCTACCTTCCTCGTCTGTCCGCAGTATTGAGAAGACATCATCCTGCCTGGAAGGCAAAGGCTCGATTGGTCGAGTGGTATCACGTGGGATGGTTTAATTCAAATGCAATTGGTCTGTGCTTTAAGCCACCACGAAGACGACCAAAGCTGCACCGGTCGAAAAGTGCGCTTTTTTTTAGCTTTTTCTAGGTCCGGATCCGGACCATGTTCCGCCAGTTAGTGACCTCCGATATAAATAATAAATGCCAATTACCTTTGACGCTTTGATTGAAAATATGAAATGAATCTGGGTTTTTTTAGCGGGATATGTGCATGGGCCATTGTATTTCCTTCACAACCCATTTCAGCACCTTCGCACAGGTTTAGGCTTCGGAGTTCGTAAGGGAACTGTTGCTCTTTTCTGTGTGGTGTTTTTTGGATCTAGTAGGATGGGACGATGAAAAAAAGTGGTTGAACCATGCGATGCACTAAAACCTTCTGTTTGGGATCGACCGATAGATCGGTCGGCCGATAGATCGGGCCGATATTTGCACTTTTTACGCGGATCGGTATCGGCCGATACGCGGCTGCTGAGTTCGCCGATGCGTTAGGGGGTCCTCGGACTCCCCCGCCTCCGGTGATGGCTTGTGCCGTGGCGCATTTCCTCTGTGGCGGTGCGCCGCGACCGGCTACTAATAAACGGAAGCGGAAGATTATCACGGGGGAAGTCAGGACGCAACGAGACAGAGCGACTGCACAAGGCCCACAAGGCGGTTTAATCCAAAAAATTTAATATACAACGCAAAACACAGTGTTCCAAACAAAGGGCGCGACTTGGGGTGCTCCTTCCGTGCGTGGGGCGGGCTGAGGCTGAAGTGGTAGTCCTGCAGCGACAGGAACCAGCGGGTCACTCTGGCGTTGGTGTCCTTCGCTCGGGCCATCCACTGCAGCGGGGCTGGCTACAGAGGAGAAGTTAGGAATAAAGCAACCGTAGTATCCTGCTAATACCAGGAAGGCTCGTACCTGTGTCTTGGTGCGGGGCGAGGAGCCTCGCGGACCGCCTCCACCTTTCTTTCCTGGGGCTGGATTAGTCCTCTTCCTACCCGATACCCCAGGTACTCAACTTCTGCCAGGCCGAGGTGGCACTTCTTGGGGTTTGCGGTGAGCCCGGCCCGGCGCAGCTCCAACAGCACCTGTCGCAGGCAGGTCAGGTGGTCCTCCCAGGTGGTGGCGTGTATCACCACGTCGTCGATGTAGGCGGCCGCGTACGCCTGGTGGGGCCGCAGTAGGATGTCCATCATTCGTTGGAACGTGGCCGGTGCTCCGTGCAAACCAAAGGGCAGGACCCGGTATTGCCAGTGGCCACTAGGAGTGCTGAAGGCAGTCTTCTCTCGGGCCTCCGGGGAGATGGGGACCTGCCAGTATCCCTTGGTGAGGTCCAGCGTCGAAATGAAGCGGGCCCTACCTAGCCGGTCGAGGAGTTCATCTACTCGGGGCATGGGGTAGCTATCAAACGCTGAGACCTCGTTCAGGCGCCTAAAGTCATTACAAAACCGGAGGGTGCCGTCCGACTTCGGTACCATAACCACCGGGTTGGACCAGGGGCTCCGGGAGGGTTCTATGACGCCAAGCTTGCTCATTCGCTGCACTTCCTCCTCCTGCCTCCGGCACTCGGTACGGACGCTGGCGTACTATGACGCCGGGGGGTGTGCGGATTTCGTGTTGCGCGGCGGTGGTCCTCCCGGGCTGACTCCGAAAGACATCGCTGAACTGTCTGACCAGGGTCTTGAGCTCGGCCTTTTGTGCGGGGGCTAGCTGCTCCCCCACGTTGACCACCGGGGTTTCCGCCTCAGCCCAGGCGGAGAGTTGGTCCCGGGGCCCTGGGACCCACCGCTTCAGCAAATTCACGTGGTAGAGCTGGAGGTTCTTTCTACGGCCCGGCTGTCGAAGCCGGTAGTTGACAGGCCCAACTTGCTCCACCACGGTGTATGGCCCCTGCCAGGACGCAAGGAATTTGCATGCCGTGGAGGGCACCAGGACCAGTACTCTATCCCCCGGGAGGAACGTCCGAGGCTGGGCAGGCCGGTCGTATAGGCGGCGCTGAGTGCGTTGGGCCTCCTCCAGATGTCCCTTGACGAGGGGCATGACGCGGTCTATCCGGGTGCGCATCTCCTGCACATGTTCGATCACCGTGCGTTGTGGCCCAGGGTTCTGCCGCTCCCAGGTGTCCCTGGCGACGTCCAGGAGCCCGCGGGGCTGCCTGCCGAACAGGAGCTCAAAAGGGGTGAACCCGGTGGACGCTTGGGGCACCTCACGAACTCCGAACAGCACGTAGGGGATGAGGAGATCCCAGTCACGCCCGTCCTCCGCCACGACGCGCTTCAGCATCCTTTTCAGGGTCTGTTTGAAGCGCTCGACCAGGCCGTCCGTCTGGGGGTGGTAGAGCGAGGTCCGGAGCTGCTTCACCTTGAAGAGGCGGCACAGGTCCGCCATCAACCGCGACGTGAAGGGGGTGCCCTGGTCGGTCAGGATCTCGGCCGGGATGCCCACCCGGCTGA
Organism: Apeltes quadracus; assembly: GCA_021346845.1. NCBI lineage: Eukaryota > Metazoa > Chordata > Actinopteri > Perciformes > Gasterosteidae > Apeltes > Apeltes quadracus. Next base: position 2,304,688 of record CM037916.1, on the reverse strand, counting down.
ACAGCATGAACAGCTCACGGGCGATGTTCTTCGAGGTGGCCTTCCGGAGAGGCACCGCTTCCGGGTAGCGGGTGGCGTAGTCCACCACGACGAGGATGTACTCATGGCCTCGGGCGGATTTTGGTAATGGCCCACCAGGTCCATTCCGATGCGTTCGAAGGGCACCCCGATAATGGGCAGTGGGATGAGCGGGCTGGGGGGCGGCTTCTGGGGAGCGGTGCGTTGGCAAGTAGGGCACGCTGCGCAGAACCTTTTCACATCGCCCTCAAGGCCCGGCTAGTGGAACCGGTCTCGGATCCTCTGGACCGTGTTCTGGACCCCGAGATGGCCGGCCATTGGATGGGCGTGCGCCAGTTCCAGGACCACATCGGCTTTGGTCCTCGGGACCACTAGAAGCTGTTTCTCTTCGCCCCGTCGTTCAGCGACGCAGTACAACAGCCCCTCTTTCACGATAAAGTGGGGGAGGGGGTGAGGTCCGGGGAGTCGGGTCTCCTCTTCCACGATTCGAACCTTCCCCCAACAATGCTTAAGCCGGTCGTCTTCCCTCTGTTCGCGGCCAAAGGACCCACCGGCCGTAATCTGTTGGACGAGATCGAGAAACATGACTCACCCCCTCGGCCGCTGTCGGAGGCGAGGAATGCCACACGCTGATCTCCGCGCTTCCGTGGTCTCCGTCGGCCTTCCGGGGTCAAGTGGGTGGTTCGGGGGACTCCCGTGAGCTGCTGCTCCATCCCCGGCCAGTCCCGGCCTAGTATGAGGGGGACCGGTAACTCTGCGATGATCCCGACCTCCACCGTCCAGGTTCCGTGGGGCGTCTTGAAGGTGGCCCTCCGGGCCGATACATCCCAGGTGTCGCCGTGAACACAGGTGATCGGGATGGAGGCCTTACTGTGGGGGGTCGGGGCTAGCACAGTGGGGTGCGCCAGGGTCACCGCGCTGCCAGAGTCCACCATCGCCCGGATCCTCTTTCCGTCCAGGCTCACGGTGGGGTGTCAGAGTGGAGGACGCAACCGGCCCACCAGGCCCGGGCGGCCGGCGTGGTCGGCTCGGTGGGCATGGACTAGTCTACGGGTGAGGGGCCCGGGGTTCTGCCTCTGGGTCGCGAGGTGCCCTCCAGCGGTCCTCTGGGTCGGGGCCGGTGTCAGCTCTCCCCAGTCTTTTATCCCGGCGGCCTCAGCGAGCTCTACCGCATCCACTAACTCCCCCAGAGTCGTGGGTCCTCGCATGCTGACTGGGCCCCGGAGCCGCCGGGGCAGGGTGTGGAGGAGTTGTCCCAGGGTGACCCGCTCAGCCACCTGCTGTACCGTCGGGGCCCCACCAAGGAGCCAGAGGTGGGCGAGACGGGCCAGTTTAGCGGCCTGTCCGCGGATCGGGACACTTTCCTCGAACCTCCATTGGCGGAATAACTGCTCTGCTCGGACTGGTGACAAACCCACTTGGGCCAGGATCTCCGCCTTCACCTGGTCGTAGTCCTCGCTTGCGGGGGCCTGGAGGGAGTAGTAGTCCCGTTGCGCTTCCCCCGTCAGGTAGGGGTCCAGTATCTGCACCCACGCCGGCTTCTGCCAACGTTCGTGGGCCGCGATTACCTCGAAGGTGTGGAGATACGCCTCCACATCGTCCTGGGCCGTGAGCTTCGTGAGGAGCTGGTGGGCGGGGGTTCGGGAGGCGGGTCCCGTCGCTGCTTCCATGGCCCCGGCTCGAAGCGCGTCCAGCCCCTGCTCGGTTTGGTGCAGCCGTTGCGCCCACTGCTCGGCGAGCTGCTGTTGCCGGAGAGAGACGTCGGCGAGCCGGCGGATAATCTCCTCCATTTTGAGGCGCGGCGGCCGGCGTCGGGTAGGGAAAACACTCGTACCCTAGGCAGAGGGAAGAAGGACACAATGAAAAAGCTTTAGCAAGCGTCACGGCAGTAGTCTCTCTCTTTCTTTTTTTTTTTTTTTTTCTTTTCGGGGTCTTGGATCCTGTCGGCTCCGTCCTTGTCCCTAGACTGCCCGCATTCTCCACCAGTTGTCACGGGGGAAGTCAGGACGCAACGAGACAGAGCGAGTGCACGAGGCCCACAAGGCGGTTTAATCCAAAAAATGTAATATACAACGCAAAACACAGTGGTCCAAACAAAGGGCGCGCCTTGGGGTGCTCCTTCCGTGCGTGGGGCGGGCTGAGGCTCAGGCACTGGTCTCTGCAGGCAGAACAACAGAGTACGTCAGCGTATGTCTCCTCTACTCACACGGGGCCCATCTGGTGCTGTGTGCCGGCTGCCTATGTGTCGTCTGCTGATTGGCCCCAGCTGCCGGTGATCAGCCCGTGATTGGGGTGTGGCTGGTTTCCACGGTGCCCGACTGCTCCTGTTAGGTGCCTCACCACAATTATGAAAATATAACGCATACTTCTCACTAGAAATGCCATCGAAATGCATACAAATGCTGACGCTTTCTTAAAATATTGTTTTTTTCACAGATAATACGCCGACAGGCCGCCATGTTGTTTTTTTTAGCTGAGGGAAAATGTATAGTCACGTGACGTAGTTGCAAGGCAAACGTAGTATTGTCACAATGTGCCACAATTTCGTGACAATACTACGTTGGAGGTGGAGCGTGAGCGCATGCGATAGGACCCGAAAGATGGTGAACTGTGCCTGGGCAGGGCGAACCAGAGGAAGCTCTGGTGGAGGCCCGCAGCGGTCCTGATGTGAAAATCGGTTGTCCGACCTGGGTATAGGGACTTGTAACATTTGTTATCATCATTGTGTCATTTTTATGATGTAAATTGAGGGAGCAAAAGCAGTATCGGCTCCAAATATCGGCTTAAGAAAAACGGCAGCCCATATCGGTCATCGGCTAAGACTGATAAAGAAAAAACGGTATTGGCATCGGCACTAAAAAATCCATATCGGTCGATCCTACCTTCTTTAGTAGTTCAGCTTCACTCTATCGACGTGTAACTTCCATGATTACTGTCCACACACTAGGCCATCGCGTAGATGTGGGTATAGCCTGGGATCTCCATGGTTTATAGGGCAGTTAGTTACTCCCTTTTTTTATGTGTGCTATATTCATTTATTTACTAATGTGTGTGTGTGTGTATATATATATACTAGTAAATAAACTGATATTTTCGCATTCAACACTCTAGCTTCCCCTTTATCCTGAAAAATGTACAGATGGATGATGTAGATCAGGGACGATGTAGAGTTATGACATTTTTTTGCATTGGGATGCCATTCTTTGGAGCCAAAAAACAAGTTGGACGCCAAAAAACAAGCTGGGGACCTTACAGAGCTGATTAAATGAAGCCTGCTTATCCTTTTGGAGGGAAAGGGGTATTATTTTGTTTTGCTCTAGGCAGTGTCAGAAATGTGATCTGCCTGCTTTATCCTCGCTTTGTCTGTATCTGTTGGAAAGTAACGTGAGGATATTAAATATAGGTAATAATATCTATCTCTACACCTGTAAAAGGCGGGGCTGAAACCAAATATTGCCTCGAAAGTAGCTTCCAAGTCCTCCTCCACTGTTTGGCAGGAGTTCATGTTTATTTGACCACTTTATTAAAGCTGCATGATATTACACTTAGACAGTCATGGCTGTCATTAAATCCCTGCCTGCCTGACAGGCCTTGGCAAACTTGAATGTATGAATATCATTTTAATATAATGAATGAATATAATATGGATTCCTGCTGTCCACTAGTGACATTTGGATAATGGTAGGTTTTATTACGTTTTGTCAATCACCTCTGTCTGATTGTACTTATTTTCAAAGAAGTAACCAAAGGTCTCTTTGTCTTTTTCAGTTGTCCCTCGGAGATGAGCAGTGTGAAGTGACGCGAAACGGCTATGAGTCCAAGGAGCTGGTGTACTTTGTGCAGATATACTGCCAGGTAAGAGCCCACTGGGTGTGGGTGCAGCTAGCAGAAGCACAGATACCACCTCCCTCACCTCCCACAGCAGGCACACACACAGAAGTGTGCGCGCCTTCGTCCTTTCTCGAAATGATGGTTCTGGAATGCCGGCCATCACGACTGGGTCAAAGCGCTGGCTTATCTTCCAACATTTCTGAAACGCTCAGACATGCAAGCTGTCTGAATTTTTGTTGGAATTTTGAAACTGGTTTGAAAAAGATCTGTGGATGAATGCCGTAATAAGAACTTCTTCAAACCCTGAGGCGTACAAAAAGTACACTTCTTCCTGCATATGTTAGGATATTATCTCGACTGAGTCTTACTGCATTTTGATCTAGTTTTCAGAGGTTGTGTCAACGGAGAAAGAAATAAAAAGAGACTTAAAATGTTAGTCATCTTTAAAATTCTCTTTTGAAGAAGGGATGCCAGAGTAAAATAACAGTCACGTTATTTATAATTACATCAAGAAATGCAATGAACCCAAAATGGTACTTAGCCTCAAAGTAGAGCACACATGTACGGCAGCTGCTCAGAAGCTTTGCTTCAGCCGCCTCCAGTGACATTTTTGATTCAGGTTCCATGCATTTCCCTCTACAGATCATATTCCATTTGCACAACCTTGGCAACAGCACACACAAGTATGTCTACTTGGAAATTCCAACTTCTTACAGCCATCGAAAAACTCTAGTTCCATTTGGAAGTGGGGGGCAGGAACTGGCAAATCGTTTCAACAGTGAAAGTAGCACAGCTAAGTGAGATTGGTTCCACAGACCCAGAAAGGGGGGGTAACCAGAAGCACCGTCTGAAAGTGGGACAGGACAGCGTTCCTGGAGCGCTCCCAGCGTGTCTTACCAGCCAGTGCTTTTAAAACACCAGAAGGATCAGTAGGCTGGCTGGTGCAGTGCGGCCCCGTCACAGAATCCCTGGTCTGGGTACAGACACAGCTTTCTAGGGCCGTTTTCCACCGCTGGTCTCTCTCAATGGGTACTGAGGTTTGAATGCAAGAGACACAACAGATATCACTCTATAATAAGTCTTTTAGTTTGAAGGAGTGGTAGCAGTTAATGATCGCTTTGCCCCTTGACTGTTGCCATGACATCACTTTACCTTTAAGGCCTCAACCAGCAGTTCATTTTTTTGTTTGTGAAGGCATTTCCTGTACCAAAGTCCGGGAGAGGTTTTTTTCCATAAAAAAAAATCTTGAAAAACAGATGTTGTATTTGAAGCTTGAAAAGAAGTGTGTCATTGGGGACAAATACAGAAGAGTCCTAACCAGTGTTGGGCAAGTTACTTTAAAAAAGTAATTAGTTATAGTTACTCACTACTTGTTCAAAAAGTAACTGAGTTAGTAACTGAATTACTCTACAATGAAAGTAACTTGTTACCAGGGAAAGTAACTATTTGCGTTACTGTTAAAAAATTAGAGTTGCTTACAACGGATGTCGACAAAGTTTTTGCTCCTGGACATAATGTACACATCACTTGCACGTTCTTGCCTTTGACCGCAATGAATTTGAAATAGTGGTTATATCTCCACCTTGAAAATACTGTAGCGTGTCTTAAGTTCCTAAATGTGTATATGGTTCTGATTACTCTATTACTTGGGCCAGGGTTGGGGTACCGCCCCTTCCGGCGTAATGTGTGTAGTTTTTGGCTCTTTATTGGCACAGAACGTTACAACTGGTGTCAGAAGAAAACTTAGTCGGATTCTAATAAGGTAGTCGACCGCTCGGGCATCGGCGGACTTCTGTTTGGAGGACGCTTTTTCTGGTGGAGATGGAGCGTTCTTTTGGCAGAGGTTTTTATGTCAAGCAGGAGGAGGAGGGCAACGAGTACGGATGTCCTCGTCCGGTTCAAGTGCTGGGAGGACAACGTTTTTCCGTGGACAGTCTAGGAGGGGAGATGAAACATGAGTTACAGCCACCAACATCCGCTGGGGGTCCTGGCTTAGCGACGGCTAGCGCTGAAGCTAGCTACACGGCTCGCGGAAAATTGCAGCCCGGGAACATGCATGGACATAACGTAAACAAAGACGGCGGCGCCCATAGACAGCAAGTGCCGCTACACATAAAGACGCCAAAATATGCGGGGAAGTTAGACTGGGAGGCTTTTCATGCTCAGTTCGAGAGTAACGCAAGTAATGAACTCATTTACATTTTAGTAATTGTAATAGCGTTACTGGATTTAAGAAAATACTTTTTTACAGGCTCGTTACCGCTAAAAGTAGTGGAGTTACTTTGTAACGCGTTAGTCCCAACACTGGTCCCAACACAGCTGGGTAAGGGAGATTTGAGTGGGCTTGTCTTTATGCTGATGGTGGCTCGGATAGTGATGATATGAACCTTTATTTGTATGGCACATAATACAATTTGTCATTTAATGTGTTTTGCAAATAAAGTAAAATGAGAAAAAACAGTGCATTGTGTTTTTTATTTAAATCACCATGAGAAAGGAATGACCTAATTTGAGAGATTTTTCTTAACATTGTCCTCTGTACCAAAAACGTGAGTTTTTGTTTGTTTGGCTGTTTGAAGTCAGCAGGAAGGAGTTGCACAGACGCTTCTGAGCCAAAGAACACTGCAGGGATGTTATATTATTTTAGGCCAGCCCAAAAATTAGCTTCCCCCCAGTTCCCTCGGCAAAATCCAATGGGATTAATTCACTCGGATTTTGGATTATGCAGAAAAAAACACCACTTAGTTTTAGTATTCTTGAGGCGTGGATGACAATCGGCAGACATAAACAGCTAGCATAATAAACAAATAGACATTGGTGACATGAGAGTAAGGATACGTGACATGGCTGTGAAAGGAGACCCGTTCCGTGTAATGGCCCAGACAACTTCTGTATTTTAATTTAGCCACTTTTCACAAGCGATGGGCTTTAGAGAGGCACAGATACATTTCTATTAGATGGATTTTGAGAATGTTTTACATTTTATGCAGCTACGAGAATCACAACATGTTATTTATTCTGTTCAATCAAGTCAAAATTAAGTCCAATTTCACACCTCAGAGCTCAGCTGATGAAATGGGTCCCACACTGGAATTCTGACTGTGCCGAGTGAACACGGGGGGGCGGTTGAACCAGTGGAGCTGTGTGTGTGCGTGCGTGCGTGTGTGTGTTCATGAACAAGACCGCAGCAGTGGTTTGCATCACATAGTAAAACACATGCTATATAAATCAATTTTTCCTTCAGGAAAGGAATGTTGTGAAAGCAGAGCTGAAGGGCAAACTGTTAGCCCATGTAGCGGTTTACCCCCCTCCCCCTTCCAACATGGATTCAGCTAACTGAATCTCACATTGCCCTGAACAGAGATCAATTACTGTCTGCAAGTCACTGAGCTCCACCATGAATCTGTTTTCAAACAAATAATAACAAATAAATGAACCGCTGGAACGTTCTGGTAAATTCATACGATTCTGTTCCGGTAATGCAGCCTTCAAACCAGCAGAAAGCACCAATATGTACATTGGGCTGGGCATTTACTGTATGATACAGTATTAGTTTAATGCCATTATTTATTTATTTTTAACAGTTACTCCTTTTAATTTGTGTGATTTACCTTTCGGATGATTATTGCACTCTTATTTAGCACACGCTGCATAGAAACCTGTTTGTAATAGATAAATGTTTCTGCTTCCTTCTAAAGGGTCGCAGTTGGATTGTGAAGCGCAGCTATGAAGATTTCCGCGTCCTGGACAAGCACCTGCACCTCTGCATCTACGACCGACGCTTCTCACAGCTGCCGGAGCTCCCTCGACTGGACAGTCTGACTGACCAGTCTGAGGTCAGCGCTGAAAATGCAAGACTACACGCACACACACACACACTGTGTTTAGCTGCAAACTGAAGCAATCAGAGCTGCAAGCAAAAATAAGCAAATGTAGTTTTAGATCCCTTTTTCTTCACAATTGAGCTTGAAATAAATCCTGGCCACAGGTAACATCTTACTTACCATTTTTTCCACACATAATATGTTTAAGAAATAGCATGCAGCTTTGTTTGTGCTCCTGGGCCATCCAGTACTTAATCAGCCCCACATGGTAGTACCTTCTGTACATATATACGTGGCATTGGTTATCTAGATTAATGCTTTGATATCCAGTATGAGCCACATGGCATTTGTTTTTGGAATGAACAAATCTCCCCAGATACTCCCTCTTTTACGCCCGCCCGTGAAATGTATTCTGATCCAAACAAAAACCTTTATGGTCAGATGGAGGCTCTAAAAGGAATTCCGAGGTTAGGTATCAAATCTAAACTGGTAAAACCAGTTCATCACAGAGGGCCATTGTGTGGCGGGACGCTTTGAGAATAAAAGCTTTAACAAAGCGGCCTGCGGTGTTCCATCAGTGCTCCATCACCAGTGGCTGTTTTTAAGACTTTCCCTTGATTTTATTCCACCCCAGTTTGAATGTTCACCACAACGCCGGCCCCGAGGTCCCAACAGGGAACAGCGTCACTGATGCAACTGCAGGCTGAGTGCTCGGCTACTAAAGCCCACTGCTCTCAGTAAACTCAAATAGAATTGTTACCCAGGAATGTGAAGATGTTAGGCTGCAGAAGTATAAAACTAAATTATCCTTGAATTTTGAAGTCATAGCGATAATTTTATTTGAAGACGTTTACTACCACGCAACACTCTTCAGCTGGGTAATAAGCCATCTTTGTTGCCCAGAAAACACATAACATACGTTTTTAATGCTCATCCTTAACACCCATTGTGACAGCCGAGTTTAGTGTTCAGTGAGTTGTGTATTTGTTGTGTTGTTGAGTGGTACCATCTGGAGTCAGCTCTCTAACTGGTGTGTTTTTTGCAATGTTAGTCCGTTTCCCAGATGTTGTTGGCTTACCTCTCGCGGCTCTCAGTCATCGCGGACAACAAGATCAACTGTGGCCCCGCCCTCACGTGGATGGAGGTGAGAACGCATCTGTATGGCGCTCACCCAGGGGCGATGTCATCACAGGCTGACACGGCTCTTAAGAGAAAAACTGTCCAAGCACCCACAGAGGGTGAAAAGGATGCCCCGGTTTTATTTGCATGTATTTAAGGTAGTTAAATGTGCAGAGATTTGCCACAAATTCGCCACTTTCAATGCAAATGAGACTGATTTCAAAAACACTCCCATTCACTAGCTGAATTAAAAATGCAAAACAATTTCGATGCTTTAATAGAGTAGTAAATCATGGATACAAGAGAACCAATATTGACACTCCTAATGCAGGTGGGTTTACAGGGGTATTATCTATCAGTGTTTGTGAACGTAGTTCTTCTGTATTTTATTCATTTAGTTATGTAATCCTGTGTACATATGCGATAGATTGCTGTTAGCTACACTAATTGCAGTGTGGTATCTCATCCTTGTGCATTAATTGGATTTACTGTAATCTCTATATAAATGAATAAAAAGCCACACATTGTTTCAGTGAAATTCACAGCATCTTTGGAGGGTTGATGTTAAGTGGCTGACTTTATTAAAACCCTAAAACACGTCTCACTTCCTTACATGCTTCTGGACGACTGTGTTCTTTGGGCGTATGCAACATTTACACAAGGTACTGCAGCATGTTTCCAATGACATGTTGAAAACAGCATTATCTTCAGCAGAGGGAAAAGTTTGCGTGTTAGCCAATGGCTGCCTCTGTTAAAATAAAGCGCAAGTAACATCTGTTTGTGTACTAGGTTGACAATAAGGGAAATCATCTGTTGGTCCATGAAGAGTCGTCCATCAACGTGCCAGCTATCGCTGCTGCCCACGTCATCAAGCGTTACATTGCCCAGGCCTCAGACGAGCTGTCCTTTGAGGTGACAACAACTATTCTCTCTCTCTCACACACACACACACACACACACACACACACACACACACACACACGCACAATACTACCCACTTTATAACGCACCCAATTCTGTTCACTGTGAGCTAAATAGGTCAATCTTTAGACGTCACCTTAGGATCCATTGCTAAAACAAAGAAGAACAACCAATCAGTGGCGAGGACTCTGATCACGGCTCTCGAAGCCTCAGGACCAGTGATTGACAGTAGCACGCATGGCTCTGATTGGTTGTTTTTCTTGTACTGCGGATAAAACTGCATTAAGAGCAGTATAAGAAGGTAGAGAAAGATGAACTTTTCTTTCTTTTTCTGTCTCATGTTGTACCGTCAAGATATAGTGACAGCTTGACCAAATATAACCAAGTTATTTTTACTAAAGTCACTAACTTCAACAAAATAGAGGTGAATCGACGATGGGACTCATCTTCTATCTTCTCTCACTCAGGTTGGTGACATTGTGTCAGTGATTGACATGCCCCCGAAAGAAGACACCACCTGGTGGAGAGGGAAGCATGGCTTCCAGGTACGCCGCTCAAACGAACCAGAAATACACCACACACCCGTTTCATCTTTCCCCGGCTGTAGGCCTTTAATTATGTGCAAGACTTGTTACAATCATCTCAGTTCCATCTCTTAGAATCCTGCAGTTGTTATTTCCATGTGCGCATCACATATAATCTCAACAACCGGTTCTTGTTCTGAGCACAAATGAACTGTTAATGTAACCCTAATTTATTTAATTCATCATTGAGGTTTGATGCTCAGCATTTCCCCGTGCTTCATGTTCGTTCAAAAACAGACACAGTGAATACTGTGTCTGATAGGAGGAAGTCTTTTTAGAGGGGGGGTGTGTGTGTGTGTCTGTGTGTGTGTGTGTGTGTGTGTGTGTTTAAGAGCAGCAGGTACACAGACACACTCATCATGTAGTGGGGTCATTTCCACACAACCCGATCAGATCTTTGTCACAGTGCTTCTAACAACAGAACCCGACTCCTGTGTTCATTTTATGTTGTAGATGAGTTCCCTTCCTCCCGACTCACCCAGCCTGTTTCTCTCCCCTCACTCCCGCAGGTTGGCTTCTTTCCCAGCGAGTGTGTGGAACTCATAAACGATAAAGTGCCACAGTCTATGACCAACACAGTGCCAAAACCAGGTATTCAGCTCCTCTTTAGGCATTCAAGGGGTGTGTGTTGGAGAGAAGTTGCTATTACTGGTATGGTTGCGTTATCAGAAAGTGATCAGCTTCTGTGATGGCTGACGTGGCCCTGGCCATGTATGTGTGTGTCTTATCTTTCCAAGAAATGCCTTTTGGTGGCTGGTGACCTGTGTGATAGTATTAAAATAGTAGAATTCTACTTTAACAACTTGACAGAAATGCAGTGGAGGGTTAAATTAACCTGGAAACTAAATGTGCTTAGTTTACTTCCATGTGTGTATATATTTATATTTATATATACATCCATTATGTTGACTCAGCAGCACTATGCAAATTGACTCCTCAGCACGAGAGTATCACAGGCAAATAAATAACGGAAACCCTTCGAGAATCAAAGAGCAAACATTTAAAATGTGCCAGTTTTGAGACGAACTTGAACTTTGCCCTTGTTTGTTCACACACTGAACCATAAATTGCAGCTGGGGCCGAGCCTTTCTGACTAAAACCTCTCGTCACAATCCACGGCTTCCATATGACTCACCGACACACCCCTCTGTTTGACTTTAAAACCCCCACCAACAACCCTCCACAGCCCCCTACCAGAGCCACGACTAAAAGGGAAGGCATGTCATTATGGGATCGGGTTTTGCTGCTGGGGATGAAAGGGGTTCGGCCTGTCAGGCGACGTAGACTTAACTGTTGCAGTGCCCCGCACAGCCTGCTTCCACCCTTTCTGCCTGCCCAACGCCCTGCTTTCCAGCACCGATGTTGTGCTTGTTGCTGATGCCTGTTTGGTTTTTTGTTTTGCATGTGTCCTAATTTGTCAATCATGCTTCTGGTATTTCTTTCACTATCAGCAGGTAAAGTCAATGATTTGCATATCCTTAGTGTAATCAAAAGATATTCTCTTGAACTGCTCATTGTGACACATCTGTTATTTAGCAGTAACTTTTCCCCATACAATCAATACGTGTCTGTAATAATCAACATAGTGACAATAAAAGTCTAATGTTTGGGTTTGTATAACCTGCAGATGCACTGTTGGCAGTGATATTACATTGATTTAAAATGAGCAGATCTTGATCAGCTTCCCTATCAGCAGCAGAGCGAATGGCTGAATGTAATGGCGTTAATGCTGCTGCCTGTTCCCCACTGCAGTGCGCCATTAACACACTGCTACGTAGAGTAGCGTTAGCATGTGTCTTGAATTGTCTGACTGTGACTCCTCTGCCTCAGCCTCCCCCTGCTCTGGCCTGCAGCCTGCTTCTTGGAGTCTCTTCCCTCCCTGTGCGTGCTGGTATACACACATCATCCACCTGTTCACTCGCCCCACATTCAGCATTGTTACACTCATATGACCGACAGTTTGGCTGTAGTTAAAGTTCTAATCCTTAAGACTTTCATTTCTGCGCTGCAGTTCAACGCTACAGTTCGCAGAATTCTGGGGGCACCAAACACACGTTGATCCGATAAACATGCAACCAGTGCATCGCTTTTTTTCTATATATATAGTTGTGGGTAAGCAGTTTTTACTGTTCTCTTCATGAGTCACCTCCATTTGGTTTCCTGCTGTAGCTTTATGAAGGAACTGTAATCCTGGTTGGTTGGAGGTGTGCAGCCTGTCACTCCACAGCCCCCTGTGGCTCTTCCTCCTTTTACCATTACCATAAAATGTTGCCACACTTGTGTGTCCTGTGTCTGCTTAACGAGGGCAGACTCAAAATCTGTGTTTGCATCAGCAGTAACCTAAAGGGATAGTCAGGGAGGCTTTCGAGGGTGGGGGCGGGGGGGGCATGAGGTTCCAATCCATAGTCTGTGTATTACTACTTAGGTGGGTTGAGTTTGGAGAAAGTGACATTGTAACACCGCTGCAGCAGAGCAATGCCTGAAGGAATCGTTACAAGTAAGAGTGTCCTCTGTTTAGAAAAGCTTTGCTGCATTTCCCTGCAGTCAGACGGTCCTCTTTGAATCCAGAATATCCCTGTAAAATACCAAAAGTCAGAGAAACAAGCCAACTGACCTACAACAGAATATATGAAAATGATGCTGACTAGAAAGTAAAATGGGTTGTGTTTTTTAAAAAGTCTTAAGGATTATAACGTAAAGTTAAATGAATCTCACAAAACAAGACTTGTTTTATTGATGAATGCAATTCTTCTTTAATTGAGTGTACTTTATGACTGAGCACTTTTGCCTGCACACGGTCTCACAGCGCGCTTTATCGTCACATCAAAGTTTAATTTTTATGCAAAGCCGCTGACCGCTCCAAAGTACACTGTTGCCCTGTTCTCTAACTTGAAGTGCTTCTCTCCCTCTGCCGACTCTCTCATGTCTCCATCATCCATCCAATCCATCTGTCTGTGGGTCCATCTGTCCATCGGGCTGCATGCAGACTTGGAGATGGAGAGTGTAATACAGGACAGTGCATGGGTGGCCGACCCGCTAAACCACTACAGCCTAAGTTCAGGTAGACAAATATCCTGTTGCTCTTCCACTCTTAACCAGAAGCTAACTCCACCCCCCCATGTAACGTGTTTGCAGCTCTTGTATGGCTGGTTTGTGGCTGGGGAAGTAGCTTGATGTGTGGGTTATAGCTTTGTCTTTATGTAAGATAATGTTGTGCACTTTTTGGTGTGGCTTTATAACATTTCACAACTTGATAAAGTTTTCCGTCTTGGACCTTTTAACACACTAATATAGATAATCTCAAGGCTCTGATGGCCGACCGCCAAGAATCTGCGGGAAATGGGTCTTTTCTCCATTGTTTGTGAACATTTGTTCACTTGAATTGTTCTAACCTCACACTCTTAGAAAAGATCTGTGTGATGCAACAATTTCCATACTTCCCTGTTTACTTTGCTACCTAAATTCCGGCAGATCCCTTTTACATTACGAGATGTTTCTTATCGTCCTGCTGTATTTTGGCCGTGTTGCAGGTTTTGTCTGAATGAGTGTTTTTTTGTGTGTATAGTAGGTACTTTGGGGATACGGTGTAGTAGCGTAAAAAGGAAATCCCACCGTTTCTCTCCAAAAGAGAACAATCTTACCCCCCTGTCTCACTGTTCTTTTTCAGTGACCCCCCTCAAGGTGCGTGCACACAGCTCCAGGGGGGATCCAGGTTACTACAGTGTTTCTCGAAATGGTTGAATGTACGCCTTGTCTGGGCGGTGGCCAGCTGTGTTTGTGTTGTGCGTCTGAAAAGGCCACGCCGCTCTGCCTCCAACGGCCTTGATTTATTTTAATCCTTTTACAATGCGGGGGCCTGTAAACCCATCCATTGAGCGCTGAGCTTTGTCCTGCAACAGTACGAATCTCTGTCTCTCTCTCCATGACGACCGAAAGAGCAAATTCCTGCAGGGAGCCACGCAGCATTGGAAAAATATATTCTCTTCTGCCTCGATCCACTTTGCTCCACCACTAAAGTTTGCTTTTCCTCAGTACGACTGTGGAAAATGCTAGAAGCTAGTTATTAGTCTTCTGTTTACATGCCGTGAAACTCTGCATGGTCCCTTGTGTGCATTCTACTCTGTAGCTTCAATAAGAGAATGTCATCGTAGGCTGCAGCTTGTTGGCGCGGAGGGGGCTGCTTTCAATTACCCACTTGGGCCGTGCTGTAAACTCAGAAAGTGTGCAAAGTACAAAGATTGTTGTTGTTTTTTACCCCTTTGCTGCCTTTAGTGGAGTCACTGCTAATCAAAGTCTGTTCCGGTGTTACACAGTGGTATTGGATCATTATGGCGGCTTTTGGTGTGCCATTTCTAGGACAAGTTATGTCGTTCCAAAGCGTCCAGTACATCCAAACTCAGAGTGCTACTGCAAAATATTTAATATGCAAAATGTCCTTGTTTTCGCCGCATCGCAAGACCAACATAGATAATTCAGATCCATGCAAAACAGCTTTAGTGTTTCCACCATGTCACCAACATCCAAACTGCCTCCCGCTGTCCTAGCAATACCTCGCTATTTTAAATTTCAAGGTATAATGATTAACATGTGCCAGTAAAAAGAACTCTAGTAGACTAATGGATTACAGAGGAACTCCTGCCATCTACTCTAGATTTTAAGAAAGAACCAAACTGAAAAACCCAGCACAAAGTTGCCATTTCTATTTCCAACTAAAAAAGCCAGTAGTATTAGCATTAAAAGTCGCTAAAGTTTGCGAGAAAGTCGCCCAGTCACTGACGCCTCCGGCCTTCATGGCCTCTCTCTGGAGACACTCTCCCAAAATTGGCCATATGAATTTAGACTTTGAGCTTGTAAAACAATGTAGCCAATTTATTACAGCTGTGTAACTGCCGCTGCTAGATTCTTTTCATTTATTTTTTTGCCAATATTTTTCTTTGCTGTAGTTTGCTGTTCTGAGAGTTTAAACGGATGTGAAAAAAAACAAATTAAAAAAATGCATCATCCCATATGGTAAAAAGTACAAATATAACATTAAATTAAAACACTGCACTACGTGTAAAAGACCTGCATTCAAAATACAGAAATATCTTCAGCAAATTGAGTGTTGATTAAGGAAAATATGTAAAATAACTGATTCTGTTAAAAACAAAATGTATTTTTTCTTTTCGTACAGTACTTTTATTAAATGTGCTAATCACTACAACAGGGAACCTACATGCAAAGAGAAATGTACGAATCAGCCCAGTGCAGTGAACTGTTTGTCTTTATGTTAAAAATTATGACGTTGAAGCAATCACATGTAATGGAAAAGGTCTGACTCCAGCCTTGTGATCTTGGACAAATTGGTCTGACTTCATTTTGACTCAGCATTTCTGCTAAAGACCTAAGCTAGTTGAGGAATTAATGAGATCATGCTTTGAAGAGAACAGGAGGCCCCTCACCTCAGAGGGAGAGCTGATTTAGAGCCCAAGCAAGGCCGGGATGCTGCTTGCGTGGTGTCTGGTGTTTTCCACTCTGAACCACTAGCATTTGCCACTTGGCCGACTGTCTATCGACTGTGCTGCCTTTTTTGAACTGTCAAAAAAATGTCGGGATTATGAATATGACTGAGATTGTTACGATTAGTTAAACGGCATGTCAACAACGTATGACTAAAAGGGTTGTGTGCCTTAAAATAATCAATACAATTTCACTTTTTTGTGCGCTTTGTTTCTCCTTGCTGTTATTCCAAAATTGAAAAGCACAGACAGCCAACCGAATTATTGAGTATTCTTGCTTTAATATACAAACGCACATTGTTAATTGTCGCATTTATTAAGAATACATACATTTCTTTAATAATAGCCGCAACTTTGTAAGGAGTTGCGGTAATTCCCATTCCCAATTCCCATTTTCTCTGGAAGCCCCTGAAGGCAGCACGTGCGGGTCGTAAGCCAATGGGTGGATTCTAACAGTAACGTGAGCTGACTAAGCGCCGCTCGTTGGGTCCACATCTTAAATTGTCCTCAACTTCCTCACTCGTCGTGTTTTCCCCTTTTCAGCTCAGGTGTCAGCGCTATTTCGTTCAGGTTTACGGTTCAAAAGAAAATAAAAATAGGTAACTTAGTTGTACTTTGGACCTAGTTTAAAAATACCGACAACGAGTCCATATGGAGCAAAGGTAAGACATGTTTAGTGTAATTAATTGTGTATATTCCCGAATGTTTCCCTTCATGGGCACAAAGTGTGTTGTCTAATCTAGTACACGGTTCGTTAGGTTTCTGCTCCACTGATCTCGTCACACTGGAAATAAAGCGAAGAGACGGGATGTCAAAGCTCTCCAGAGGTGTGGGATATATGGATCCTTCATATTACCCTTTCCGGAATAATATTCGCCTCTTCCTCCAATTAACCATGCCTGAAAAGTTTTAACTTTAACATGTTTTATTAGAAAAACGTGGGTTATGGAGGCTCTGGTTACTGGCACACTTGTGTTTAAATTCTGCGGTGGTGTTTGTACCATGAGATGAAATATTCGGTGGGAGAGCAGAGGCTCTGCTCCTTCTGGCAAAGTGGTTGTTCCTTGGTACAATAAGGTGTTTTGCTTTGACCACACAAGCCTTGTGTCTGCTCATAGCTGCCTTTCTACAGGCAGACACTGCTCCGTTGTTTAAACATTAAGCCCCATCATGAGACTGTAAGGAAGTGTTAAAGGCTCCTTTCAGTTTGATAAGCAATGCAAACATTATCTCTCGGGTTGTCGCCTCTTAATATTAAAATGTCCTTTTTTTTCAATGAGCACAATGAGGTCATGAGGTTTGCTTGGTGAATTTCTTTCCTTGTCGTTAAAGATCGTTAAGAAAAGCAATTTGTAGACATCTTCCAACAGCTATTCAATCACATAACTGACTGTTTTTATCTTTTCTGTGTTACTCCCAGAGAGGCCTAATTTACTTTTCGAGCCAACCATAGTAAAACATTCCTTGGATTCCTTCTTCCCTTGTAGATCTCTGAGATGGACGATATTCATATCCTACACAATCAGATAACAGTTTCTGGGAACGGTGCTGAGGGCCGTTTGAATTGCCCGCTGGGGCTCCTACTGGTGGTTCTGACCGAGCTGAGCTGTGATGAGAGCATTGTGAAGGCCCAGGGAGCCGGGATAATGCCTGCTGGTGGTGGTGTGTATTTCGGGAGCTCTGGCACACACAGTAGTTGTAGTCTATAGCCTGTTATTTTGCTCTATAATGTCACTGCTCTACTTGGGAAAGCAATTTCCCTGAATTTTGCTACGATCTATGTCCTCCAGCATTCCTAAGTGGAATGAGCCGGTCGTTGTTGTTCTTTTTGTGTGTTGGAGCGGGGAAACGGAGCGTAAGGTTTGCCATTACGTGTGTTTTTGTTCCTGCTGTAATGCTTGGCCTCTTTTCTCTTACCTCTCAGCCTGCAAAAACGGTCTCCAGAAGAATTTCAGAAAAACAACCCGATGATGTCATCAGGGTGTTTTATAATGTCGGAGCGATTTGTAACCAGACAGGAAAAGTTCCATTATGGGAAATGATAAGGGGAGTGGCGCCACTACGTTTTTGTGAGGAAAAAAACAGTTTAAAAACCTGCTCTCCACACTAGCAAGCCCGAAAACCAAAATCCCTTCACGGTGTAAACAGGAAGTAGATTGGATCCTTAGTTAAAAAAGTATGTTTTTAACGTTAAAAACAAATGTTTGAGTAGTATAATAGTCTTTAATAATGAAACGGTAGTACTGGATAATTAAGATCTGCCTATAAAATCTGTTTTGTTCTGTTTTTTGGGTGTCCTCAGTGTCACAATAGTTGTGCAGAACATGATGAACATTGATAAGAAAATGCAAACCGTGACTTGACACGTGAGCCTGGAAACGCCGCTCGACACGCAACCCGCTAATCAGCCAAATAACAGCTGCTTCCTCCACATGTTGGCAGTCGTATTGTTAGCAAATGCAGACATGAATAACACAACAGCTGCTAGTAAAGAAACCGGGGTGCGCCATGCCTGTAGTCAGCTGCCCATGTTAAACTAATCTGGTAGTCGATCGAAAATCTATTCTGATGCTGTTAAGTGATCACTCAGGAGAGGCTAAAGTATCGCGGAAGAACACGTAGCAAGCGAGGGGCTCTATGTCCTCGTTACTAAGCTCATACGTTCACATCCGTTTCGGGAGCGTATCTGCAAACGGTGCTCAGGAGCCGCGTCGATATCCAATTAGTTTTATTTAGTATGGCCCAAAATCAAACATTACAAATTTGGCTTTACAAATTGTACACAACCAACATCCCCTGTCCGAAAAACCCTCACATCGTCACAGACATGAGTGGTCACATGGCCTCTGCTGCACAGATTCTGTTAATAAATGCCTCGTATAACACATTTTGAAGGCCCCATCGGCCGCACCGTCCTCGTGGCGAGCGCGTCAGAGGCAGCTTCCAGTGCTGAGCCCCCTCAGACTCCATCTGCCCCAACAGACAGCAGATGGGAGTCTCTGTCCGGCCCCCGGAGACTCGCGCCCGTAGATGCACTTTTACATTTTTTTTCCAAAATCCCGACTGAGTCAGTCTGGTTTTTCTGACATGACACCGACGGCCATTCTCGATGCCTCAACAGTGAGTAAACAAAGCTGCTGCCTCAGTGGGGATCTTTGTTCCATCCGTGAGTTGTCGAAGACGGATCATGTTCTAGGATGCTGGCTGTTGATTCTGAACTGAATCAACAGCACCGCTTCATTTAAGACGCCCAGGACTCAAAAGCCTGTCTCACGTGTTAGTTATTAACTTGGGGAGGTATTTATTAATGTGCGCTGGCAGGGGTTCCATTATTTTTAAATGTGTTTACAGCCGAAAGAATTCAGCTGAATAAAAACACTGAATGACTGATTATATTTTTATTGTAACCGAAATGGGTACAGTGAATCAAAATCAATCCAAACTTTTTAAAAACCAAACATCAAAGGTAATAAAGAAAGCCACTAAACATAGTCCGACATAAACATTTACATTTTAATGAGTGCATATACATATTTTTGTTAGTATTGTTCCCAAACAAGGAGAAACTGTGAAATGAATTCAGCTCGTTAGTGGAGCTCTTGATGTGTGCATTCTAACGGTCTCACTCACCTAGCGCTATGGCGTACGTCTAGTGAGACAGGCAGCCTCATTCATTTTCACCCAATGGTCTCTTCCAGCCAAGTCTCTCGCAGTGAGTCTGTTCGGGGCTTATAAATAAGGATATTTGTTACAGCACAGGTTTCCTTAATGCTGCCATGTCTGTCTTTGTATGTGAATCATCTGCTGGGAGTTTTACCCGCCGCCTTCACACTTATGTTTCTATTGTTATCTTGCAAGCACACAGAGGTGTCTTTCTTTACCTCAGTTGGTTTTGTTTCTTTGAGAAGCAGTGGCCTACTTTCTGTTGTACTTGGATGAAAGCAGATTTAAGCTTGGCACAGCACGTTGAAACAGCCGTGCTCTAAAGATGGGTTATTGACTTTGATTGAATTCTTAATGCTTTCTTCTTTAAATTGCTTGCGTGTGTGTGCGTGTGTGTGTTGTGTGTGTGTGTGTGTGTGTTGGAAAGTTTTCTGCAGCTAATGTCAGGTCTGTGAAACACATACAGGAAGGGAAAAGATTGTGATCATTACTGATTTTATAATCAGTTAAAGGAATGTACCATGTTGTCCAGATGTGGTGCTGCTGAGAGTTCTAGGATAGGTAACCATGTGTCTGAGAGTGGACGTTCTTCTGTTGACCATTACACTCTGGCATTCTGAAGGGACAGCAGATAAAGTATAACACTGCAAAGTTGCTCTTGAAAGTGTGTGTGAGGTGCAGCCCGGTGTAGGAGCATCGAAGGGAGACGACTAGTGGCAGGAGGTGATGGTAGACTGTAGCACAGAGAGACCACACAATGGTGTGGGAAGCTTCACAGGACAGTTGAGCTGGGAAGAGATGGTTAACAGGATTGGTCCGATCCTCTTCTTCACCGGATTGGGAAATTTCAACTTCATAAAACCCGGTGCAGTTTTATTTTCTATTCAATTTGATTTGCCTGTTGACATAAATGTACTGTTTTGTCCTAATTACTAAATGGAAAGTGACTATAACCTGCATAAAATCGGCATACTATTACCCCAGAAGAGGTTAAATTTAGTTTTTAACTTCTGCAGAGCAAATAAAGGCATCAAACAATCACACGGCTAAATTTAGGAAACCACAACCTGTGACAGTTTTGATTAATAATCTCCCGAGAGCTGCAGTATTATAACATCTACTGTGACATTTGATTTGCCATGTTTAATGCACTATTCTATAGTCCTTCAGAGGAACAGTCGATTTTACATTGTTGCCTATTTAGCCAAGACTGATAGATACCATAAACTAAACTAAATTCAAACTCTCATTAGTCTATTTCCCTTTTATATTCCACAATCGGTTAGCATGGCCCAACAGTGGAAAAACACGTTACCACTGTGTGATTGTCACTCTTTTCTTCGAATATCTGATGTGGAGGCAGCGCCATTGTCCCACAAACTCCACCATAAACCTGTCAGTTTAAGAAGCTTACCAGCCTTTCCCAGACATGGTATCGAATTAATGCGCTTTTGCTTTCTAAGTAGGTCTTTTTTTTTTTGTCCTGCTTGGAAGCCGAGCGGAAGATACTGGTATTGGATGTTGGGGATTCCTTTGTAGTTGCCTGGGAGGTGGTGCTTATAAACGAAGCCTCTGCCTCAAGAAACGTGTGCATAAAGGAGGAGTTTGCATTAGGATGAAGCCGAAAGGCACAATGGGACAAGCCTGAGTAGCTTGTGTGGGGTTTCACTCCAGTGAAAAACAGCCGTGTAAGACGCCTAAGATGTGTCCTTCCTTCCTTCCTTCCTTCCTTCCTTCCTTCCCTCCCTTGTTCCACAGTGTCTAAGAAGCACGGGAAGCTGATCACCTTCTTGCGCACCTTCATGAAGTCCCGGCCCACCAAGCAGAAGCTGAAGCAGAGAGGCATCCTCCGGGAGAGGGTGTTCGGCTGCGACCTGGGAGAGCACCTCCTCAACTCGGGACATGATGGTGAGACCTGTGTGGACACACCTGAGAGCGCCAGTGTTTCCTGGATCCATTTAGACCAAACACACATAGTAGCCTGGCTAAACCGGCTAGCTTGACTTTATCCCAAAGTAACGATATCGGGCCAAAAGCACCTCCAAAGCTCATTAATTGTTCATTTAAATCCTGTAACAAGTAGTTTTCCTTATTTACAAGGCAAATGTTGCTCAGTGGTTAGTCCTGTTTGGCAGT
The DNA here is from genome assembly GCA_021346845.1 of Apeltes quadracus. Classification (NCBI taxonomy): domain Eukaryota; kingdom Metazoa; phylum Chordata; class Actinopteri; order Perciformes; family Gasterosteidae; genus Apeltes; species Apeltes quadracus. The sequence goes on along the minus strand of CM037916.1, from coordinate 2,283,094 downwards.
TTGTCCCTGCTATCAGTGTGCGAATGGGTGAACAGTGGTTGGTCAGGAGTACTACGAAATAATACACGGCTAGTCCATTTACCCTTTATGCGATGGACTTTTCCTCGGGCTATTTGCAGTAACTATTTGCTCACAGAGACAAGACTTCACAGTAGTGGTTGAGCTCAGACAAAAAGTAATCCCCCCCTGATTTTGGCCCTCATTGTGAATACCAGGTTTGATTAGACGAACAAGACAGTCTGGTTCTTTTGATTAGATTTATTGTCTCCTAAGGAAGATTTGTTTTCACCAAAAGTGCAACACAGAAATAGATAGAGTACAGATAGACACAATCATGCACACAATCATGCACACAATCATGCTCTGTCCACGATCACTGCGTTCAGGGTCAGCATGGCACAAACAATAAAACTTCTGCTGTACCTCCAGAGGAGCATCATGACCCAATTGTGGTACTTAATTGATTTAGTAATTTTATTTTGAGCATTATGACTGCAGGTGTTAACGATTGGTTGCAGCAAATTTTGCTACCCATGACACACCTGCTCCTCCAACCTTTCCAATATAGGCTGATGGTTTTTATATGAGACCTCTAAATACACAACACACACAAACTGTAAACAACAGCTCTATCTGGTTACAGTTCGCTGGGATAAAATCTATACCTTTATTGATGTGCTGTAGCAAAAGCATACATTGCTCCTAAACTTCGTGTAGAATGCAAAATAACACTTTTTTTACTTCCACAAACATCGTCAGCAGCAGTGCAGTGGAGCTGCGCTGCACTGTTCTGACCTTTCACAATAAAAGCACTAGAGTGCATTAAGAGGTAACTCAACGAAAGTTTAGCTTAATCTATAGTTAGTTGTAATTTAATTCAAGGTATTTCTTGCATCTGCGCTACAGAGATGATTTCTAGCTGCATAAATTATGGAAGAAGTATCTGCTCCATGAAATAAAACTCTAGTTTAGAGGGGCAAGCTGTTGAGGGGATGGACATCTACTCATGACCGAGTTACGACCCTTAACATTTCACTAGCTTGATCACTTGGCTCTAAAAAAAAATGCTGCATTGACAGTTTCAATTGTTTCTGATTTGGTTTTTCTATTCCAAAATTTTATAGATTACAATAGAAGAAAACATGCAGTTGGATTATTCCATTCCAATTGCGACCAATTTCAGGAAAGCTTTAAAGGGTTGAGCTTACGAATGGAACACAATCAAACTAACCTAACACCACATTCAAAAGACATACTGTGACGTTCTCTTATCACAAATGAGACTTCAGTGATACAAGGACATCACAACGGAATGTGCTTTCCTCAAACCTCGCCTCGTGTTCTCCTTTGCTATGTGCGGAATTCGTCTGAGCAGCTGCTTCTACGAGCGTCCCACTCTGTCATCCTCTGAATGATGTGTGAGCTGTGCAGACCACCATTATCTAACACACACACCCACACACACACACACACACATTGATAAACAGTATGTCTACCTGATTCATGGTTGGCTCAAAGGGAATTAAGAGCTTTTTATTTCGGTCTGTCCCTGCTCAAAAACACAGTCATTAATATTGTGATTTGATGTGGATGTGATTGGCTGCCTCATTCAAACACGGACCTGCATTTATGTAGAACATGGGTTAAAGGAAAACTAAAAGAACACTTTCTTTTTTTAATGCTCAGAATATTTTTTGGTCTTTTCTTTATATGGCTCAAATGTTTCTCTCTGGCCCGACCGCTCTGCACACGGGAGAAAGGTTGCCACATTCTGGACCTCGTAGCTCTCCGTGAAGACTGGACCAATGTTGACAGACAGTGTTGTGTGATGACATGCTGTTTGTTTTACCTGTTTCATTTCTCCTTTCTGCAGTGCCTCAGGTCCTCAAGAGCTGCACCGAGTTCATTGAGAAGCATGGCGTGGTGGACGGCATGTATCGCCTCTCTGGGATCGCCTCAAACATCCAGAAGTTACGGTAAGAGCCGGTTTATCACAGCATTTCATTCAATATTCAATGCTGAAAACATACGAGTCCATCTGATTGTTGCTTCTATAAAAGAAAGAAAAGCATTGGGAGGACTCGCAGGCTAACCGCTGTTCCTAATCAACTGATTTTACGATGTATTTAACTGGGCTGGACTTTGGTAAATGGAGCTTTCACCACAATTGTGGCTTGTAAAAGGTTTAAAGGAGTTTGCGTTTGTGAGATGCTGTGAGTTGTGTGCTTACAAGTTTGTAGAATAGTAAATGGAGTCACGGGTCATTTCCTCCCTTAACTCTCACTAAAACAGTGTTCCCTCATTGTTGAGCTACCACAATTCAAATGTGATGAGGTCTTCATCCAGATCATTTCTCAATTAGTGTAACAATATGAGCTATTTTTCCAGGCACGAGTTTGACTCTGAGCAGATCCCCGACCTGACCAAAGATGTTTACATCCAGGACATCCACTGTGTGGGCTCGCTGTGTAAGCTCTACTTCAGAGAGCTGCCCAACCCTCTGCTCACCTACCAACTCTACGAGAAGTTCTCTGTAAGCAAAGCCTTAGAGGGACTCCACACTGTACAACTAGTTCTGTCTTCTGTTATTACCGCTTGCCTGTTCAATCAAATATCATTCTGCACTGCCCAACATGTAACAATATGTATTAATCAGCATGAAACCGACCAGCAAACTTCAAGCAACTTCTACAGTTAACTGCAGTTTAAAGAGGTCTTTTTTTCTTCTTTTAGTTTCATTGAATTTGGTGCCGTCTGCGTCTCAGGAGTGAAGGTGGCTGTTGAACACATTTCATTGTAGTTCAATCATGAATAAAGCACTGTTCGGTGGTTACTAATGCCCCAAAAGGACACAGATTGGCTGTGACTCACTGCGCAATCTTTATTATTACACTGTCGAATTCTGCAAATGTATCTTGCAGTCATGAGTCACGTACACTCTTGCACTATCGACACACCCTATCATTCAATATGTAGGAAACCACTCTGTCACTTGGCATAGCAAGTAAATGTTTGTTGGTTGTTATGGCAGCTAGTGATGTCCCATCTATGATGCTATGAAAAATGGGCTTTGCGTTATTTATACTCCAATACGTCCCACTATTTTCTCACTATCTTTCCCTTTTTGTTTTTTCTCTCAAGGATGCCGTATCAGCAGCAACGGATGAGGAGCGACTCATCAAAATCCATGACGTCATCCAGCAGCTTCCTCCACCGCATTACCGGTCAGTATAGAGGCACACTGCCCCCCAGTGGCCAGCTCGTGAGCTGCCAGAAGGCCAGCGCACGATCGTGTAGGACATTCGCATCAGTTGTGTGTCTTTTAATGTTCACATTTTTTGCTGCCCCACTGCATCAAGTGGAATCATTTAACACGGCCCAGCTGCATTGACGTGAAAGCGTTCAAATGCCAATTTCTAATTCTAATGTCAAAATATTGATGCTCTAAAGAAGGAGCTCTAACACGGAGTGTGTAAAGGATAGTTTTTAAGTCTGCGTTTTCAGAGAAACGCAAGGACACGCAAGAGCCTCTTGCGTACTCTTGCGTGCGTCGACCAATTTTTCTAGACTAGCTTCAAAAGCTACTCGAGCCTCGCGCAGCCCGATTAGTCTGCTAACTACATCCTTTCCAGAGTCTCACATGTCTGGTTTCATAGCATAATGCTCTATTTTTAAAAGGGCAATTTTTGATGAGAGGATGAATCCGATTGCAGAGCTTTTGTCGGAAGAAAAACAGAAATATGACCACTTATACACCCGTCATTGGTGCGCAGCTGGCTTCCAATTCATGAAAGGAGATCCCCGCAAACATCAGAGTAAATAAACAAACCAACAACTCCCACACACAAAGACGTCCCTCTCTAGGTCGTCTTTGACAAAAAACGTTACTCCACCTATTGTTCTGTGAATTGCTTTGAAACATGCGCAAGCCTTTTTAAACCGTGAATTGAAAGGAGTTAATCGACACAGATGCGCGCAGTTGCAGAACCATGCAGCAGCCTTTAGTGTGGTGAGCGGGAGCCAATTGAATCTGAATAAATGTATTTGTTTCCTAGGACCCTGGAGTTCCTCATGAGACACCTCTCCCAACTGGCAGCGTTCAGCTACATCACCAACATGCACAGCAAGAACCTTGCCATCGTCTGGGCGCCCAACCTGCTTAGGTGAGACGCCGTCACGCTCAAACCCGCGAGCCGTCTCCGTCGGTTGTTCTGTTCTTTGAGTTATTAATTCATGTCTCATAAAAATTCCAATGATCTTCACATTTTCTCACAAAGCTGTTTAGTTTTTTTTGTGACGTCTCCCATTAAGGAATTTAAGACTAATTAGCTGCGATAAACTGGTAATTCTACCAGATTGAAAAGGGTTTAAGCAGCTGTTTCTTTGGGAGAATACTGATCAACATCAAAATAACAAAGGCTGGAAATACATTCCAAAAAGAGTTTTGTAACTTAAACCCCTGCTATTTATTTGTTTGATTCACCATCTTCAAATGTTACGCTAGTTTAAATTGGAGTCATTACTGAATCAAACACAATTCCCCAGGTCCAAACAGATAGAGTCTGCGTGCTTCAGTGGCACAGCGGCCTTCATGGAAGTCCGAATCCAGTCGGTGGTGGTGGAGTTCATCCTCAACCACGTGGATGTTCTCTTCAGCACCAAACTCAGTTCACTAATACGGGAGGGAGCAGGTACGTAGCGCTCACACAGTCGCTCCGCTACCGACTGCTGCTTTCTCTGATGAGCACTGTTCCACACCACCAGGGCATAACTCATTGTCGCGGCCCAAATCCCTGCTGGTTTCGTCACCTTCTACTAAACTGCTGAGTCTGGAGGAGGCCCAGGCCAGGACCCAGGCACAGATCAACTCTCCAGTAACTGAAGACAGCAAGTACATTGAGGTGGGCGAAGGTCCGGCTGCCCTGCAGGGAAAGTTCCACACGGTCATCGAGTTTCCCACCGAGAGGTTTGTTAACTCTTGTTACAGATTACAGATACACACAGAGACGTAGGTCTATACCCCAGTTTAGTTGCAACACACTATTTATTTAACATGCTTAAAACAAACAAATGTCTTTGATTATTTTCAAATCGTTAAGCTAACTTTTCATTGCTTGCATGTCTGTAACAATTTATCAATCATAGGAAGAGACCTCCTATCAAATCCAAGAAGTCTCCTGTGGGTAGTTGGCGTTCTTTCTTCAATCTTGGCAAGTCTTCGTCCATGTCAAAACGCAAGCTGCACCGCAACCCCAGTGAGCCCAATGAACTGAAGGCCATGGCTATTGCTGGTGAGTCCTCCCTCTGCATTTGAAAAGAAAAGGGTTTGAGGGGTTGGACTCGGTGAGGGTGTCAATAATGCAATAACAATGGCTTATGTGAAGAATACATTGCTGACACCTTTTCCACACGTGTGTTTCAGGAGGCAGAGGAGACACAACCACATTGAGATCAGCCAAAAGTGAAGAGTCCCTGAGTTCCCTGCACAATGTTGAAGGTAATCGCGTGTAACACACACACACACACACACACGGTACCGAGTTGTAAAAATAGGGTGCTATATCATATGTTCAAGCAGAATGTATGGCCCATTTGGGATGGGGCCTTTTAATGTTTCTATATCATGATGGGGAGTTAGGGTCTACGTTTGGGAACCACTGGACTACAGTTTATCCTACTGTTATACTTGAGGCCTGATAAAAGAAGGAGTTTCTTAACACGTTCCGTTCGTCCTTCAGGAGAGTCCAAGGTGTACCGTCCTCGGCGGCCGCGCTCCAGCAGCGACGCCTTGTCAGCCTCCTTTAACGGCGAGCTGCTGGACAGCCGGCAGCACTGCAACTCCTACGACAACCTGAACGCCACAGAGGACAGCGACGGAGACGACGGCCCCATCTGCGTGCCCGCCCTCATCTCACCTCCCCGCTCGGCGGGGGAAGACGTGGACCTTAGCCCGCCAGACATCGGCATGGCCTCCTTGGACTTTGACCCCATGTCTTTCCAGTGCAGTCTACCCGAAACCTCTTACGCCTTCCCCCTCGATGACTCACCCGCCGGGGCGTCGGGTCCCACGTTAAAGAGGAGTCCCGGCAGCGTCTGCGGCAAGACCAACGGCTCTGACCTCATAGCTGCAACCTTCCTGGGCGGCTTAATGTCCCCTTTGTCGAGCGCAGACTTCAGCCTGGCTGCTGGAGAGAAGGTGGCAAACAAGAAATTGGCCGCTTCATATTCGTACACCGATAAACCCACACAGGCTGTGACGCCTATTAAATGTGGAAAGACCACTAGCTTGACGCCGATTGCCAGTTCAGAACTTTTCTCGACAGAAGTGGCGGACATTACTACGGCTGGACAGTTTGCCTCTTCGCAGCCGCTGTCGCCTCCTTCGGCAGCTAAGGCCGAGCCGTCCTTAAGTGAAGCTTTCCAAATGGAGCTGCACTCTAAGCTGGCAGCCTTCGACAGTGTGGACAGTGGAGCGCCGATGGGAAAGGACGGCGTGCAGCAGGCGCCAGCTGCCAGCAGCCAAGAGCACCAAGGTAGGGAGCAGAGCATGACCTTTTTAAGAGTAGTGTATCTGACTTGACACTCCTTTTTTACACGATATAGATTAAGAAGAAGTTTATGCATTTGTGCCAATTTGTGCGTTTTTTTTCTAGGTTTAGTTTTCCAGGTTTGTATGTATTTCATCTTAAACAAACCTATTCATGTGATGCCGCAGTAGGATTAACTTCCCCATTCCCGAGGCACCTTTAAACCAGCCTGCTTGCTGCTCTCTTGCTTATTCGTACTTCAACCTTAGACCGCTTGTGTTTTTGTGTCTGTGCTAGGAGTCGTAGCTCCGGACTCCTCAAAGGACTTCATCCCTTGTTCCCTCAGCGCCACAGCTTCCACCACTGCCCCTCCCGCCCCTCCTCCTCCCCCTCCTAAAAACGCTGCGCGCATGTTGGCCCTGGCCTTGGCCGAGTCCGCTCAGCAGGTCTCAATTCCGTGTCAGTCGCGGCCCTCTGAGTCCTCCACGCCAGCGTCCCCTCTGCAGCCCCCGCAGGCTTCTGACTCCCAGGACCTCACACATCCACCGTTCCCACATTTCTGGGCTTCTTCTGAGGGGGGAAGAGAAAGGGGGAGTTCCCCGCCGCCAAACAGCATGTCCCCGGCCGTCGCCACGACCTCAGCTCATCCCCCCACCTCCAGTCCTACAATCCATCAGGAGTCTCTGGAGGTCACCAGCACCATTACCAAGCCATCGGACAGCCCCAAGTTCTCCTCCTCCCCACCCAGAACACAGCCAGGAAAAGACTCCTCCCCACCAGACACTCCTTTCTACAAGTGTGCCCCACTCACGAGTTCAAGCAGCCGGACTTCTCCAATCAGGAAAAGTCCAGAGAGGCAGCAGCCTGTTGCGGATCCGGTCCCAGTCCCAACCAGCTCATCAAAAGCCACTCTCAGAGAGCCTGGAGTCTTTCCTACGCTACTGCCTGAGGTCAGTGTCATTTCACTTCTCTATTTAGGCTTCTCATACTTAGACATTTTTAATCTGCTGTAAGCGCGCTCCAAATATTTCATTTGCAATATAACGTGAGTTAGTTACTCAGAAAGAGAGGAAGGAAGAGTGCAGCATTTTGAGAAGTAGGCTACGGTAATAGGATTGATATCACTGTCAAGCTATAGCCAGCACACGCTTAGCTCAGCATAAAGATTGGAAACAAATGGCTATTGTTAATATACACACACTTCATTCATTTTCTGCTTCAACTTAATTTAAATTCCAGATTTGTACTTGTATTGGATTTTTTTGTATGTTCCATACAGAAAACAAGCACTTTTGCTGTGTATTTAATGCTATTTTATGGGCTACGTATAGTATTTTCGCCTGCATAAATATGAAGAGGTGATAAACAGACATTGGTAATGTTTACCGTACTGCTGCCCATTCTATTACCCCCTTACTAGTATTGTGACACAATTCAGCATGAGATGATAACGGGTTGTTTTCCTCACCAAATAAAAGTCTGTTCTGTTCCGATTTGTCTCAGGTCCAACTTGAGAACACTTTACACCCCCCAGTCCTTCCGAAACCCTCAGAAGGACCACCTCAGAAGCCCAAGAGGCATTCTCTCACACTGGCCCAGCATCAAACACAAACTCCTCAGCAGAACCATGCCTTGATGCATCCTCATCTTCCGCCACAGCCTCACACGCATTCCCAGGCACCGGTCCAACCCCACAGCCAGCCTCAGCTCCCCTCGAAGGCCAGCGCAAGAGTGGCTCCCACCTCCGCCGAGCCCGCTGAGAAGCCTTGGGAGGCCATAAAGCCTTTACAGCCGTGTACAGAGCCTGCAAAGCACCAAGAGGTTTACCCCAAACCTCCGGCCCCTCCCGTCCGCTCCATAGAGAGCAAACTGGCCACAGCAGCTCTGAGTCAGAGTGACGCCTCCTACCACATCTTGGGTGAAGGCCCTGTGACTGGTCATCAGGAGGAAGCTTCGCCTCACCATCCTCCTTCTCCTCGCAAATCGTCCACACACCAGCCAGCCTATGTGTACCATGCTAAAGGAGAGCCGGTCCCAATTGAGGCGTCCCCTGCTGCATACTACCACCAGAGACCAGTCACACAGGGCCCCCAGTCTGTGCTCCACCACTTCCGGCCTGACAGCGTGCCGCCACACCTGTCCTACGTGTCCAAGTCAGAGCCTCAGATCCCTTATAGTGCCCGACTAGACAACCGATACAGCACTTTAGGCCCTAGGTCCTATCACCACTCCATGAAGTCCAGAGGAAACCCTCGCAGTGTGTACGTGTCCCCAGGACCGGGGCCTCAGGGTTACAACCATGACAGAAACCAAGGCTATCCCACCATTCGCAGAGTGCACTCACTCCACGTTCCTTCCACTATCCGCTCAGTGCCCATCCAAAGGACCGAAGTTCCTCCAGATGATGAAATGTTCTTCTGCCAACGACCCGTGTATCAGTGCAAAGCCTACCAGCTGCCCTCTCAGCCCCAGCAACCCCCACAGCAGTCCTCCCAAACCGACTACCACGTCACCCAGCTGCAGCCTTACTTTGAGAATGGACGGGTTCAGTATCGCTACAGTCCGTACTCCGGTTCGAGCCCGCTGGAGGCGCCTTTCTACGACATTGACCCTTATGCGACCATCCGCGTCCGTCACTCCCACGGCAGCCGAGATCCGGGATTTGCTGCTGCTCGACCGGCTGGAAAGGCAACAGGGTACCACTACCTTGCACGCCATGTTCTCCCGCCAGGCAAGGAGCACAGCTTTGTGAGCAGGGACATGCTCCCCGGTCACGGGGCCAAGGAAGCCGCTCCTTACCTCGCTTGGGACCCTGAGGAGTCAGAAAGGCTCCGTATGCACTCCATCCGCAGGGAGAGCAGGGCCAGACAGAAGATCAAAGGCCCCGTTCTTTCTCAGTACGACAACGTTGGCTTGTTTGCGCCCTCCGATATATCGTGCTATGAAGCCCTGCACCTGCGCAGTAAATCTGACCCAGGCAAAGCTGTTCTGGCTGCAGCCGAGAGCAAAGACGGGCGCTACCTTCCCAGACACATGGCGTCCGACCCCGACGCCCTGGGGTACATGGAGTCCGACCGCGCACTGGGCGACAAGTCAGACGGGTTTGCCAAGCAAAGCGCTTCTAAGAAGTGCCAATCTTCTCACTCCCTTCCAGTGACTCTGAGCCACAGTCTGTCCCATCAGCAGGAGAGCGGGAAGGACAGGCTGGGGGGGGACACCAGCCGCTCTCAACACTGGCAGCAGGAATATCCCAACAAGAGGAACTTCCAACCACGCTATGAGTGTCCCGATTCTGACCACCTCCAGACTAAAGTCAAAGCACTTGGCGGCTACCACAGCACGGACGAGCAGCCTTCGGCACCCAGGGAGCCGCTTGAGCGCTCCAAGCCGGAGCGGTCGCACAGCGTCCGGGAGCAGCAGCACTACAGCCAGGGCAACGCCGACCTGGACCGGGACTACTCGTATCAGAAACACGGCCCTAAACCGGTGCCGTCACACTATGATAACCTGGACGATTACCACCCGGTACCTCAGCCTCCGGCCTCGGTTCCAAAACGCGGAGTATCTGGATCCTATCCCGCCCCAGGGTTCACAGTGAGCCACAGTAACAGAGCGTACTCCACAGCACTGGGCCAGGGAGCCTTTATCCAGACTGACCTGCTCATGCAGAGGCCAGACACAGAGATGCGCACAGAGTGAAGCATTTAGGAGGGGCGGCGGCATGTGAACTTCTATTTAGCCGCGTAGAAGAAAGACTATTGAGCTACAGTTGCAGCCTCTGCAGGACAGTGGACTGTCGTATCCCCTTATTTTTGCTCCTTTTTTTAAAGAATTGTAAAGAAAAGACTCTACTGGAATTCCTGAATGTACATTAATATACTGTCCGACTGGTCATATTGTTATGATTGATGTAGACAGTAGTCATAAAAGTATATGCTACGAAAGATTTATGGTACTTTTAACAGATTGCAAAAATGTCAAATATATATATATGAATGGAATCACTACTAAAAAAAAAATGGATTTAGTTGTTGGGGGGGGTTTATTTAAATTTATAGGTGTGGCGTTGGGTATGAGCATCAACCAGGATTACGGATTGCATTTTAGAAATGCATGCAGCCTATTTTACAGAACAGTGCGATCCATGGCGTTCCTTCTGGATGTTACAGCACAAGTTACGGGGGAGGATGCAGGTCCCTGCAGGGCCTCTCCAGGGTCCGGCTGGGTGGGAGCTTTTGAATAGGAGCTGCGATGGGTTATTCTCGGTTATTAGTGGTTTATCAATGTCTTGTTTTCTGTGTGACTGCCATTTTTTTTTTTTATGTATCTTTGCTATAAACCGATTTCAATGACTCCTAATGGAATGTTTTGGTACTTCTACTCTTCTTCATCCAAAGAGGGACCAAGCAACTCGGCACAGTTGTTGCACATAAGGGATTAAAGAGGGGGAGATGGATAAATGCCTGTTGTACCTTTCTAGATATATAAGAGGTTATATTGTATTTCCTTTTTCCCCCCATTATGTTCACGGTACTTTCATGAACTGGACTAACTAAATAAAGCTGAAAACAATGTCCTCTCAAACAATATGGTGAAGAACATGTTGTCCGCTGCTTTGTGGAGGAGAAAGAATCTCTTGGTGATGAGCCTTACGTTTTGTTCCATCTGACCATATTTACTTATTGTTACCATTTTCATCACAATGCACATTGTGATATCTTTATTTCAGATCACTCTTGATAATTCCCAACAGTTAACTGGGTAGAGTTATTTAAGTTTGCATCAGTGGCCTTTCAGTGGCCTTTCATTCTGAAATGAAAACGACAAGAGACGGAATTGTTATTGTGTAGATACCTGGGCCATTTATTTCCATGTATGGTACGATTATTTGGTATTATACCACATGCCCTCTTGTTTAGATTACAATACGTTTCAAATCCAGGTTGGACTCTTAACTGGTTTCTATGTCACTTCCAGGTTTTTCTCCTCTTGCCTTATTTAAAGCCTCTACCTTTTCAGATGGGGAACTTAAGTAAGGCACTGTGTACTTGAATGTGAATACACTCTAGTCTCAACTACAGGTATCTCCAGTTAGCTATGAAATAAATAAAACTGTTCAGAATTTGCTACAAGCATTGTCTTTCAATATGTTTGTGATGTTTACCAATTCATCTCTATTTAGTTTAGGGACCGCAAGAACAAAACATGGCTGGTTGTCATAAATCTTACATTGATGGTACATTATGGTTGTGTGTGGAGGTTTATCTCAGGTATATTAATTTAAAAATCAGCTGTAAAGCAAAAACTATTAATTTTTTTTCATTTTGTCATTCTAAATCATCACATCTCACATGAGATTTTCTAAATCATGACTAGTTGCAGTAAACTCTCCTCATATCTCCACTGTAACAACCTCCTTGACCCCCACCAGTCAGGCTTCAAGGCTGTCTCAGAGCAAAAGAATATATATATATATATACATATAAAAATTGATTTGAATTACTTACAGAAAATCATAACCTAGTTTTTTGATTTACTATAAGAGCGATTTGACATTCAACTTTTTGTAAAGTTTGTAAAAAAAAACGCATTAAAAAGGCTATGTCTGAAGTCTAAAAGTCATGGTTTATTATTTCAAAATGACATAGAATGGTACAGTACCTGAAAGCCGAAATGGATCTTAGGCGTCATTCCATACATGTCAAGTTATAGAAAGTCTATAGAGTATGTTGCGTAAAAGCATAAAGTAAAATGGAGCCATCGGGAGGTCTACGCCACAGGGGACGGCGCCGGGCCCAGCTGGCCTCTCTGTAGCTCACAGGCTGCCCGACCCCCACGGAGTACCTTAACCCCACTCTGCTTCTCTACAACCACTTATCATGGCAAAAAAATGATATATATTTTGATATGTTATGGAATTCTATACTATGACATTTGTAATTGCAGTTTCATTGCACATTACAGTATGGGTTCTAATGGATTTGAATAGTATAATCTTTAACATAAGCATTTTTATGAGATTTTCATAAGAATTGGAATTCACAGCACTGCATATTAAGCTATTTTAATGGCATTAAAATAACAGATTATCCCATGTTTTCTTTTGCTATTTTGCTATTTATTTCTATTAATTACACCTGTGTTTACCATTCTAGCACATGTGAATTGGTCGCAGACATTAGGGTCTATCAATTTAATCCTGGCCTCTCCTCATTCTGGCTACTGGAGTCCTGCAATCTTGGCCCTTCTTTACTCTCCATACTACCTGCATAAAATCAGGATTTCTGTTTCTTGAGACTTCTTAGAACAACTAGTACGTTTCCTTTTTACAAATAGTACATCGACCAAATAGTGTTTGCTTATTTTCCCCCAAAATATCAACTGAAAATAGTTTCTGGAAGTAGATTATATTATTAGGTTGCTTTTATCTCAAAATAAAACTCTTATAAACTTAATCAACTTAATGTCATTAAAATCAATCAAACGTATCTTGAACATCAGACGAAAATATTGTAAATCACTGGTATAAAACATACTCTTTTTACTAAGGTAAAAGTATAACACACTTTAGAAAAACTCTTAAAAAGTAATTCAGTAATTCACCATTGGATTTTTTTTAAGTACAGTGCTTGAGGATTTCTTAAAATTAAATTTGGTTCTTAAATTTATAATGCATAATACATGCCTGAAGAATAATAGACCATGCTTTTTTGGTACCACTAGCGTTTGGGACAGAAAGTTACAGCGAGGACATTGAAGTCTGGCTACAATGTTTACAAGCGGCTGCAGTTGCATTCTGGGAGACGGATGATTGACACGCCGCCATTTTACTCCTCTCGCTCCGCTTCCATTGTGTGAGAGATGGTAAATATCTGACACCGCCAGACTAGCGCTACTCACTTGGACCCTCTCGAGGAAAAAAGCGCTAAATTAAGCCTCGGTAAGTCACATTTCTGTCATACTTTTAAAATCATAGAATAGTATTCGCCTTTTTGTAAAGAAAATGAGACAGATCAAGTTGTTTTGGTGCTGTAATGTTGTGTTATTTCGACGCGGTAGAGAAGAAGTAGCTACCCCGATGCCAACGCTCAGAGAAAAACGGCTCAGTACTTCCACCGCTGAAATAGCTGCTCCACTTTGTGTGTGTTTCTACTTCACTGTATCGCGTTAATACGCCATCGCTTCTCCCGCCTGGAGGCTTATTTCATAGCTGCACTCGTCTCCTACGTTTTTTGGTAGTCTCGTGTCCACACGTTGTTTTAATTTTGAGGGTACATATCAAAGTTTACGTCTCGCTCGCGGCCTGCGTATTGGTAGGTTCAATTAGGTCTGCGGCCATAATCTTGCGGAATGAGGCGGGGTTTAGGCGGCTCGTCCCGCCCTAAAACCCAGCAGACTAAAACGCTATTGGTCCTAGAATGTGTCATGGTGGATTTCAGAACAGGACCAGTTTAGCAGTGTGCTCTGGAGCCAATGGTGTCATGTTTGGCTCTGGATGGTAAGTTTCTGTGCGGCTCATGATTGATCTCCAATCAGCCAATTCCCCTGCTGGAAAACTTAAGAAAACGATTTAACAGCGGCGCCGGTCCCAGCTGGCCTCTCTGTGGCTCGGTACTCCACTACAACAGGCCGCCCGCCCCCATCCGACCCCCATCCGTGCCAACAAGCTATCAAACGGGCTAACGGCTGGCATCTTGTACCGCTGGAAGCTGCAGTTCTCCAGACACAGTTGACACCTGTAGAAGCCTGTGAAATCAACGTATTATCTGCGCCTTTGGAGCCGTTTGATGGTCGGACGTGAATAGAAGTTCCACAATACGTAAAGAGTCGTTATGTTTGATGCTTAGGAAACCGATGGCGGAAAGTGAACGGTTTGAGGGTGCTAAGCCACGCCCCCTCTGCGTCCACCGCGAATAATGCGTTAATGCGAATTGACCAGAAATAATTCCAGCAGAATCCTGCGGCGTGTTCGGCGTGAACGCTGCATCACGCTACTCTGTCGCCGAAGTTGAGGAAAGCGCCGCTCAATCGCAGATTTGCGTCTCTCCGGTGTCATCACGTCTGTGCATAGACTTTGTATGTAACCCTGTGTATAGAAGTATAGAATGAACAGTAATCGACCTGTTGTGTTTTTGGTATTCCCAAACAGGTGATACTTTGTCGCAATGGCTCGTACCAAGCAGACCGCTCGTAAGTCCACTGGAGGAAAGGCTCCCCGTAAGCAGCTGGCCACCAAGGCTGCCCGCAAGAGTGCCCCCTCTACTGGGGGCGTCAAGAAGCCCCATCGTTACAGGTAAAGCCTCCCTTTCCCCACCCTAACAGCCAAATCTGTCATTGAGGCCATTATATAAATCATATACATCTCAAATCCAAGTAAATGGTTTTATAGAAGAAAAGGTTGCACATTGTGACACACTTGTACATTGGCAGCATTAAAACTTGATGTTACATTCACAATTTTGACCAGTTGACCACTGAACTGGTCAAACACTAACAACATTTTATGTGCACAGAGGATAAATTCTGCTTTGCTTGTTTGAGGCTAAATTAACCTGCTCACTTTGTTGTGTGCTTCAGGCCCGGCACCGTGGCTCTGAGGGAGATCCGTCGGTATCAGAAGTCCACCGAGCTGCTGATCCGCAAGCTTCCCTTTCAGCGCCTGGTGAGGGAGATTGCTCAGGACTTCAAGACCGATCTGCGTTTCCAGAGCGCCGCCATCGGAGCCCTGCAGGTGTGTGCGCATATAAATATAATATATTGATTATCCTGCATCAGTTTAATCTGTATAATGCGTTTAATTCTTTGCACTATTCCCCTGCTAATGTTTTAAACCCCCGCCTCCTCACAGGAGGCAAGTGAGGCGTACCTGGTGGGTCTGTTTGAGGACACTAACCTGTGTGCCATCCATGCCAAGCGGGTCACCATCATGCCCAAGGACATCCAGCTGGCACGCCGCATTCGTGGGGAGCGCGCTTAGGAGTTTCACCTATGTCCTGTTTTTTCTTAACCTGTCCCCCCCTCTCACTCCTTTTTATTCTACCCCCTTCACCTATCCAATCAGCCTCTCTCCTCCCGCCTGCCCAGCTTGTCAGTAGACTTTAGAGTAATCCTGATTCTGAAGAGATAGAAATATGTTGACGTCTGGTCTCATACTCTTTTTGTCGTCACCAAATGTTTTCTTGAGGTACCTTTTTTGTGCATATAAGAAGTTTTATAGTTTGGACGCACAAATGCACACACAAAAAAAGCATGCGTCACTGAGATTGGAGAAAGTTTATCTTGGGTGGGAGGCCAGCTAGTGTGGTCCAGTGGGGCAAAACTGAGCTGAATGGCTGAGGGGCTAGTCTGCTTAAGGGGAGCTGCAACTTCTACAGCAGGGTGCTATTAAAGCTAGTCCTGAGGCCTCAGCCCCGCCCTGCCCCCGTCTATATCTCCTCAAACCGCCTCTTGCCCTCTGCAACCCGCACTGGGAGGCGATGGCGTTCTGCTTGTGTGCATGTGTGAGCTCTGATCTTTCAAACCACTTGTACTCGAAAAACATTTTTTTTTTTTTTTGGTTGCTTAAGAATATTCATTGTGGCTATAGTGTTTATTTTTTGTATGCATACAATTCATAGATGAGCATCTCTTTACCACTTCCAAAAATCATGAAATTAAGAGCGAAAAAACAATTAAAATTGCCAACATGGCTATGTTTCTTAAGTGTTTTGCTGTAATGTTATCTGCTATGGAAAACCATGAAGGGCTTCTCTATTTTCAAAGGCAACTTCTATTCTCATGGCAGCCAGAGGGGGGCGATGGTTCCTCGCCTTCTGTATTTGGTTCTCTGTACATCAGTCTTCACACATGATGCTTCTGTCTCTCTAGCTTCATGTCTACAGATAGGCTTGTCACATGGTATGAATTGACATAATAGTGCAAGTTACGCTCTGCATGCTTTGGGTCTGTGTCTCCTGCCCTTTGTAGATCTGAACATATCTCTCCTTTTCTCAAATTTGTGATACACAATATAACCTCATTTGTTTTCTTTTATATTTTTCTTATTCCTCGAGATTTTCAGACGTATAAATAAGCTGATCTTTGTATTTTCCAAATTTCTCATTATGGTGGTAATAAATAGATGTTAAAACAAACTGATGGTAGTTGCTGTGATTCATCTGCTTTGCAGGTGCACTGTAAAGTCGTTGATGTATGTTATTGGTTGATCAAAAGAATACTGTCATATAAGTAACTACACATTTCATCATTGTTGAACCAAACTGCCAGATATACTCTCCCAATCACCTTCTAATTTAATAAATGACATTTGCTGTGAGAAGGCAAATTTGCCTATGCTTGATAAACCCGGCCGGTAATACATTTACGCCCTCTAGTGGATACTTTTCATACATACTGACCATTTGGTGGGTCAGTTAGTTATCGCAGGTCAAGATTCTCAGAAAGGTGATGGCAATATAATCTGGCTATCGTTAGATTAGCAACGATGTACTGGATAACAAGTAGAGTACGAGCAGTACCCACCAGTAACTAAGCGCCGTTTCATGTGTCACTTCTACTCCTTTTGTATATTTAATGAGTCATTCAAATGATTTTGCAAGAACCGTTCTCCATCGCTTCCTCAGTTTGACCAAAGCTGCTTTAAACTCAAATCCTTGACGTGTAACAATGAGTGTCAGCTATCTCTTCTCACATTCAACACGCCATCTTACGGTTTGTAACAGCGCTCGTGAATTCTAGTGATGGAATGTAAGTACATTTTACTCAAGCACTATTATTACTTCGCTACTTTTTAATCCATGATACATTATACTTCCCCTCTGCTAACTTTTGAAGACACTATTGCATTATCCTTCGTACAGGATCCCGTGGTGAGGGGAGGGGAGGGTGGGGGGGGGGCTGGATTCAATCCCAGCCCCTTATGCCCAATGCATGTTTTTGGACTGAGGGAAGCTGCAGTACCCTGAGAGAACCCACGCAGAGAACATGTAAACTCCACACAGAAAGGTCGCTGGTGGAGATGTACATTAATGAATTACTAATTATATTTAGGAATGAAACATTTTTTCTCTGCTATTGCTTTTCTATGAATACATACTTTCGATCTTTTCGAAGTTCTTTTTTAAAGATGTTGAATGCAGAACCTTTATGTCGCCTTAACAACATAGTATTGCTACTCTTACGCAAATAAAAGATGAGAGCCCGAGGGTTTCTTCCTCAGATGACAGGCCCTGTTTTCGGGCATTAACCTTCCTCAAGGTCTGCTCGGTGCACCCCATCCCCCACCACATCTGCTCCTCCCCGGGATTACAGCACAAATGTCTGTCTGAAACTCTCAGTGCTGTGGGGGAAGATTACAAGTGCACTGCACCCTCTGTAAAAGAGATTAACCAATCAGAGTCCTCATACATAGAGATTAACCAATCAAACCAAGGAGAGGAAGGGTAGAGGGATTAAACCAGCACAGAGTGGGATTAGGGAAGCATTGAGTGCAGAAAATTGCTTCAAAATGTCTCTGAGTGCAGTCGATTTGAATTTATGATCTAAATGATGTGACATTTCACATGGCTGATGACCAGAGGATCGGATTTGATTTAAATAGCAAACAAAATAAAACAAGATTTGGTCATTTCTATCAGTATTACACCCCAAAGTATCTGAAGTGATACTTTCTCAAAGAAGTCATATTCATTTAATAAGATGTGTTTGTAATGTGACAAACACACACTTTTATTTAAAAAATAAGGCAAATTATGTCATGGACAGTTCTGGAAGCAAGGTGTTGTTCAGTTGTTCTCCATGAAATATTTGATATATTTGATATCAAAGTTGAGCTTGCATTGTGGTAATCGGGTCATGTGGCGATTACCAAATTGTCGGAGGTGTAGGGGCAACTAGGAAAAGGACAAAGGAGAACCACTGATCTGATGAAGACATACGTATCTCGGCACCGTAGTGCTCCTTAAAAACTACTGTTAAAGGTTTTAATAAACTGTTTGGTTATCAGTAATTTAAATTGTTTGGGTTAAGTATGATCAGTGGGATAAACAAGGACGGAAGCTAAAAGTAGGACAACCTGTACGTAAACAGGGAGGGAAGAATAAATATAGAGGGAATTGTTGGTCAGAGAATAAGGAAAGAAGAGGAGCCAGGAAAGAAAGGGAGAGAACACTGAGGAGGGTGAGATGGGTGAGGAACAGAGAGAGAGAGAGGACAGGGCAATAATCCTAACTAATTCACTTAGGGCATTGCAGAAGGGAGGATAAGAGGATTGGGACACTCCCAGAATCAGATAAACTAAAATAACTAAGGTGGACCTGTGAGAGCCAGTGGGGCCCACATGGCGACCATGACGGGTCCACACCCGACCACACCAGCGCCTCTTCACACACACTGGGTCCGGGCTGCCATATGAAATTCATTTCAAAGATTCTGAATGATTGTCACTGCACAAAGTGTAAAGAATAGATCACTTTAATATGTCACAAATCTTTTTTTTTTTTCCCCATCAAACAGGTTGGGAAGATAACACTGACGGGTAACACGGCAACACGCAACACAAATGCTAAGCTCTAAGCGCAAACAAATTACATTTAAATGTAGCATAAAATAATAATTAGTATCTTATAATGATTAAACCCTGAAGGAGAAGGTGACCTATAAGGACTTCAGAGGTCCGTCCCGTCACAGCAGCTCCACTTTCACTCTATGACAATGCCAGTTTAAAATAAAATGTGTGTGTGTGTCCTAGTCGGAGTTGGACATGTTGAAAGAAGAGATGGCTCAGTGTGTTTCCTCCGGTACATTCTGTCTAACTCTTTAAAGGCTTGTGATCCCTTAATGAAGACGCAGCAGATGGTTTGCAGTCAGGCAGCATCGATGACAGTCACTGGTCTTTTATCAAAGCCATTGAAATAAAATAAATTCCTACAGAGGTGACCATTAGAAAACAAAACAAAAATCTTACAGAAAGAGAGATAAAACGTCACACTATCTCACGTGGGACTTTTTTGAGTCCCACGACTTTATTGATGCCCATGAACGCCCCCCCCCCACCCCTCTCTAGAGGACCTGGAACTTCCAGGAGTTTTGGTCCTTGTGATCCAGGCAGTCCATTGTGGTGAAGCCCAGTTTCCAGGCCTGCTGGTCCTTGTAGTCCAGGCAGTCGACAGAGGTGAAGCCCAGGGAGGAGGCCGTGCTGTAGCCCTGCGAGGACAGCGAGGCCGGGGACTGGCTCAGAGAGCCCCCCATCGAGGGCACGGTGATGGGGCTCAGAGCGCCCACGGTGCCTGACAGCTGCGAGTGCATGGGGGACAGGTAGGCGCTGCAGTCCAGGCCGGTGAAGTAGGAAGTGGTGCTGGCGTAGCCCTGGGAGTAGGCTGATGGCTGGCCGTAGCTCATGGGGTAAGGTGAGGGTCGCTGCATGCAGGGCGCCGAGGAGGAGGCCAGAGGGTCGGGCAGGGGGGAGATGGCCGGGCTCCAGATGGACACGGCGCTGTTCCCGGTGCTGGAGCTTGGGACCAAGCCGGGACCTGACTGACCAGAGGAGGGGCTGTAGGAGCCAGGCGGGTTAGAGACTGGATCAGGGACGCTGGGTTCCTGCAACGGAGAGGCCTTCTTTTTGGGTGGGCGGGGCTTGGACTGGCCACTGCTCTGCTGCTGCTGCTGACGGCATTTGGCACGACGGTTTTTAAACCAAACCTGGAGTCGGGAGAAGAAGAACAAGTGTCTTAATTATAAAAAAATAAATAGGCTGAATGTGAAAAAGGTCAAGTTGTTCTCCAAAAACAAGTCAGTAAGCCACAAACGCAGAAAGTCTAGTCCTCCAGTACCTGCACACGTGACTCGGGCAGGTTGATCTTGAGGGCCACCTCCTCCCTCATGAAGATGTCCGGATAGCGCGTCTTGGAGAACAACGCTTCCAGGATGTCCAGCTGTGTCCGGGTGAAGGTGGTGCGCTCCCTGCGCTGCTTCCGGGGAGTTGCTGCACGCACAAGAATTACAGAGGGGGATTATTATTCTGGCAGCAATATGGAAGGCTGACCTGAATCGGGCCCATTTTGTTCTTTTTTAAAGGCAACATGCCATTTAACTGATTATTTTTGTTTGGGGGATTTTCTTCAGCTGAGGATGACAAAAAATACACCAATGCAATTCTCAGAACATTATGGAACTGTTTATCATCCTCATTTGTTTTCTACAGTCTGTACGACAAAAAGGAAGAATATATATATATATCAATAAACACAGGCACTTTGAAGAGGCTTTCCCCAGAGAAGTTTCATTATGAATGAATGAATTAATTTCCACAAAAAGTGCATTTGTTTTAGAAAAAAGTGAGGAATTATTATATGCGTGTAAATGCATGCAAGGAGCTCATTGTATCTGCGTATTAACAAACGGATCTCTTTCGCATCCACGTCAGCGGACTCGAATGAATAACAAATCAAATAATCTTCAATCATTAAAAAAGTTCCTATTACATATTTTATTTTTGTGTTTGCTAAATAAGTGTAGCAATGATTCCTTTAGTGTACATTGACTAATATATATTATTATTCAAGGTTGTCAATAAGCTGTTGAAACAAAATCTTCCTCGTTTCATTTATTTTCGTTGCGTCCGGCGCGTCTTTACGCATCATTTTGGAAAGAATAAGTCTCTAAATCACAAGAGCAGCGAATGAGGGAAATCCTTTCAAGTCAAATAATTACAAATACAAGTTTGTACTTACATGGATAAGCGATGGTTGTGTGCAGCATATCCATTCCGGGGCCAGGCAAATTTAACCCGTTCATGGTGTAATGGGGTTGCTTTATGTAGGACATCATCCTCGCAGCAGGGTTTAAGTCCTGTCGTTGACGTGTATGTCGGACACGCAGCACAAAAAGCGAGCGCTGCGCCGCGCGGCGTGCCCAACCCGCGGGGGGACGGAGTTCAGCAGGGAGACCTCACACTACCTTCTTTTTCTAACTTTCGGCTTCAATTACCTGTGAGGTTAGGAGCAGCGCACACTGCCGAGTGTTTACGCCTGTCTGCGGGATTCGGATCTCACGCTGTTAAACCATCGCACAGGTGAAGTGGCCCGCAGATGCCTTTGCGCCGCGCTGAGGTCGCTCCACTGAGTTTCCTCACCGGCACACGCGGCTAATTAGAGGCAGCAAGTGGCTTCAGCAAACCCCTCCCACCACGCACACTCACACGCGTGTGCTCGCACGCGCACGCACGCAAAAGACACGCACAAGGCAAGCAAAGCAGGCTCCATATTAAAAGACAAACCAACACAAATACGTTTTTTGGTTTCCGTTTTTGACACTATTTTCTGATGACTCAATGAGAGGCAATATAGTCCTCTATGTCATCTCACATGAGAGCCGATATTCATGACTGAAATGCAACCAAAGTAGCACATTTTTACGAATATAATTATTCATTTGCTTATTTAAACATACAGATTTTCGAAAATGAAGTTAATTGTATTCTTTTATGGAATCAACTGGGGAAGTCCCGTTTTAAGAAAGTTTGATTAATGTATGATAATAATAACATTACTGCAAAAGATAAAATATAAAATATTATATGACAACCAATGTGTCTTGTTGTCCAAACTTGTCCAGTTTGCTTTCTTTCATTGTTTTGGATTATGTGTATCCAGAAATTCCATCACACACACACACACACACACACACACACACACACACACACACACACACACACACACACACACACACACACACACACACACACACACACACACACACACACACACACACACACACTGCCGCCATTATGTTCTCTTTCTTTTATGTGTGTTTTTCTGTTCCGCACCTACTTATTGTCTGATTTGCCTGCTTTGTTGAAACTTATTTGTTGAAACTGTTTCCATTCAATCACACAATACAGAGCTGCACTCTATCAAGTGCTCCTTTAGTGTAGCCTACTATATGTTACTGTGTGAGTAAAAAATAAACAGCAAGTTAACTCATTTTTATTTGGGAAATAGTAACACATTTATGAAAATGTCTTGTTTCAGTCCTCAATTGTTCACCTTCCTGTTTCCTCCGACTGATCGATACACTCAGACATTGACGCATAATTGACAGATTATGTATATCACTGAAACAGCTGCAAACACACAAGCTGCATTCAAAACCCCCCCTCTGCCACACACACACACACAGATGTACAAAACCGACAAAGCTCCTTTGATTTATCATAATATGCTTTATCTGAAAAGTAAGTATCTTATCTCCAGATAAAAGGGAGGAAAGACAGAGCAATCCGTTCAGTAGCGCTGCAGGAAAGGAGCCTGGAGGGAACCGCAGCCGCACTGAGGGGAAAGGGACAGTGCTTCTTCCTATAGATTGGGCAAAAAGAAAAAGCAGCAACCTGCAGATGACACTGAATGTTTGGAGGAGAATAGAAGGCGCAGAGGGGTACAATGGAGTCACAAGCCCGAGGATTCAGAGGCGGACAGCTGGCCGAAACTTCATGGAAACTTACACAAGGACACTTTTGAACATAGACAAATGGTATTCCTGCAGTAACAATTTGTGTTTTTTGGACTATATTGTTGCCGCTGCACTGTATCAGGAATGAGTCTGAGATACACACAATGTGTTGTACACATCTTAGGTAATTATCACTATGAACTATTAACAAACCTTTTAACTACAGCTTTAAATTCTCTTTTAGCTACCAATATATTTGTCATCACCACTGAATGGTTTCATTTCGTTAACATCTTCTTTTGAAAAATGTAATTGCTGTATTGTTGAATTAATTAAGTATAATGATGCATTGCAAGTAACCAACAAGTTCTTGAGATTCTATTTTATACGTGAAATATTTCTGTGTCTGTTTTTGCATTCTATGTTCCTTCTACTCTGTCCTTTTGATGATAGTAATTCATTCTGTCACAACAGCAAATAGGGAAGAACACTGAGCTGGTTTAATCCCTGCCCTCCCCCAACCCTCCAACCCCCCCTGTAAAGCTGGACTCAAAGAGAGGCACATTAAGGATGATGCAGGCGAATGTTTTCAGAGTGAACAGAGTTGGAATTCGACAACAACGTAGACCCGACTGAGGCTGAAAAGTTGGAAGGAAGATGGAAGTAAGAGGGACGTTATGGATGGGAAGGAATGGGAGGGTGGGGGTGAGAGGGATAGGGTGGAAACAGGTGAAGGGGCGGAGGGAGGGGGGAGAGCTCTGGTCCTCGTCCCCACCCACACACTGCTGCAGTTAATCCAGATTACAGCGTCTAAAACAGGTCTGCTAAATCTGCGGGCAAGACAGCAATAAAGAGGCTGCTGTCAGCCCCAATCACTCACCCTGCATACACACACACACACACACACACACACACACACAAGCAAACACGCACACACACACACACACACACACACACACGCAAACACACACACACACGCACACAGGCACACACTGTAATAATCTCCTCTGTACGAACCAGGATCCACCAGCTCAGAACTGACCTCGTCCAACCACCATCCCCCTTTCCAGTGCAGTTAGGACTTGTATCTGCCTGAGCTGCATGCAGCCCAACTAGACACACACACGTACGCACTTACACACACAAACAGACACACACACATTGAAGTCTATTTCACCTCCAAGCAGCAGAAATGTTTTCAAGTAATATTCATATTTTTCTAATCTGCTTCAAACTGGATTTTAAAGCTCAGACTGCATCGTCACTCTGTGATTAGCATGTATTATCAGCATTGATTAGTTCTTTGCTGCATGGTCGTTCTAACATGCTGTTGAACATAAACTATATACTAAATACTTTCTTTTAAAAGCAAATATACAGCATTGTTGCCCCTAAGAATGGGGTATAATTACCTTCTGAGTAGCAGGCAAATAATGCCAACATTATTAGACATTCAACAATAACCCAACCAGTTATATCAGTTATAGTACAAACAGCAAAACCTTTTGGTTTTGGAAACGAATATTGAGGAAACAAGTCATTTATTAGTTTTTTGAGTTTGGGTTTTATTTTGGAAAACGAATGAACGAATGGTACACGGATTTAACACAATTACAGCTGAGGCAAAAACATTTGGACAACTTTTCTTCCCATGCCTTTTTCTTTAGCTAAGTGGAGAGAAAGAATGACTAAATACACATTACGGTGTTCATTTGACTAATTTCTCTCTTTCTAGTTGTAGATTTCTCCTAAATTCACTGAAAGTTAGCATTATATAACACTTAATTTGCATATTTAGTCATAACATTTTGTATTACTAAATATACAAGAAAAAGAATTGTCCTAATATCAGAAATTCCCTAAGGAGGTTTGATGGGGATATGTGTTGTATTAACGCCGTGCAAGACGTCATGAGCATATTACAGCACTGGACTGTAAAGTAAATACAGAATGATGTTATTACAATCCTATAACACTTTCTACTTTCTACCAAAGAGCAAACCTGAATCCACAGAATTCAAGCTCTCATTGCTAAGTGATCGAACAGGTGGTTTCACAGGTGGATTGTGGGTACTAGTGATTCGTAACTTAGTGTTGTAGTTCAACTCAGCAAAAAAAGTGTGTTTTAGAGTTTTAAACTTTTAGTATGACAATTTGTTAAAGGTGTAAAAGCTCTTTCAGACGCCGCAGTGAGGCAGCTTGCGTTGCTACTTGTAGTTAGTCGGCCGTGTGCCGACTGCTGCCACACAAACGGGTGTTCTGGTACAAGAGTTGAGCCTGAGGTGTGTTTCAGGTGTTTTGAATGTGAGATGACATCTTGCATGAGAAATGTGTGTTGTTAACTGTAAACAAACCAACGGTTCCATAGAAAACTACAGTTATAATAAACTTCTTATGCAAGAAAGCCTTGTGTGTGTCTGTGTGTGTGCGTAATGAGTCAGGAGTTGCAGAGGGAGGTGAGGTGTGTCAACATGGAGGATGAGTGATTACAGTGGACAGTAATCCTGCAGATGGATTAGCAGGTGGTATTAAGAGAAGGGGGTTGGGTCAGGGGGGGACACTGCCACCTCTGAACTGTGCCAATATGGAGTAACAGCTAGCGGGGCCTAACCTCCGTCTGCTTCACCCTAGAAACACCACACAGTGTAACACACACATACAGCGGGCTGTACGGTGGGGATGCTGTCTCTGTCGTCTATTCCAAAGAGGACATCTTATCTTTACCTTGATGATTCTTTTGTAGTTTCTTTTTGGTTTAAAGAGTTTAATTGAATTAGGCATACAAAGTGCTGTGCGCAGTGTGCCTGTGGTGTGTGTGTGTGTGTGTGTTCAAGTTATTTCCCTTAATGTTACCCGCAATGTACATTTTTGTACATTTTCCATACCTTTTAAAAAGCTTCTTGAAATCTAATTTACAGCCGGTTCAATTGTCAGTGATCCACATTCTGTATTGTGAGCTAGACTTTATGAAATGTATTACAATAGTGGAAAAGTTCTATTTTTTAAAACTATATGAGGACATTTGCTTTAATGGTGATACAAAGACAAATTACACATGCAATAATCTTCCCTGATAACTTTTGCATAATAAGTGACCACTGTGCCATGTGTCATGAGAGAACATGCAAAGTATTTGATTGGATTTTTCAGTTTAACATTCACAATGTTCTGAGCTAAATTCTAATGTGATTCTCTTCTTGGTTGTTGGTCACCAAAAATAAGCAGCATCAGATATTTATTGTCTTGTTTTGTGTTTTAGTTGAGATTACACCAGAAACCGATTGTTTAAAAATAGTTTAGAAGAATCTTTTCCTCATGGTGCGTGGTCTTCGTCCCGGTTCTGCATGACACTAGGAAGACTAGAAGACTAGGAGACTAGGAAGGGGCGTGGTGGAGGCTCTCTCCCTTCCATTGCTTATCATGTCCAAGCTGCACTAATAGAGGCAATAAAATATGTGTTGGACAATTAAGGATAGCTCACTTCCCAGACTTTCGGACATATGACATTTTTCTATATTTGATGCCCTACGTCTGGTCACTCAACAACTTCTGGTGAGAGTTCACTGACATCTGGTGGACAAAAAACATTAACTTTCTTTGATGGGACTGCTTTTTCAATTGTTGTAATTTAGATGATGTAGATACTGCTGTTGACATTACAAAAAGTCCTTCAACTAAAATGAATTATGCAGTATTGTCATAAAATGAACTTTCATATTATGTACATAATGTATAATGTGTATATAATATTACTTTTTATGATTATTGGTGCATTCATATATACATACATTACTTCAATGTTGCAGCTGGTGTATGGGTGTGTTATCGTGTTGCTGTGTAAGTTAACAGTCCTATCCTTATTCATAACAATACGTCTTTATGTGCTTGTTTATTTTATTGGCAGTTTTAATCTAAATATAGAGGTAACTATTAATAAAAACTATCAATTAAATACAGCAGTGTCAAAGAAATGCTAGATATATCTATTTTGAAGAGTGAAAGTATTACAGAAAATGGGAAAACTCACTTTTGAAGACAAAAAAGTTAGAAGCTTGACGTGGAATGTAATTTATAAACTGTACCAGAAGGGGGCAGCGTGATCCATGTGATGCCTCGAGTCTGTCATCCATTTACAACATGAAGTAGAAAGGAAACAACGCTGCCTTTAAGAGCCCCGAATCCGTACGTGATAAGGCAACACGCTTCAGACGCCCACAGTTAGTCGCTTAATTTGATGAATTATGATTGTGTGAACTTAAAATAGAAAACCCTAACTTCCCTTTATGGCCGCGCGGTCGATGCACCAGCCTAGCTGATCTTCTTCTATCTCCAATGGATAGTTTAGGAACACTAAAGCCGGTATATCCAATATACTTGAACGCACCTCCTCCCAGCCCGGATGTTGTGCTTTACAACAGCCTGAATAAAATAAACATCTTCTAGACTTTGAAATGAATTAGCTAGTATTATTAACCACAGGATAACGAGCTTTACACTTGTCCTGAGTGCTATCTCGTCAAATAAATTAAATTCCTATTCCTCGCTTAAGCTAATTTTAATTAAACATGAATGGAGATGCTGCAGCCTAAAAAACTCTCGCCTAAAGTCTTAATTGTTAACATTTCTGGTAAAGTTGGTGAGCGGTCTCCTCCGGCAGGATGCCTGGCGGGTCGTACCCCTTCGTGGAGGACAGTTTTAGCCGCTTCCCGTCGCAGAGTAACATCTACGGCCTGAGTCAGGCCGGGGAGCAGGAGCTGCTAGCGGCCACCCTAAAAGGGAAAGTGGTGTGTTTCAGGTACCAGGAGCTGCAGAACAAGATCCGACCCGTGGCCAAGGAGGTCCAGTTCACCTACATCCCAGGTAAGCCCCCGGAGAACCGCCCTCACCGGGGCTTTACCCCGGTAAAGTACTTCTCCACATTTCAGATGGAGTCACTTTTTACCGCCCTGCATTTATTTGACAGCTGCAAGCCAGCTACATTAGATTCAACCTTATACGAGTATATTAAACAGCTTCATATCTCTCTTCAAGTCAAAAGTTAAATTTAAACGCTACTCACACATTAATGCGTCAGTAATGTAGTATCAAATCATAGGATGGCATCTATTTCACTTTTTGATCATTTCAATTGTTACTAGTTGCTTATCATATTTTAGGTCCAATTCATTATTTTCTTTTACATTTTTAATCATACTTAAACAAAGGATCTGAATACCTCTTCTCCCTTATGTACATATGTTTGCCTACATGGCATACGTAGTAATTGTACGTAAAAATCAGAACTAACAAATCAACACAAAAACTTTATTTACGGTAGTATTCAAAGACACTAAATATCCAGGGACACAACAAAGTAAAAGGGCAAAGCCAGCGAATTTCCACAACTAAAAGGAGCAACTATTGGATCAACTAATTCCTTAATTAGTAGGAAATTTCTGATAAACAGTAATGTATTTACTGCCTCAAATAATGTTGGTCAACCCACAAGCCCCGATCGGTCATCAAAGATCAGATATTCTCTCCTGAAATGATTCTGTAACTAAGAGTACGCTGGATTTTCTTCTGTTCATTGGTTGTTGTTTATCTAGTTGATGCAGAGATTGTATCAATTGACGCCTTCAACAAGTCTACACCCAAAAGAGGCCTGGTGGTGGGAATCACATTCGTAAAGGTAGGAATCATGGCGCGTGCATACTGCGCTATAAGGGTCGTCAAGTTGTAGTCGGTTGTAGAAGCATTGTTGATAACGGCTGAACTCCTGCAGGACTCTGGGGACAAGGCCACGCCGTTCCTCAACATCTACTGTGACTACGAGCCGGGCTCCGAGTTCAACCTGGAGTCCATTGCACGTGAGTGAAGCTTAGTCCTGCATGGCATTCCATTTAGATAAATTCTATATCACAGATCGATGGATAGGCGGACGGATGTATAGCTATATATATGGATACATACATACAAAATAAATAAGGAAATATTTTTCAAAAATTCCATACAATTACTTTTCAATTTATCTAAAAAGGATGATTTCATTTTGAGTGCTTACATTTATTTGAGGGGACTTTTATTTCTTACTGCCACATTATATCCCAGCTCTTCTGGAAATGAATGTGGCACAAGGTGATCAAAGTCCACTGGAATAAATATTTAACTATTTAAAATAATTTCTTTATCTACTGATTAATTTAGTTGTTTCAGGATTTATAGCAAATCCGTCTCTATTTATTTGATTTGCACATGTATTGTATTTAGTAATTTGCTACAATTTGAATGAGTCCTTTACAATGCTTACTCCCACAAACGTGTGACATGCTGGCGTCCGTGCGTGTCTCTGCACAGAGAGCTGCCTGAATCTGGAGTTGCAGTTCACGCCCTTCCATCTCTACCATACAGAGTAAGTTTGTTGCTGCAGAGAGCTGTGATACGCTGCCAGCTCCTAAATATGCACAGGCATTTAGCAGTTTCACTCGGGGGGGGGCTCGTGCCAGTTTTTCAGTCTCACAAAGGGAGCTCGAGTTCACACCTCAGTTGGCATGGCAACTAACTACCGCTGCAGGCCAAACCAGCAAGGAGCAGTTTTTTTTTTTTACAGCAGAGCAAAGTAAGGCTTTGTTACAAACCAGTACACAGCCTTTGCTTTGCTTCACACTGTTCTGCTGTAAATATAATACATGTACTATGGTAAATAATGTGATGTAGTGTCAATCATAGATTTACAATTACATTTTTAGGAGACAGCCTTGTGAATGATATTTATATGTAAATATAGGGTTATATATCATCAGTTCCTTGAATACCTGTCACAGTGTACTTTTATTGCTTCAGTGAATTGATTTGACAGCGTGAATCAATCCTTTTATCTTGCTTCATTTAACATGTGGCTCCGAATAGGTTTTTATGGCTTTTAGTGTCATCCAGGTCGTCGTGTTGTCACTCGGCAGTGTCTGTACAGACAGTGTCTGACAAAAACAACATGACGCGGTGCATCCGGATGGAGAATGTCAGCGGCCTTTTCTCTCTGACAGAGTGCAGTGTGACGACGGAGGCAGAGAGACGGTGTTTCTGCTCAGCGGTCACGACCAGAGGATCCACCTGTACAAGGAGGTCAGATTGTGTGTGTGTGTGTGATTCTGATCAAACATGAAAATGTAGTTTGGATCTTATCCTGCTGTATAAATGCTTATTTATGTAGAAATGTGTTTACGAGTGTGTGTTTGTGGGGGTCATTTTTCTCATGTGTGGGTATTATTTATAATGTATTCACACCTCAAGAGTAGATAATACGAGTCATTTTCATGACTCATTGCATTACATTTTCATAGCATATTTTATTACTCCCATTTCATTGCATTTATTCATTAATAATTAGAGTAATTATGAAAATAAAATTGTTTGTCCCATTTAGATGAGGAATTGAAGATTAATCATAATACCAAATGATTACTCCACTAAAATTGCCTTACAAATTGAAGGGTGAAAGATCCGAAAACACAATAATTATTTGTCACAACATTCGCACTTCGATTTAGTGCCTTTCTGATTCTTTCAGTCCCGACCCACAATCTTCTTCAGTAGATGGATTATGGAAAGTTTCCCTTGATTTACTCCCAATCCATGTGGGCCTGAGTGCAGATTCATTGTTGTGTTTCAAGGGGATGAAAGCAACAGAAAGGCTTTTTATTAACAAATAAGATGAAATGGGATGGTTAGTTTTATCTGTATGCAACATAAAACTTCACTTTACGATATCAGAGCGTCATTCAGAATCAGCTTAATTAGCGACGTGTACGCAAACATGGCTTTGGACTCTGCTTTTTAACTCCGTTCTCCACGTACGTACACAGTTTCTCACAAATAATGATGTAAAATATAAAGGACAAAAACAAGGAGAACCCAAAATCCGACTCTCCTGTTCCCAACAGAACGCCTCCCTCCACCAATTTGAGGAGCAGCCAGTGGAGAGACTCTTCCCCGAACTGCAACAACTGCCCAGCAAGTTAGTCTGAGGTCCCTGTGGTTCTGTTGCAGCAGCTTGTGAGTCTGTGTGAGTCCCCACGCCAGACACCAGCCGGGCGCAGGTTTTCCCGTCTGATTTTGAGATCAAAAGGAAGGCTGAGTTTGAAGGGTGTGTTTGGTCTGAACAGAGAAAGTTTGGTTGTAGAAAGTGGGGGTGGGGAGGGGCTCTGGCGCCGTTTTTCTAACTATGTGTGGTAAGTAACTGGGTGGTCATGATTTCCCTGCATAATGCCAACTCTATTCTCATCTCAACTTAATTGTTATATAATTGAATGTCAAAGATAAAACAAGACATAAGAGCATTAAAACGTGGGAAGGGCGGGTGGGCGGGTGGGGGCTTTGCCACTTCATCACCTTTGCACAAACCACACTCTTCAAACTCAACCTTAATTTTGGAACTGAACAACATACCTGTATAGTTTTGTGAGCGCGGCTCACACTTATGGTGGGGACCAAATCTCCCCACAGACGGACACCTGGCCGACCTCCGTGCGGTGGTTTCCTGCCAGAGACACGTCAACAACATTAAGACGTGGTGGCTTAAACACAGACTCGCAAATGGCAAAAACAACCCTCAAAATTGGACAGCACCTATATGAAATGCAGACGACACAGAAAAGAGGAAGGAGTTGACTTCATTCATGTACGCATGACTGCGGGATCCATATCTGTCTGTGTGTATTGGTTGTGTGTCCCCTCCCTCCAAACAGTGTGCTATGGCTGGACATGCTGAGCATCGCTGGTGGCCGGCGCCTCTCAGCATTTGGCTGTCAGAGCGGCTGCGTCGGACTGGCTCTGGTCAACCAGACAGGACCAGGTGAGGGAGACCAGACCCGGGATGATGGGGGTTCAGCTCCATCACATCACCATCACCTGTGTGGGGCTTTATACATTCCAATGATATGGAGGTGCGATGGGTGCCACCCTGACAGCACAGTCAGAGACGTTGTTGAATGTTGAATTTTTTCATACTATTTAGTTTTAATTGCGTTTTACGTGGCTACAAGATGCAGACATCCTGATAATACTGTTGGATTATTGATGGGTGTGTTTTTAAGGATGTTTTTGTCCCCAGAGATTTTGCAGAGCTGGCACTTCCAGTTTGACAGTCCAATCTCTTCACTGCTGCTGTTCCACCTGAGCTGCCAGGCTGAGCCCGACCATCCCAGCCCAGACAAAAGTATGTTACTTGTCTGTTTTGGTTTCATGATTTAGATCTAGTAAAAAAAGGATTTGATAGGTGTGTGTCTGATATTTTTACAGGTGTGGAAATGGAGGGCTACAATCTCCTGGTCACAAGTACCATAGAGATGGCAGTTGTCTACAGGTTTGAATACTTGTGAAAGATATCACTAGAGGTATAGCTCCGTTTTGGGTATTTTCACTCAGACTTTAAGTCTTGTGTGTGTGTGTGTGTGTGTGTGTGTTTGTGTTTGGTCAGAAATGTCCAGGAGCAAGGCCTGTCTCACCCGGTGTGCCTTTCAGAAAGCGACCAGTGGGATGCAGTGCTCTGCTCGCTGGTCATTGACCTGGATTTTGACGGGCAGAAGGAGGTGCTGTTGGGAACCTATGGGCAGGTTAGAGGTATTCTTTACTAATTTACTCTATTAATAGTTCCTTAAGCTAAACTCAAATTCATAGGCTTTTCTATTGGCTCCACTTGGCTCTTAACATGACGATGGCTGAGCTGGCGACTTGCAGCTAACGGTGCCACCAGTGCTAACAGTGTGTAGTGCAGATAGAAATAACAATACCTGAGAGGGAACTTCAGGGTGGGAACTACACCTCCACAACAACCATAACGTTTTTCCAGATGTATTGTTATCAATAAATCCTATGAAAAGAATAAAAAAACCAACTATGCCTTGGTCCTTCAGCTCCAATTTTTCAACCTTCACAGTCCAACTGTTTTCAGCTTGAAGCTTAATTGTTCTCCCCAGAACATACATCTTCTTAATAAAATACATTTTTCAATACATTCTTGGAAAGTTTCAATAATAATGCATAGTGCATTTGCGTTGGACTACTTTCACTGGTGGATTAATACAAATTTGGTGCTCTATTGTTTTTAAGGCAGCAGGCAATGTTGGTGATGAAGGAAAATGTCACTTATGGCTATAGTGTTTGTCAGTGATGAGTTATTACAAAGGAGCTCATGGTACAGAAGAAGAAACTCTATTAGCTTTAGATAGATAGCAATATAAAAACGTATATCATGTATAACGTATTTGTCCAATTTTGTTAGCGCTACATTAGCGCCTTACCCTCCCATACTACAACAACATAGCATTGATAATGCTATAAATTGTATGATATTAAACAATGACTATAAATTCAGCAATTGCTAATAATGTAACCTGAGATAACTGTTTTTCTTCCCTTTGTCAGGCATCTGGTTGTTCTGATCAACTGATGGGGCGAGATCTGAGGGGGCGAGTTCTTGGTGATGACAATGTTGTCTGCCTTTCTCGCCCACGCAGGAACTTCTCTGTTATAAATTCCAGCCAGCAGAGAGAGAACGAGACAGGCAGTTTCAGCTGCAGTGGAGGCGGAGCTTCAAGAGTCCTCTGCTGTCAATCACCTACTTAGACTTGACCGGGGACGGTTTGAGAGAGCTGGCTGTGCTCACGCTGAAAGGGCTGCATATCTTACAGGTATGTTGCAGTAAGCTGTGTTAGATCAGGCCCGATGCCTCTCTGCTCTTCACCCTTCTGCTTATAGCGCCATGATAGATGGATCACCTGCTCACCAAGTCAAATATTAAAGTATGCTCTTGAACTGGAGACAATATGTCATGTCCAATGGAGAAGTGATTTAAAGCTTTTAAGAAGTTGCTGACCTCTACTGGCCACCAGAGGAAATGCAGGAGGCTTGATAGAACAAAATTCTGCTTGTTGTGTCTCTGAGGAAGTGGTGGAGCTGAACCAAGACAATGTTGGCTCATGTTGTGTTGTTTTGTTCCCATTGGCCTTTTTAGCACTCTCTCACCAGCACAGCTAATCTGGTCCTCGAGCGGCTCGCCCTCCGGGTGTCGGCACTCACAGCTGGCCCCAAGCTGCAGGCAGGCAAAGAGCAGGACATTGTGGAGACGGATGCGTCGCTGACACCACCAACATAAGAAAACCAGAGTGCTCCCCCGTGAAAGTCCTGATGGATCAGACTGAAGTGTTTGCTGCATTTACAGGTGGAACATGACGGATTTTCTCAGTATTCCTATTTGCTAGCCTATAACAGCCCCACAGTGCTCTATGGTCCAACACAATGAGGTACTGTAGATCGGGCTTTAGGCTTTTGCAGATAATAAATTTAATTTGGGCCTGTACACTCCCTGTTCTTGATGTTTTTTGGGTATTTATTTATTGTGCACTACTTACTTTTTAACTTATCAACACAGATGCCAATGGTGTGAGATTATTTGCCTCATAGGACAAACTTCCATTTTTAGTTAATCTCATCAGATTCCTGTGTGAGAGCAAACTCAGGGTCCACCACTATTTATTTTATTATGTATTTCTATATAAAAATGTATTAATTGTTGGTGCTTGCGTAGTCGCCAAATTGTTTTATTTTGAGCTTCATAAAGTCAATCCAAATTACAAAGACAATGCAAGAAACATTTAGAATGCGGGTTGAACTATGAAAAAGTGGCCTCCAAAATTGCCCCAAATCAGATAGATCTTATTGGCCTCCTTTCCACCGGTCAGTGGCACTGTGATCCCCTCTGCTGCCCTCAAACTATATTCCTCCCCTCTTGCAGTACAAAGGCAACAATAACAACAGCTGCACTTATCGCACCGGGAATCCACAGAGGAACATGACGCGGGGATGACTTCCACAAAGCTTGTGTTCCCCCACCTTCCCTCTGCGAACCTCTTGCACTTGTTTTAATGGCCGGTCGTCCCCGCGACACTTTTTTTGCGCGTCTCTACTTGTCCATGTGCGGGTTTGTGGTTATAGCGCGTTACCAGTGAGGACCCCGCGGTCGGAGCGGCGGTGAGCGCGTCAAACGAGCGCATTTTTGCGGATTTGTTATATTTAGGCTGGTGAGGAGCAACGAGTCTGGCGGAAAGAAGAGACCGCGATCCCGGTGTGGTCTGACATTTTGATCCTTTTGAGAACGCTACGATGCGCAGCCCCCCCCCTCCTCCCCCCCCCCCCCCCCCAAAAAAAACTTGTCGTTTGTATCGCGATGCGCGTTATGTAGTGGTGATCGCGCCGCGCCGTGCGTGAGAGAGGGAGGAATAGTGCCGAATAATCTACAGCTCGAGTAGAAGGAAAATCAACAGAAGAAAAAGATGATGATGATGGCTGGCGGCGGCGTACCGGCCGTGGACCTCAACGGGATATACCCGAACCTCCAGAGCCTGCAGCAGCCCCCCATGGACGCGGACAGCCCGGACTCCCGCAAACGACCCCTGGAAACTCCGGCGGAGGAGGCCGGCTGCACCAAGCGCACCAACACTGGCGGTAAGAGCCGGGGACGAGGGGCTGCTCGTGCACATTGGGTCTGTTGTTGCAGGACCCTTTGCATTCACTGCTGGAAAGTGTGACAGCAAAACGCAGCATGCATGCAGCAGCAGCAGGATATTTGCTTTGGTGGGGGGTCTTTACGTGTAGCACCTGTGCCATTGCCATTAGGGAACCACCGCCTGGGTTTGTGGCTCTGAGCGGTGAGCGGTGAGGAGAGCAGGCAGCCCGACTGGCCGAGTGGTCTCCTCGGGTCAGCTTTGAATGCATGTGAACCCGATCCCCTCTTCTCCACATCTGGAGTTCTGCTTTCATTCAGCCGACCGGGATGCTGAAGAAAAAACATCTGTAGAACTGTGTTTGAAGTGATTCAGCGGATTGCAGGGGGCCACGCGATAATCCTACTTTGTTTCCACCCAGGTGTGTAAAAACAGGTAGTTGTACTGCGGCACTTGGCTTGGGCAAAGCGTGAGGAGGGTGTGAGTTCAGTTAGTGCATAACTGTTACAAACTGTTATAAACGCCTACAAGAGAATTATTAAATTAAATTCTTGAATTTCTTCTTATCTTTGGTATTTTTGTCATATACAAATTTGAAGTGATCTTTGGGTAATATGTTTTCCAACTAGTCCATGTTTGGTAATGCTATAAGAAGATAATTTGGTAGCTAGTTCTATAAGCTTTAACTTTGGCCTCTACTTTCCCAACACCATATTGTCTAACTTATTCTACTGTAAAATCCAACAAATTGTTTGTTGGTAAATTACATACATAGTTCATGGCCTGTGTGTGCACATGCACATCATGGCCAGTAACTAGCGTACACTGAGGCCCATCTTAACTACCATCCGCCTCTGATTTGTCCTAGCAACACTAGTACGGACAGGATCAGTAGTGGGCCAAACATCTTGGTTTGGGAGAGCTGGATTGTATTGTTTGAGAACCACTCTTCTATGAGTCTTGATACAGTAAACAAGTCTCAATGATATAATGTCTTCAAAATGCTGCAGACGAAAGTTGCTGTTAAGCTTTGGAGGAAACAACCCTCTGATCCTGGGCAGTGTAGGGTTGATTTGTAAGGCTGAGACGTAACATAGATCCATGATGGACTTTATAGTTATGTTTTATTGGTACTGCTTCAACTTAACACTGTCAGGAAGGATGCCGGTTTTTTAAGCACAAATGTTGACACATGCTCAGAACGCAAACCCATCCAGTGAAAATCACATAAGCACGTATAGATAGTAGGGTGCACTCATTCCCACTTATAGCCTAGATTCCTATCAAAGTCAGGTTATTTATAGGTCGTGGGGTGAGCCAAATCTGTTTGATATTTTGTATGAACTGTCAGCACACTAAAGTCTTAGAGCAAAGAATCTCTCACAAATTAATTCATTGTATCAGTAGGGAGTGGTGTGACTAGTGAGAGTTAGGGGCGGGTGTGTGTGT
Organism: Apeltes quadracus; assembly: GCA_021346845.1. NCBI lineage: Eukaryota > Metazoa > Chordata > Actinopteri > Perciformes > Gasterosteidae > Apeltes > Apeltes quadracus. Next base: position 2,246,193 of record CM037916.1, on the reverse strand, counting down.
GTGTGTGTGTGTGTGTGTGTGTGTGTGCGTGTGTGTGGGGGTAGCAGAAACACTGCAGTGCCATTTTAACTAATTGATCTTGATTTTGTTTTCTGGAGGGGAAACAGTGGCGGCCAATAGAGCATCAGTAGAGGCACACCTGCCTCATCAGTAAGATGTCGGCGTGGAGTAGCAGGGATGGCGGCTGGCTTCGTGTGCCAGCTACTGCGCATCTTATTTTATTGTTACGGTCCGCAGCTCACAGGGACCACTTATTCAAGAATTTCATGTTAATTAGACGTCCACAGAGAACGGACACCATGTGTTCCTGACATTTACTTTGTCTGTCTTTGTGTCCCAAACAGCTCACCATGCGACGATAGCAGTACTATACATTTCTAACGGTGTGAGAGCGTGTTTGTTGTACCTCAGATATGTAATTTCAACAGGGCACATTATGACCCTTGTACACCACTAGATACTATTTAAATGCACATTCAGCATCCCTCATGGCCTCTATTAGCACCCCTGAAGAAGAACAGAGAAGTCACATGGGGTTCCTACTTCTGGGAGAGGTGACACCAATCCTGTTGTAGCACAGTACACACTGTGGAGACTGTAGCTTGATCTTCCCCTTCCACTAGCCAGGTGATGTCAACGGCTAGACGGTGTGAAATTGCAATTGGCGGATCTTAATGAACAATATAAATACATAATTCACTTGCTGCTGTAATTTACACGCTGTGTTACTGGCTTGACTTTGTGTTCTTTCAAAGCATCTCTTGTCACAGCCCCGCCGGTGCAGCACAATTAAATGCGTCCCAATGATGGTCTGACTCTGAGAGGCCGCTTTGTTTCGTCAGAGGCAAAAGTGTTCCAGGTGGCCTCCTAAACACACTCTTATCTGTGGGGACTTACTGATCACTTTGCCAAGGAGGTCAACCAGACAATACCACTCAAGGTGTCTGCGCTCATTTTGTGTGTTAAAATAAGAAGGTGGACACATGTAAGGCATCATTTAAATGAAACTATTATACTACCACTATACTAACTAATTATATTAACTCTCACTGTCATTTTTTAATGACGTTTTAAGAGCAGATTTATGGTAAGGTGTTTTACATGCATATGATTATTTAAAACCGTAGGAATGACTCCTAAGACCTAGAAGTAAGTGGTTATTTTTGCACTTCCTGTTCCATCATCAAAAATTCAAATAATTGAATTCTGAAGCTTTTGTCTTATTTTAGTATTCTTTATTGCTAATATTGGCTTTTTCTTACTGTGGTTGTAGACCTTTGTTAAAAGTCATAAATAAGGGTTTTAATTTGAGAAAATCATCTTGCTGAGCAAAATTCTGCAATAATACAAATTCAACGGAAAACTCCCATTGTCTTTTTGTGGAGGGAACCACCAAATATTCCATTCATATAATACAGGTTAGCCTAGCATTGTCCTGTAGGTGCATACGCAGTAGCTCAGTTAAATATTTCTGATTAGTATCTAAGGGTTATTAGGTCTGCAGCACTGACCGGAGCCCAGACCATTTGTATTTCATGTGATGTATGTAAAAAATCCCCCCCTCAAAGCCACATCTCATTTAATCTACATGTAACGTGGGGAACCCATGGCCTTGCAATAGTGATAGACAGCCTGATCATCCTCTGCCTTCCCTGTAATCAGCAGCCCCTCGACTGCGTCTGATATTGATCATGCTTTTTTCCTTCTGAACTGATCATTAACATGACTGGCAGTTGCAACAAAGAGAAGAAAGCCTGTGTGCTTCAAAGCCAAGCCCCTCTTTGCGCTTTAGGAGCTGGGAAGGCTGAATGGGGGAAATTACTCTCTCTTTTTTTTAGCAATGCCCCTCTCCTCAGAATGAACGTCTTTCATTCATTTCTCTCTCTAATTACCCATCCTCTCTAACCATGTTGCTGGCAAGCATGTGCCTCCCCAAAAGGTTGTGTGGCCAAAGGATTAGGAATGATCTCGTAATGTTGCTAATGGAAAGCTTGGCAAAGGAATGTGAGCTATATTTTTTTATTTATTTTTTGGCTGGGAAGGACACAGGTGCCCTTGCAGAGCGATGTGACGTGAGCGGACTGTGAATTTGCCAGGTGGCAGTGAAAGAGAGAACGAGAGAGAGAGGGAAAGAGAGAGAGTGATAGAAACGACAACACAGAAAATCTGAGAGAAAATGAGAGCTAGATAGACCGTGAGTAGGGAGTGGAGTCCACTGAGAGGCTGTGTCTATAGAGCAGAGCATCTCTCACTGAATAAGACTGGTAGAATATCCTGGAAACCATTTCGGTCCAAAAAAACAAACGGGCCGTGTGTAAAGGGTCTGTTGTGTAGACGAAACTTATCAGCAGCCCAGCAGCCTTTTTCTTTCTTTTAACACTTTCGATGCAAACGCACTATTTAATGAAGCTGAACGCCCCCTCGTCCACATAGACACTCATACGCATGCACATTGCAGTTTTTACAAACATTCAGTCACTTAAGATACCTCTCGGTGTAAGATTTATAGGCGTAGCGATTGGCTTCATCACCCCCCTCCACCATTCTGCGGCACTGCCATTTGCAATGGTTGATGAGCCCCTCCGCCCTCCCAAACATGGCCGTCTAAGGGATTGGGGGTGGGGTAAAGGGAGAAAAGAAGGGTGGGTGGCGTAAGGCACGCTGCCTCAGATCACTCCTCCTCCACCTCCTACATCATCTACTTCTGCTAGCCGTAAACCTCTTCAGCCACTGTTGAAGGTCACTTCACATGCCTGCCTGTTCGCCGCTGAAGCTCGCTCCCCCGACCACTTCACCTTTGTCACTTGCCACAAAAAAAAGTGAGTAAATGGACTGCCATACTTTATAGTGCTGCGTCAAAAGAGGCGGAGTGGAGAAGTAAATTGAATTTTTTGGGGACCGGCATCAGGGGGGGTGGGGACGTGACGTGCTGAAGGGAGGAGGCCAGCCATTGGCCGAGCGCGGTGTCAGTCCTGCGTGCTGCTGCAGACGGACAAGCCACTCGATGAATATGGATGAGAGCAGTGAAAAGGGTGATGCGGCAGGGAAGACCCCCCCCCCCTTCAAACCGATGCAGGCTTGAACAATGCGTGCCGTCTTTCACTGAAAACACTGAGAGCCCGCATTAGCATTTTCTCAGACAATTGAGGCTCTGGCCAGCTGCAGGCATGGCTCGGATGCTGCGGTGAAATCTCTTTTTCTGTGCCCACCGATGAATTTGAACGGCAGCGGAAAAAAAAGTCGACCGACCGCATTCCTCAACACTTCCATTGCACCTATGCCTAGGCTAACGTTCAGATCCCGTTCAGAGATTGTGCCCCGGCATTGATGGCGATCTGACAGAGGACTTGAGAAACAGCAGATCTCAGAATGGGTAAGCTGCAAACTCTTTTTGTCTGACTTGTTGAATTTATCCGTCGTCCTCGCCCGAGTGCTATTTCATTCACTAAAGGCTCATTTGTCCATCATGCCCATTTTTCTCCCCGTCGCCCTTGCTCGCTGTCAGCAGCAGGATAGTCCATTGAAACGCGGAATGGGTGCTTGGACGGGTAGTGGGAAGGAGGGAGGACGGTCACAAGGCATTTCCTCCTGACCCACCCCCTTCGAGTGACTTAACTAAACACATTTGGCTCAGTGTCTCTCCTCCAAGCTGTCCTTATTGGAAGCAAGGGTTCAAACTAACACCCCACTAGCTCCCATCCCCTGGCGGATTGCAGCAACAGATTGCCGTGTTTACTCTACCACATGACGCCATTAAAACCCGTAACTGTGATCTCAGACACTAGGATAGAATTCATTATTGACTAATGACACCAAACGTGGCTGCGAGTGCGACAGAGAAAATCTCAGTGGCTTTCTCCCCTGCTGGGTTTACTAGGGTTGAAGATGAGTAGAAAGTTACGCAGTGGGCATTGGGTTGTCTCTCAACAACAGGTCTTTGGTTGTTTGCATCCTGCAATCAGCGCCACTGAAATTATATTCTTTGTGCGGCTATGGTATTCCAATATTTCGGGATAGGAGCGAGGGCTCAGAAGCTTTACGGCGCCGTATCAGACATGCATGATCTTTATTTTCTCACCAAGGTCATTTTATTGTTATTCGTTGTGAGAAAAGCAAAGAGGTGACTGCAGCATAGCGGTAAAATGTAAAGATTAGATGACTAGAGGTGAACATAGTTCATTTCTTTTTTGAAGATGTTCTGAGAAAAATGACATAATGAGCAGCACCTGATCTATTTACCAGCATCCAGAGTGGTGATGTCTGTGTTTCAAGGTATTTGTTCTGAGGCCATCTCTACTACTACCACTAATGAATATAAATCCGAAGTGAAATTTCATTAACAATTGTTTCACTCAGCGCATACTTGACAGAGCCATTGATTATGTCCAAGAAAAACAAGCCTGTGTCTGAATGCAACATGAGGGGCATGTTAATGCAATAAGGAGAAGAGCTCCTTGTGGGCTGTGAATTGCCTTAATGTCACAGTGCCATGTCCATTCACATCTGAGTCTAATGAGTAGATTACTGAGGCAACAGGTTCTCAATGCAGGGCGGTCCACCTTCCTCCACCTTCATCCATCCGTCTGTCTGTTCTCCCCATCATGCCTGTCAGCCCCCTTCCCCCCACCCTCCAGTACATATCCTCCATTAAAACATAAGTGTCATTGAAATGGTGACAAACCGTGTGGCATCGGATGGAAATATCAGTATCACCCTTTGCTCAGAGTCATGTAAAAATCTCACCCTGCGGAGCTGGACACAGCTTTTTCCACATCGCTGCCCGCTCAGCTGCAAAAAGGATCAAACATGACGTCATTGCATGCAGAAGAGATCTTTTGTAACCACTGCTGATAACGCACCTGTAGCAAATATTTACCATGATGTCATCAATGTGATAATCAAAATTCAGTGGGGAATCACGTTCGCTCCACACATGTAAAAATAAAACGGTTCTGTTGTATTGTTGGCACGTCATTTTTTCATATTGGGGTCCAAGCTCAATATGTGGCTGTTTTTTTTTCTAGATTAGCTCGCTCCATGTGATAAGGGTTTTCTTGGAAGTGACGCTTTGCTCACTTTGGTGCTGATTAACGCTTAATTAGCATCGTAAGAGAAAGGAAGTTTCCCAAACTGAGTGGGAGAACCATGTGTGGCTGCAAAGTCTGCACACTGACAGGCTGTCAATCACAGAATGCTAGAGGCCACTGTAAGCCACAGAAGCCCATTCCAAAATGGAGGAGATTTATACTGTCTTGGCACTATACCCTATGAACAAATCTGTGGGATTGGTTCCCATATGTTCTTCTCACGTCTTAATTCCGAAGGATCACTCTGCATTGGCATTCATGAGCGGCACGGGTAATGACTTCATGTGTTTTCATCTAGTCCCCTTTGTGTACCTTTCTCAGAATATTGAGGCTACCTTCAGAAGACAGATTTGACCATTCATTCTAAACTCCTTCTCGTTAAGTGTGGAGAATGATTTGTAGCACCGGACCGTGGCTTTGAATTCAACCAGGTTTTGCAAAACTCCTTGAAAACAGTTAAAATTAGACCCTCTGCAAACGGGAAAAGAGGTCATAATTTACTCTACGGGAAAATCTGGGACAGGACACCGAACAGCCTCGGATAAAATATGAGCTCACTGAAAGGTGCTCAAAGAGCTTTTTCCAGTTACCTCCCCTTCACCAGAGGAACACAGACACAAGATATGTCCTTGCTTTTCTACATAAGCTACATGTTCCTCTTGTCAATCTTCTGCTTGTTCAGGGTATTGGGGTGGTTGAGGGAACCACTGGGGCGTATATGATGGTGTGTATGACGAGCTGCATTACGAGACTTGATTCTTTCCCACTCTATGTGTCGCCCCCGCCTTCCACAGAGGAGGGCGAGTACTTCCTGAAGGTGCTGATCCCCAGCTATGCAGCCGGCTCTATAATCGGCAAGGGAGGCCAGACCATCGTACAACTGCAGAAAGAGACGGGTGCCACCATTAAGCTGTCCAAATCCAAAGACTTCTACCCTGGTAGGAATGAATCCTTCAGTATTCTAAATCAATAAGCATACACTTACACATGTATGTATTCATTAAAGCTTGTGACTGAGGCTTTTGTGCCATAGAGCATTTGATATTTTCTCTTCATTTGGCAAATCACTTCAATCCATTTGAATCACAGACTATTCATGAACACTGTGAACTTGATTGTCTTTATGTCTCTGGTGGACAACACGTGTAAGAGCTTTTAGGCGTAGCATTTAGGTCTGAAGGCCATTTTGAAGTTCCTTGGATAGCACGTTTTGCGACCGTACAACCTGGTGCTAAAATTGGTTCATTAGTCAACTAAGAGGGGCAGCTCTACATTTGTCCTAAACCACATGAGGTCATGTTAAAGATATTCCATCCGATACAAAAATAATAGACCACAGAGATACCACAAAAAACTACTGGGTATCCAATGGCATTATAGTGAAACAACATATAATACTGTAAATCTTTGTAAATACTGCTGAATATAGTAAGCTTTTAAAATACCTTTTTTTTCCCAGTGATCAGCCATAATGTAACTGTCGGAGGGGTTTCATGTGGTGCACACTTGGTTGTATCCTTCATTGCATGTTTTGTTTTTAGTTTTTAGTTTAATGTTGATGCATTAACTCTTTTTTCTGGGGAAAACTGCAGAGGGGTGTTATTCATTCCCCTCCCCCCAGAAAATGAGAACAAACTCTGTGACGCAGAGGACACGGTATGCATCGAAGGCAATAATCACGCCGAGGAGAGTCTCGCTCACAAATGGGAAAGGGTGAATCCGACCCATCTTATCCTCCAAACCCAAACGGCCGAGCCACACGGGAGTCTGGCCGTTTGTCCTTCATGCCTCAGAGGAGGCTCCGACCTGCTGAAAAATAACAGGTGCTGAGCGCCTCGCTGCTTATTAGTTCCAGATGTTTTCTGTGATAACTGATTCAAGCAAAGAATCCCTGTTTAGTAATACATTTTTTACTCTGTACACATTTAGAATATATAATCACCTCTTTGGAAATATTTATCATTGAACATGACCAATGAAATATAAGTAGTACAAAATATGCGTGAGAAAAATATAACAGATGATTTTTATAGAGGCTGTCATGTTTAACTATTATACCTAAAAAAAAGGCATTGTAAAGATTGTACTCAATATACAATTATTATGGCTGCGTTCACTATTGAATCTGTCTGTCGATGGATCATTTAAAGCACAAAATATCACTCTACCTACAGGACAAAATGCACAACATGGTTTGAATTGGACCTGTTCTGAAGGGAGTTACGTGTGATATATTGGACTGACAGAATCCTGGCAAAGAAGAAGCCAACGGAGTGCCGAGGGAGAGGAAAAGAAGGATGTGCGAGCAAATATTTCTTCGAACCATGTTTCTGCTAGCCGCGATGGGAGGAGTCCAGAGGGCACGGCCCCTGAAATTCTCCACATTCAAGGCCAACTACGTTTGAGGGGAACGAAGCGTGGATACTCCATTGGCATGGCAACAAATGAACGGGATCAATGTATAGCCTTATTTCTCTCTTTTGGTTTGTGGATGTGTTCATAGGCCACCACCTGCTCTGCCCATCCCCCTACTCATTATCGTGATGAGTGAGAAAAGGAGTTCAGGGAGAGGGTGCTGGCAACGATTTGATTGGGTTGCAGTTGCTCGGGTCCACACACGTACAATGAAAGAGGTGCTACTGTACGCTTCCTAATAGATGAGGAGTCAGTCGAAGCTAATAAAAAAAAGGTCTCTGTTAAGTATGGGCAACTTGGTTTTGTTTCAAGTTTAAAAATGTAAGAAATAGAGCGTTTTAGAGGCAAGCAATTCAGCATGTTAAAGTTCTCTGCTAACACTGTTTCATCCACCGTTCTTTGTTGAATCAGCTGCAGTGTGGGCTACTACTGCATTCTAATGCCATTACACACAGTTCACGCCCTGGACTCTCATCCTGCGGCATACTGAGCACACTCCAGCCACAGCACAATTGCACACTAGAGAAATCAAGGGACAACAACCGATGCAGCCATTTTCCTCTGCAATCCTCTCTTTGACAGCTCGGTCTGACTCTCACCCACCTCACGCTCCTCATCCGTCAGTGTAAAACCTGATCATATCACGAAGGCAAAGATTCTTGATGGGGACTTTACAAATGTGGCGGGCTGATATGAATGAATGGGGACGATGTGATTGTGTGACAAGAGGGAGCAGAACCACAAATAGCCGGTTTCAATCCCTCTCTGTGGACATGACCCCTTCTCCCAGCTGTAGTCAAGCTGCTGTGACGCGCGCCAAGTTTCCTCTTTCCTCCTCCCCGCTAACTGTTTCTCTCACATTTGGTTACTGGTAGTACGACGAGTTCAGGCCAGATAAGATGACATCATACTCCTCTCAAAATTCGGTTTGCATGCTTGGCTCCTAATGCATGGGCAGTTACTGTTGTTTTCTACTATTTGGTCTGAACCCATCTCGACTGCATTAATCACTATACGGCCAGTGCACCATACGTTCTCACACACACACACACACACACACACACACACACACCTACTTACACACATCCGCATATTTAAGCAGCTGCAGAGAGAGGCGTGGGAGTTCACAGTTCGCACATAAACATAGAAACTAAACTCCAAACCCTTGGAGGATCTGGCTTCCGGCCAAGTACATGTATTGAGTTATTTTGAGCAGCACAAACATATCAGCGTGTTGTGATGTCATAGAAGCACTTGGTGTATGGTTTTCATTATGTGATTATTTAAATAACGCAATATGTGACCTCATGTTGGCGAACACCACTGTTCCAATTTCTCAAAAAAGTATCAGAAAGAGAAACTACAGCAAAGGCACAACTTGCAGTTTCTCAGCCATTTTCAATATAGGACATCACATCATGCCTGGGATGACATCATGGCCAGGGATTTAAAAAAAATAGGAACTGCAGTCTTTTCTCTCTGCAGACGCATGTCTGTGCCTCCATTGCACAACGTTTCTTCATGGTGATCAACAGTTTTTAGGCCGTAGTATTTTGAAGCACTATGGGGCTTTATGCTGCTAATCTTCTCTGCTGGACACCTGATTTTACACAAGCAGGTTAGTTAACTCAGCCCAAGGAGTGTTGCTCGGCCTAGGAATGAGATGATAACAGAATAAGGATTTTCTCAGCTTGGGATTGTTGAATATACATGTTTCACTGAAAGCCTGCATTGCAAACTGGATATGTGATTTAATAGTGTGGGTATTTAGCAGTCAATGAAGCTCCACTGAAAGACACCAAGCAAACATTCCAACCATCATCCAAACTAGAGGCTAGCCTGGCTGTGAAACATTTTCTCTGTCTGCATACGTTTTTAACTCACTTCCATTTACTTAGAACAGCGTCGCCAGAGACTGTGGTTCGTTGGTAAAGCAGAGTCGTCCTTTAATCAGAGGATTGGCGTTTTGATCCCCTGCTCTGCTAGTCTGCATGTTATGTCAATGGTCAAGGCACTAAAATTGCTTTTGTACCTCTAACCACGGTGTGTCTATGGTAGGGATTTTAGTTAAAGCCCTAATGGTCAGGTGAAAGTCCTGTTAGCAGTGTAGATGGGAAAAGGCGAATTATGACATTTAGTGCTTCTAATCTTCCAAAAAAGATCATCAAATGTTTCAGGTGAGAAAATAACCATTTATATACCTGATATGGGATTTGTTTGTCCAAATAAAAAACTTGAATCAGAAGCTGCCAGTTGTTGTTGAGCTGCTCACAAAGAGCACGTGTCGACAGCATTTTTGTAGGCCGTGGATGTTAAGCATAGGGTATTGAAAAAATACCTTTTTTACTAGTTCAAGGTACATCATAGAACATCATAGTCCCTCAACGCTACCAACTAATGGTTTAATTTGTTATGACTAAAAAATGTTTTGACAACAATTTTGAATATTAATGTACCCTCTTCTTTAAAAAAAATGTTTTTTAATTAAATAACTAAGCTTTTGTGAAAAAAGGATACACAGATACTACTGCAGACTTTTGCCCGCAGGGATCGTGTTTCCCTCTGCAATTGTAATTCATTGGTAGAAAGCATTATTTGACTACTACTACTACTACTATTATTTTATTTTAAGCACTTTGAGATGTGTCCTCATATGTAAAGCGCAATATAAATAAAACGTATTATTATTATTATTAGGGCCAGGTACATGACCTTCAGTAATTTTTGCGCCTAATACCTGAAAATGTCTATAAAAGTGTTTTTCTTTTTTAAATATGGCAATAGTGATTGTTGGGAACTTCTGGTCAGGTGATTTCCAAAGTTTGTCTCTGATTTAGCGGCTATAAATAGCATGCTATAAAGGTTCCACCCATTAAAAATCAGTGTTAACATTTGAGAAAAGCATGCCATATGGCAACAGCGGGACTTGATGGATTTACACAGCACTCGGATATCCAGCAAAAACATTCCAGCTCAATTTGTAGTGTGAATAATTACTTTGAAAAATCTGCTCATGTGATGACAGTAATTACGGGTGATACTTTATGTGTGGCACGGTAACCGTCTGAATGAATCCAACGAAGGATTTAGTCTGGCTGAGGCAGAAGCAGCTTCTCATTGCAGGAATGTTCAAGTGACAGAAGCATTGAAACTTTCTTATTTGGGGATCAAGATAGTCATTGGTCTCTCGGGCCACCTTTTTCACTCCCCTCCTGCAAAACAAGAGGAAAAGCCAACTCCCAGCTTTTATTATGAAAGCTGTATCCCTCCAGGCAAAAGTTGCAAGATGCAAGCAATTTAGGAAGTTACAAAGCGCTGAGAATGGACACGTAGCATTCAGATATTGTCTTCACGGCGTGTCAAGAGTTATAATCATATGTTGTAGTTTTTGCATTAGAATAATCTGGTCTGTGGACAGTGGTCAATTCATTCAATATGTTTCCCTGGGGGTGGCCATACCAACGAAAGTAATACTGAGATCCTCACCTACCAACATATGTTAGAAAATCCAAGAATAAGCAATGATTGCTTAAAGCAATTTATCGAAGTCTGAATGCCTCACTTTTTATGTTCATCTAGAACATTTAGTTTTTCACACAAATTACTACCAGCATCGAAAAATGTTTTTTTATTACCAGCCTCAAAGAATGTATTTTGTATCCTGGCTGCATAGACAAGACCATTTCATAAACTATAAACAATGTCCTTCTCCCATTTCCTCTGGCAAAGACCATTAATAGATACAACAGAAAATTGTCATTGTCAAACAACTGACAGTTGGACATTATCATACAATATCTTTTATCTTCCAACATAAAAAAACAAGTTTCACAAGTTTCACAAGTTTCAATCTGTCAAGAACTTGTCGGACTTTTAGAAAAATGTATATATTATTTATATTATTATATATATTTTGGTTTAGTTTTGTTACCTTCGGTAAAATTCATTGTTTAAAATGTGCAAGAACTGCTTCTCCAACAGCTGAAATGTTCTTTGCAAATTGTGCAGTAGATCTGTTATCAAGAACTTAACTAGGTAGCGTTACATTCAGATGCCTTCTTCCTTTGTGCCAAATTCAAGACTGCTTTTCCTGATATCCTTGAAGTGACCCTTATTGAGTTTTTATGTGCATCATAGGAGGACATGTCTATGACATATATATCCAAATGTGATTGGACAAATGGACAAATGGCGAGAGGGGCTGATGCCGATTCGTGTGTGTCACCTAATCTGGTAATTTGAGATTAGGTTGAATTAGAAATGAAAATGCCAACAACAAAGTAGAGCAGTGTCTCTCAGCCACTCTTCCTATTTGCAAATTGTACAAAAAAAAAGTCTGGCACATTTCTTCTCACTAAAATATTTGTCTTGTTCGGATGCCAGGCGACATTTCTTAGTGACTCCAACTGGAGAACAGTAGAAGGCATGAAGGCTAATGCAAAAGGGAGAATGTTTTTAAAAATCCTGCAAGCAAGCATAAAGGACTTGCTGTTGCATCACCTCTTTCCCCCCCTCGGCCTCTTTACCATGGCAACAGAATGCCGGTTTGGTCGTCAATGTGGGTGTAGAAAGAAGCCTGGAGGAGGAACAAGTGTGTGTTTAGTCATATTAGAGCTTCAAGGCAAGGATGGGCTCCAGCCCCAGAAGCCCTTTTTTTCTTCTTTGAGCTGTTTCTCTTTTGATTGTGTAAATGAAGTAAGTAAGGAATGGCTTTGTAATTGCAGCTTTTTGGAGCTGCAATTACAAAGCCATTTTAAGGAGCATTTTTCATTGCCAAAACTTCATATAGATTTAGATTTCCATCCAACTCCTATCAAATCCCTCAAATCTTCTCGGCAAGTACGGACTTGGAGCAGATTACAGTTACTTATGGTTTGTGTATGTCGTCTCCCTCCTTTTGTCATCTCAGGAACAACAGAACGCGTCTGTCTGATACAGGGTACAGTCGAGGCTCTCAATGGTGTCCATAACTTTATCGCGGAGAAAGTCCGCGAGATGCCCCAGAGCGCCCAGAAACCCGAGCCGGTGAGCATACTGCAGCCGCAGACCACCGTCAACCCAGACCGCGTGAAACAGGTGAGATACTGCACATCCAGCGAGGATGTATGTCCTCTGTGTAGCTAGGACCGGTCGCTTCCAGGACACCCTGTTTATTAGTCATCGGCCTTACTTTTTTTTTTGGGGCCATGACTCCGAGTCTGGTGAGGTCAGAAAATGTCAGAGTATGTGGTTATTTTTACCTACAGTCTTCCATAGCAAGACAGAGCTGTGTGGCAGCTGCAGCTTAAACCCCGTGGGATTAACAAATCGCTGAGTAAAGCGGCGGCTCAGCGAGAGACATCCCTCTTTCCGTCAACCATTTATGCTGTTGTACCTTCCCTCTGTTATCTTTTTAGTGCTACTTCAATCTTTCTCTGTCTCTACAGGCCAAATTGATAGTGCCCAATAGCACTGCTGGACTGATCATTGGGAAGGGTGGAGCCACGGTCAAGGCGGTGATGGAGCAGTCAGGGGCTTGGGTGCAGCTCTCTCAGAAGCCAGAGGGCATCAACCTGCAAGAGCGGGTGGTGACCATCAGTGGGGAGCCAGAACAGAACCGCAAGGCCGTGGAGATCATAGTGCAGAAGATCCAGGAGGACCCTCAAAGCAGCAGCTGCCTCAACATCAGCTATTCCAACGTCTCGGGCCCGGTAGCCAACTCCAATCCCACCGGCTCCCCATATGCCAATACGTCCGAGGTGCTGCCCAATGCAGCCGCAGCAGCCGCCACCGCCTCTAGCCTTCTGGGCCAAGCCGGCTTGACAGGAATGGGTGGCTTCCCCGCTACCATGTCCAGCTTCTCTGGCAACGATCTGCTGGCCATCACCTCTGCCCTCAACACGCTGGCCAGCTACGGCTACAACACAAACACCCTAGGTCTGGGCCTCAACCCTGCAGCGGCTTCTGGGGTCCTAGCTGCGGTAGCAGCAAGTGCCAACCCGGCGGCTGCCGCCGCAGCCAACCTACTGGCCTCCTACGCTAGTGATGCCTCTGGCAGTGCCAGCCACCATGCTGCGGGCCTTGGGGGGTTCTCACTTGGTTCTCTAGCAGCTGCCACAGGGGCTTCAAATGGTTACCTGAATGCTTCATCCCCACTGATGGCCTCCTCCCTATTGGCAACAGAGAAGCTGGGGGACGGCGCCAAGGACGTGGTTGAGATCGCTGTGCCCGAGAATCTGGTCGGTGCCATCTTGGGGAAAGGAGGGAAAACGCTGGTGGAGTACCAGGAGCTAACGGGGGCCCGCATCCAGATCTCCAAAAAAGGAGAATTCATTCCTGGTACACGGAACCGTAAAGTTACCATAACAGGGTCTCCAGCCGCTACGCAAGCAGCGCAGTATCTCATCAGCCAACGGATCACTTACGAGCAGGGCGTGCGCGCTACCAACCCACAAAAGGTGGGCTAAAAGGAAAAAGAAGAGGAAAGAAGGAAAGGATGAAGACAGAGATAGAAGGAAATAGAGAGGGTCACGATGGATAGAAAAAAGAAACGTCCAAATATCTGTTTAATATTTCCGTATCAAATGAAAGAATCACAAAAGGAGGAGGTGGGGGAGACAACCAAGATAAGTGTGTGTGATATGTGAATGTGTTTTTAGGACTGACGTCCTGATGTTTTTTAAAAGTTTGTGTAGAGTCCTTTTGACGATGGTGATCAGAGTAAGCTGAACTGGTCCACTGCCAAGCTGCAGATTCAAGGGTGAGGCCGCAGGGTTTCACCCTCCTCCAAACCTCATTGCTGTTTTTTTTTTTTCTGGCTTAAGCTGGTTTTAATTTCAGTTGCAAACCTCAGCTCCCGGTGAGTTGAACGAGTTGGGTGATGCTTCAGCCAACTGAAAGAGCTGTTTTACAAACCTTGCTCTTTGTGTACAATGCGGATGGCGTTGTGAACAGGGGTGAGGTTTTATGAAAAGCACCCAAGGTCATCTCTGTCTACGGGGAAGCAATCTGTGCATTTCTTTAAAGAAGTCACATCGTTGACGTCTGTTGAATTCTGGCTCATATCATAATTGAAGTTTCTAAATTTGGGTATTTTATATTTCCATCCTTTATTTATTGACGTGGTCTCATTCAAACACAAGTAGATTATTTAAACCTGTGAATGCAGGTTGATCTGAATGTAGAACAATATTAGCCTATTGCTATTTTTTATTTACAGGGATCAAATATTGTGTTGCAGTGATAGAAATGTATTACAAAAAAAGATACCTGGCCTGCACTTCACTGCTGTTGAGTATAGTTCAGGGGTTGAATAATCCATGTGAGAGGACAGAGGGGACACACAGGAATGTATGAATATATATTTTACACGAAACACATCCTCGATGATGCTCCCACAAAAAACGGAAGCACATTTGCATATTCAGTCACAGCTACTAACAAGAAAATATGTCGTTTAACCCTTTCTTGGTGCTATAGGATTAGGTTTATATCTCCTTATACCATGAAATGAGAACCCCTGGCGACTATTAAACTAAAAGCAACTGATGGTGTCGTCCAGCCATAAGCAGCCCATTGGATTTCACCCAGCCTCTTACCTAATAAAAAGGGATTGATTTCAGCCCGTCACGACAAAAAGCAATCCAGTCTGAATATCTCAAGTCCATCCTCGCTCCCAATGCAGTTGTTTTTTATTTTCCTAATGTAATCTAATTTTCCTAAAATTGACCATAGTCCATATTGACCATACCATACATTTTTCCTGACGATACGTTTGCCTTAGTCACGCATTTCCCAAGAATTAACTTAAAGCTCATACTTTTGATAAGAAAAGCTGTATGAACCAATATCTGTGAACAAAGAAACTAATGCCTTTACAGTAAGGGTACCAAATAGTCAAGAGACACACACCTACACACTAATGAAAGGAAAGTAGAATGACACTTAAAAAGAAGGGTTTGGACTCACTTTTTTTCTGAGAGCCATCCCTCTCAATTCAAATGAAAATAAAATAAATAAAAAAGATCCAGTTTACCCAGGCAGCCTGTTATCGTCCCCCAAAACACATTAGCGCTCACTAAGTGCAGCGGTATTCAAACGTCACGGAATGTTAGGGCGTTGTCTTTTCTTATATGGGCAACCGTTATGGACTGATAGTCCAGAGCCTTTCCCTAAACACTCAAAGATAACATTGGCTTCCTTCTGTGCTGCTATCCATGGTGTTCATCCTGAGTACACTGGGTCTCTGAAGACTGCACTGTGAGACATTAAGAACACAACGTAAAGCGTGTCTGTGCCCCCCTGGCACATGAGTATATTTCAATGTGCACATCTATGTGACGTAAACCAGACCCCACCAATACGTGATATGTTATATTATCCACAAGAGCATTTATACTCCAGCGTCTTGTGATGTTTCTGTTTACCAGTACAAATGCACTGAGCTTCAATTAGCGGGCCGTTTTTTTTTTTTGTTTTGTTTCCTGATCAGCGAACGTCAAAATATTTCGTGTTACGTCCACGCTCTAAAGACATCTTTCTATTGTCCCCATCAACCCAAGCTCTATGACCAGCTTCCTGAATTCGCGGCTGTGAGGGTTGGCACTGAGAAGGGTCCCAAGCAATTCAGAACCTCTCTTGTTTCTAATTTCCTTTTTTCATTTTCATAATTCACGTTCAAAGATGAATGGCATTGAGCCGAGCCTTTCTGTCCGAACCTTGCTACACAGAGCCTTTACTTCCAAAACTGAAATCTCTCCTTTCACCCCGCGTCCTGGAAGGCTTTTCTGCTCATCCATAACTAAAATATGGCCACTATTGAAACCATAGCGTACGGATAACCTTTTACTGCCCAAGATTTTTAGCATATAATAACATACAAGCACAAAACAAGGGAATGTTTTATCAATGCAACGGGGCTGGGGGTGGGGGTGCGGGGGGGGGGGCTCTCCGATCATCACATTGTGCCAAATGCTATTTCTCTTTGCCCTCTCATTGACCTTCCTCTTTCTCTCAACATTCTTATTCCCCCTGCATGTTGCTGTTTCTCACCAACCCGAGACTCCTCCTGTGTCCCGATGTGTCTGAGCCTCTTCTTACACTTTACTCTCCCCCTCTTCCCCCCCCCCCAACTTCTTGTCTTCTCATGGGTGGCACGCTGGCAGTGGGAGTTATGCACTATAGGTCATAAGGGTATGAAAATATTTTCCCAAGCCGTAGAGTTCACTAGGCTAAAAATGCACAGAAAACACCTGCCTCCGAAACTGTGACACCCACGAGACCAACCAGCAAACGTTAGCTCAAGGTATCAAATTTCCTCGATAGAAGAAGAACAACTTTTAGACCGTGAACTATTGGCCTTTTAAGGGAAGTGTTGTTGGGGTTTTTTCTCTTTCACAAGAAGACAAATTAGGTATTAACGTGTCGGCTGAACAAACTGACCTCCAGTTTCCGGTCACTCC
Source organism: Apeltes quadracus (assembly GCA_021346845.1). Classification (NCBI taxonomy): domain Eukaryota; kingdom Metazoa; phylum Chordata; class Actinopteri; order Perciformes; family Gasterosteidae; genus Apeltes; species Apeltes quadracus. The sequence continues at coordinate 2,229,251 of CM037916.1, read as the reverse complement.
AAACAAAGCGCAGTAAGGAACGGAACGCATAAGATGGCGAGAAACGTGTTTGTGACCTCAAGCTGAAAACAATGACATCCTTTATGCATATCCTCTTATCTGAAAAATGACTACAATTCATTTCTGTGGAAATACAATATGTCATGTCATATGATCTATATGTACTTTATTGTAGCTATTCTAGTTTGTAGTCCAAATGCAGTCCAGCGTTGTCAATACAATGTGAACTATGTTATATTTGTGTGGATGATGAGAGTGCCAACTAAGCCTGATTAAGATTAGCTTCGCGATTTGTTTGTGCATTATGATGACTCATCATCAACCGGTGGTGTCCATATTTCTGTCATGATTTAGTTTGACAGTAAGAAAATGTAAAGAATATTGGAAGCAATATAGTAGCATGTTGTCCTGTTTTGTGTTCAATGTCTGTTGTATGAACCTTTGAAATTACTAAAATTTTGAATGAATAGGTTTACATGTACTTTTTGTAAGTTATGAAAATGCTGCTATTTGATAAGTAAACTATACAAAAATATTTTAGTTGAAAAGATGTCTGGTCTGTTGATTAGAAACATGCTCTAAAAGGCTGGAGCATAAAACGAGGTGTATAGAATGCTATACAGTATTGGTAAGATAGTAAAGTAATAATAGACTCCATAGTACAACCTGTGCCAAACTAGACCTCCGCAGCTGAAAAGTGTAGATGTGTGATCAAATGTTAGATAACTTGTTTAGAAGTGCTGATCAAGTGCCAATCAAACACTGTCTTTTAAGTTAAGAAAAAGATAATCAAACACATAAGAAAAGCAAAGGACAAAGAACCTTTTTGTGCATTGTTTTATCCCATAGGTACATAGACTAAGAGTTAAAGATTGTGATTTTTATGGATCCATGTTGTTTTACACTTCATGCATCCCTTGTGTGTTTGTTTGACCTGTGGCTTAAGTACTGCTATATCACAAAATGTCTCTATAGGCCAGCATGGACTGAAGCATAACATGTTATAAGCATTCATAACATACCATTAACAATCAAAAATGTGTTTGTGGAGTTAGGTGTTATCTTTTTGCACGTCTTCTATTGCATGGTATCAAAGTAAATTATGGAGAAAAAAAAGCTACAAAAATCTGCGAGATGTCTCTCGCAAACATTCAAAGACATAACGCTGCATGCGGTCAAATGTAATGCACTTAAGTTTACTCGCCTCATGTTGAAAAAAGAAGAGTTGTTTTTTTATGTTGTGAGTTGGGAGGGAGATCATTATTGTCATGTTGGCCCGAATAAAAAGACACACACATCCACATCCAAGATCAAATTCTCATGAATCAAGTTCATGTCTCTGCACATCATCCAAGAAGATTTTTAGATTTTCAGGTACAGTGAGAAGTATTAAAAATGTAAAACAAGCAAACGTGAAAATGTTATTCAGTGCATTGGCTCCTTGTGTTTTTTTCTTTCTTTTTTTCAGGATATCGGGCATACATTTCTTTTTACAAACAGATTGAACCTCTATGAACCTGACCCATAATGTTTCTGGATGTTTTTTTTTCACAGCTTTGAACGCCCAGATCTAATCTATGAATGTAACCATTAACTATTTCTTTTCTGTCAAATGTTATATCAATCTTTAATGTTAATTCAGGGCAGGAATGTCAAATACATGTAGAGTTAATATCTATGTCAATAACAGATTTCAGCTGTAGTCAGGTAGGCCCTTATGCGGCCACAGTCATGATCCAGATATGTTTTTAACACAACTTCCGATTTGCTGTCAACATTATCTTGTTTGTTTGGTGTTGCATAAATGCACTTTACTGATTAGTGGGGTCATACGGACTGTGAAATGAAGCAAACCATGTTGGCTTTTAACAGTTTTTTTGCCAGTCTTTTTGCTCCGATGTTATTTTTATTTTTTATTTTCCTTGTCCTGTATGGTCTCATGATGGATGGAAAGAAATGGAGTCTCAGACAATAGTGAAAAGTAGCACACATTTCCTCACTTGAAGGCATCTCCTTCACATTCCCTTCAGCAGAGGTTTGTGTTAATCACTGAGGGCTATTTCTTTTCTTTTCTTTTTTTTTTACCAACGTGTGAAACAGACTTGTAGACTTTTTGTGTGCTCTTTTACTTTGAATTACAAATTTAGAAGGGGGGGGGTTCACTTCTCCAGCAAATTGGGATTAGGCTTAAGGCACTCAGACCCACCCAGTCTCTTACAAAGTTATGTTTTCATCCAGCTAAACTACGCTCAAACTCACGTTCCGGATTACAATTGCAGTTTTTAAAATGTTAGGATTCAAGTTTTTTGGAAAATGAAAAATCTAAAACGGATGAATGTCGTGCATGTCTCTGACCCATTGCCCCCCAACATCTCCTCCTTCCGAGGATATACGCCCACTCATTTGAAACATGTTTCTGCTATGTCACAATCAAACGTAACCCACGACAGTCTACATAATTCCCCCGAGCAGTTTTGTTGTGTGGGAGTGTACCTTTAAGGAGACGGGTGTGGGGTTACGGTCAGATTTGAGACACGCGATCGGCACCAGCGAGGTGAAGATTGCCACCTCGAAGTGACACATATGACAGAGAAAACCCATTAGACTTTGAGTGGTAAAGCCTCGGTTAGTGTCAATCGATATTTCTCCTTTTACTTTGTGTCACAGACCCCTGTCGTTGCGTTTACTAATTCACATCTGATTGCCAATTGAACTACAGTATCATTCCAAAAGTTGTTGTTTTTGTTTTTATTCTCACTCCAAATGCGTCCTGGACTTTCATCTGCCCTCACAGAGCCGTTTCACAAGACGGCTAGGACTGGTTTTTAAATCACCTCAAACTGAGTAGGACTGCTCGCTCTCCTCCCCCTGAGTGTCACTCTTTCAGTCTACAGGACATCACCATTTGTTTTCCGTGGCACCGAGCACCTGCTACTGTGTCCGCCCTTTAAAACGGGATACGGTGTGTCTGAGCCCTTTTGTCTGAGAAAATGTGGGATTTTTTGCCAAGCTGACATGAGGCCATTTTTGTCTTTTACCCTCTAAACCTCCCATGAACTTAGTTGACCTTCTCCATCAACAAGAACTCATTCATGTATATGTTGGATATGCTCTGCGAGGCTGTTCCTTTCTTTCCTGGTTATCTGGACAATTCTGCAGGGGGTTGAATGCTTGCTTAAGTGTAAACTGAAGGGAGCATGCCAATGCCCTGCAACCATTTCCACAGCATTGTATATCTTCTTTCCGGGTTTTTTTTTTTTTACTTCCTTAAACCTCTGTTTTTTCCATATCAGAGAAGAAAAAAATGGACTGACAGCATAAGATCAAATATTCCAACATTGGGAAAAGTGATTTCTGGTTGACTGGGTACATTTCTCTTGGTTGTTGGCGACAATGATTCTGTCTCTTGTTTGTGACAATAACAATCTGTGAAAGTCCACAGTGTTAACTCTAGAAAGGGCTTTCTAAGACAGCTTTTATATGTCTTTTAAAATGAAACTATTCAAAGATGAAATAAAAAGTGCAAGGCAAATATTTGTCAGCGAGAGTGACAAATAATTCCATACTGAGCCAAAAGGCAGCCAGCCTACATAACATAATATTAGATCACTGGAATGGTTACACCCCATTTCCTCTCCCCTTGAAAATGTCACCGTAATTGCACAATGTTTGAGCTCATGTACCATTATTGTTATGCTGCCAGTCTGTTTTCTGCTTTTGTCAGGAGAACTTCTCGGAAGTAGTATATTTTCTAAATGACACACTGTTGGTGAGGAAAATGAGAGGATTTTAAAAGTGTCATTGTTTTTATTATTAGTTTATTCGAACATTATTCATTAATAGATTTAACGGTGATGACTATTTAATGTAACTGTAGTACTGTGTTTGTAAAGAAATTCAGTGAGTTGTGTTTTCTGACTCGTGGACTACCAGTGAAGTCAGCATTTCAGTGTTAATAATTGAATTGTTTTTTAAAGATTATTTTTGCGAAGGCAACAAAGAGTCATTATAAATGTTCATTTTAACATCACTTGTCTTCGGTTCCTTTTTTCCCCCACCTTGTCCCTCTGCGCTGAACACCAGTGATCGGTCGAGTGGTTACACAAATGCAACGAGGACAATAGATCGATTTCTGTAGTGCTAACTCAGAGATTTTTTTTTGTGTGTGACATGGACACAATGAACTCATGAGGAGGAGTCCAATTGTTGCGCCACAGCTATTTGATTAAATACATCATCATTCTCACAGCTGGTTTACATGAAATGATTTGACGGTTGGGTTTGTTTCATAGAAATAGAATAGGAGCAGTACGTTGCTGTGGTAATGGAGTGCAACAGGAAAAACAGGAAATGAGTCAGCAGAGTTTTCTCGCCTCCAAGTCCACAGGTTTTTCAATGTCTTTTGGTTAGATGTCTGAAATAATATCTGTGTCTTTAAAAAGGCGTTTGCTAACAAGTGTGCAAATGAGGCAACTAAACATCCTCCCTAGAACACTAGTGTGTCTTTAGTTTAGTGGAGGAAACCTGAAGTCATGATTTGGCCTGGGGTGTAGTTTGTTTATAGTCTGGCGTTAGCTCTGACTTCTGGTGTTGTATTTACACTTCAAATCATTAAAGTGGATTTTTTACACAAAATAAGCGTGTTTGCCAGAGAAATTATTTACTGCAATAAACCCAAATCCAATGAAAAGTTCATTGACTTCTTGTTGAGGGATGTGATTCTAACTCCTGGATTTGACTTAAAAAAACATCTCTTTGCAAGACTCCAACTGACTAGGACAAAATGAAATAGTGATGGAGTCAAATCAACATCCGTTCAGACTAATTCTACTTTAATTGTTACATACTGTTTTGCTCCGAATATGTGTTACCCCATGCCATTAACTGAACAAATGAGTGGGACTATACAGGCACAAACCATATGTTGATGCTGTTGGTAGATGTTACACACCGTTGAGTGAATTGACAACTTGCCTCAAGTCAATTGATGCGACGATACACGTAAACATGGCTGCCCCTCTCACCACCAAGTCCATGTGGACAGCAGTGTCCGATCTACTGCTACTCTATTTCATTGACCTGACAAGTGGAGTTAGATAACGGACACTTCATTTAGTACCTCATTATGGTAAAAGCTTGTTCTGTTTTTGTAGAGTAGCCCTGACTTTGGTCAGAGCCCATTTACAAACCTGACCATTTCTTTTATTTAGTATCGATAGATCGACTTTCAGAGTCAGTGCTGCAAGGTACTTCATTGGAAAAGCGTTGGCAAAACTGTCATGGGTTTGTAGTTGGGACACAAATCAAGCACACTACACATCCAGAGAAAAGGCCACATTAGGTAACATAAGTGTTTGCCACGGGAGGAGGATTGGTGAGTTACCCTGCAAAACCGAGAGGAAACACAACATACCAGTGTCTCTGTTGGGCCCCTAACGTAACTCACATGCTATCATTCATAGCAGATATTTTTACTATGTTCACCATCTAAGATGAGGGCTGACATACTGATATTTGCAGATAAAAACTATACATATTCATGAATTAATCCAAAGTTATCAAAATTCACCCTGATTAAAACGTGAATAATGGCCATGAATGATGAATGATATTATCCAGTAGTCTTTAAGATGTTTCAGTCTGGTATGAATTCAAAATGGAATGAATTAGATTTGATACTCTCTATTAACCTAGGGTGGTTAATTTGACGAGCATCTGATGTTAAATACAAGCCGATAATAATATATCAATATCAGCCATGCATTGCACAAACAGGGATGATTAATATACTGTGCTCCTCCTACGCTGTTTGACCTTGTTCATCATTCAGCAAATACATCCCTAATGTTCTTGGTAACACAAGTGAGAAAGGTGATGTCACACACACACACACACACACACACACACACACACACACACAGACAGACGCACAAACACGTACAGGGCAGTATACTGAGTGCCCATTTAATTTCTACTGGGAATCGGTGATGTTTCATAAACCCCGAGCTGCAATTTACATTCTAAAATGCTCGCCTGTATGAACTAGGGTCCTCTGATCATATTAAATGGCCGCCTTTGTTCTTCTTCAGAGTAGCACAGAATTATTAGGTATTTTTGTAAGTACTGGCCTAACCTCAATATTTTTGAGAGATAGCAAATGGACTTGCCTTGTAGAAAGATGGAAAAACAATTTTAAGAATAACTAACTGTCCTGCAATTACACAAATGCAGGCATTAGTGAGTCTTGACATTTTCAATCTCAACCCATCATTGAGGCGTAAAATCTTACAGCAATATACGTTTAAGGCATATTTGATTCCTGCTGCGAGAGAGGGCAGCAATGGGCTTGAATGATAAAATAGCGTTGTCAAGGTAACAAGTTGTTCTGAAGACTGCAAATATGTCGCAATGAGGGATGCTCCTATATTTCAACCTGCAGCCTCCGTAGCACTGAACTAGAGCGCCTCTGCATTTCAGTCTCTTAGCGTCAAGCAGGTAACTGCAGATATGATATAGCTTGCATTCATAATACAGAGATATTTAATAGCCGTTCTATCTTCATCAATGTCATTGAAATTATTCCTCTGCTAATCTCATTTGTAAAGCCAAAGCATTATAACCTTAAGGTGGCACCATGGTTTTCTTTGAAATGATGAATGAGGGAAAAAAGGTGGGGACTGCTGGAGAATACAGATACACCGACTGAGGCACCCTTTAACATGGCTCGTGATGTAACCATGGATACCTCTATTTCGTGGATGGAGTAATTTTAGCTCGAGTGGGATCTGAAGGACAGATATCACTGTTTTTTCTCTGGAACATCATACATTATCTCATCAACAACATCAGGTTAGATTCAAGGTATATTAAAACAGCAGTTTACACCTATACTGTTTGGCAGATTATATGCCAGCACGTAAAGACAATTGCAGAGACAAACAAAGGGGGAAAAACACTTGTGGTAGTCGTGACTGTCCAGAGAAATGGTCACAGATGCTTCATCCCGGGAGGTTTTGGGGGGCAGAGAGGTGTTTTAAAATGTAATAGAATTTGTTGTTTGTAGAGACACTGTCACTGTATTTCTGAATCCTGATCCTGAGTGGAATATAGTAGTAGTGAGACTTTTGAGTTGGCCAGAGAACAGGGGCAGTGTCTGCACTTTCACGTTGAGCATGATCGTGCCGGCCATGATGGATCAAGAGAAGATGTAGCTCTAAGATAAAATGAAAGTCAAGAAACAACAGACCTTAGTGTCAAAACACCCGTCTGTAAATATGGGCAATTGTTGTCATTATTTTTTTGATAAATAAGCCGAAAATAGGGGGATGCTTACTTTTAGCCATGTTAGCAGGTGTTCAGGTGATTCCAAAAAAAAGCTGCTTGATGTCAATATGTCAGGTTGTCTTTGAGTGGTGCATGTGGAGAATTTGTGGGGGGAGATATTATTGTAATCAATCAGGAACGTTGGTTTGACTAAAACTGGACGCCAACCTTCGTATCACTCTGCCAAAAAATCTACAACTACAAACGCAGAGTTTTACAGGCCTGACTTGAATGTAGCACTGCAGACAAAGTGGGTCACATCAGCAAAGGAAAACAGTGACATCAGCCATAGCAAAGCTGAGCTAATCGTAGACAGAGATAAATATGTAAATGACCTCGACCTATTTTTTTGAACATTGAATGCAGAATCTACAGTAACGTGTGTTATAATTCAGCTCAGTCAAATGCTCTCTGGCTCCACTTTCTGGCATTATCCAGCCATTACATTCATTCACACTATGAAACAAAAAACTTGTTAGTAAACTGACAGTTTTTTCTGTCAGTTCATCTCTTGGTCTGTATTGAGTCCCACTCAGTGGCTGGGCCTCCTGGCTTGTGCAAAGCCGAGGCAGGAAAACAGATGCTTGAAGTCAACATTTGATGTTTGTGCCAATATTGAAATGATTCATGTTCCCCCATTTTCATGTGAGTTGGCCCAAGACTTGTGTTGAAAGGCAAAGTACAGCTTGTACGTCAGCCACTAAAGATTACAAAGCTAACAACTTGATTGATCTTCCTGTGGAGTGAAACATTGCAGAATGATCAAATGTTATGGCTTCTTTTTGAGTCTTTTTGGGGGATTTTGTCTGCCTCTGTTGTTGGGTTGACATTAGAGAGATGAAAGAGAGATGGAGATGAACAACAAAGGATCCCAGTCCAACCCAATATGGCGGGGAATTGCCGGGAATCTGGCAATCTACCTTTTGCGCACAAAAAGCGGACAATGAAATTGTGTGACAACATATATGCAGTGCAATGGTGCATAACAATTGTAAACAGATTCAATTCCACTTATTTTAAACGTATTTCCCACAACAATGCACTGCACAGCGTGCCACTATAGTGCCAGTACATTGGGCCATTGTGCTGTCAGTTGACAAGCGTTGATAGTCATCTGTCAAACCTTCTGTGCTTGATCCAAGTCATAACAAATATATGGGGTCATATCAATAAGATCATTTAGGCGCTCAAACAACCAATAAATCAATTATTGTTTAATTACTAACCTGAAGTATAGGCACACCATAAACCCTCTGCTACAAAATATACATAATATAAAATGCTACATTAAAAAAAAAAATACATTATGATTAATAATGGGAGCAGTAGATGATGTAAGTTCTTTGATCATTTGAGAAATTCACTTTTTTGAACGACATACTGGTGTAGCTTAAATACATACACATGTCTGTAGTACATACAACTGTTGCAAATTAATGCATCTATCGCCTTCTTTTCACCAAAACATTACGTGTAATTCACTCATTGCGACCGCCAAGGGCATCCTAGAAATGTGTGAGGCTCTACGTGAATCACGTGACAGTAATGCACTTTGATTGCATCCTTTAGTGGTCTGACAGGAACAACTCACATAAGGCAATGAGCAAGAGAGCGAGCTGACAATTGCGCAGGTCTGCACCGGCCGGACTCATCTCAATGTGTTTCGCGTCACCTCGAGCCAATAGTTTTCTGTGCCTGATGCAAAGGCGGAAACGACTGTCAGACTTCATCTTGCATCCAGTTACTCTTTGTTGGGCGTGTCGACCGACGATCCTGTAACGAGAGTTTATTGCAACTCACGAACTCAGCCAACTATCCTGTTTTCCTCGACAGAGTACTGTTCGCTCAAGGTAACGTTGAATATAAACGTGAAGTTTGAGATTACGATACCATGTATTGTTAACCTAAAAGGTGATTATAAAGGATAATAAAGGTATTTCCATTTTTTCCCAATGCGACAGATAGTTAGCTTGATTTTAGCTTAGCTAAGTTGAGTTAGTTAGCCAGCGTTTGCATATTTAATGCACAGGCTTCCCTCGGCACATCCCATCTCGTAACGTCAATTTAATGATCGAGGCAGCCGCAATTGATGTATCGCTACGTTGACGCTTAAGCGAGACGTTTTGTTACCGTTCACAACGCGTTTTAATGGAGATTACCTGTTAAAACGGATCTGCTTTTCGCAATATGGGCGTGGATTGGCATTTTTTCTAGTACAGGAAAACCTTTTAAGGCGGGTGGTGACTAATTTAACTGTGCTTTCCAACACATAACTGAATTGACAAGCTCAACCAGTCAACAACACCGTGTATTTTCAGGTGACCTTCGTATTGAATTGCCATTGTAAACCATGTACTGCTGATTTTATGTTTTGTATTAATAGTATTTGCATTGTTATATTTGAACTTAAAACATAATTTGGTGTTTCCTTGGCATGTCTTGACTACAGAGCTCGCTACACAAAGAGAAACGACTGCTCTAGGTTAGATCATGTGTTCACGAGCTGCATTATGTTGACTCCACTTATGGCCTGTAGAAACATGTATAAATCCATCCCATGGGGACTTGTTGTATTTTAATCCATGTTGTTTTTTTGTTTTCACAGTTAAAGGAAGATGTTTTTGGCCAAGAAATTCCTCAGTGGCGTCATCGATGTTGTCAGGTGAGAATCTGCGCAAAATCCTACTGCAAGTCAAAAAGAAATGTGTTTTGCGAATTAACCTTTCCTTTTTTTTAACCTTGTCTTAGCAACAACATCGACCAGTTTGTGCCCAGTGATCCTGTGAGTGATTTGACATTGCATAACCAGCTCGACATGACTGCCGCTGTCTTACTGACTCTTGATTGTATCGTTTGCTGTGACTCTCCCACAGCCGGCACCACGCAGGCCAGCTGTGTTCGCTGAGCAGCATGAGAGCGATGAGGAGAAACAGTTCCGCAGGGTCTTCCAGCAGCTCGCTGGAGAGGTGCGTGCTCTATCAATTTATATAAATATTCAACTTCATTAATACCATTATACGTCTAAACGGATTTTTAAACTGTTCAAACAACATTTCAAAAACATACATTTTTCAGTTATGAATCTGTACATGTTTCCGATATCTATGTGATGTTAACACTGTCACATGTTTGTCCCATAGGACATGGAAGTGAGCCCAACAGAGCTGATGGACATTCTCAACAGAATTGTTACGAAGCGTAAGATGTGTGACTTTCACAAAGATACTCACCTGCCAATATTATATATGTAGGGCTTGTATTGTGAAAGTATGTTTGAAACAGATGAACAAATTAAGCCGCTTTTCTGCCATTTAACCGCCGTGTATTGCAGCATAGTAACCCGGCTTGTTGGATTTCAGATGGAAACCTGAAAACCGATGGTTTCAGCATTGAGTCTTGCAGAAGCATGGTGGCAGTCATGGATGTATCCTTTGTATTGTTGCTCTGGTGGATGCGTTGTGTGATCCAAACAGGTGGCATAAAGATAGCCGGACTAGCACAGTAAAAATACACACGCACAACCGCTATAAATAGGGATGTGTTGGCATACCAGATTCTGTCACATCAGCACTTCACAGTGGATTATAATTGCCATGACTTTGTCATCCAAAACGATTTTCCCAATTAGGCCGAGTATGTTCCCCTTTTGTCCTTTAGTGGAGGATGTGGGGGTTAGAAGCAGGGTTCCAAAGGGGCGGAACATTTCTGGAACACTTCCGAACCTTTTCGCGGGAAGTTCAGCTCTGTAATTTTGGATATTTTCCAACCGACGGGCAGAGAGCGCATGCCGCCGCCCCCCCATCCCCCGTGCGCATTTTTCTCTCAACTCGACATTGATGTACACCAGATACAATTCAGAGAAAAACTCTAAACCAGAAGCTTGAGGAGCTTAATTTGTTCTACATTTAGCAGTGGACTTTTGCTATGGGTGGGGAAGGTGATCAGGGAGTACACTATTCTACTGCAAAAGCAGTGGAAAGAGCAAAAGGAGCTGCGACCAAGTTTGGATGGTTGAGGGAGGTTTAGTTGACAGTCATTCCTTACTGGGAATCTTTTACCACACAAATGAGGAGGTCATGTGAAATCCTGCCATGGGCAAATGCAACATGTCCACACCTGTTTGTCTAAGGTGGAGCCGAAGATGAATGAGCGGTTGTCTGTTGTCCTTAACGCTGTTACAGTCCGACAGCACTGGTAGACTTGGATTTCATGAATTCAAACAGCTGTGGAACAACATAAAGAAATGGCAGGTAAGCACACAGCAGTCTGTTCTCTGAATGCACACACTTGATTTAACTACTACTATTTAACAAATATTTAACTATCTGAATTGTATGTTTGACGTTATCAATGTGGAACAGATTATTTCATTTGTCAAATTTAAATGTTGTAAAAACCTGTTTGACGACGTGACGCATGGCGTTGAATTAAACCAACCAGATTATTTTTTAATTCCAAAATAAATAAAAGAATGCAAACATCATTTTTAAACACATTTCTCATGAGGTTGGTACATACATATTGACAGATGAAAACTGAAGTGTCTCGATTTCCTCTATGCTTTCTAGGTTGTGAATCAGCTCAGCAAGACAAATGCTTTAAGAACATTTACATTTTATTTTTTAGGGAGTTTATAAACAGTACGACGCGGATGGCTCCGGTCTCATCGGTGCAGATGAGTTGCCCCACGCCTTCAGAGCAGCTGGTGAGTTTTTCTATTTGTTTTATTTCCCTCATTGTTTACATCTACACTGCTGCTGAACGGATGCAGTCGAAAAAGAAACTATTCATGCCGGTAATGTTTTGTTGTACAATAGGCAAGACGATAAAAAATATATGAACATTTGTCTGATTTTAGAAAAACATTCTAAAACACACTTTTTCTACACACTCTATCTACCAAAGCTTTTCTAGGTTAAACGTCTCATTCTAAACCAACCCCGCTGCCGTTGGGTTATGCAAAAATATTTTTAGAAGAGTGGAAAAGGGTTTAAAATATTTAATTATTTTTGTTTCAGGAGAAATGTGTTCTTAGTTTATGTACAGCTACACACACACACACACAACCTTTCTGAGCTCTGTTGAAATCTTTGAGCTGCTGAAAATGATTTGAATATCACACCGGCGTTTTACATGTATTTGTGTTATTGTTGTCTGCTCATCTCCTGCACAGGCTTCCCCCTCAATGACCAGCTGTTCAGCATGATTATCCGCAGATACAGCGACGAATGTGGCAACATGGATTTCGACAACTTCATTGGCTGCCTTGTGAGGCTGGATTCCATGTGCCGTAAGTTTTAAAGACCAGGGCCCCGTTCCTCGTGTGTGGCTATCTGTGTTAGCAAAATCATTTTCATGAGAAGGTTACACAAGTACATGGCGTTTTGGTTCCACAAAGCAAGTTTGGAAAAATCACCATAGCAACACATCCATAAACTTGAACGTTCTTCGAGATCACCAGGATCCATTATGACGATGACTTCCTATACGATCGCTATTGATTCTGCTGACAACAAATTATTTGCGTACAAGAACTTGTTGAGCCGTACATGGTGAACGCTACGCAGCAGCCGAGCATTCACTCACACCGACTCAAATGTTGTCTCACAGACTGAACGTTTTTGTACAGTGTTACAGTGTATCCGGTTCCATATTTCACTGTTTCAATTGATGGAAAATCTGATCATGAATAATACGTACTGGTACCGCCTATACACCGATTTGCATACAAATATTTAAAACCCTCGTTCTGTATATACACATTCAGTTGAGAACATTAGTTTTGCGAGCAAGATTTAATTGGATGCATTCCATTGAACCTGATGTGAACAGGCACATTCACAGAATTTATATTCAGACTGATTGGGGTAAAGCGGCACTTACAATTGGCCTATACATTTAGCCATTTAACTTGTCTGTGCTATTTTTCCATCCTTCTTGTCTAGCCCTCACCAAACTTCAAAACCCTAGATAAAGATAGCAATTGCCATGATTATTCAATTTAATTAATATTAGTTTCCCTAGCCAAAAATTGCAAATTTGCCTTAGAAGGTTTTACAGTGTGTACAAATGCGACTGTCCCAAAACCCTGACATGGGCAGAGGAAAACTCCCAGAAAGATGAAACGCCCTTCGATGGGGAGAAAAACAGTGGAGAAGCCCAAATAAGGAGAGCAGAAGAGGATCCGTCTCCCAGGATAGACCGACTACAATGGATGTCATGTGAACAGACTTGACAGCAGAAAAGATGTTTAATTTCTACGACAGAAAGGATAATAAATATGAATTCCTCATATACGTTCATGATCGTCTCCTGCTTCTCAGCAGAGAAAAAAAGACTTTCCTTGAGTTTATTTGTCACTGTTCTGTTAGGAAATCATGGTTTCAGTGATCGGCTCTTTCCCCTTTTGAAGCTGAGATCGCCTGACTTCATCTGGTTAATTTAAGCTGGCTAATAAGATATTTGATCAACTTAGTTGAACCACGTACGTAGGCTGAAGTAAACTCAATAGTGTAAATTGAAAAAACTAAATGGCTACAGTAGTATGGTTAAATAACTTATTTAGTAAAAATACAACCACCAAAATGAAATGCATCAATACTTAATGGATGAAAAATGATATTGCATATGACCTTGAGCGAGATAGTCAATGAAAAAAGTAGAAAATTCAAAAGTTAAAGACAAAGTCGGCACTAGTGTTCATTTTCAATGTACGGAACATACCGAGGAAAATAATATATAGCACATACAATGAATGTAACATTGCACATGTCTGCAGAAGAGGGAGGAGTAATTTCTGAAAGTTTCTGTTCTGATTCAGGTGCCTTTAAAACCCTGGATAAGGATCACAATGGGACTATCAAAGTCAATGTTCAGGAGGTAAGCAGCTATTTCAATTCTCAGTGAGAATAGACTGATTCAGAGAACTCAAGCCCCCCCCCCCCCCCCCCAACACCCGCCCTGTTCTCTTTTGTGTCTTTTCAGTGGCTTCAGCTGACCATGTACTCTTGAGTCCAGACAATGACGTTGGCCCTTCTGCTTGGAACCACTCTTTCTTTTTTTTTCTTCTTTTTTTTTTTTAGCAAAAAATATTTTCTCAACCATCCCCACAACTACTGTTAAAGATCAAATCCCTTGTGGGTGCAGGTTTTTAAATGTAATGCAACGCAGGTGTAGTGGGATTGTTCGCGGCTCCATTATCCTTACAGGACAGAAATTCCTGCTTTTAGTAGCCCAGAAAAATAAAAACCTTCACTCCCAACGGTACCCATTAGGTGCCTAAAGACAACAGGATGCTGAACTTTTGACCTGTTTGTTATGCTCGTTTGGTATTCGCTTTTGCTCTTCGTCATGCCTGAGAGGGGGCAGGCCAACATTAAGATGTTTTATACGCAGTGAAATGTGTGATCGCTGGATGCTCCTGTTTGTACGCGGCAGGTCTCCCAAAGATTGTATGTAAAGTGGTATCTGTGGAGGCGGGCAATCATACGTTTACTCTTAAGACGGTTTAACCCCCTAGGAATTGGACAAATATGTTTTTTTTTTTTGGGCACCCACCGCTTTCCACTAGTTTTATCTGATTGTAGCCTTCTCAGAACTATGTGGGGGTGTACAGATGCGCTGGCTGTTATTTTGTCTTGTCACACTTTCAGGCTTCGTATAAACACACCGGATTCATTTCGGAGAATTTCTTGAGCTTGTCCAAATCCATTCACTCAGGAGAATCACAAGGGTGTAAGTGCAACAACTTTTAGAGGAGTGTCAGTCGGTGTGTACACACCTGTGTAAATAAGAGAAGATGTCTAAAATTGGGTAATCGGGTATAACTTCCCCTTTTCTATGCAAACACCTTCAGATAGACTTGTGTAAAACTTAACAAGGCTCAAGCTTTGAAGTAGTCCAATCCTCCATTCCCTACCTTTTCCACCGTCTGGGTGCAAGGGCACTGTTGCTGCGTCTTTTGCAAAAATTATTGTTTAAAGAAATCGAAACTAGTTCTTCCTCTCTATAACACAATAGAAATGTGTGGCGCCAGACCTTTCTTCAGTGCCGTGCTTGTTATCAGTCATCTGTGTCACCCTTGTGAAACCAGCCTTACTAACTGGAGATTCTTGTTCACCAAAACAACAGTATGGAACAGCTCGGCATAAGATATGTGAATAATGGTAGGCTTGCACTACAGATCATTGCAAGCAAGTCACAGTTCAATCATTTAGACATGCCATCGTTTTGTGCATGCATAGCAGTGAGTACCGCAAATGTTTTCTTGTGCCAGCACAATCCATAAATTGATAATATATATGGTGTATGCCACTAATGCATGCGGCCAATAGTTGCACACAGCCATTAAAATGTCACAATAAAATGCTTTGTGAAATAAATACCTGTGCCATATTTGGATTGAAAAGGGTATGTTAATGTGTGTCTTTTTTGTGATGCAGTACAAACGGTTGCATTCTTTCAGTCATTGACTAATGGAAGCTCCTTTGGGCTGAACTGGATTCTTCCCCAGCTTATTTATGGCTAGAATTAAATTTAAATGCAATCCAGACAAGTTCATTTTTATTTCATAACCAAGATCTTGCAACTACATGAAGATCTGTGAAGTGTTCATGTTACAACTATTTTCATATCCATCCTTCATGTGAATGTGTGCGACCAAATCCTAAAAGTGTAAGTGTAATGTAATGTAAATGTTACGCATCATGTCAAGGCAGGATACAAGAGAATATGCGGTGTCCTTCAAAATAAAAGCACATTGTTGCAACAGGAAAGTCAAGTTAACGATAAGAAAAAACACATAAGGTAATTAGCGAAATCACAACATGACTAGTGTTTATCGGTTTAAGTTTCATATGAAGGTCCTGTCGGTATTGCCGTCATGAGTCCTACTAATATCGTTCTGTCCTTCAATGACTATTTAGCTCTAACTTGGTTAGCCAACATAAGCTAACGAATGTCAACCGGACATCTTGTGGAGCGTTAGCTTCATGCTGGCTAGCTTGACAATAGCTATTTTGTCGATAAGGAAGTTTATCATTCTGGACCAAATCCCAACTTCTTAGACTTGGGGGTATGTTATCCATCTCAATAACTGTTTTTTCCGCTATGGAGTTCACCGTGGAGCGAGGTTATGTGAACCTAGTGCTTCATTATCCGTTTCTGACTAATGTGGCGTAAGCTAACGTTGCCTTGCTGCAAAGAGAGCTAACGTTTAACGTGTGTGCTGTCCTGTGACATTAGACCAAAACCAGTGGACTCGCTTAAATGCATGCTATAAACTGTCATTAAATATATTTTACTCCTAAAAATGTCAGGGCAATGCGGGTATCGAGGTAGGGTTGAATTGAGGCACATACGAGGCGGTTCTACATATGGCTAACTAGCTAACCGGGCAGTTGCGTGTGTAAAGCGACTATGGCATCGTCCATTGTCCATTCACTTTCACGGCTAGCATCATAGCTACCAGGCTAAACCTGCTCAATTTTCCCTCTTTAAGGTGTGGAAACAGTCAGACCTATGCATTTAACTACGTTACAGTTAAAATGTTGATAGTGTTCATTCATTGTGTAGTCGGCTATCATGCGAAGCAAGCTAACGTTATTCCTGCTCCACACCGTCTACTGCAGTAAACCTTACCTGTCTCATTTTTTAAAAAGTAAACCTTTTGTGTCAAGCCATTTATCCCCGTCTCAAATATATTGTGCAATATATGGTTTATGTATAAATACAATAATGACACAGGAGTAGATTCACCATTAAAGTCCGCATGCTCTTCTAACTTTTTTGTTAGCACAACACCGCAGACGCACAGCTGGAGGAGCTGAAGCCGAGCAGAGTACAAAGTAGCTGGAAACCTATTGACACGGAGGGGAGGATGTCTTCACCACTGTACTACACCCAAGACAGTACTACTCGCTTCAAGAAAAGAAAAGCTCGCTTCTCTTTCAGCGAAGTCCACATACTGTTGGATGAAGTGAGGAAGCATCGGATGGTTGTTGTGGGTATGTGATTTTAAGTGCACAGTAGCTAACTCGTTTTGTATATGTATATATATATATATATATAAATAGATAAATAAAGCAAAGCACAGGAAATCAAATGGTTTTGGCATGCACAACTATATTAGAAAAGTAGAGTACATCTGTGAATATTATAAAACCACATTACATTAAGGACATTTTGTTCCCACCCCAAAGGCAAATTCAATCGTGGTGTGCAAACTGACGTGAAGAAGCGCACATGGGCAGAAATCACTGCACGTGTCAATGAGATTGGGGAGTGCCAGCGGGAGGTCATCGAGGTCATCAAGAAATGGTCTGATCTGAAGTGTGACACCAAGCGGAAAGTGGCTGCCATGCGGTCAGGGACGGTGCCCAACAGGGGCCTCAACTCTCGTCTCTCACGAGACCTTAATCAGACTGAAAAAATAGTGCTGCAGATTCTAGAGATGGACAAAGAAGACCAGAGCTCTGCTGACTTTGGCCCTCTGGGAGATGACGACTATGTGCCAGATGAGGAAGAAGAAATAGATGAGGAAGATATGATTGGAATGCAGAGTTCTCCTAATGGTGCATTGGACGCAGCAATGCTCCCAGCAACTTCCCACGGCACGAGTGAGTCTCAGAGATGTTTTAATCCCAGTCTGAACATTATTGAAGTTCATATTTTGACGCGACACACATTAAACAATAATGAACAAATGAATTCCCCCCTTTGCTCAGAGAACAAACTGTTGTGTCAAATTTGGCCCTTATTTATTTTGCTTTGTTTTAAACAATTTGAAATGCTTTTATTGTTGCAGGGAACCCTTCACAATCTGCCTTTGATGTGCAGTATGAGGTACCTGCAGAAGAAGGCGAGTTGTCAAGTATAAGAGTATTGGGAACATAATTGAGTAATAAGTAAAGTAATCACTGACTTTTTTTTCTTTCAATCAAGATGCTGAAGCGGCATTCGGAGACTCAGACGATGACCAAAGGGATGAAGTGCAGGATTACCAAGGAAACAACGGCATCCAGAAACAAGGACCGCTGCCGACGTCCTCCGCCCCGTCGACATCGACGACCACGCCCCCAACGCCGGGTCGGCCCTCACATGGCACTCAGGACAGCATTCTGCACAGTGCATCGTTGAGCCTGCAAGAACAGCACGCCACCAACATCCTGCTGGAGACGGTGTCGCGCTCCCTGGAGCTGCTGTCCGAGTCGGTGCAGCAGCTGGCAGAGACCCAGCAGGAGTTTGTGCGTGACACACTGCAGCTCCAGCGGGAGACGGTGCAGGTTCTCAGAGACTTCACGGGTGGAGCCATCGCGCTCATGCACGACAAATTGAACGGGCGGCCAGCGTTATAGCGGCACAATCTGATGGAGATGTCGGGTGGTAGTTCCACTGACGGCAAACAGTCTGCCATCAGGTGCAGGAACCTTTACGGTCCATGACTGTTTGTCTCCACCGCTGGTTACTGTCCGTTTTGATAGTGCAAATCAGATTTTCAGTTCTATTTTAAAACTGTTAGTGAAAACATTGGATCGATGGGTTTACTGTCTTTTAAGCAACAGGACAACTGATTGAGAAAGTAAATCAATGTTAGCCACGAGAACAGAACATGTGGAGGTTTTTTAGCCACTGAAAGTGAGTCTCCTACCACTTATGCTGTAGAGCATTGTTTTCGTCACGCACACACAATGTTTAAAACTTTTCCATTCTTTTAACTTTGACATTTTTAATTTGGAAAAAGTCAAATCCCTCTGTGTCCTGGTATAAGTTTGTAGTTTCATCAGTGTGTAGAGATGATCTCATGTACTGCAATGGTGAGTAGATTCTGCAAGTGGCCATTATATGGTCAATATGTCTGAAAGCTAAACAAAGTGTTAGATTTTTTAGAATATGCCTGTGAGTGAATACTTTTTTGGAACATTGCAAACAACACTTGAATAATTCCTCTTCAGTAATTCCTTTTGTAAATATGAAATAAACCCCGAGATGTATTTAAACATACATAAATTACTATTTGGGATACTGCAAAGAAACAAGTGAATCCATCTGGATCTTTCACATCCGGTGCTTTATTGGTTTATAATCCCTTATCTTGTATTGTTTATAATCTGATCTGAGTTCACATGAGATGGTTCATTTCAAATCACTGGTATTATCCAAATGTTTTAAGTCAAACACTCCAGATCCTCATTTGTTAGAGAGGTTTGTTCAACAGAACATATTATGATGCGTTGCAAGAGGTTTACTTCTATACTGACAGAAAATATGTCATACAAATGATCTTAAAGGATCAAGAGACATTTAATCTGTTATTGTCAACAAATTCATCTATTCCCATGTGAATTTAGTCCATAAAAACTGCACAATTTTCTCCTGTTTGAGTAACCTACAGTGCCCAGCGGATTCAGGGATATTACTATCCCTTTATTAAATCAAATAAGGCGTATAATCCATTTTGAGATGTTCATCTGAAGTGGGAGGGCTTTTTACAACATGACCAAAGTAGAATAACACTAAACCAACTAGAGGTCCAGCCAGTTTTGCAGCTTCATAGAAATGACAACAGGGGGCTCTGCAGCACAGTCTGTCCAGGGAGGCACAAGATAAAGCCTAGTCCACATTTTCCTATTCTCATCTATCAAAAAAGGTTTTCACATTCGGTGAGTCAGTTGCATGAACTGTGCTCTCGTAACGCTTGAACATGTGCTTAGAGCTGCAGGTCCCGCCATAGACATTCTACGTGAGATTGAATAAAATGATCTATTGATGAGATTACACCTATATATGTATTTAAGATGAATGATAACAGCAAATACTGGGCTGGTACAAGCTCTCCACTTACAGACAATAAAGTGATTCTTGTTAAAAATGATGATGACAGGAAGCAGTTTTGGTCATAGCGTGTGTCATTACTTCCCTGTCAACTGGGACAGTTTTCCAGCTAAAACTAGTTAAATCCCAAAATATGGGGCATGTGGTACCAGCTATTTAGTATTAATAAACCTATTCAGATACAAGATACACTTAGTTGAATATACTCCTTGGCATATTAATGGGGTTGGTCTCTCCATCAGTGTTGTGACTGCTCTTTTTTTGGTATAAAAGATTCCATCTCCATCCAACATAATCCGAGCACCTCTTACTGAACGTGCTGTAGAGTATGAGAAGGACACTGGAAGCACCCTTTAGGACAATTTGCTACGAGGTTTTTTGCCAAGTTGCGGCCAATAGTGACGTCTGGTTCTTATTTGGGGCATCTTATGTGTTTCCTGTTGAGTATCAATGATTCACGTGAGGAGCATTATTTGCTACAGTGTTTATTGTGCTCCCTGTTGAGAATTGGGATTCGTACAATTGCTGTAGTCCAGATGGTTGAAGTGCTCCATCAATATAGTAGCAGAATCTTCCTTGCTCCATTTATGTTGGTAGCTTTATTGTCTAATACACTCAAGTCTCCAAAGTAATGTAACATTGTTGTTAACCTAGAATGATATTGTCAGGCACTTCTTCTGCCATCCAATAGACTTCTTTCCAATTTACAGCATTGTGAGACCTAAAATGAGAGGATTTTTCAGATTACGAGAGGATGTTGCAGAGAGGCAAAAACATCATGACTTTGCTTTGGATCTGCTTAATACCACAACTTCTAATTTACAAATATGTTCAAATAAAACCTGTTTCTTTCCATTGATGTTGGTTAAGGCCAGGGTGAATTGAATGTTACCTTACCTGTAATGATGTTAAAGGATTAGGTTTTAGGATTGGGGCGGTTGCCTGATTAGAAGAGTTCCATTCTTATGTACTCATTCAAAACACAGACGCGAGCACACACACACACACACGCACGCACACACACACACACACATACACACACACACACAGAGGGAGAGTTAAGTCCCAGTGCATTGTTCCCCTGCTGCAGCCCCTTCTGCTCTCAGTTGGCTAAACAGCTGCCGGGGGGCCGGTCCTGCGTGCCGCAGCGGGGGGGAGGAGGGCGCCATGCAGCAGGAGTTCAACAGTCCGCTGGGGGCTTCCCCTCCATATAGCTGGAAGGCAGGGGGCAGCGTTAGTGTCTGGCTTGGGTGGGGGGAGGGGGGGTCCTGAATAGGCAGCTGTATTCACATTGTGCTCTTCTTTTACCAGCAGTTCTTTACGGAGCCCTTAAACCTGAGACTTAAGCCTCTCTGAAAGGGCATTATTCACTTTGTGTACCATCAAACTGTATTCTTCACCTCGCTCTCCTTTACAATAAACGAAACTCCATTTTACTTGAGAAGTGAATATCTACACTAAACCTCTGCCTGATTAAATTTGAATACATTGAATTCTTTTGTAGATGGAATTTCTCTGTATGATTCCACAACTGGCATTGCGCTTTTGTGGGAGAATCACATGCTACATCATCAGAAACATGGTAGTTATCTAAACTAGGCACCTGAATATGTTCAGTTAATTTTAATTTGTGGCATCATATAAGAAAAATAAGAGAGAGGTTTGATAGGACAAAATATTTTCCAATAATGCTTATGTCACTACGTGTTACTCCATTCTTCATGTTTTCCAACTTTTATCCTGTAGATATTTTTTTCACTTTACAGAGTTAGTGGACATCTGGCCAAAAACGGGCATCGACTCAGTCTAGCAAAATGTAAAGGGGGAAAAAATAATCCGTCCATCGATCTGCCCCTCTGCCAGTCGACATGTAGGTTTCCTCCCCCTTTGCTCCAGTTGACCTTTTTGCCCTTTTTCCTTTTCTTGAGTTTTAACCCCCACCTGTTCTCGTTCCCTCTTTCCTCCCAGTTCCCTCTTTCATCTGCCATCTGCCACGAGCGGAGCCAGTCTGGGCCCGGAGAGGAAAGGTAGGGACGATTGGAGGAGATTGTCATTGTCATGCGTCCTTCTGTGCCCCAAACAAAAGGGTAATTATACATCTGCTGCTAAGCCAAACAGTTGTGTTTGGTTTACCTCATCATTTCTGTTGACTTGGGAGGAGGGGGCGTTTGGTCCATACGTTGTGACAGTAATCAGATTGTATATTAGAAAACTGTCAAATAAGATGTGTGTAATTGCACCATATGGAGAACCCCGTTTCTATAATGTAAGTAAGTATAATGTACTTACAACACGGCCACTGATTTTAAAAGCAATATACAATATTCATAATGCTTTATAACAATAATTATAACACAGTTTATGATTACTTTTTGGTGTTGTTCTTCTTACAAGAATGTCATTTTCATTGTTCTATCACATTTAAATATATTTATACTGTATCATAATCCAAGATAGACGTCAATGCATTCTGCATGAATCGGTACTGAAATATAGAGAACTTTAATGTTTTTTGTACGATACAAAACACGTCAGTAAATACGTCTTTGGTGAATTTTGAAACTGTTGTGTTTCATAAAGCAGACAAACTGGTGTGATACTATTGTTAGAAAATGTTTTACTTGACACCGGTGTAAAATCATTAACCAGAACATGTATTAAATGATACTTGAACGTAGGAGACAGAATTGACACACAAGTCATGCATCAAGGCTACTCAAATGTTTTTTTTCTTTGGAGCTGAAACACAACCGTCATATAGTTGGAAGATAAACAAAACAACTATTCTCCTTCAGCAGATGAACACAATGGGTGACGTGTTGGTTACAGTAACGGTAATTATAACACAGTATAAAAAGATTCTGATGTATTACAACTATGGGAGTTATGATACTGTAGGATCCCTGCAATAAAACATATGTGGAATGTCGTTATAAGATTTTCTATTATGTGGAACTCTTTACAATATGTAGAGCCCAAATGTAGCAGCAAACGTTGATAGCTTATAGTGGATTATAATATCGACCTGAGCTAAGAATGAAGCATGCATTGTATTCTCTGTGCTCTCTATGCACTAAACTGGCTATAGCACGGCTTACACTACACTGCTCTCACACGGCGCTTACAGCTGAGAACGGCAACACCGTTGTTGTGAAAGTGTAGCGGCCACCTTCCGCTTCCCCCTCTGGGAAACACAGTCAGCTTTCTTAGCACTGGTGCCTTGGATTGCACTGTTAGCACAGTTAGCAACGGGCAGCCAGCTCGGTCGTCGCTGTATTTAGAGAAGTAATGGAAAAAAGCTCCCAGTCTTGTGTATAGCACCTTTAAGGGCTCAGAAGGACACAAGAGCCCAAAAAGTCAGACAACGAAGCGAGCAGTTCTGTCTAAGGGATGATGAACAGGGCAGAGCTTGCAAGCTCATGAACAATGGAAGAAGAAAGAAAGGATTGGTACACCTCAGCCCAGCTTTCTGCCTCCATCAGCCAATACACCTACATCATAGACTATCATTGTGGACAATGTTAGAGAGCCACATACCTGCAGCAAAGCAGAGAGAGGGTAATGCACTGATTGGAAGTTTACGGAATAGTGAAACTGATGGAGGATCAGTTGATGAATTATTAGTGATCATCAATAACAACAAAGAGACAGCCACAAGCCGGTCGCTCACTGTGCTGAGTGTTAAATAATTCAACTCAATACAATTCATTTTATATTGTATAGCCAAAAATTACAAATTTGTAACTTTTTCTTTACAGTCTGTACACATGGAACATCCTCTGTACCGAAACCCTCCCATCAGCATTTTCAAAAACAAGAAAAAAACCTTAAACAGGAAGCAAAATGGAAAGAAACTCAGGGAGACACATATTCATATAATGATTTAAAAATTGCTTGTAGATCAATGATACTATAAGTAATAGTGGAGGTACCACAGCCGGAACAACCACCTTCCAGATGAACCAGTATCCCTTTCAATGTCCCTAACCAAACACTGAGTTCTTTTTGATAGCAAGCTGGAAATATAAACACAAATCTCAATAGGCAAATTCTCAATACATTTCACACCAACAAAAAAAAAACATAAACCCTGTTCACAGCTCAGATTTTTGAATAATAATTGATTTCAGGTGTTGTTATATGTGAATTTCCAGGTAACAGAACTAAAAGTTCTGTAAGTAAAAGATATTTTAATGGCCGGATATCAAGCCTAATTTAAAGCTGACACTGTTGTTATTGTGGCGGCTTGTTTTGCATCGTATCTGTTTTTGAATTTTGTCAAAAAAAATGAGATTTTTCTAATTGTATCCTCTTGGCTTGACCAATCTTCAGTGCTCTAATCATGAGACTGATCGAGGAAGTAAAGGTTTTGAAATGGTTTGGTATATGTACAAAAGCTAAAGGAAAACTAAGTAGCCACAGATGGACTGAAACAAGAATGGATGCCACAAAGGAAGCGTCAGGAGATACAGTGCATTATTTGTTCCCATGTCACGGTGAGCTAGTGCTTTGTCTAATAAAAAACCATCAAGAAGCTCAGGCTCGTCTGACTCAACATTAAATCATCCCAGTGGGGTACGTGGCACGTTTAGGTGCCCAGAAACATTAGAGCAGCACCTCAATGAGATGCAACAATCAGCCGAATGCACACATTTCAGACTGTCTACTGACACCTCCTATTGTCCCATATGCAGACAGCAGGCCAGGACTGCAGAAGTGTCCACAACAGGTCGACTTCTCCCCCAAGAGCCTACGGGGGTCAGATTTGCAGCGGCTCCCTCCATTCGTTCTCTTTAAGTGTCCTCGGGGACAGGGATCGCCAAGCTGCTGTGGGCCGTGGATGAGACAGATGTCAGCCACTCAAACTAGTGGGAGGTCGGCTGGGGTGGGGATACACGACTCTTCTTTGGTTCCCATGCCCCGCGGCACACTCGTGTCACACTCCTGCGAGTAATACAGATGACAACAGAGTGGAGAGCGGGCGCACTGTCCATCTGCTCTGCTGACACAAAGGCGGCCACGTCGTCTTCCGCGCTGAAGGTGCACATACGTTTTAAATGTCCCTCCTGAAGGAAATACGACCTGATGTTTGGGACGGGATGTAAAATATGTGGTATGATTGATAGGAATATGCGACACACACACACACACACACGCACACACACACACACACACACACACACACACACACACACACCAGGGTTTACAGGCACAGGTATCAAAAAGGTATACGAAGAAGGATTTAAAATTTGACATTTGGAAACAAGGGTTCAGCGTGGGGGCATCTTATGTTGCCTTTTTGATTAGGACTTAGATTTTCTTCAAATATAGAGCAGATATTACATCCCATATTTCCTATTATTCTACTCTACTGTATATA
Source organism: Apeltes quadracus (assembly GCA_021346845.1). NCBI lineage: Eukaryota > Metazoa > Chordata > Actinopteri > Perciformes > Gasterosteidae > Apeltes > Apeltes quadracus. The sequence continues at coordinate 2,203,717 of CM037916.1, read as the reverse complement.
TATATATTTGTGAATACCACAATCCTCAAGACCAAGAGCAGCCACAGAGCGAGCGCCAGATGAGCTTATGTTATTCACATAAGCATTTATTTGCCAGATTATTTGCTGAGATTATAGTGGGTCATTTTACAATATGATGAGCTTGTCATTAGCCAACGACACAATTTGTCTCATCATTCCGATCACTCCAAAGATGCGCACATTTTCAACCTGAAATAATAACATGAGTTTTAACTAAAAGTAAGCAGCTCCTCGAGCTTTTTTTTGTTTGGTTATTCCTCTGCTTACTTTGCAGGGCGCCTCCTCAGGCACGCGTCCTCTTTGCTCGTTATAATATCAGTAGGACCCCCCTCCCCCAAACTCTCTCCCCAAATACCACCCACTTATTATCACCATACACAGACACGTACCGTTTGCAGTACACCATTAATTAATAAGCAGGGCAGATATTTGCGAATGCCAAGTTGAAGTCTAACTTTTTTTCAAACGTCTTGTCCATTGGAGTGTATCTATCTGTATCAATACCATGATTAATTGTGTGGGGTTGGATCATATATATATATATATATATATATATTTCCTGCTGATGCCGCTTATCACGTCTGCGGGTGGAGAAGGCTCTGCGCGGCTCTTTGTGTGCGCAGCGCAGAGGTTAGGTGTGTTTAGCCTCTGTCACGTGCCTGCCAGCGACAGGTGCTGAAACCGACCGGGCCTCTTCAAATCAATATGGGGTTAGCGGTTTGTGTGCGCGCGCGACGCTGTGTGTGCGCGGAGGGGGGACGCTTGGGATGGACAATAGCCGGGTTCTGAGCCCCCCACGGGCGACCATGTGCCGCTGATTACCATACAGCTGTTCGCATGAGCTCCAGACAAAAGCAACATGATAGCCCAAACTCTGCAGCCCCCCCTCCCTCCTCCCCCGCCACACACACGCACGCACACACACACACACGCGCGCGCGAACGCAAGCACCTCTCCTCCTTATATCCCCACATACACGGGCCCAGGACCCTGCGCCCGCTTTGTCAACCCCACACGCGCCACAGCAATTCTAATGTTTTGTTTGAAGAAAGAAAAGGCTGAATGTCATTCTTCCCCACTTCCTTCTGATCTTTGTTTCAATAAACCTTAGAAAAAGAAAAGAATAGAACAAAAACATCCTGCCAACATTGATCTATAAATTGGTGGTACACAGATTTTTGATTAAATGCAGGAGACCTTCATTCATTTCATGGCTTGACAGAGTTCCCCAAATAATAATGCCCTAAAACAAACTTTATTCTCTTGAATGACCTATTTTTCATATTGTAGAAAAATGATGATGAATGACGAGTCTTATATAGTTTTCTTTCCTCAGGCTGTACGCCGCGTTTTCGTTGAATCAGTGCTTAGAGGTGTTTTATTTCACAATATTTCTCTGGGGGGTTAGGATTCATGCCGTGCACGTATCTGCCCCGCGCCAGCTTCTTATACATATTCCCAAGGACCGCGTCCAGGTGGCTTGTCTAAAACCCCAGGCAGCCCCAGCCCCCGCACCGCGACGCCCAAACACACTCCCCCGCCCCCGTGTCCCTTGAGGTCTGCTATGGCGCCACCTCTTTGGCCGTGACGCGCAGCACCAGAAGGTACAAAAAGCACTCTGCGTCTTTTACGCACCAGTCAGAATCACAACGAGAAGAGGGCAGAAGAAGAGGACGCAGCAGGGGAAGAATAGCATCGGGAGACACGGATGTAAAAGTCACCTACGCAAGCACAACGTGATGACAACGTGATTTTTTAGTGAGAGTTTTTATTCAAGGTTTCCGTTTTTCATCTTTTGAGGAGTATTATTGCACGAGACTAATGCGGACATTTACTTAGCATTGGAAGCGAAATAACTGAGAGGAAATGGCAAATCTTCACCTGAGATACCTCCTGCTGCTGGCCTTGGTGCACGTTGTAAGTCGGGTTTTGATGTTAAAAAAGAGGCACTTTAGAACGTATTTTACGCGACTATTGTCTCATCATCTCGGGTTTTTATAAATAAATATTTTGACTTTGCAGGTTTTATCATCTGGTGTGTTTGAGCTGAAAATCAACTCGTTCCACACGGCTCAGCGCATCTGCAGGCGACACCGGGACTGTCACATATTTTTCCGAATTTGCCTAAAGCACCCAGAGGATGTGATCTCTGCGGAGCCACCATGCACCTTTGGCACTGGACACACCAACGTCATCAGGGCCGATCACACCTCCATCTCAAGCAGCGCTCCCATCAGAGTCCCCTTCCACTTCAAGTGGCCGGTAAAGAGAAACTCCCTGTAGTTGAGGGTTGATACATACAACGTTGATACCATGTCGTGCTTTAGTTAGATAATAGACGGTATCCATCATTTTCACTGTCTTAAACGACCGTTCTTCTTCTGCAGGGAACTTTTTCATTGATCATCGAAGCCTGGAACGCCGAATCCCCGACTGAATACACCGGTATGGTTTACTACACGCACGCGCTGGTGTGCAGTCTCCCATATAGCCGACGCGCGCAGCATTCTGGCAGATGGCCTTTGTTTTAAAGATGCCCCCTTGATGGCCCTTTCCCAGACAACCAAAACAACCTGGTGAGCCGCCTGGCGACCAGGAGGAGGCTGGCCATCGGCGAGGACTGGTCCCAGGACGTGCACTTCGGCGAGCAGAGCGAGCTGCGCTACTCCTACCACGTCTTCTGTGACGAGTACTACTTTGGGGACGGCTGCGCCGAGTACTGCCGGCCGAGGGACGACACGCTGGGCCACTACACCTGCGATGAGGAGGGCAACCGCATCTGCCTGGAGGGCTGGAAGGGGAACTACTGCTCTGAGCGTGAGTGTGTGCTAAAAAAGTACCAAAGAGCCTTTGTGGAAGGCCCTTAAAGTATAAAGTCTACCTGGGCAGGTAAACACTATCCAACCACAAATTCCCTAAATACATTCTTTTATACTTTTTGTAGGCCTTTATGATATCCCCAAATCACATTTCATTAGCGAGTAAGTGATTTACTATATGCTAAGATCTATTTTGTTTATCTGGTATCTTTTCAAAATAAAGTCACAAACTATTTTAAATCAAACACTTACAGCTGATAAAATAAGGCATATACAAGCAAAAGCAGTAGAAAAAACCCACAATAAAGTAAAATGAAAAATGTTTACTCAAATAGAAGATAGCCTCCCAGAAGTATCCAATCGTTAACCCTCCAAACACAAACCTAACCAAAGTAAATAAATGAAGAGAATTTGGTGTACACAAATCACTAAGGGACTAAATATTTACAAAGAGAGACCACCCAAACCTTTAGACAGACACAGTTTTGTGAAGGCTTGTTTTCATCTTTCTCTTCAGGTTGATTTTTGATTTGATACAAAGACAGGAATCTTTTTCCTTTATCTGACTGATGTCCCGCTGTGTTGTGCGTTTCTCCTTTGCAAGATGGTCTGTGTCGTTCCATCTGCCTTTTGTTCTCTCTTACAATGGGAGAAGGAGGAACGGCCCCAAATACACCAACTCATTCACACACGCGCACATATTTTTCAAGGTGATTGGTGTGTGTGTGTGTTTGTGTGTAATATGGAGATAAAAAAAAGGGTTTTCCCTTGCAGCGTGCCTACCAGCTGCTTGCTTAATACTTAACCAACAGTGAAGTCTGAAGCAGGGCCGGGGTCAGACGGGGGGGCCCCTTACATTTCTGTGTGTGTGTGTGATGTATGAGAAGGCGTGCCCATTGTAATCCCACACCCTCCCTTTACCCTTCACCAGCCATCTGCTCGGCGGACTGCAGCGAGAGGCACGGCTACTGCGAGGCCCCAGGGGGCTGTACATGCCGCATGGGGTGGCAGGGCCCCTCCTGCAAGGAGTGCGTCCGCTACCCAGGCTGCCTCCATGGGACGTGCAGCCAGCCGTGGCAGTGCAGCTGTAAGGAGGGATGGGGGGGGCTCTTCTGCGACCAGGACCTCAACTACTGCACTAATCACAAGCCCTGCGCAAATGGAGCCACTTGCACCAACACGGGGCAGGGCAGCTACACCTGCACCTGCAGGCCGGGCTATGGGGGCACCAACTGTGAGCTGGAGACCAACGAGTGTGACAGCAACCCTTGCAAGAATGGAGGAAGCTGCAATGTGAGTGGACAATGGGATTAGAGAAGATGAACATTGTGGATAATTTGGAGTCCAATTAACGTTATAATTATTATATCTATTATATAAAAACAAAGCATGACATAATTGAAATACAAGTTACTAACTACTTAAACAAAAAACTCATTTCATGGTAGTGTGATAATAACAGGTGAAGTGACAAGGAATTTGCAATGACAGAATCATGGCAGCATCAGCATCTTCAACACAGCTACTGCACTAGTAGCACTGGATCCAATGTTTCTAATCTAATGCAAGCATAGGGTGGTTTCCCCTAATCCCATTGAGAAAACAAAATCATAATGGAAATGGAAAACTTCCAGCACAAGACTTTATCCCTAAATTCCCTCCCCTCTCTCCGTCCGCAGGACCTTGAGAACGACTACTCGTGCACCTGCCCGCAGGGCTTCTACGGCAAGAACTGCGAGATCATCGCCATGACGTGCGCCGACGGGCCCTGCTTCAACGGCGGTACCTGCCTGGAGACCGTGACTGGTGGCTACACCTGCCGCTGCCCCCCCAGCTACACCGGCTCCAACTGTGAGAAGAAACTGGACCGCTGCAGCAACAGGCCCTGCCAGAACGGTAAGTGGCGCCACCTTGTGGCCGAAGCGCAAACCATTGCTGCCAATGCTGCAAAGATGTAGGAAAGGTTAATACGGAAAGTCATATGTAACACTGCTTTTATTTTCGTATAATGCAGGTGGTGAGTGCCTGGACCTCGGCCAGAGCGTCCTGTGCCGCTGCCAGGCGGGCTACACGGGTGCCAACTGCCAGGTGAACGCCGACGACTGCGCCTCGACCCCGTGCCAGAACGCCGGCACCTGCCAGGACGGCGTGAATGACTACACCTGTTCCTGCACCCTGGGGTACACCGGCAAGAACTGCAGCGTGCGCTCCGACGCCTGCGGTGCCCGCCCGTGCCAGAACGGCGGCACCTGTTTCACCCACTTCACTGGGCCCGTGTGCCAGTGCCCCAAGGGCTTCATGGGTCCCAGCTGTGAATTCACGCTGCAGCCCAGTTTCAAACCGGCTTTGCGCCAGACCTCCCAGCCCACCTCAGCCACCCTCACTGTCTCCTGCGTCCTGGCTGCGCTGTCGCTGGCGCTGGTGGCGGGCATCGTGCTCCTACGGAGGAGGAGGAGGGGGCTGCAGGGGAGGAAGCAGCTGAACGACAGTGCAGTGTACAACGACTTGGAGACAGTCAACAACCAGGGAGGGAGCGAAAGAGAGGCCTTCCTTGGCCCCAACGGCCTGTTCAAGATCAGCAACGGCACGGCTCGCCTCAGCCTCTCCCTCTGCCCGGACGGAAGATCCGGCTACAGGCAGAGCAGCGCGGACAGCAGCCTGGCCAGAGGCGAGCGGCAGGACTTCATGTGGAGGGACGAGGCCGGCCTGGGCTCCGGTGCAGGGCTGAGATGAAACCCCATCTAAAACAAAAAGCAATATTAGCACTTGCTCCTTGCTCTTCACTCACAGTGAAGAAAAGGAGTGAATCCATGACATAAAAACCCCTCTGCTTATGCAGAAGATAATGTACCATTTTAAATGTAAGCGTATGAAACAAAAATGTTGACAAATGAACTATTCTGATGAAGACGATTTACAAAGATTATTGAAAAAGTATATGGGGCAAAGCTCTTCCAGACCCAAAGAAACAAGTAATATGAGCCACTCTTCATAGGACCTACAACTCAAACCAAATGCAGGTAGTCACCACTCTTTGGAAAACCTGCCCCAAAAAAATATGTTCTGTTGGGTTATTGTTTTTAATTTGTTTGCTTGTTTGTCATTTATTTTTTAAACATTCTTTTGTTTTGCTTTTCAATCTTCCTTTGGACATTATTTCCTTATTGTGCGTACCATCATTTTATTCTTTATATTATTTATTTATTGGAAAAACGTATGTTTAAGGCTTCACTTTGATTGTCACAGATGTAGAAATATATATTTATATGATGCCGAATGAAGACCGACGTTGATGTTGTACCTGGATGTTTTATAGGGCTTGGACAGCTGTGTTAAATATCCCAAAGATATTTAGAGCAGGTAAAGTATGAAATAAATTTGCTTTACCACGCAAAGTCTGCCATTGCTGTAATTTATATTGATATAGCTTCTATACTACTGATCGCATTGCTCCTTCATGTGCCATTTTGTGTTCTTACCAAAGTTTTTGTTATGTTACATGTTTTCATTCATGCTATTTAATTTCATCCTGTTGTTGTTATTGTGATGTGGAATAAAAGATTCGCTTTGATGCGACTCTGGATTGAAATCTCTGTTGTGAATGTTATTTATCAATCAATCAGTTGTTTTAGTTATATTGCCCAATTATGCTCAATTTAAACAGTCTGTAGCAGAGTAAAGCAGCAAACCCTCAAATTTAAAAAAACAATATATTGCATTTTTACATGGTTTACTCAGACTTTGACAAACACCATTTCAATTGGATAGTACACAATGCAAGGCAATACGTATGATGCGTTGCTTCTGTGCTATTTCAAAATCACATCTCCAAAAAAACGAGGTTCCGAGGTGGTTCAACAAAGTCAATCAATGTCCTATTAGCCATTTGAAAAAAAATAACCCGATGTTTGATGTCAGGCTATCTCGCTTTCTCAATGGCCAATGCGCGCTCAAAAAATCTCGTTAATTTGAACCAGACGTCAGTCATCAGGAGTCAATCACAGAAACCATGACTTTCTAACAGTACAACGGCAAAATGAATACGATCATAAACGCATTTAAGAGATTCAAGAACATTATATTTATAATTGAATCATACATACATTGAACGTATAGTACATATTTTACGTTGTTCATTCTGTACACGTGACATTCAATTCAATTCAATTCATTTTATTTTGTATAGCCCAAAATCGCAAATTACAAATTTGCCTCAGAGGGTTTTACAGTCTGTACACATGCAACATCCTCCGTCCCAAGACCCTCACATCGGCACAGGAAAAACTCCCCAAAAAATGAAAAAAACCCTTCCAGGGAAAAAAGGGAAGAAACCTTAGGGAGAACGTCAGAGGAGGGATCCCTCTCCTGGGATGGACAGACTGCAATGGATGTCATGTGTACAGAATGACTCATACAGATGTAGAATACATTCAATTTCTATAACAGAAATTAATCAAAGAATTCCAAGTAGCCGGCCAGATGTATGACAGGACCACTGCAGGGGCCACCACCGTCAGATCGAACCACCATCCACAGAAGACTGTGGGGAGGGAAAGCAAAGATTTTAGGAAAGGGCAATAGTGATATGAATCATATTTAAAATTATGATGATGATGATGATGATGATGACGACAGCAGCAGCAGCAGGTGCCAGCAGGGCCACGGCCAGAGTCAGGACCAGGGTCCTGACCGAACTACGATCTGCAGAGACCTGCAGTCTGTCACGTTGGTGTGGTCTAAACATAGACGTTGAAAAAACGTTCACTTTTGAACCAACTCTTTAATGTCGACCTTACGAAGAACACGACATAGCGTAGTGTGTATGAGACGGAATGAGAGACAGTCTGTGGGACGGAATGAGAGACAGTCTGTGGGACAGTCATTGCTCGGCGGCGTGCAGCATCGATAGCGCTCGTTTAGTCATCGTGATGTCGGATCTTTATTATATGAAATAACTCTCTCCCTATCAAACGTTTAAATGTTATCGCTCCTTTTTCAATGAGGAAGAGATCTGCCCTGTATTCCGGGGGAGGGGGATCTTATCCAGCTGCTTTAGTCTGCGCCGGTGTTACGTCCCTACTGGTTTTTGAACCTACTGGTTTTCCCATACGCGTGCGTGTTTGTGCAGCGACACATGTTGTCTGCCTTTGTCACGTGATTCGTCCCACATTCGCAAACATATTGCTGAAAATGTTCAAAGTGCATCACTTTTTGATTGAATCACGATTTTACAAGTGAGCACTACATCACTGCCACGTATAAAAAGAAATTCGAAACCTGTCGAGCAAAAGTACATTTTTGTTGACAACTGCGTTATGCAGTCGGCCGCTTGAGCTTGGAGGTCCGCTGCTTCTATCAAAGTGTAAACTGTCAGCGGCCTGGAAACCTTTTGGTTCAGGGTGAACCAAGACAACTGTTTTTTCGTGGGCGACTCGTGGAGTAGCCTACGTCCAAACATGTGTATCGGTGCATTTTCAAGATGCTTTTGCGACACACCACCGACGTTTTTTGACAAAAGAATGAAGTTTAATCTTACCAGTCATCATGCCCCACATGCTCTACATAGTTCTGTCAGTTAACACATTACACAATTGTGATTCCTTTCTCAATAACGTATCTCTCTCTCTCTCTCTCTCTCTCTCTCTCTCTCTCTCTCTCTCTCTCTCTCTCTCTCTCTCTCTCTCTCTCTCTCTCTCTCTCTCTGTCTCTCTCTCTCGCTCTCTTACCACCCCTTGCATTTGAATAACCAGTCCGACCGGTGCATACTAGACATGGCAGCTGAACGGACATGGGCAATGCAGGAGGAAACGGAAGATTTCGATTCCTCGGACCAGGGCTTGTGTCTGGACCATGGCGGTCCCATCCCGAAGAGGCACGCTCGGGTCACCGTGAAGTACAACAGGAAGGAGCTGCAGAGGCGGCTGGACCTGGAGAAATGGATCGATGAGAGCCTGGACCGGCTGTACTCGGGTCAGGTGGGTAGAGGAGTTGTACATAACAATTGTATTTGGCTTTTTTGAATACTTCCCACTATGCTACCATATTTATTTGTAAAGCTGTAACTCCCTTCACTAAAATAGGGCAAACGGTTCATATATAGTTATTTCACTTGAACAACAGTGTGACATGATGATCTATGAATTTGCCCCTGTATATTAGACAGGCTTAAATCCAGTCTTAAAACCTTTTACTATAGCCTGGCTTTTACCAACACGTGAGAATTGTTTTTATTGTTTCTATTGTCTGTATTTCTGTGCTATTGTCAGTGTGTATTAATGTTGTAGGACATACGTGTACAGCACTTTGTTAAACACATGCTGTTTTTAAAAGGTGCTTTATAAATAAACTTTGATTTAATGAAGAGAGGTGGGGCAGCTTGGTTCTCCTTAAAAGGCCATGAGCACCCTGGAGATGTAAATCTTTCTTGGAGCTGGCCTTATATAGGCAGTGTGGAACAGAGGGAAGGATGAACAATTTGGAAAAAGGGAAAGAGAGGATGTTTACTGGGAAGGAAGACGATGTTGTATAAAACGGTTGAAGAAGTAGTTTAACACTGCACATCTGGATGCTGAGGCAGCCGGCGGGAGCAATTAGTGGCATCCCATGAGGGGGCACTGAGAGAAATCAATCTGGGAATCAAAAAATAACTCAAGAGGGCCCAGCTCGCAAAGAGAGCCGATGGCATATTCTAAAGCCTAGTTTATGCTTCTGCGTTTTCGGAGAAACGCAAAAACCCGCAAGCGCAATCGCCCCTTGCGTAGCCAGAGCCGGCCCGAGGCATAAGCGAACTAAGCGGCTGCTTACGGCCCCCTCTGGCCACCAGGGGGCCCCAAGCAGCCAGCGAGCCGGCCCAAGCTGCCGCCGAGTTGCCGGCGAGTTGCCGGCGAACCGCTAGCCGCGAGCCGGCGGAAGCACCTGTCTCACATGCATGCATTGACAAGCATGAATAATAGCTCAGGTGTAAGGTCTCCGCTAAGGGACCCAGAGATCTGGGTTTGATTCCTGCTTGGGACCAGCTATAACATTATAGCGTGACATTTTTGCCAATAATCTTCTAGCACAGGTGACTCTACGTGGGGGGAGAAGGGCCCCCAAATCAAATTCTGCTTAGGGCCCCCAAGAGGCTCAGGCCGGCACTGTGCGTAGCCCTAGCGTAGAGTCCCGCCCCCCTTGCGTCCTTGCGTGTGCCGACCAATTTTTCCAACCCTTGCGTCGACGGATACGCAAGCTCCGCAAGGAAACGCAAGCAGCAGGGCTGTGATTGGTCTGCTTATTACATCCTTGCCGGAGTCTCGGATTTCCGGTTTCATAGCATAATTCCGCCATTAACAAATATATTTTACGAGAGAATGAATCAGATCTAAGAGCTTTTGTCTGAAGAAATCCATAAATATGACTAATTAGAAACACACGCGTCATTGGCGGACTATAAGGACGCGCGGATGGGCTCCAATTCATGGACGTAGATCTCTGCAAATGACGGTTTTGCCGGTTGAGGGGGGAGGTTACAGTTGTGGAGGAAATACTGGACATATGTCCGCGAAAAGAGACGAAGAAAAGCAGCAGTGTTGATGCACTGGGCAAAAAAGTCTCTGATAAATTAATAAACAAACCAACGACTTCCACTCGCAAAGACGGCACTCTCTAGGTCGTCTTCGACAATAAACGTTACTCCACCTGTTGTTCCGACTGTGAATTGCTTCGCAACACGTGCAAGCCTTTTTGAACCATGAATTGAAACGAGTCCGTCAACGCAACACGCAATTCGTAACGGGGACGCCGACGCAGAAGCATGCGCCAGCCTTAAGGAACCGCTTTTCCAGAACATTGAATAGTATTAAGGCAAATGGTTCTGAATATTATTTAAATGGAAAATATCACATTCATTTCAGTCTGTTTTAGGGGATCTACTAGAACATGTTTACATTCCTTAATGATTAAAAAATACGTTATACCTTTCAGTAATCAGGAAACATTAATTGCCATAATATATCAAACATAGAAGGAATTTGACTTGTCGGTTGGTGCACAATGTCCGTCTGCATATACCTTTCTCTTCCCGCCCTGTCTGAAAACTCTGTTTTAATTTCCTTTTCTTTAAGAGTCCTAATAAACGCCAGTCAGCTCTGAAAAATATGGTGCACCAAAGTACTTCCAAGCTGTGGGTGAAGATACTCAGATCGGCGGGGTGACATGATAGTATCACACAGTTACTGTGGTCATAAAGGGATGGACATGGTGAGCAACAATACCCAGGCTGCAGCATTTAAACAATGCTCAATTGGTAATAAAGGGCCCTGCGTTCAGAAATGGTATTCTTCATTCCTTGGTTGTAACAAGGGGTTATTTGAGTTCCTGTTTTCTATAATCTAGAACTATTTTGTCTTTTTTAGACAATTTTCTGAAAACCTTAGAAATGGTTGCGCATAAAAATCCCAGCAGCTCAGCAGTTTCTGACATACTCAGACCAGCCTGTCTTGCACCAACAACCATGCCAACCATTTCTCCCCATTCTTTCCTATTCTGATTCTCGGTTTAAACTTCAGCAAGTTCTCCTGACCAAGTCTACATGCCTAATTGCATTGAGTTGCAACCATGTGATTTTCTGATTAGCAAATAGTGTTAAAAAGCAAGTACAAGGGGAACTTATTTACTGCCAGCTATGGAGACGGTCAAGAATGGCAGGAATATCCAGGCGGGATAATCCAGGCAGGGAGGATGGATGATTGCGAAAACACAAAGTGTAGAGCTGCTAGAGTCAGTGTGGTGTGGATAGGTGCTTGGGACTGTTCCCTTTATGGGACTGTGCCTTTAGCCCTGCTCAGCTGCTACAATGGCTGTTTGTTCAAACAGAGAGAGCCACTGTTCCAGTATTACATGAGCATTGTTGCTATTCAGGCCCCAGAGCCTGGACATGCAAGTGATGGATATGCAATGTTTGCAGGATCTGGAGTCTCTAGTTGCGCGTCAAACACACGCTTCACACATGGTTCACACACCTTTACCACAATATCTGTCTACCTATGAAGGTAGCCAAAGAAGACTCTTTCCCCCTCACAAGTACCTTCAGGTGAACTGGAATCAATGAATGCTGCTGGAAATCTTCCTTTAAATATCCAAATGTTGTTTGTTTTGATGGAAATGTGGGGTAAAAAGCTCTGCAGAAAGAGGAGCTGCTCACTTTGCATTTGCCCTTGACCGGCAGTTTAAGGTATAAAGAATCAACTTGCTTGAATTTATATACAGTTACAGGTAAAATACACTAAGAATAGTGTAATATTTTGTAAAATAGAGAATCTCCTTCTCCAATCTAATGGGATTTACAAAATTCGTCTCCGGATGATTCTGATTGACCCTCCCCTGGTACAGTTTTTTCGAACCTTGCAGGGTGTGTCCATTATTTTTACAGCCGTATTTGATTGGTGGCACATTCAAAAGTTGATCCTCCAAGGTTGTCTTTATATCATCCTCTCCGCCTGCATTTTGAGCCCAAATTGAAATCTCTCTCTCTCCTAATCGTTCCCTGAACAATAACACAATAAATTCAATAAATAGACCTCTGATCCAAAGCTTCTTCAAGTAAACATAACATGCCATGTGTTACATCATCCCTATCACCAAGTATGTAATACACTTCTAATCATAACATATCTTAAATAATTACATTTCATAACATCTTAAACAAAATGTTTACTCATTTTAAATAGTCACAGCTAACTCCAGAAGAAGCCTTAGGGATAACTATGAATAGATGAATTACTAGATACAATGTGTTTAATTCATATTACAGGAATGGTTGTACTATAATGATACAATATTTAATAGCAAAGTTTAATCTGTTGAACCAGATGATGGATATGTCACCTGTGTAGATGGTGACTCATTTAGAGTGTGTCCATGTGTTTACATCAGGAAGGTGATATGCCAGACGAGATAAACATTGATGACTTGATTGACCTGCCTAACGATGAGGAGCGAGTGAAAAAGTTACAGGTAAAACAACATGTGTGTTTGTATAATACTGCACAGTTTTCGTAAAGCAATGCTAATGGTTCCATTAAACTTGGAACCATTAGAAAGTTGAGATCAATGTATTTTGTTTAAAGGTCACTCAAATATGTTTCAAAATAATTCATGTACATGTGCAGTTTCATGGGAAGCTCTGTAGCGTTTCTGGTAGAATAGTGAACATGATATTTGATTATGTGACTGGTTTGTTGGAACATAATTCCTCCTTATGTTGACAGGAGCTTCTTCGAGGGAGCCGTAGTGAAACAGAGGTATGTTTTAATGTTTATTGAATTACATTAGTCATAATGCACACATGTACAGACAGACACACACACTGCTACACACACTAAAACCAAAGCTGCAGCCTTCGGCACCTCCCATAATCACTGCACATCCCTCAACAATGTCTTTCTATGCAGTCACGGCATTTACCTCTGCTTTAAAAGTGAAACAATTGAGTCTTTCTGGCTTGCCTGTGGCCTCCTGGTCAGAGATGCAAACAAGGGCCAGTGCTGCTGCTCCTTTTCTTACTCTCCCTCAGTTTATTTGACTGGTGTGGAGCAAGGTTTTAACTTACAATATATGCAAGTCTGTTTTAAACAGCACGTCCCCATGAATGTTGAAACAAGTTGTTGAGGTGGGGGAGAATGGGAAACAAAATTTGGTTCCAAGTTATAAATTTCCCAGTCTTTTTTCTGTCCCAAAATCAATGCAGGTCATACAACTTTCAATGAGTTTTCAAATTAACTGGGCTTCTGCCAAAGTTTGATAGGAGATGCGTTGTAAGGGGATCTCCTAAAAGGTTGTATGAAAAAGGACAATTATATGTTTTATTCAAACAAGCAGAGCTGCTGGCCACTAAATAGGTTTCCAGAACATAGGCCACATTGTGCTGCGTGAGTTAATATCTGATTTATGCCCAATAAAAGAGAACCGAAATCAATCCACAGTCAAACCAATGTGCACAGTAAAAATGAATACAAGACCTGGGTGGCTTGTTTTTCAAATATCCAATCGTGCTGTTGCCATAACACAACATATGTGTGTTCATTAGGTTGTAAACTCTCCATTTAACAAAGTAGGCAATAGAACAGGTGATAGAAGTAGTCTAGTTTCCTGTGTTTTTTGCTCTGGTTACTTATTTCAGTGTTTAAAACTAACTAAAAAGCCTTCGACCAGGAAACAGACACAGAACATCCAAACAAGACAATGACGCGATAAGGGACAACAGACTCACCGGGCTTAAATACACAGGGAAGGTGCAGGGGATTGGACACAGGTTTTGTGGAGAGTCTTGTCAGCTGTGTTTTCCCGTTCCTGTCCTGTTCCTGGCCCTCGTCGTTGTTTGTCCTTTTGGAATGCTGAGTTTGCCTTTTTGAGCATTAAACTCCTTTTGTTTTTGGAAAACCCTGCGTCTGCGTCTTACCCCCTTCCGGTACGCACCTCCTCGACGACACTGATCCTGACAGATTGAGATGTTTTTTTTTTTTTCGTATCTCTATCGCACCACCATTTAGTTTACTTTAGTTTAGTTTATTTGACAAACCATTGAAGTACATGTCGGTACAAAGCATGCATTAAAACCATTGGCATTGTCCCCTAGGAAATATTTCTTTCTATAAGTATGTTTTACAAATCTCTTTGTAGCCTTATAAAAATACCAACATTTTGCATGCACTGGACATTGTATTAGGAAAATATAGTATAGATTGTAGCATCTTTTGAAACATGCTTCCATTGTCCTCAGACAGTGAGTATTTGACTATTTATACAAATGAATATGGCGTTTGCTGTCATTTAAAGCACGCTTTGAGGAGAAGTTGCGGATCAGTTTAGCTGTAGTTATTGTACCAGGGACATTACAGTGTTTAATGAAGCTAGACAAAAAGGTTTGTGGTGCCCCTTATGAGAATCCAGACACATTAGAAAATAAACCCAGATGACAACAAATCCTCACTTCCATGGTCAAATAACAGATTGTTATCACATTGATGAATGTGAAAGTCCTACTGGAACACTGACTCACTCCATGTGACCTCTCCTCCACAGACCTTCATCCGAGAGCTAGTGGCAAAGCTGAAGGGGGTTCACAAGCAGGAGGAGCTGCAGAGCGAGGGCATCGAACACCCGGTCATTGGCCACAGCCACTACCGCCATGAACCCTACCACTTCCACAGAGCCCAGCAATCAAGACCCACCCGAGGCCAGAACCAGACGCTCTGATGGCACCCCTCACCAATTAAGACATTTTATTTTGTGGAGTCACTGCTGGTTGCTCGGCAACCTCACAGTGATGATGAGGCTCCAGGAAGTCACTTCTTCTGACAAAGAAATAATACAGCACTTCCAGCATTACAAAACTACTTAAAATAACTGTATTTGTGACATATCTTATGTGTGAATAATAGAGTGCTGCATCAATTTCGGCTAAACCTGTGGAAGACCTTAGCGTAGCTAATAGTGTTATATAAGTATTGGAGAGTGTTTCTTGATTAAAAAAAAAGAGTTAAAAAAAAACAACGCTGAAGGTTTTTCTTGATAGAAGAGAGTTTTTTGCACCTAACTCACTATTTGATTAACAGGTGATTTATCCACATAGTTGTATAGCAACCGAAAACACAGGGTTTTAGCCTCGACACTTTTGTTATTGTTCCGATTGAAACCTAATTTAAACTTTGCTTTGAACTTTGTTAAATGCCAATGTCATGCTAGTTACGCAACAATACATACATTTATTACACTAATAACACTATTGTGGTTGTTACGTTATGTTAATATTTAAACATAAGCCATGAACTTTTTTTCTAGGCTGACCTAAGCAGTTGTGTTGCGTAAACCGAAGATATTATTCCGTTCCGATGTGTAATTGTGCATTTCTGCAAGTGGCAGATGGGGTTAATATGAATCCCCGGATCATGAGAGCCATGTCAACTTACTGATGGTCTTCAAAAATGCATCATCCCCTCAGCCCTCTATTGAAGGATTAAACTTGAAATTGAAATTAACTCAATTGATATTCATAATGACCTTCATAGTCTATGAAGGTCATGAAGGTAATTTATTATCCTTAGTACAGGACATCTAAATGTACCCAACATACCAGTAGGATGTGACCCAGTTACATTGAGTACTGTGTAGTGTGTAGTACTGTGTAGTACTGTGTAGCATTGTAATATTTCACTATCATTCATTGATTCTGCTTTTCAAATACTGTACCTGAAAATGTTTCCAAAATGTTGACTGGCACTTTATATCAATTTAATCACACTAAGCAGTTACCTTATGACCTTCCGGACCTTTGCTTCCAGAAATTTCTCTAACTGGACCTTTTTACATTTTATTTGAATGCCCCTGCTGTAAAGAAATAACCTTGTACAGGAATTGCTAAAAAACGTTTTTTTATTTAATGTGGATGCATGTTTAATCTCCCTTTCCGTGCTTTATCAATAATCTGAACTGCTTCAAAAAACCAGATTGACAATCCTTGTACAAATTCATGTCATCAAATATCAAAGTTCCTGTTTTTGTAGCTTCAATGTTTGTTGACACTGCAGGGGTCCCAAGCTCGTTGTAAGTTGACTGAGGTTTAGGTTTTTTATAGATGATTTTACAGGAGTCCAGTATTTAAATTACACACGACACAGGAAGGGAGAGAGTGGTGAGACGGTTGGGTTCCTGGGGTGAGTGCGACACCTCTGTACACTAGGTGGCAGTGGGTAGCCACTGTAAGAAGCTCCCAGGTATGTTGGCCCGCAGAAATATGTTTTTGCTTTGCTTGGTACTTTGTCATTAATCACAGAGCTCTGAGGTATTTCCACAAACATATCATATATCCTTCAACTGTTAATTTTGTGTTCTCTGTGTGACCTTGACAATGTGGCAGCGGCACCATCACTGGTGACCGCAACATTAACTCCTATCAGTCCACTTAGAGTCTTCCGCTGAGGAAGATGACACTGCTGGTGCTGTGGGAATGGAATTTTGGACTCAAGGCCACTGAATCATCCACATCTCTTATTATTCACAGAAATCAATGACGATGAACACACAAACACACACAAACACACATGCATGCATGCAAACACACAGACTGGGTGTGTGTGGGGAGCTCATAAACACATAAAACAACTGCAGAGGAATGTCCTGTCCTATCCTCTACTCTATGCAGTGAGAGCAATTAGAAGGGTCCCAAGAGTGCATAGGGGGCGGAGGGTCAGTGGCATGGGGAAGAAGGGGGATGGAGGAGGAGGGGGACGGGACAGGCCTTTCCTCAGGAAAACATATCACCTTCCACCACAATAGAGCCCGTCAGGAAACCACAAGCAGGCGCATTGCTCTCTTGAGTCACAAAGTACTCATCGGACACGCTCTCACAGTCATCGGTCGTGCACACACGCATGCAACACACTCTACAGACCTGGCAGCCCGCACAGCCCAGCACACTCCAGGATGACACTGTGCTGAAAACACTGCAAGTTCAATCTCATCGGGTAAGTGTCAATGTTCAAACGACTATGTTTCAGTGTGGAAAGTTAGTGGGTTTGGACATTTTCTTTACCACACACAAAGGGGGGATGGGCATTTCTTGAATGGGAATAGGACCAGATGATAGAATTAGGAATACATTTGTCTGAGGTTAAGATTCTGGTCCGACTTTAACTAAGAAGATGTTTTGAACTTTATAATGGCTGAATTGTTCCAAGGGTTCTATAAAGATGGAGAACCTCATGTCACCTTTTTGTCATAAACACTTTTGGAAAGCACAACAGACACCCTGATAGAGCACCTTATGTAGTAGGATGGCAAGCTGCTATACTAAAATAGAATATTAGGTATGAACAAATAGTCTAAGCTGAAGCCAAAAGTATTACCAGCCAGTTATCTGCAGATGCATATTCTATTTGTCAGGCATGTGTTTATTTGACTAAATAATTTGAATGCCAGAATGTTAATTGTCCCCTTTCAGTATCCAGAGGACAGTTCAAGTCAAGTCAAATCAAGTCATTATTTTGAATTTGATGTCCCATCAAAAAAGTTGTGCCCACTATCTAGAGTGGAACTGCTCAGTGTGCTGCAGCACGGGACTGTCTTTAGACAAGGTAGTCCGAGGACTAAGAAAATGTGTATATGTGTATTTTGCTAATTTAATATTCTGACACTAATTTGAACTTGCATTCAATGTGAAAATGTCTGAAACTACAGTAGAAATTCCCTTTGGATATCACACAGATTTAAGAGTTGAAAATGTTGAATTCTGCATTGGGTGATGACTAAGATCACAAATGTCAAACACATATTTGAGAAGAAAAGTTCATATTATCTGTTCTCACATTTAGTTCATAGCAACATAAAGCTAAATTTGAAGCAGTTTGAGTCTGTTTTCCAAAGGTTTTTTTTTTGTGCAGGCCAGCTGTGTTTCCGAACAGAGAGGGATATTCCTAGTAAAACTTACAGTAATGATTCTATTAAAAAATATATGGATATGTTTCTTGTTGTAAGATAGACTTTACAAGATGGGAACTTTTCCTAGTTGAACAAGGACATCACTTGGGAAAAACTTTTCTCATAAAGAAAAGATGAAAATGAACGTATCTTTGGCATTTCAAACAGAAGTTACTCTAAATTGAACCAAGTAGAACAATTTCTTGTTTAACAAAAATGAAAGACATCTTTCGCATATTAGCAGGAGAAACAAACATATAGTTGTTTTGATTGTTACATAATCAATTTATTTACAAAAATTGAATATTTCTACAAGGTTGCATGTGTAAACAATATTTTAAATACATGTTCCCGATTTGCTAAGTGAAGTGCATTACATAACTAGGTAAGTGAACGGATGTTTACTCCCAGTTATATAAACTGTTTTATGGCTGAAAAAAAAAAAGTTTTCCACATTGCAATTACCAATGCACTGAAAGGATGGAGTCCTGTCTAGATAGCCTGCTTCTTTTGGTAGCAATATTGCCATATGGGTTTTCTATGTACTGTGTGCATACTCTGCTGAATAATCCATTTGATAATCAGTTTCTCTTATATTCAACTTTTTTGTAACTGACAAAATCAGATACTTTCCTTTTTTTGCAGTTTGGTCATATCTTAAGTGCAACCATGCCCATTCTAAAGAAGCTCCCAGGAAGATCCAAAAGCTGCCAAGAATTCCCCAGAGCGAACGGTGAACTGATCCTACCCCGACTGGACTTGAATGAGCTCAATGATCTGAAGGAACTGAATGGCCTAAAGGAACAGAACTTAAACCCGTTCGAGGACATTGACCTGTATGAGGAAGATAGGCACGGCTGCGATGTAGGGCTCATCATGGGGGAGGTAAGGGGAAACCTTCAGCTCAGGTCCGGCTGCGATGGAGAAGAGGAGGAGAACGAGGTCAATGCAGAAAGGCACGGGGCCGGTAACCCCAAAGGGAAACCCCTGAGGGGCACACTGGAGCGCATTTGCGGAGTGTCGCCCCTCAAAACCCTTGGAAAGCTTGGCAAGGGCCTGCGCATATCAGGACGCAGCGTATGGGGCAACAATTCTCCCTACTACACACCAGGGAACTCGAACAGTCTCCCACCAGAGAGGGAGAAAAGGAAAGGACTACGCAGGAGCTCAGATGGAATTATGACCCTGCTCCGGTGAGGAGGGGTGGGGAGGAGGTGGAGTTATACTTTACTCTATTATTGTACAAAAAAAATATATATACATATATTCTGATGGTTAGTGGTATATAATATAGTGTTCTTATTTCCTGAGCAGTTATCTAAAATGCAACTTGTTGAATAATAGAACCTCTTTTGTGTTCCAGTGACTTGTTGATTACTTGCTGCGCTTACTCAATGTGATTATTTTTAACCAAAGCAGTCACGCTCACAGTTTTGTCTAGAGTATGTGGCATTCCAAACAAGCTGCTGCTGGGCTAGACTGTTGAGTTCAATACAGACCTCATGTCTCATTACTCTTTATAAATTCCTGTACATGCAAAAAGCACGCGGTCTAATAGTGTGCCTTGTTTTCTCAGTCAAAAATAATGAATTTTCTCCATTGCTGCTGTATATACTGCGCAGGATTACAGGTCGACGCAAAGAAGAGCGCAGAGAAAGCCTCCCCACCGGGAACCTGAGCATAGACCCCGAGGCCGAAGCTTCCAGGCGGCCCTCGTTCCTCCGGATGGTCAGCCTGGGCAAGCTGAAGAGGGAGTCCATGTCAGACAAGGCGTCCCAAGAGGCCGAGGAGGAAATAGAGGACGAGGAACCTGTGATCAAAACCCGAGAGCCACTCTCAGGTAACAATTATGGAGGCATCAGATGGACAGGCTCTTGGCTAAGAGTCTAAACGAATGACTTAGAAGAATCTGTCTTTTGCGAGTTACCCTTAGACCTTGGCTCTTCCTGGTCAAGCTTTGGCAGTACTTCCTCCCAATGCCAGGCTCAAATGAGGCTGAGAGGTCCCCAGATCCCTGAGTCACTGGGTTCAATAACCAATAGACTGTGAGATCAGGAAATGCCTGCATTTCCTCCCATCCCGTTCGTCCCTCTAGAGTTTAGACCATGCTCCCGTTCAAAGGCTCGTCAAGGAACCTCGTTAGGAGAGTGTGCAAAAAGAGTACACTGATTATCCAGTTTGCTGGTCAATCGTCCATTTTTTTGCAAATAAACAACGCTATCTTTTTGTTCTCTTCTCGCTCCCACCAGTGCTGGAGATCCTACAGTTGGTAAACAGCAGGGACCTTCTTCTGGCTGACACACACATTCAGGAGCTGGAACGAGAGTGCGAGCTGCTGTCTCTCCTTCCGAGCGCTGCTGATTGCAGCCTTACCAAAACCCTAATTTCCAGCTCCCCTCCTAGTATGACTCCCTTCTCTACGTCAACCTTTGATGACTCTCTCAGCTCTAATGCATCATGGGACTCAGGCCGGCGGAAGGCCAAGGACGTGGAGCTCCTGTACGAGGCCCTGCAGAGGGAGATGTGGGACGTGGTGCGTGAGTCTCTCCGCCAGCCCAGTTCTGGGCCCAACCTCGGGCTGGTGGTGCTGGTGATCCAACAGGAGGAGCATGCAGATGCAAACTGGGCCCTGAGAGAGGAGAACAAGCAAGAAGAAGAAGCACCCCGGATCCAGCCAGGCCAGCGTCCTAGGCGACTCAAGATGAAGTGGAGGCAGGCGGTGATGGAGGCAGCGGACTGGAGCCTGCCAAACCAGCCGGACACCCAGGCGGGCCAGCTGGCCTCATACCTGGAGCGACTGAGGAGTCGTATGGTGGACGACTTGGATGCAGCAAGGAGGAATGCTGTGTCCATTTACCCCGAGGAGTTCGCTCCCTTCCAGGTGTATGTGGACAGTTACCATCGAGCTGTGGCTAATCGTCTCCGGACCATCACCAGTGGGCCGCTGCAGATAACAGACGTCTATTCTTTACTGGACTGGTTCTACAACATCTACAGCAGGTAGGGGGTCTTATCCGACAGGGAATCTCTCGCGCAATAAGGCAATGATAGTTCTACAAACTGGACTTGCATAGTAATGAGTTCTCACCTTTGACCAGGGATGTCCTAGGAACCATTGGCACAACTGCACCCATCAACTACGCTCTACTGGAGCCCATCCTGCCGCAAGAAACAGTGGAGCGTCTGGAACAAGACTGCATTAGCATTGTCAGGGTGAGAAATTGTCTTTTCACAAACTTGTTGTTCTCGAATTTAGACAGGTTTTCAATTCACGCTGGGATTTTTTAGGAGAAGGTGACAACAGAGTTGATTCATGTTCTGGATGAAGAAGAGAGGCGATGGGCCCAGACCCTGCACATTGAAGAGTACCAGTCCCACTTAGCACGCTCAGTCATCCAGGTACGTCATTTTCACTGTGAAATAGTCCCTCAAGCCTAAGAGGCCGCTGTCTTATCATTTGTGTCTTTCTCAATTACAGAGGTTGAAGGTGGACTTGGACAGATCTACATCTGTTAACCAGTTGCTAGGGGCAAGAGTGGCTCGTTGTAGTCTTGTTGGACTGGCGGACTTTCTCTACCGGTGAGTACACGCCACCAGTGAGGCGTAAATCCTTGGAGAACTGTTTGCAATATCGATTACATGATTTTTCATTTCTAGACTGTATTGCATTCAGAGGGTTTTCATAAAAGTTCTACGTGTCCAGTTTTCAGAGGAAGGTGGAGATGTTTCATGACACTCAGGCAGAATTCGGCACAAGAGGAGACGGCTATGTCTCCAGGACTATAGCTTTAGTCAACTGCTGCCCTCCTCTCAGGTAGATTCATAACGCAACTGAAACAAATTTTCATTGTCTGCAGCAATTTCTCCAGCTTCCCTTTCTACTGTGTTTTTGTAGATCCCTAGTGGAGCGCTGCAGGCAGTGTGACCCACAGAGCAGCGAGGAGACGGCGCAGAGAGCCAACTCCTCCCTGGACAGGATTATCAACCAGTCAGTAAGGGTGCTGACCGACAGGCAGTTTGAGCACATCAGGGTGAGTAAGCCTCATCTCAGTCCTTCAAGCTAAACTATGACCATTTATGACCAGTTCAGTCAGGTTAATGATATGGTACACAAAGAAAACCTCCTAAATCAAAAAGCACAACCTTATTGCAACTTCGCTACAGCAAAATATACTACTACTACTAGTACTGTACTATATATTTTTATATTTTTATTTTTTTACCAGGGCATTTGATGTGTTGCTTACCATCAGGATGTGAAAAGAATTAATGCAACTATAACAGAAAAGGTTTTTGAAGCACCTGGCTATCAGGGGAGTATTTGAGTAAGGAAAATCTGGTAATCGGCGCTTTGTCTGTTGTCGTTTCAGCCTTTCTTTGACAAACTGATAAAGAGAAAGTGGCTAAACAACACAGAGGCCATTGAGGCCATCGAAGCTAACATTAAACAACACTTCAAAAAGTTCAGAAGGATGGAGTCTCCGCCATATCAGGTAACACTTGTTGATGGAACAGAGGTGGTGTTTAACGCTCAACAGTGTTGGCTTAAAGCCTAGTTTATGCTTCTGCGTTTTCAGAGAAACGCAAGGACCCACAAGCGCAAGCGCCCCTTGCGTGTCCCTTGCATAGAGTCCCGCCCCCCCTTGCGTCCTTGCGTGTGTCGACCAATTTTTCCAATCCTTGTGTCTACGGATACGCAAGCTCCGCAAGGAAACGCAAGCCGCTGGGCTGTGATTGGTCTGCTTATTACATCCTTGACGGAGTCTCACATTTCCGGTTTCATAGCGTAATTCCGCCATTATTAAAACAAATATATTTTACGAGAGAATTAATCAGATCTAAGAGCTTTCGTCTGAAGAAATCCGTAAATATGACCACTTAGAAACACACGCGTCATTGGCGGACTATAAGGACGCGCGGATGGGCTCCAATTCATGGACGTAGATCTCCGACTTCCACTCGCAAAGACGGCACTCTCTAGGTCGTCTTCGCCAATAACCGTTACTCCGCCTGGTGTTCTGGCGGTGAATTGCTTTGCAACACACGCAAGCCTTTTTGAACCATGGATTGAAACGAGTCCGTCAACGCAACACGCAAACGCAACGGAGACGCCGACGCAGAAGCATGCGCCGGCCTTAAGTGACTGGTTGCTTTGACTGACTGATAGACCCTGGTTGGAGAAGTGCACCGACGGGTGCTCGTCGAGTATGTCCGAGCCATCATGCGGGGACGGGTCATCTGCACATCCTCCAAGATGAGAAAGAGGATGGCTTTCCGTCTGCAAGATGAGGCCAAACAGCTGAAAGGACTCTTTAAGGATCTGGTAAGCCACGTCATTAAAACCTAATTACCCTCCAATAAACTTACACTGCAGTACAGTCGAGACCTCTCATAGGAAAATTAAAACCCAACACATTCAAAACAGCTCACAATATTTTTCAGGAAATCCTGAGCATCATAAACAATTCCAATTTGCTGATTCTTCAAAACACGGAGTAAAGCTGGCGAATGAAGACTCTGACCCTTCTGCTTCCTAGGTCAGGAATAATTCAGACACTGTTGATCCAGTAGTGAGGTCTGAAAAATCGATGCTGTCAGTGAGATGGAGATTGATGGACCGGGCTTACGTTAGCACTTGCCAGAGGGGGCAATTTATTGTAAAACAATTGCGCCTGACAGCATGACGTTTGCCCGCTCTCGTGTGCGAGTTCAAACAAGTGTCCGTCACCTCGGCTGACAACAGGAAGCTGCTGTGTTCAGGAGGAATTTCCTGTTCCTGTCAGCTTGCCGGCTTTGATGTGGCTCTGGGATGGCCTTGATGCCCTCTTTTGCTGTGGAGCGGGATGAAGTGTCTGTGGAAACTGGTGGGGGGAGGTAGAAGGGTTAAGCTTTTAAGGGCTGTCTAAAAAAGTATTCTTATTTATAGCGGATGCCAAGCCAGAGAATTCTGCTTTCTTTTCCTGAGTGTTTGACGGAAAAACACAACATAGAAAAACAGAGGTGAAGCTTTGTTATTTGCTCAGAATATCAGCAAAATGTTTGGCTTCTGGCCTTGACAGGCATTAATCTACGTTTCCTCTTCAGGCTTCTTAAAAGCACACAATTGACTAGGTGAAAAGGTCAGTTTGACCAACAATAACAAATTCTGTTAAGCATCCAAAGTGCAATTTAATGCTGATTTCTGGCAACGAATATTACATTCTTTTTTTCACTTTTCTCTTTCAGGAATCAAGTTCCTCTTGGTTAGACAGCATTGTCTGCCACCTAGCTGATGTTATTCTCCTGGAGGACACTCCGTCCATCCAGATGGAGGTGGCGGTCCTGGTGAAAGAGTTTCCAGATATAAGGTGAGTGGTTTACCAAATTAACAGTGCAACTAGGAAACCGCTCCTCTCCCTTCTTTACCCACAAAGGCCCTATCCTAATGCCTAGTGATACACATCCACAATGCTGTTTTGGCGCACTGCCAGAGCTTGGAAACTATGGACTATGTGTGTTTTTTCTTCTTTTTTTTTGCCACAATGGATCAAAACAAGGAAAAGGAGTGCGGAAACATATCTACATTAACGTTGCTATTTTTGGAGAGGGGAGCGGGTCTGTTTTGAGAATGGATGAGGCCTCGAGGGGACGGGGAGAGAGGGGTAGGTGGGGGGGAAGGGCGGTAGTGTGTTCCAGCCCGAAGAGGGCTGTTTGTGCACAAACTCAGGTGGCAGTTGGCAAGTCATGACCGCGGGTGACGCACAACTCTCAGCAGAGCAGACAGGAAGCTGCTGCCGAGTACTTCCTGTTCCTGCCACCCTCCAGGAGACAGACTGGTGCCACACTTTGAGGGAGAGGTGTGGAAGAGGAGGGCAAACCATAGTAGTTCAGAACTGGAGACATTGTAACTACCTGCTTGACTCATCCCCTTTTGTTTACCACATGGTATCCCCTGCTGGTATTTTAGGAGTCTGTCGGTCTATCTTGGGTTTTTATGGGTGCTTTGTTAAACTGTGGCACAGTCCATTCCTTGACATAATGCGGTCTCTGCACATGGGGACACGAGTCAGCACTTCCAACACAGAGCCTTTTTATGCAATGACCAACTCAAATTCTCTGTACATTAGTTGTAAGCCATTAAGATGAAAGGCTTTTGGATCCCAGTATCTTGATACTTGATATGCAAATGATTTTATAGTAAACACTCATCTCTTAAAAATTATTCTAGAATGAGGGAAGATGTAATGATTGGTTAATGATAAACCCAAGAAATGGGTTTATTACATTTCTTGCCTACTTGACGGTTACCAAAATGTGAGCCTTCCTCATTTCAAGATAGAAAATACAAACTTCAATCAGAAGGGATTGTTCTAGGCAACCATCTCGAAATAGCATTTTTGCTCCACCAGTTCCCTCAATGTGCCTTTGGTTAGTCCGCTGAAAATAAGGTCCATGGTTGACACAATTGGAATACATTTAATCTGTTTTCTCTATACAACTCTGATATTTGAATACAATTGTCTAAAAAAATATCATTAGAAAAATAGTCCTCCTTTAACACCGTGATCTAGGTGTACTCTTGGCCTAAAGCCTAGTTTATGGTTCTGCGTTTTCAGAGAAATGCAAGGACACGCACACGCAAGAGCCTCTTGCGCGCCCCGTGCGTACTTTTTTTTAAACTTTTTGTGTGTGTTCACCAATTCTTCTACACTGGCATCAAAAGCTACGCTAGCCTCACACAGCCCACAAGGCTGTGATTGGTCTGCTAACATCCTTTCCGGAGTCTCACATTTCCAGTTTCCTAGCATAATACCTGCATATTTAATTTTTTTTACGAGAAAATGAATCAATTTGAAGAGCTTTTGTCGGAAGCAATCCGTAATCCACTTATACAACCCGTCTTTGCGGACTTTAAGGACGTGCAGATGGCCTCTAATCCATGGAGGGAGATCTCAGTCGAAGGGTGTACAAATTTGTGGAGGAAAATTTGGGACAAATATGTCCGTGAAAATCAGCAGTGGCGATGCAAAAAAGTCTCTGCTTTTTATGTATCCCTATCGTCGTTGGGCCCACACATAAAAAATAAATTAATTTAAAAAACAACAACTTCCACACACAAAAACGTCATTCTGTAGGACGTCTTCAACAAAAAACGTTACTCCACCTAGTTTTCTGGTGGTGAATTGCTTTGAAAATAATGAGCAAGCCTTTTAGAACCATGAATTCAAACGAGTCCATCGACACAACTGCGCGTAAAGATGTAGCAGCAGTGGCAGAACCATGCACCAGCCTAACTTCTGACCTGGTGGCAATAAAATATCAGAAGAAAATGGTGTAAAGATTCAAAGAAAAAAATGTGTTAGTATCATAAATGTTTCTTTACCAGAGCGTATCTTCTGAAATCCAAAATCATATGGAGAAATTCCTTTGGCCTTTTAAGAAATGCAATGATTACATACATTTGTAGACCAACTACAAAGTTATCTGTGCTGCACTTTTTTATGTTTATCGTTAGTAGGCCAGCTCGAGGGCCAGTTGTAGCTATCACATTCCCAAAGGAGCAAGTGAGTTGACGCACCATCAAGAGCCACAAAGTCTACCTTTGACCTATTTGAACTTATACATAACGTAACTAACGTAATTTATGTAACGTTGCTAACTTACGCTCATCAGACAGTATGTGTAACAAACATGCTTACTTAAACCCAAATCATGATCTTTACCTGACAAACAACCTGCTCTGTTATTTAGGTATCAGAATGTGTGTGGATTTGGAGCCTTCATTGATAAGATTTAAACGTAGCACATATTTCATAGTGATAGGCAATGTGGCACGGTCCTACAGTTGTTGTTGTTGTTTAGAAGACTTGTGTGAACCAAAAAACAACCAAAAGAGATATGTAAAACACATTGTTTACATTGCTTACTTCCAACAAATACACTTTTGGTAATGATTTATTAGCAATTAAAATCTGTGCTTCTGTAAAAAGTGGAACCAAATGCTCTGTTAGGGAAAAGGAACAGAACATTTGGTTCCACTTTTGGCAAAGGCTACGACTCAGGCTACGACTCCACCGTTGACTCAAAGGTTACGACACACTTAACGACCCAAAGCAGACCCAATCTCAATTAACACCCTTCTCACCCTTTTCCTCTGTTCATCCTTCCTCCCAACAGGAAGAAGCACGTCTCCACCCTACTGAACATAAGAGGGATGATGCGGCAGGCCGAGCGCCAGGAGATCCTCAACATCGTTAAAGACTTTGAGTGCCGCAGCGCCCTGATGTGTCGGGACCGCGCCCTCTTCTCTGACATCCCCATTACCTCGGAGGTAAACTGCATTAGCTTGGGCATCCTCCGCCTCGCCATGACAGTCTCCAACTGGTTCTCAGAGCACCGTCCCAGGCGAAGCTCTGGAAGGAGGGGCAGGGGGCCGATGCCTCAACCCGCCGAGGGCCAAAACATGGAAGATGTGAATAAACCCCAGAGCGAGGACTAGCAGCTGGTCTTCGTCTAAGGAGAGCGTTCACAGGCACGCACTGTGAAGATAGCGCTGAGATGTACATGCACCTTGACCACAAACTGATTGCAGCAAATATTGTTGCCAGAAACTTGAGCTCAGGTACTGCTCGTATACTGTACACACTCACTGAGATCTCTCTCTCCCCACATGCGCATTTTTTTAAATGTGAAACAGTCTTAGCATTGTGACAATCACAATTATTTTTGAATGCTGCTCTAGACATCTATGGAAGCTAACAAGTGGTATCAAATATCCTCAGATGTTACTTATTCAGTCTCTTTCAGCTTTTTATTACCCCCCCACCACATTATGTCATTGCAGAAAGAAAGATACAAAGCAATATGATTCAGGCTGTTGTTTAGCATGTATTTACCCAACCATATATACCCACCCTCTGGTATAAAGACATGTATGCAAGCATATATTGTAGTGTATGGACATGGGAAGGTGTTGGACTGTCACTGTGAATGAATTGGATCTGTTGCTGGAAACATATTAAAAGCCCATTTGCTGGGTAGACTAAACAGGCTCTGCTGCTGCGTCATTGTCTAACTGCCAAATCTTTGAAAGTGGCTCATTCTTCTTACTTCTAACATTAGGTGCCCCTGAACGTTGGAGTGTCAGACACCACGTCTACATTTGTGTTAAACAAAGGCACTGTCATAGACCCAGATGTAAACTCTGTGCCTTCATTGTTTGTGTTGAACATTTGGCCGCTTTGTTCTGAGATCTTGACATATTGAGCTCCGTTGCGGCTGCTGTGTGACGTTCTTACCCCTGCAAAGGGAGCGTAGGGGTCACGCTCCCTGAGGCCAACAACGGGATGTTTTTGGATAAACAAAGATCTCCTGTTGTCTACCGAGGTGCCAACGGATGCTTTTATTGGAACCAAGTTTACGTTATACACTAGGAGGGAACATCCTCTCTGCTGTTCAGTAGTCAGTGCAAAAGCAGCTGGAGAGGCGTTTCATGTGCGAAGCTACTGGTCGGCTTCTCAAACAAAGTGAGTGGCTGACTGCCAGGGAACAGATAGACCTGGCGTCTTCACGGCTGGTGGTCGAACACAACGATCATATCATGGTAAAATCATCTCCTCGTCACCCATCGACAGTGAGGTCAAAGGCCGTTCCTTGGTTATCCAACCTGTTTATAAGTTTGAGATAATTTAATAATAAATGCCTGGTTTTGCAGTCCTTTTTAAATTCACATACGAGCACAATGTGATCCTTAAAAATAAACTTCTTAAATTTTTTTATTGCGCCATTTCAGTGTACCACCCTGTGATACAGCAGAAAATAGCACATAAATGTGTTCTGCTCAGGTAAATTGATGTGGACCCAAGCACAGCACACAGGAGTCACGGGGGAGGAAAAAATAGATTTATTCACACCCACAAGAAAAGTGCAGACTGCTGGCTTGAGTCTGGGGTGGGTGAATGCCTTGGAGAGCCGGCCAGCAGGCAATTAGGGATCCTTTAACACTACAACAAAAAGACAAGACAGGGTGAGAAAAAGCCAGCGTCTAATCCACACTAATAACCAGATGGTCTGCATGCGTAGCTACCACTCTGACAAACGGCAGGAAGACCCAGGTGGAAGTAAGGCAGTGCCCTGATGGCAGATTGCCGTCAGCTGTTCCAGCCACACCCTCAGAGAAACAGGAAAGGCCACACCTCCTTGCTGACAGACATGGTAAACAAAAGCAAACAAAAACACAAGGGGGCCCCTGGACTAAAGGCCAGCGCATGCTTCTGCGTCGGCGTCTCCGTTGCGTTTGCGTGTTGCGTTTG
The DNA here is from genome assembly GCA_021346845.1 of Apeltes quadracus. Lineage (NCBI taxonomy): Eukaryota > Metazoa > Chordata > Actinopteri > Perciformes > Gasterosteidae > Apeltes > Apeltes quadracus. The sequence continues at coordinate 2,174,133 of CM037916.1, read as the reverse complement.
CGTGTTGCGTTTGCGTGTTGCATTTGCGTGTTGCGTTGACGGACTCATTTCAATTCTGTCAGGTCCATTAAGTCAAGAACACGCATGACGATAAAAATGAAAATGATTTAGGAAACATTTTATCAGATAGATTGCATCCAGTATGAGTTCAGAATTGAATCTTTGGCGGTGTGGCTCTGTTCAGGGAGTCCTATGACCTTTCATGACCACCATGAAATAGCAGGGAGTCAGAGGACAGCAGCGGCATTAGGGGGTGTTGAGCGGCATCAGCTGGTGCGCTAATCCAGATTAGCTGATACAGCTCAGCCGATCAGCTGATGAGACCGTGTGTTGGCCAATAGCGTTAGCCACGCCTTGACTACCTGGCCTGCCAGAACTGACGCTGAAGCTAAATTTCATGGTTCAAAAAGGCTTGCGTGTGTTGCAAAGCAATTCACCGCCAGAACACCAGGCGGAGTAACGTTTATTGTCGAAGACGACCTAGAGAGTGCCGTCTTTGCGAGTGGAAGTCTTGGTTTGTTTATTAATTTATCAGCGGACATATTTGTCCCGTATTTCCTCCACAACTTTAATCCCCCCTTGACTGGCAAAACCGACGTTTGCGGAGATCTACGTCCATGAATTGGAGCCCATCCGAGCGTCTTTATAGTCCGCCAATGACGCGTGTGTTTCTAAGTGGTCATATTTACGGATTTCTTCAGACAAAAGCTCTTAGATCTGATTAAGTCTTTGGTAAAATATATTTGTTTTAATAATGGCGGAATTATTCTATGAAACCGGAAATGTGAGACTACGGCAAGGATGTAGTAAGCTGACCAATCACAGCCCTGCGGCTTGCGTTTCCTTGTGGAGCTTGCATATCCGTCGACGCAAGCGTTGGAACACGCGTGTTGGTCGACACACGCAAGGACGCAAGGCGGGGCGGGACTCTACGCAAGGGCTACACAAGGGGCGCTTGCGGGTCCTTGCGTTTCTCCGAAAACGCAAAAGCATAAACTAGGCTTAACAGTTGACAGTGTGACAAAATGACAAATGAATGATAAATGACATTAGTATTATAATTCTTATATCTCCTCCTTCTGCCTCACGGAAATATTTAGAATCTTTTTGTATAAAAAAGTTATTCATTTTAAAAGTTTGATACTGGACCACAAATGGCTATCAGTGTCATCACAGTGAAGTAACTAAAAGCCAAACACAGTTTTGAGCAGATGGGGGCTCTATATTTCAGTTGGACATGGTGCCTTTGGAATCCCTGCTTTAGAGTTAGGCTTTTCCTTCCAGTATGTATCACGCGATATGTTAAAGGTTAAATGCAATGTAATGACAGTTGATGAGTTGCATCAATGATTTAACAAGTTAAATCTTAGATGAGAAGTGGTGCATTACTGTATATTCATATTAAAATGAGGGATCAAGGTTTCTTTAAAAAAATGTAAATCTGGATAGTAGTAAGTGGAAAACCTGCACAATGAACAACAAGATATTTCCTCAATTTACTTTATGTATGTTTGGCTCTGTAATTACATTGCAAGCATATTTTGAACAAATTTATGCCAGTGCCCAGTGGGGGCTGGTTGATCTTCTTTGAATGGCTCATACCCGACACTACAAGATTAAAACCTTTTTCCCCTCATTTAATCATCTCTTCTGTTATGCTTTGGTATTATTAGAAATGATGGGAATTTGCTCAGAGGGGAGTTATTCTTTCTTGTGTTCTTGTTTTGTGACTTTAAAAACCACGCGTCTCATTTCTTGTTATGTTAAACACACTTCATAATATCTCTGACTGCCAATCAAGCAATGTCCTGTAGTCCTGCAGCCACTTCCTCCTATTGACATGTGTTTTAATGCTACATATAACCATCGTGCACAGTTGTGAATGCGCCACGAGGAGAAAAACTCATAAAGATTATTGTTTTTTTAACATCCTAGACTTCCTCCATCCAGTTTCTTCAAGACGGTTGCCTGCTACCGTTATTAGATCCTAGATAGCTCGGACCCTGGGGTCAACTACACACATTTTCTTAATTCCAAAGAGTTCCCAGAATTTGTGGAACAGAACAGGAAGTAGGTTAAGTAAAATTGGCATGGGGAGAATGTTAACTTTGGCTGCGTGGCTTCTGGGTAACATGCACGTCTGAGGACATTATCAGACATTCCTTTGTATCGTAAACTCAGACTCGTTGTTTTCCAGGTAACCCAAACGGGGATTACCATCTGAGGAGGAAAGGTAGGACCGAGGGCCAAACTCTTGGAGGTTTCCCTCGATCAGGCCGCTGGTGGCTCAATGTATCACAATGCAATCCCTGGGAAGCACTCCCCGGCTTCCTTTCATTAACGTAGCTCTGCAATGGAAAACCCATCTGGCTGCATTCTGGCTGTTTGTTTTCGGAAGCAAGCCGGGCCCTGTCTTTGTTCACACTGTCATGCAGTTTTGGTGGTTCTACTATTTTCTGTTTGTTTGCTTCTCCTACAGCCAAAATAATATTCAATTAATTAAACTGCCGTGGCTGAGAGGGGCACTTGTCTCATGATTGCTTCACTATCTACCCCTTCTCTGGCCTCAGACAAAACCCATAGGCACACAACCGAACTATGGGCCGTATTTGGCTGCTCAATGAAATATCGGGATATTACAATCAGGATATTAGCCATTTATGTATTAGAATTAGTTCAAACGAAAAGTAAAAGCCACTTCTCCTTATTTTTTTGCTTTAAAGGGTAACGGTTTTGGATTGATCTATATATCTATTTAAAAAAGGCCAAAATCAACTTCACAGAAACAGATAGCTGTAGATTTCCTTCACTTACAGTACTCACGTGCAGATACGCTCTCCTTTGACAACTCTGCCGATGCATGTGAGATGTAACCATCAACCAGCATCCTTCAAATGCAGGAAACAACAGCATTAACATTGCCCTTTTTTAAATTTTGGTTTATTGTCTGCATGTTCTTTTTTTTCAAATATTTCACGAATGCAGTTTTCAAAACCGTTCCTGTTCCCAAGTTTCTTGAAAATAAGGACAAATAGGTCCAACTTTGACTGCAAAAGCTTGTTGATTCAGTTACTGTTTTGTGTCTCAAACAAGTTAAGGTACCTGCAATTTGCTAACGTAGTAGCAAACTGCTGGGTGCTGAAATAATTAGAAACTAACTGCTTTTTGGGGCCAGGAAGTTAGGAAGAACTTTGCAACTTTGTGGCTGTTTGTAAAGAAATTCACTTTTCACTGGCGTTCATAAAAACCACAAGCCTGGCTAACGTCATACCCCGATCTCAAATGAGACGGGGTCTGGAAACCATATGTTCATTTCCTCGTATTTGAGGCGTGGTTTACGAATGCCCAGAGCCACTTATTGGGCGCTACGAATGTCTGTCAAATGCACCTGTTCCTAGCTCATAGCCAATCGACTGGGGTCTCGCTAAGCCCCATTGCCTTAGCCACTAACGGGGCTAATTAAGCATGTTGGTAGCAGGGCAAAAACATCCTTCTTGGTCACGTAATGTTTCAATGCCAAAAGTTGCTCTTCTTTCAAAGTAAACTTGCGATCCAAGCTACTTAAAACACTACCTTCGCTTCGGCTGCCATGTTGGATGTAAACAAACTGCTTCCGTGTGTCGCATATTTAACGGCATCGTCTTGCGCCACCCTCCCCGATCTGTGATTGGTCCCCTAATATTATATTTTATTATATTTATTATTATTATATATATATATAAAGTTACACACTTTTAATGTGCTAGTAAAATCACAATGTACCAAAATCTTTGAGAGGTTGGCGTTTGGTAACGACAAGCGACATGGATGGCTGCTAGTCCCGGCTTTGTGTTCATATGCACACCGTGCCCACTAACACAGATACAAAGTGACGCCACCCCACCCGTGCGTATACCAAACAATGACGAAAAAGAAGGAAAGAGAAAATAATACAAAAGAATAATCAAACCCAATGTCTGGCTCCTACACCAGGAAATAAGAAGCACCAAGACACAAGCCAATTCATCTCTTTGCCTTCATCAAGAGCGTTGTGTATCGCACTGATTGATCGCATAGCTGCTGTCACGGTAAGCGTGTTGCGTCACTTCCTGCTGGCAGCGTGCCTGATCTCACCTAACTTTTCGTAGCTCTAGCTCAGTTGACTGTGCCGTGGTATTTTTCAGTACAAACAGCGAATTATCTATTATCTACCATCATGCAAGTGTTTTGTTTTTATCAAAATAGTTGCTCAGACGTTGTTTAGCGTCAACGTTACCTCCATTAGCATTAGCTTAGCAGCTAACCTAGTGATGTCGGTTAGTCGGTTAGATGTACGCCAGTCGGAAGTCACTAAAGTTAATGTGGAATCGGTGTGTACATACGCTAAAACATGTCGGACACCGTAGTTTTCTCTGGCCTCCTTCCAAACTTGATCAGTGACGACATGTATAGGCGCATGTCGTCATTCCGCCGCTGGTTGTCGAGATGGTGCCCAGTAAATAATGTGGGCATCGTTGATCACTGGAAGACGTTTTGGGGAGAGCCTGGTCTGATTAGGAGGGACGGCATCCATCCTACCCTGGATGGAGATCAACTCATTTCTAACAATCTGACCCAGTTTCTTAGTGGACTTAATCCATGACCCAGAGTTCAGACCAGGAAGCAGAGTCGCAGTCTTACACACTTCTCTGCGCTTTCATCTGAGCAGTCACTCACCCGAACCATAATTAACCCTATAATTAACCCTATAGAGACCGTATCTGCCCCACAGACACCTTATGTTAAATTAAAGGTAAACAACCGAGGAGTTATATTAAATAACTTAATTAAAGTTAAAACCAGTAATGCAACAGTGCAACAAAATATGAGAGTTAAAGGGGATATTAGATCTTGAATATTAGATCTCTGTCATCTAAAGCTGTTTTAGTAAATGATCTCCATGTTGATGATCTCCATGTTGATGTATTTTGTCTTACTGAAACATGGATGTCAGATGGGGAAAGTTTTACCTTAAATGAAGCGACTCCTCCGAGTCATGTTAATACTCATATCCCTCAAGGCACAGGCCGAGAAGGGGGAGTAGCAGCTATTTATGACTCCTGCCTTTTAATAAACTTCCAACCTAAACTAGATTATAACTCATTTGAAAGCCTGGTTCTCAGTCTTTCGCAACCAACCTGGAAAATATTCCAGCCGGTTGTCTTTGTAATAGTGTACAGGGCGCCAGGTCCTTATTCAGAATTTTTATCTCAATTTTCACAGTTCTTAACGAGTTTGGTCCTTAAAACGGACAAGGTAATTATAGTGGGTGATTTCAACATCCACGTGGATGTCGATAACGACAGCCTTGGTACTTCATTTCTTTCATTATTAGATTCAGTTGTTTTTTGTCAGAGGGTAAATAAACCAACTCATTGCTTTAACCACATACTCAACTTGGTTCTTGTGTATGGTATTGAGATAGAACATTTAACAATCTTTCCACAGAATCCTCTTTTGTCGGACCATTGTCTGATAACCTTCGAATTTCTACTACCGGAACCTCCTGCTGCCAAAAGTTTCTACAGTCGATGCCTATCGGATACCGCTGTGGCTTCATTTAAAGAAGTCATTCCTTCTGCTCTAAGTTCAGTGTCCTGTTTCAAGATACCGGACGACTCCTATGAAAACTTCAGTCCGTCCCAAATCGATAATCTTCTCGATACTGCTACGGGCTCTCTGAGAGCGACGCTGGACGCTATTGCTCCTCTGAAAAAAAGGATGGCAACAAGTAGGAAGTTTGCACCTTGGTATAACCCTCAAGCCCGCAACTTAAAGCAAACTGTGTGGAAGCTTGAACGACTATGGCGTTCCACCAAATCAGAAGGATCTAGGCTAGTCTGGAAAGACAGCCTTAAAACATATAAGAAGGCTCTCCGGAGCGCAAGAGGATCTTACTACTCATCACTAATAGAGAAAAATAAAAACAACTCCAGGTTTCTCTTCAGCACTGTGGCTAGGCTGACAGAGAGTCACAGCTCTGTTGAGCCATGTATTCCTCTGGACCTCAGCAGTAACGACTTCATGAACTTCTTCAATGATAAAATTCTGACTATCAAAGAGAAAATTGATGGTCTCCTGCCCTCAACTAGTGCCGACCCGTCCTCGGATGTAGGAACCCTGGGTGCAGCAGTGGGCCCTGATGCCTACTTGGATGGCTTCTCTTCCATCACCCTGGATCAACTGACTTCCACAATTTCGAAGTCTAAATCTTGTACTTGTCTCTTGGATCCTATTCCAACGAAGCTGCTTAAGGAAGTTTTTCCTTTAATTAGCACGCCTTTACTGGATATTATGAATCTGTCCTTGTTGACAGGACATGTACCACAGTCCTTCAAGATAGCTGTAATTAAGCCTCTTCTTAAGAAACCTACTCTTGCTCCGGAGGTGTTGGCTAACTACAGACCGATCTCTAATCTTCCCTTCCTCTCGAAGATCCTTGAGAAATCCGTCGCAAATCAACTATGTGACTTTCTTCAAAACAATGCTTTGTTCGAGGACTTTCAGTCAGGATTTTGAGTGCATCATAGCACAGAAACACGATACTCAATTGTATCTGTCGATCAAGCCAGAGGAGACCGAACAGCTCGTTAGACTTCAAGAATGTCTAACGAGACATCAAAACTTATCTTGATAGGCCCAGAGCGCCTTGGAAGTCAGCTGTCACGTGATACAGTTTCTATGGATGGAATTTCTCTGGAATCCAGCAGCACCGTCAAGAATCTTGGAGTTCTCTTTGACCAGGATATGTCCTTCAACTCTCATATAAAGAAAACTTCAAGGACTGCCTTTTTTCATCTACGTAATATATCGAAAATGAGGAATTTTCTGTCTGAAGGTGATGCAGAAAAATTGGTTCATGCATTTGTTTCCTCCAGACTGGACTACTGTAATTCTGTTTGCAGTGTGTTCTTGCAAATCTCTTAAACCTTTTCAGTTGATTCAGAATGCTGCAGCATGTGTATTAACAAGAACTAATAAAAGAGACCATATCACGCCTGTATTATCTGCTTTGCACTGGCTCCTTGTTAAATCAGGAATAGAATTTAAGGTTCTTCTCCTCACCTACAAGGTGCTTGCTGGTGAGGCACCTTCTTATCTTAAAGAGCTTGTAACACCGTACAGCCCTGAAAGGTGCTGCGTTCTATAGATGCTGGGTTACTTGTTGTTCCTAGAGTTATTAAAAGTAGGATGGGAGGCAGAGTCTTCAGTTATCAAGCTCCTCTTTTGTGGAACCAGCTTCCACTTTCAGTCCGGGGGGCAGATTTAGTCAGCTCCTTCAAGATAAAGCTTAAAACTTTCCTCTTTGATACCGCTTATATTTAGGGCTGGCTTAGGTTTGCCTGGACCAGCTCTTAGTTACGCTGCTATAGGCTTAAACTGTCGGGGGACTTCTTAGGACACACCGAACTCCTCTCTCACTCTCTCTCTCTCCCCTTTTACTAAAATCCACGTTGCATTAATGCACATGACTAATTCAGCTCCTTCCCGGGAGTTCTTTGTGCTTTCTCGCCGAGCAGGTCTCTGCAGATCGTAGTTCCGTCAGGACCCTGGTCCTGACTCCGGCCGTTGCCCTGCTGGCACCTGCTGCTGCCGTCATCATCATCATTATCATCATCATCATCAGCATAATGTTAAATATGATTCATATCACTATTACCCTTTCCGTGCTCCTTGTTTAGGAGCGGCGCATGCCCAGCTGGCTCTGAGGGGCCGGGCTGTGTGCGAGCGTCTCCCTATCCCTATTATCACCCGCGATAGCGTCATTTAGGACACCGGCATTGCCCACCAAGCCCAAGGCTCGTGGGCAAACGCTTATTCGGCGGCAGCAGGCGGCGTCCTGCCTGCATATGTCGCTACTACGGCGTATCAGGCGGAGCTGCTTTCGGACGTGGCTGAGGGGAAGGAATTAAATCCTGACGTGGTTCGAGAACTGCGATAGACTGCAGATTTTGGCTCTGCGTGCCGCGTTGAGCCAGTTAAATAAGTTTCTTCCCCGTCGACGCCGCGTCCCCGGGTCTGCCGGGCGGGTGCAGCCCCGGCCGGCGATGAGCCGGCTCACCTGGCTGCACAGCGAGAGAGCGTTGCGTGGCCGCGGCGCTCTCAGGCGAGGTAGCCACTGGAAGGGGCGGGTCTTCACCGCATTATACGGAGCCCGTACTCGCTCAGTACCCTCTAGGGTTCCTAGTTCGGAGCGGCGAGCGTGGGCCCGAGGGCCGCTTGCCTCCTCCGCAGAGAGCCACGTAGCTATTCCCAGCGAGCCCGAGGGTCGCTCGCCTCCTCTGAGGAGGAGTCTAGGGCTGCCAGGCGAGAGCTACGTAGCCATTCCCAGCGAGCGTGGGCCCGAGGGCCATGCGGCTCCTCTGAGGAGGAGTCCAGGGCTGCCAGGCAGAGTTACGTAGCCAGTCCCAGCGAGCGTGGGCCCGAGGGCCGCCTGCCTCCTCTGAGGAGGAGTCCAGAGCTGCCAGGCCAGAGCTACATAGCCAGTCCCAGCGAGCGTGGGCCCGAGGGCCGCTCGCCTCCTCTGAGGAGGAGTCCAGGGCTGCCAGACCAGAGTCTCCCTGCCAGTGCGCTGCTACAGGGCACTGTGTCTGAAGGCCCGGTTTCCTCAAAAGAGAGGGATGGAGGGCTGTGTCCTATACTAATCTGTTGAATCGCGCAGTAGCTCAGCTTCAAGATGCTCACGCTTAAACATTGTGTCACAGATCAGATCCGAGGACTGGTTTGTCACGATAGATCTTAAGGACACTTACTTCCACGTATCCATCCTTTCACAACACAGGAAGTTCCTGAGGTTCGCTTTCGGGTACGAGGCTAACCAGAATCCGGTTCTTCCATTTGGCTTAGCGCTCTCTCTCCCCGTATGTTTAAGAAATGCGTGGATGCAGCCCTGGCGCCACTGCACTCCAGGGCATCCGCATTGTAAAACTACATCAATAACTCTCCGTTGGAGCAGCTAGCGGTTCAACATCGAGATGTCGTTCTCGCTCACATCAACCGTCTGGGATTGAGACTCAACGCCAGGAAAAGTGTATTGTCCCCGCTGCATAAGACCACTTTCCTGGACGTGATCTGGGACTCGACCACGGTGCGGGCACGTTTCTCTCCCGCTCGGGTAGCTTCGGCCCTTTTTAGCCGTTAAACAGGCCAAGCTAGGCCAGTCACTCACTGTCAGATAGTTTTAAGAGACTGTTGGGTCTGCTGCATCCAATGTGATTACCTGCGGCCTGCTGTATATGAGACCGCTGCAGTTTACCTCCGGCCGGAGCTACAAAACTGTGGGCGTGGCCTCTGAGGGGGCCCGCCTCTTAAGATCTGGCCTCTCGACCGAGGTCGTTGAGACCACCCTCCACTTCAGAGCTCTGGCCACAAAGAAAGCGTATGCCGCTAGGTGTAAACTCTTCACCTCTTGGTGTGGAGAACGTCAATTAAGACCCAGTTTAACTGCCCGGTGTTTGCAGTACTGGTGTTCCTGCAGGAACGCTTATCCACAGGTTTATCCCCGTCCGCACTAAAAAGTGTTCGTGGCGGCCTTGAAATGAGAGAAGAAGAGTCGGTGACCCAGGCCCCGCTCAGGGGGGTTTCTCTGGGGAGACACCCGCTGGTATCCCGCTTCCTTCGTGACACACTGAGGCTGAAGCCAGCAGCCAGCAGCCAGCACGAGTTGAGGAAGTCGCAGAGGTGGCTCTTAAGACGACCATTTTTCTTGCAATATTTGTTCCTTTTATAGAGAATTGGACATCTGGAATCCCTCTCTGTGTTTCCGTCGTGCTTCGAATTCTTACCTGGTATGGTGAAGGCGTTCTGACTACCTTCTCCCGGTTATATTCCTAGGTTCCTACTAATGCGATAGGACCTTATCTTGCTGCAGGTCTTCTGTCCTCCTCCTCCTGACGTCGGACCAGATGAAGCAAGGGGATGGTTGAGACCATCTCACTGGGGGTATGGCAGCTTTTCAGCCCTCTTGTAGTGCTGCGCGACGATGATATTACGGGAGGCTGCCTTTCCGCACACGTTCGTGAGATTTATCGCCTTGACCTTAGCTCTACGCCAGGAGCGCCGGTGCTTTCGTCAGAATGTGCGCTTTTGACTTCACACGACGGACACTGGCTTGTATGGCGGAGTGGGTATTGGCGTTCCCACAGCGTTTTCACGCAGCTCGAGTTCCCTGATAGGGAACGTCTCTGGTTACGTATGTAACCGTAGTTCCCTGAAGGGAACTAGACGCTGCGTGTTTATGCCATAGTCCCGGTGTGCCTGTGGCACTTCCAGACATGAATTGGCTTGTGTCTTGGTGCTTCTTATTTCCTGGTCTGGACGTCACCCGCCTATGACGTGGCGTCTCGCCATTGGTCTGATTTAACACGTGCTTCATGACGCGGTCACGCAGGGCGTTCCCACAGTGTTTTCACGCAGCATCTCGTTCCCTTCAGGGAACTAAGGTTACATACGTAATCGGAGACGATCCATGACGGTATTGATCCTTTCAATCAGGTAAGGTTTCTGTATCATAGCCTTGACACTGACAGATAACATTTGTGTGGCGGAAACGGCATTGGTTTTCCAAAATGAACTAAAATCGAATATTTATTTTGTTTGTTAGAAATTGTGATTGGATAATCAAGATATTTGCTGGAAGACATAGCATTGGTCTTTTGCGCTAGCTGGCCCTAACATTAATAGTTACTGTCAGGACTGTAATTGGAAGAACGGACAACAGAAAACAACAAAACACTAACACTATATTTAACTAATATTAAATGGACTATTCATAGAATAACACCTACTGATTGCTCCTGTATGTATCTGCCTGTATCCTTTAGAGATGCCCAGGCTGTGCGTCTTGTCATAACTGGAGCTTCTTAGGTTCTTTCTTAACTTGTATGACAACAAAAATGTTCTGCAATGTTTTACACATTTACTTTCATTTGAGTAAGTTACAATCTCTCTCCATTTTCTAATTTTAATCAATATTGATATTAAATATTGATATTAAACAAGGATTAAAGACTGTAATGTGAATGCTGTTTTCAACTGATACTCTGTAGTTTCCTCCATCAGCTTTTAGTTTCCCCTGTATGCTGTTGAAACTGTTTCAGGTGTGTTGTGAGCAGTTCTCTAAGCAGTCTAACACAATCTTAGTCGCTTAGCCTGGGGATTTCTGGTTGAGGTGTGGCCCTGTCAACATCAGAAAAGACTCATTTGTTTCTCAGTTATGTAAGCACTATGGAATGACTCGTTGTGACATGACCCATCAGGGCAGGATTCAATTGAGAGAACCTTCTGTCCTCAAAATGTCCAGTCTACACCTTCTATCAGGATGGCTGCCCACTTGAACCAAAACAATGGTGCACTTCGTCACTCCTGATGGGATATCCTGATTTATGTTATCTGAGCGGATCCATCGAGTGTAACTTTATTTAGCGACAAGGAGGTGCAGGACCCTGCCTGCCGGTGCCCACTCTACTCCAGATTGAACAGACACGCCAACCTGTTTGTTTTGTTATCAGCCGTCACGTTGATTCATCGTCCCAAAGCCCCAGACGCAGACGCAGTGGAGGAAGTTGGGCTTTGTTTTAAGAAAGGACCACAATCTAAAATAAACTGGATCACTATCTTAAATCGTTTCTCATTCACAAAAAATTCTCAGCGAAACGAGCCTTTTATTTTTTCCAAATGCGGATATGCTTGATTTGTGCTAAAAGTCATCCTGGGTGGATGCAGTGATATAAATATTTTTTCTCAGGTCTCCTCTGGCCTGATGCCACTCACACTGTAAACATCCCAACCTGTGGGGTTATTTGTTTTCCTTTGTTTAAACTATTTTGACGTCTATATAATAGTGAGGAAAAAAACAGGGGAGGCGTTGTCCTGACTGTCTGTATTTATGCAAGCACATCCCCTGGCCTCACAGAATCAGCCAACGCCAATCAACAAGTGATGCAGCGATAAACAAGACATTGAAGACCTCGAAACTCCAGGTGGTGGCTCTCCGGAGGGAAGCTACTCAGTCAGTGTGTATATCAATCCGTTGCCTAGTTGATGACGTAGGGTATTTTATTGATATTCACGATCACTTGGCGACGTATGTCCAATTGTATAGAACTCAGTGAGAAAATGACTCTACTTCTCACTCAATTTATTACAATAAAATCACCCATTTCAGGGCTTTAAAACGGCAGTCACAGACTACGTCCACTCCTCATATACACTCTATGGTTTACACATTTACATTTAACATTCACAATGATATTAACTCTTGAATTTAGCACACAAAGACAAGTATTTGCCCAAAGTTCCCAACGTTATTTGGTTGTACTGTTCGTACACACGAGAACAGCACCTTCCATTACATTCACTTGAGCACTCATTCTTCACCGGAATTTCCATGGTATCCTTCAGCTTTGTCTGTTCTTGTCAGTGACGGAGGGTTGTGTCCTTTCCAGCTCGGAACAAGAGGTTAAAAATACACGAGAGGCAAAAGACAAGAGAGTGACGATGACAGTGAGTGACTGTGCTGTCAGATGTTTTCACGGAAAACAGGGTGGACATGCGGACATCCTTAAAGGCTGTGTACTGGTGAGGGACCGCTATCCTACACGCCTCACCTTTGGTCCCTGGGATGAATATCTGCTCAAACGCAGTCATAACGGCATCTGATAGAAAGGAAATGGCACAAGATAACGTTTTAATAACACTCAACCTTGGCTTCACATTCAAATGTAATTTATGTGAAAAATAAAAACTCTTTGGGATTATTACAACAGCCTGTCTGGCTGTGCTATCGCAACTCAATCAATGGAGAAGATGCTTAAACAAAAATGTCCCTGAATATTTTCCCCATAAGGACATTTTTTGTTTGGGAGTGTTTCTGTCAGCAAACAAAAGTAATCCGCCATTTATCGTGAACTAGACTCCCCCGGGTTGTATCGTCATGGTATCCCCTAACTGCCAGCAAATTGTCTGTTCCTGCCGCTAGCGGCAAATTTATTGGCCCAGGCCATTTGCGAGAACGGAAACTACTTTGCATGGCAAAGAACAAGTCTGGGAGCTGAACAATGGTTACCCTTGTGAAATATGGCAACAGGGTCTCACCTTTGACTCTGTGTGCCTTCTCCACCTTCATGTTTGCGTAAGCAGGTTGTGTTCTGTACCCCATCAGGAAGAGGTGCTGCAGGAAATCCAAATCTGAGGTAGGATTTAGGAGTAAACTTACAATGTTTGGACCCTAAAAGAGAGCTGTGTGAAATAAAGGAAAGGAACAAGTGTAAACTGTGAACCGGAATCTACAGTAAACCAACGGTGTAGACCCCCGGATCTCTGATTGGATGACGTGTTATTTCCCCATTGTTGGGAGGTTATGCTGACCTATGGCACAAACTGCTAATTGTGCTCAAATGAAGCTATATTAATTAAAATTCCATCATGACATAATAGACATTTTAAAGATAAAATAAATTTGTTAGAGGAAGTCATTGACACATTTTTTAACTTGTGGGGATATGTTCGGTGTGATCCGAAAAAGATTAAAATAAATTGCTTTACTCTATCTACTTTTAGAAATTAAAGAATGAAAACTATTTAATTATATTTAAATTTTTAACTTGCGATCCCAGCAGTGAAATGAGACTCCTTTACTTTGATAAAGTTTATAATACAACAATACAAAGTATATAATTATTAATTACAGTATCAAAAGTAATATTTTTATACAAATAATGTGTTACTGTACATTGCTGTTGTTATTATCCATGCATGCATCATTTTGAGATTGGAGCTACTTTTGGCTGCTTCATATAATTTTGGAGTCTTTTTTTAAGAGACCCAAATAAGCTGAATAACAACTAGATTCTTAGAAATTTCTTGGAAAAGAAAATGTTCAAAAAGATGTTTAAAACAACAAACGCTTTCTTTTCGGCAGATTGTATTCACACATAAACGTTGTGTTGGAGAAAGATACACCAGCGCTGCTGCGCTCTACAGTTGACTGTATTTGTGTGAGGCTATTTGACTGAAAATAATAATGTATCAAATGAAACAAGACATTTTTTTCTGGTTCATTTTGCGCAAAAGAGATCTTAGAGAATAGGTTTTCAGAATCTATGGAAACTCTAGCATTCGTCTTGCTGTCCAGATGTGTTCATAAAGTAGGTTAGCTCTAAACACCACCAACTGTAGTGTGTTGTGAATGCAACATGTAGTTCCACAGCAGGACTCACCCCTTTGTGACCTTCAGCCGTTATTCATTAGCACAGGGTTAAAGTTTGAGCCTCACACTCCACATCCTCTTTGACCTCCTGCTGACATTGCGACACACACTTTCCCTCGCATTTGTCCTTGCACACTTCACAATTTAGTTGACCCTCGACACCTGAACCTACTCATCCTTTTAAACGCCCATCATTGCATCTATGCTGGCAGTGAATGTATTCTCCTGTCTGCGTTAAACACATGTCTCACGCATTGACTGGTGTGGATCCTGAAACCAGGCCATGGGCGGTGGGGACTTTTCCAAACCCAGTTGGTGTTAAAGATTATATGTAGGCTCACTGGAGACACTTATAGGCCAGCAGGGGTATTGCATAGAAAAGTAGAAACAACCTACGGCCCCACGTTTGTTAGAAGAATTTGAAATAAAACAAATGCTATTTATCAAAAAGCAAACCCTTTGCGAACAAAATAATTAGACTAAACAAATAGCTATCACATATCTGAAATCCATGCTAAATGAAGCAACCATCTAGACCACTAAAGTGAAAGGATTTCCACATTATTGAATTGGTTTCTCTCTAACCATTTATGTTACTTTAACACTCTACTCTGTTAATAATAAAATATTATTTTAATATTACTCCAGTATTTGGAAATAAATCAAAATGGATTGTTTAATCAGTTTCAACTGCATTTGTTAGTTAGTTGAACTTCATTTAATTGAGTTCAAATTAAACACATTTAACCTTTTCATTCGCATTAACCTAACTCAATACAATTAACTTGGCTGAACATAATTGCTCAGTGCTAAAAAAAAAAAGGTATTCAATTTGATTTATTTAGGTTAAGTCAAAGAATAAATATTTGAAGTGCAAACGATGACAATAACACAAATGAAGAAACCTTGCATTAACAATGGAAAAAAAAAACACAAAGAGAATATTATTTCCCCCAAAACATTGCAAAAAGAAAAAACCACAAGGATGATAGGATAGCACTGTTAGGTTGTAAACATACAAACTTCCTTCTTTTAAAAGAATTACAAGGAAGATATTGATTCCATAACTAATGTCAGGATGAGCTCACTGATCTGAAGGAAAAGCCATGTTTTCACAGCTTGTTCTTCTCTGGAAAGGTTGTTGACGTCCACGTTCATGATGATCTTCTCCAGAGCATCGAAGGTGCATTTCAGCTCTCTGGAGTAGCTCAGGTTTAGAGCGTACACAAGCGGAGGCCGGATTGCGATCTGGGTCATCACTGGCCTCTGCACTGCCTCTTACATAGCAGCCAGACTGCTTGTTATCCCTCTGTGACATAGAAAATAAGAGGAATATTTCAAGCATTCAATTCTTTTAACTCTATCAATGTAAAACCGCTGTCACTAAAGAGGTACATTTCCTTTGAATTTAGAGCTCATATATGTTTAAACAACAATGACCGTGAAAGGTCGTGAATGACCCTCCACAAAGAGAAGATTGAGTTCAATCAACATACCAGGTACTCCGTCACCGGCTTCTCTGGATCTTCATTTAAGTAGACGCAGACTCTTCAGCATTCATTCTCTTTTCACATCAGCATGGTCCATCTCATTGTGCAGATTAAAGGGAATGAGGGAAAAAAAATCCATCTCTAACCACACAACTGATGGTGGAGTCGAATGTCGTCACAACATGCAACATGGTCACAACCCGGCGAGGAAGGAGTGGATTGGGAGAGAATTTACGCTTTTACAAAGGTGAAGTCATCCAGGCCCCCCTCCCACCCCCCCATTTTAAAAAAAGATTTAAATGTGAGCTGTCTCAGTGATGAAGCCCATATGTTTCAGTGTGAGTGAAGTTATTTGTGACTTTTCACCTGTGCACCGAATGCTGAGATGGATGCTCCTCCAGGTGGAGGCAGAGGATGACAAGGAAGACACAACCTGTGTGTGGATGTTTTCATGGCAAGTGGAAGATAAAGGAGCAGCGATGAAGCTGCTGTGACATGTAAAGATGTTGTTGTTGGTGTCTGGGCAGTACAAGCAGGTGTTTCCGGGTTGTTCCTTTATTTCATCATGTAAGCTGCACAGGTAATTGTAAGTGAATTCTGCTCCAAACAGAAAAGCTGGATTGACATTATTTTCACCCAGGCTCAGCTGTACTGTACATTGGCTCTGCTTGTAAACAATTAAGAAAAAACACCTTTGTGTTTTTGTGGATTGTGGTCCGCTTTTGGAACAAAGGCGTCATACTTTCAATTTGTTTCAATTCTTTTTATAGCCCAAAATCACAAATTGCAATTTGCCTCAGAGGGCTTTACAGTCTGTACACGTGGGACATCCTCCGTCCCAAGACCCTCACATCAGCACAGGAAAAACTCCCCAAAAAACAAAACGTCAGAGGAGGGATCCCTCTCCCGGGATGGACAGACTGCAATGGATGTCATGTGACAGAATGACTCATACAGATGTAGAATACATCCAATTTCTATAACAGAAATGATTCAAAGAATTCCAAGTAGCAGGCCAGGTGTACGACAGGACCACTGCAAGGGCCACCACCATCAGGTAGAACCACCATGAGATAGAACCTCCATCCACAGAAGACTGTGGGGAGGGAAAGCACAAAGATTTTCGGAAATGGTAATGTTGACTTATGATGACATTAATAGTAATATGAATCATATTTAAAATAATGATGATGATGGCAGCAGGTGTCAGCAGGGCCACGGGCCAGAGTCAGGACCAGGGACTACGATCCGCAGAGACCTGCTCGGCGAGAAAGCACAAAGAGCTGAATTAGTCATGTGCATTAATGCAACGTGGATTTTAGTTGAAGGAGTGAGTGAGAGTCAGAGAGGAGTTCGGTGTGTCCTAAGAAGTCCTCCGGCAGTCTAAGCCTAGCAGCGTAACTAATAGCTGGTCCAGGCAAACCTAAGCCAGCCCTAACTATAAGCGGTAAGAGCTTGATCTTAAAAGAACTGACTGAATCTGCCCCCCGGACTGAAAGTGGAAGCTGGTTCCACAAAAGAGGAGCTTGATAACTGAAGGCTGTGCCTCCCATCCTACTTTTAATAACAACAAGTATCTATGGACCACAGCTGCCTCGCAGGGCAATACGGTGTTACAAGCTCTGATAAGAAGGTGCCTCACCAGCAAGTGCCTGGAAAAGAACCTTTAATTCTATTGTTGATTTAACAGGGAGCAGAAAAGATAAAACAGGAGTGATATGATCCGTTTTCTTAGTTCTTGTGTTTTTCTTGATTGTTTACACACAAATTCTTGTACTTGACACACAATTACCACAGCATGTAACTCGCGCACCAACCCCCTGAACCAATTCTGCTAAACTACAAGCACAATTCCTTGTGCTTTATACTCAAATTGCCGTTCTAAAACACACTTTTTTCAAAACACTACACACAATTCTCTGCATTTTGCACAATTTTCATGAAAGAAAAAGGAACACACTGTCATTCAAAATTGTAAAGCCAATTTCCCAACTATGCACGTCACTCATCACAGGGGCAAACACCTGTCACACAGTGTTACAATTAGCAATCAGAGATGGGAGATGGAAAGTGTGTGACCGAGTCCACAAACGCATGCACCCCTTCTCCAAGCTGTGGAAGATGCATGTGGAGAAGTAGCAGTTGATGCTTTTTTTTTTACGGAATACAGTAAATTCTTCTGTTGTTTTGTATGTAGATCACTTTATGTGCAAATTTGTGTTGGTTGGGATGTACATACACTGTGTACATTGTTTTTGTTGAGAAAATAATATATATTTGTTACCGTGTATTTGTGTGTTGTGAGTATAAAAACAATATTCTGAAATATTTTACAACAGACAGTATGTACAGTATCTACTGTCTGTAGTAAGTGTAACACGGAACAAACAAAAGGTCTAGGTCATTATGATGAATGGAGACGTGTTTTCTATTCATCATAGTGTTTTACATTGAGCACATCAGTGTTTAACTGGTTCTTATAAATGTCTACTCATATGATGGTCTGTGTGTGTAATTTGAAAACAAAAAAACATTTTGAGAAGAAATAACATTGTTTTGAATGTAAAGTTTCATTTTGCAGGAGTATTGAGGGGTTTTACCCATTGTGTGTGTGTTTTTAGAAAATGTGTGTAGAGTTCTGAGAGTATGAGGCGTGCTTTAAGAAAATGTGTCTAAACAATCAACAAAAACTAATACACGTGCTGCAGCATTCTGAAGCACCTGGAGAGGCTTAAGAGATTTACAAGAACACCCTGATAACAAAGAATTACAGTAATCCAGTCTAGAAGTAACCAATGCATGAATACTCATGAATACTTCTAGTACTGCAGCTGAGACTCCAATATGTGTTCAGTGAATAAAAAGCTAATGATGTTACAACACTGCTATCATGTGGAGGTTTCTAGGATAACACACAAGGGTAGTCATTAATGTCACTTAATTAATGTTTTCATACATAAATTATAATATGCAGCATCTAGCGGTTTTGTTGCAAGGAAGTGAAAGAAGTTCAGAAATTTATTAATGTTGCAATCTTGACATGATGTCGATGGAAGCAGGCAGGGATTCAAATGTATCTTCATGTCTTCTATGTTTTCCTCTCATTGTTGGACATCTCCAACAACAACAACAGCATTTAAACTAGTGACATGCTTCATTAGGGTCCTCGCTACGACTTCGTCGGAGAGGAACCTATTGTATCTGATGGAATTATTATTATACTTCTCACACCTTAAAGGCCTTTTTGGGGGCTTTATCATGTTCAAAAAGTTGTTAAATTTAGCATGGAGATAAAGACTGTTAAAACATTTGATAATTTGGGGGTCTTGCCTTTTGGGTATAAGGAAATCTCTCTATAGTGCCCCCTAGAAAAGTGAAAAGTACCCTACTAGGCCAGTTTCCGCCCCCAATAATTGGCACACATGTGCTCTTCCACATGCTCTACAAAAAAGTCAATCATAGTATGTAAATGCGCCTAACTACATTTTCCGCCATTTTGAATTTAGTAAAAAACACGTTTTGGGCCATTTCTCCCAAACGTCGGATTTAGACGAAACCTTCCATAAATCATTATTGGTTCAATGTCCCAAGTACACAATGTACTACATTGAAACAGTCTCACGCACAGCGAAATCGTGCGTGAGTAAACGTGAGTAATGTCCAACTATCTTAACAATTACTTTTCATGTTTTTTCCCATTTGAGACGAAAATGATGTGAAAGAGTAAGTACCAATGTCTGTTTGACAGTGACCTATAACAAAAATATTATTTTCTTTAAACTGCCTGCTCCATCATAGATGATTTTTTATTATGTCATGCAAAGATAATTTGTCCATGCCACTTACCATTATGTATTGTTTCCTCTCTTACTTCGCCACCTGAGTGTGAGCATGTGACTCGTGGTCCACTACAGACAAGTTTGTACAGGCTTGTGACGTGTAAGAATAAGCTAAAACCTGGGTAATTTGGTTTTCCGCGTTAAATGTAACATGTGTCACTCACTGTTATTTTTATTTCTTATGCCTTTCTCAGCCCTGACGTCTACACAGGGAGCAGCAAAGGAGGAAGAGCCGGACTCCGTGTTCCTTCATTACATCCAGGGCTACACTTTGACCACTAAAAAGAAATGCTCACATTCCACTCCCAGTACAAGATGGAGAGCAGACTAGGTGAACTACTTTCTATTCTTCTGTTTTTAGAGACTCAACTTCCTGCACTACATCCAGGGTGATCATGACGAGAAAAGACAATCGCAGATGAGAAGGGTGGCTGACCACAGGACCGGCTGGAGAGCTGTGGGCATCCACGGTTCAGTGGAGTAAGTGAGGAAGTAGCTTGTTGCTAACACTCAGAGACATAAAGAGCAAACATATAATATTTCTCATAGCTAACCTCCCTCAACATATTTCATTTATCCAACACTAAGATGAAGCCTGTGAATGTCTCTATATTACAATAACATCAGCGACCGGCTGATAATGGTAATATAGAGAGGATTTATTTTGAACATCAACACTCTGGATATGAAATATTGCAGCAGCAGACAAAGGAAAATACATGTTGTGTTGCATTCCCGTTGCATTTCCTTGCCAAATAGAAAGAGGTAAAACACTCCTCTTGTTTTTAGGGCAGAAGTCCTGTTGTATCCTTTGGAAATCCTCGTGCTCCTGAGAGTGGATGTGAACAGAACCGCACGGAATCGTCCACTCCAGCTCACTGCTTAGCTGAAGAATTCAATAAAATACTTCTCATGGAACTCTCTTTTGTATTGGAAGATTTCTTTGGTTCAACCTCATGTTCATGTGAAGCTTTTGAAATAGTGCATCGGTTGCAGGTGTCATGAAATGCATCGTAGTTTAAGTGGCCTTAAACCAGTTTTGCATCTTTCAACAAGCAGGCACACAGAGTCCTGTAGATTACTCTGTAAAACATGGAATTTAAATGAGTCCATGTACAGATTAAAGCCCTGCCACATATCACACAGTTGAACCATCAAAGGGCAGGGAAGTAAGAAGATAGACTTCCAGAATAATACGTATTTCATGAGGTAATTAAGCTTTAAGTTGGGTCTGCAAAACGGAAATCCTGCTCCACAAGCAAATGAAAAGTTTACGGTTGTGATGATCATCAAAGACAACAATTGGATGGATGTTATAATGAAATGCTATTCTTAAATGCAATTTTGCAATGAAAAGTTCAGTCTGAAGGTGGCACCAGAGGCACCTCTATGTTTTTACAAAATTCAAAGGTTTATCTGCTCTGGGTCTGAGCTTAATCGGTTTCAAACAATGCTGAGAGCACTAATCAGTCCAGTGTTAGTTTTCCAAAATATATATATATATATATATAATATATTCCTAAACATTTATACAACATTTTACTTGAGACAACAAGACATTTCCTAATGCTTCTTCCTCATCTAATTGAGCTCATCAGAACAGGTGATGATGATGTTTCATTATACAGCAGCAGGATGTGACAACAAGTAGGAATTCAAGTGATTGTACATGGAGAATCTAACCACTGCATGCGCCTCTTGTACTGGAAACAATGCAGCCTCAATAAACATACGCTCTCCCTTTTGTATTGGATGAAGTGTGTTCTTCATTAACTGCATTGGTATCATGAAAAAGGATCAAATGAAAACCAAAAGGATTAGTTTATTTTCCACAGGATACTTCAGAAACAGATAATTGTGTAAAGAATCTATAATGCTGGATAAATGCCTATCAATCATCTCACTGTGGCCGTTTCCACAGCAACCACAGAAATATTAATTAAACATTAAAATAAGTGCCTGTGCATTTACATTTTTTTAATTCGGTTTTTGCAATCACAAGTCACTAATACCATTAATTATTTTCTCAATTTTTAAGATTCACAATGTGATCAGTAACGTCTAGAAACCACAGCTAAATCAATAAGGACAATAGAGGAGCATTAGAAAGTGACCCACATGAATGAGTAAAGTGTGACATGGTTTATCACCCTAGATGGTCTACGATGTCACACTGCATGTTTTTGCTCCCACACACAACTCAGATATCATCAAAACTACCCCAACAAAAAGCACTTACTGCATAGATAAAGTTAGTGTGTTGTAAGAGAAATCCTGAAGACCAAATTTGGACGGAGATAGAATAATTGCACTTAATGTGATCCCATCTGATTGTAACCACTAAGGCAACCCAAAAGAGAAGTGTGTTGGAAATTAGTAGGTCAAGCCCTTGTGAGATATCAAACGTATTTATTCCTAAACGAGAATAGGAAAAGGTAAATCAACAATCCAAGACATGAGTACAGACAGAAGTCAAATGACTACAATTCAGCTGAAATGGGAAAGATTGTTCCTTCTCCCTCAGAGGAGCAGGAAGATCTGACAAAGCTCCAAGAGAAGAAGAGGAGTTTTATACACTTGAGAGAGGAGCCTGTGTTGTCACAGCCCAGCCCCCCCCTCTGCATAAGGACTGTTAAGATAAGAACTGATTTTCCCGAAGGGAAGGGTGCACCTCAGCTCCTCCTTAACGGCACTCTTTCAAACATTATAAACAAACAGAATAACGAACAAGATAAGGATCGGTCAGGGCCCTTAAGGGTATCATCTACTAAGACCAGATGCCCTGAGGTCAGGTCACAAGTCTCACAAAAGTTCACAACTGCAGTTACTCAGAGACTCACCCAATTTCTCCCCTGACAAGAAGCACTTATGAACACAATCATCACCAGTAGCTCTATTTGAAGTTATCTGAGAATGTTGCTCAAAAAATGTTTTCTTCTTCTATGCTGTTGCTTTTCCTGGTGATGGTAGCCAGCCTGTTCTCAGCCGGATGAGACAGTCTTCCCAAAACACATCTGAAATAATAAACTCATCGCAGGGTCCTCAAGCCTTCCATGTTGACTGTGAGACACACGCACTTCAAACCACATCTTGAGAAGACGGTGTTAAACCGCCTCAGCCACCGTACGTTCGTTACTAAGCAACACAGACGCGCGAACACACGACAGTTGGAGGCTTTTGATACAACTGCTCAGTGCAAGTAAAGGATGTGGCGGCAGATAGAAGATAAAAACTAAATGAATTCATTGCATTGGTTTTCATAAACAAAGGGAGCTTTACACAGTCATAAGAGCTGAAGATTTGGTGACTTTAGATGTGTGACATTTTATGCTGTCTTTATTTAGATGTTTACAATAGGCATTTACATTAGGAAGGTTTGAAGGTTAGTTGTAGCAACTGTCAAATTGTATAAGTGAATGGATAAGATAGTCAAGTGAGGTAATTGGTTTGGGCGCAGGCCTCAAATATTTTCATGATGTTTGATCAGTCACTTCCGAAATATTTTTTTATCGATCATGTTCGTGAAACCAGGTTTGCTATGTGTTAAAAGCCGAATCCTTTCATGTAATGATTTTTACATGTCATTTATTTAGCTCACGCAAACACTTATCCATCTGTTCCTGGCCCGGCCCCTTCGTCAAATTTTAGAATCCATTGTGGAAGAATGAAACAATAGTACTTTTGAGTAAAATACACACAAATCGCTCCTATAGCAAATTACCGTACAAAGTAACATAGCCGACTCGAATATGCAGTTTATTTTCAAAAATGTTAGGCATAAAATGTATGTTGACTGTGTATTTTTATCTGTGTGGTCATCAGTTTCACATTGTCATCCTCTGGTGGCTTTTGTGTGACATTACAAAACTAAAACCTATTAAGCAAAGCCAATTCATCTTGCAAATTGTAACCCAACTAGCAAAGACTGCTGTAGCTAATTGTTAAAGTTGCAAAATCATGCAGTTTGAAAAAATATTATTCCTTGATATCTCTTCTAGTGCATGCCAAATTAACACCTCTGTGGATTATTGTGCAGCTCATGAAGCTTCTTTTTTGGATTTTAGAAGACATATATATTTTATTAAAGTAGTTGAAGCCAGTTTTGAAATCAGTCCATTGAGATGACTACTGTATTTTCTCTTACCTCTTTTTCATCCCTATTCCTTTTGTACTAAGGAAGCTGTCTCAGGTAGTGCCAGTAAGAGTGCAAATCAGGACTCAGGATTACTTCATGCATTTAGTGGATTTACGTATGCCAGCTACGGTGTCGTTCTGTCAGTCGGTCTGTCCACGTTTTTGGTTCGACTGTAATTTCTCAACAATTAAAGAATAAATTATATGGAAGTCTGGTTTGGATATCTGTGGTCTCCATATGTTAAATCCAACTAAGATTCCAACTGAGACTGATTTTTAATCTGGGGAGGTTGACACTAGTGGTTTTTAGTGAAATATTTTTAAACTATTGTTCCCCTCAAGATGATCACATTCGTAAACCTTCTTTTCATCTAGATATTTTTTTAGAGCCCTTAGCCTCAGCTATATTTTATGTTAAAAGTCTTAGGATCGGGTGTTGAGGTGGAGGTGAGGACCGGAAGGAGGGAGACGCACTCGCAGTGTTCCAAAACAAAAGACTTTAATTCTCAACAGTCAAACGCAAAACTCCACGTGGGGCAAAACACGGCTCAGGCCAGGAACACAGACTCCAACAAAGACACCTAACATGAGCCAATGACGCGACACTCAACGACAGATTCACAGGACTTAAATACACAAGGGAGGTGCAGGTGATTGGAAACAGGTGGAATCACTCAGACAATCACAAGGGGAGACAGGACAAGGCAGGAAGTGAAGTTAACCCAGGGAGACCAGAAACATCAGACTACAAAATAAAACAGGAAAAGAGACCAAACCGTGACAAAAAGCTTATTGGCAAATGCTTGCATGCTAAGATGCTAAGATGCTAAGATAAAATTGATAATAATTGAAGATCCCCATGTTCACTGTTGCCATTTAGCTCAACACTATCATTATTGCAGTCTCACAGAGTTAATAGAATCGTATTTCTTTCACATTTAAAATAAATCCAGGAGCCAAAAACATTTGGAGGTTTTAAAATTACTTGAAAATCTTCATCAAAATTCAGATTTGACAAACATAATGACAGATTTCATCCATATGTCTGTGCCAGTCCTAACTACAAACGATAGCAATAAACCTGAGCATGTCCTAACTAAGCCATAAACCTGAGCCGAGCCAGCCCTAACTATCAATCTGCAGAGCCATAACAATAAACCAGAGCTAACTAGAAACGTGCAGTTTTTGGTGTGCTGAGAAGAGGATAATTATTTCTGTCAAGTGTCAATACCTTTTGGTCGTATTACACATACAGGGGTTTTATTTTAAATGATTCCTCTGCCTTTTTAAATTATTTCCATTAACTGGGGAGGTGGAGGCCACTGCATGCACACAGACAACCCATCATTGAACATCAGACCGTATAAAAGCAGAAAACACTGTAATAAATTCAAAAGGTTTTTAGATGAAGAGGCTCTGTCCTTCGGCCCGCTTCAGTGGAGCGTTTTTTACGCACTAATCCGCTCTGATAACAGCGGCGGGTCGTGTCGTCTGCTGGACCTGAGAGCATCTCAAATGTGGCCCATCTCAGCTGCATCAAGCCAGCGTGGCTAGAAAGTTAAGACAGGAAGCAAAGAGATGAGGGTTTTCATAATAAAATATGCAATAAACCAATTATATACATGGCGTTGGTATCCATCCTTCCATCGACTGAAAATAAATTGATAAATCAAAATATGTGCACCAGCACATCCTGGGAAATACTCAATAGCTACTTATTTCTAACTTATTTTCACGTCCATGGTGTTTTTATTATTATTTTATTATTTATATTTTACCAGTCTCCCGTGTTTAATGCATTAGGAAACGGGTCTGCTTAGTTTGTGTGCAACATAAACTAAATGATAATCTACGCGAGAGACCCGGGCTTTGTGGGCTACTCGGTGCATTCTTCCGACTGGGAACACCGATTTCTGAACATTCCGCCCCCTCCCGCCCCTCCTCTCTCCCCCCTCCCCCCCTCCCAAAGCCGCCGTCGCACCTTCAGCTGTGTTTTCCTGCAAGCTTGCTGCAAAACGGGGAGCGGGTTGCATTTTGCGTCGCAGGCTTTTAAGTGTACGACCCGGCAGAGTTCCTGACGAACAGTGATGCTCCACATCCACAGCGAGCCGTGTTTGTTGTTGCTGGCGGAACGAGGCAGAAGCTGGAGAGTCGCCACAGACGCGCTGGGCTCCGGCCAAACAGCACCGCATTTGAATCACCTCATTCGATGCCCGGAATTTGCATTGAATTGAATTTGCTGCATCGTTGATCTGCGGTTTTTTAATTAATTTATTTTTTGGGGACTTTTTAATATATATAAAAACGTATTTTTTTAAAGTGCATGGTGGGAAAAAATGCAGCTTGTTTGAGAGCATACCCCCCCTCCACCTCCAGATATCCGTCGCTGCCATGACAGGCAGAGGTCTCCTCTCGACCGCGGCTCGGCCGGCTGGAGAAGATTGATTTAGGGACGATCGGGGTCGCGACTGCGGATGTCATTGTGTCGGTTCGGAGCCCCGTGAACAGCATCCGTGCAAACGCACCGCGATTCTCACTCAGGGAAAAAGAGGAGAGAGTAAAACAACATGTCCTCTCGCTCTGCATTGCCGTCTGGGAACGACAGGAGTACCGGAGACCACGTAAGTGCAACTGCAGCATTTGGCCTCTCTGTTCGTGTGCATGCAAAGGGAAAAAGGTGCGTTGAAGACCTCCTAATATATGTGGCCCTTTGGCATTCATTCACTGGGATTGTTCACAGTGTAGGCGTCGGACGTGTGTGTGTGTGTGTGTGTGTGTGGAGAAGGGGGGTGGGGGTCATCATGGATGCTGCCGTATGTTCCTCATTGACAGAAAGGACTCTGGATGTAATATTGGATGAATCATTTTAGCAGAGCAGGCTCTTTTGCGTTTAGCTTTTTTTCTTTCTTTTTCACAAAAGAAAGGGGGCTAACCTTGAGTGTCTGCGCCGGAAAGAGCCGATGTCGAGCCAGGCAGCCCGGTATCCATCCATCCATCCATCCATCCGATAACACAGCGGAATGTGCGCAGGAAGCCTAAAAAACCGCGTCACCTCTTATTATAAGGCGGTAGAGAGATAGTGATGTCACATTAGACTCCTTGCTGCGTCGCCTCTTGTGTGTGTGTGTGTTTGTGTGTGTGTGTGTGTACGTGTTTTGTTCCTGCGTGTATTCCCCAGAAATTGGATGGGTGGGACGTGAGCGCAGAAGGCCACAATACATGTTTGTGGGATCTCCGGGTTTTGTTCGCCTGAATTGAAGGGGGATTACTGCGTAAAATGATGTGCAGTCCGTCGCTGCGCAGCCTACAAAGCGCCCAACCCCAGAGCCAGTGGGTGTCAGACAGCGCCATACATCCAGTACAGTGGAGAACACAAGCGGCCTCGACTAAAGACAGTGGTGAGCGGGATGTATTCATAATCGAGTCTGCACACTCTCTGTGTGTATCCAATGCATCCTGCATCAAAATGGTGACATAACTGATTGGCGTTGCATTAACGCATTTCTCTGCCTATACTTCTGGCAAAGTCCCCCCTCCCCACACCCTCCATCATCTCTTTGTTAGGAGAGCACTAGAGGGGTTGTTAAGCGTGTAAGTGTGTGTGTGTCTGTGTATGAAACTGGATGTGCAAGCGTGTGAGTTTACAATGTTTTGTGAGTGCAAAATAGATTACGAACAGTTAAAATGGATCGGGATCCTGCTGTTGTACCCTCCACAATCAAGAAACTGTGACAGATGAGTGGACGGAGAGGCGGGTGGGGTGAAACTTGTGTTGCCACGTTGGCACCGGCGAGGCCCTATAGGTTTGATGCAAGTCTGTGCTGTAGAATCGTTGGAGCTAATGGACACCAGCCCCCCTTGCTGTTGGTTGGGTGCTGCTGGCCAATTCAGCTTTTAGAAAGACATGGATAAAGATGGAGCATGAGAATCGGGTAGGAAGGAGTATTTGAAGTTAGAACGTGAGGCTGTGTGTTTGTGCAAAGCTGAGAGCAAGATGACACGCTGGGGGTGGCGGGGTGGGGTGGGGGGTGGGGGGGGGAGTGGCAGTGACTGGCCAGGGACCACTGTGCCAGCATCTGCTCCCTGTCCCTTTCCCTCTTCACCCTTTCATTCGCCTTTTTTCCAATTTTATATATAGTGTTTTCTCCATCTCCTGGCATTGCTTTGGTTTTCTTCCACCCCCCATCATCATCATTATCGTCGTCGTTGTCATCATCATCATCAGCATCATTATTTCCCCTCTGTATCCTTCCGGGTCACATGACAAGAAGCTGCTTCACACTGCGATGCATCCGACTTTGTTTGCGTAAAAAGCACGCGTTGTTGTCGTCCCTTTTGTCTTCTGCTCGGCTTCCTCCCTGAACATTGTCTGTGACTCAGGCTTCGGAACCGTTATTAATCAAGTTGGTAACATGCGGCAGCGGCTAACTGGGCTATGAACGCTCCAGGTCTACTTCAGGGTGCAGCAGAAAGCATTACCTTTTCGCTCTGTCGTATCCGATTAAGACATCTTCCGGAGGTCAAGTAGCAGCGGCCCTCACCCCTCCCGGACCTTTGCCGTAGGCCTTTAATGTTCTCACAAAGACAAAACTAGTAGAAATCATTTCTTTATATTTTTACGTTCTGGGAAATTATTCCCTTATCTTTTTCAACAACATGCCTCAATAGAGGCAATAGAGATGGCTTAATTAGGTTAAGTTGGGGTCAATACATTTCTAAATAATATATAATGACTCAATATGTGCTCTACCAAACGGTGGTGCAGAATGTTTTAAAACTGTTCTTTGATGAGCAGAGTTCATAACTATCTGATCATGTAGCTTCTGGAGACCACCGGCGCTCCGTGGGGACAGGCATTTATAATATGTTAAATACAGGACTAGATAACATCTTTTATTTTCAATGTTTTTTGATATTGCCATATTTTCCAAGAACCTGTCCTTAAATCTGTGATGGTTACTTATCAAAATCTAATTGGCTAAACATTTTGTGTGAACGCACCAGAAGTCCAGCTTATAATATAGATATTTTGTGGTATATTTGGTTATGGTGCACGTTGAGGGACCACTCCTTCTCTCCTCTGTTTTGAACATCGCCCACACGCTTTTATGATTTTTCTTCCAGCATGTTTCGCTGGGGGCCAGCCGCTCCGATAAGGCCACCAGCCAGTCCAGCCGCTCTCTGGGCGCCCGCTGCAGGAACTCCATCGCTTCCTGCTCCGACGAGCAGCCGCACATCGGCAACTACCGCCTGCTGAAGACCATTGGCAAAGGAAACTTTGCTAAGGTCAAGCTGGCCCGCCACATTCTGACGGGGAAGGAGGTGAGCATGGAAGGGTCGTCACAGTTGGGGGCCTTGGTAGGAGCGAGGAAAGAGATGGATGGGTTGTTAATGGATGAGTGCGTGGGGGCAAAAGACAAAGTAAGCTGATGTTACTGGTCATAAAGATGAGACTTGGTTGAGTGTTGAACTCCACTAAGTCACATCTGAGTGACTAGTAGCAGTACCCACAGCTGTGCAAACATGCCCCATATTTTTCTCACAAGCCAACCACAGCAGCCTGGGCTTTTTTTAGGATTGGGTCCTTAAAGAGACGGGCGCTAATACATAGCGTTTCAGTCTTAAAGTGAATCCAGCTATATAGTAGACCTGCTACATCAATCTTCTATAACATACGTTTTTCTGGTGAACACTGCTTTTTAAGTATCAAGCTGTTGGATTGACTCAGGAAAAATTATTTCAACTCTTATTTTTTTTATGTTGTAAAATCACATAAAAAAAATACAAACACTGGAAATCTTTTACAAACTGGCAACTGGAGTTGTTCCGATTCCGATACCAGTATCGGAAATGCCTCCGATACTGCCGAAAATGCTGGCATCTATATCAGCGAGTACTGGAGTCCAGGCACTGATTCGATACCACAGTACTTTAATAGAATTGGGAATCCATTTACTGGTTAGCTCCATTGACTTTAAAAAAACTTGCGCTGTGCTGCCATCAGCAGCTGCTGTTTTAGAGGGGCGAAGAAGACGTTAGCTCAGGAGCTAACGTCAGCGAGATCCGGCGTTTTGCTAACGTTAGCGAGATCCGGCGTTTTGCTAACATGAACCGGGTTTGTGGAACCTGACGTTATGGCAGGAGAAGTTTCGTCACAGACGGTAGACGGACCTAGCTAACGCTATCCGGGCAC
Organism: Apeltes quadracus; assembly: GCA_021346845.1. Lineage (NCBI taxonomy): Eukaryota > Metazoa > Chordata > Actinopteri > Perciformes > Gasterosteidae > Apeltes > Apeltes quadracus. The sequence continues at coordinate 2,144,250 of CM037916.1, read as the reverse complement.
TCGTCTCGGGCAACTTTCGCTGTACCGAACAACACATTAGATTTGAACTGTTATTGGTAGGGGCTGTAGTCAACCAAAGAAATGCTTAGTCGACCAAAGTCTTGACCTGCGCAACGATTAATCGACTAAACCAGCGGTCCCCAACCACATTCCTAACCGGGCCGTAGCCTACGACATGAGTTAAAAAAAATGCATGCAAACTAAATGAACGGCCCGCGGACGAGTACCGAATGCGGCAGGCGGGCCGTTTAACTCACCCGGAGGATTCACCGTTCGGATCAGCTGTAACCGCCGCGGAGACGTAACGGGCTCCGACGGCGAGAGGAAGCTCTTCGCCACGGTTCCCGAGTGTTCTGCGCGGTGCGCTAAACTGTGGCACTGTTACAAAACAGTCCTAAATTAAAGCATTTAAAGTTGGGGACAAAACATAGGCTGATTATATTTAGATTACAGTAATATATAACTGCTTATAAAGGAATAAATATCAAGGAGTAAATCAATGATATTGTCTTTATTGGTGGAAAAAAAGAAGAAAAAAAAACTGGTCGACCAATGAGAATGTCAGTCGACCAAGACGGCATCGGACCGATTAGTTGACTAAACGACTAAAGCTGACAGCCCTAGTTACGGGTCTGCTTACCCGGGTCGTAACCGCTACTGTAAACGGCCGTTGGTCTCGGTGCTGCTTATCCGTCATTTGCGTCATCAGGAGCTAACTTTAGTGCATCATGTCAGCAGTTTGGCAGTACTTTTCAGTGGCTTTTCCCACCAGTAAGACGGCGACAAGCAAAAAAGAAATTTCGAGGGGTGGCACGAGTGTTGCAAATTTCAACACTAGCAACTTAATCAAACATCTGAAGACGCGTCACGCTAAAGAGCACAACGAATTTACCAAAGTTAAGGGGACACTGGTATCGGTACTCGGTATCAGCCGATACCCACAGGACGTGTATCGGAATCGATATCGGGAGGGAAAAAATGGTATCGGAACATCTCTACTGGCAACTTAAAATTGATTTTATAGATTACTCAAGAAGAGTAAAATCATCATAAGGTCATTAGTAGCAATTTATTGACAGCAGTGGACGGACATAGATGTTATTTATGCTACACTGATATATTGTACAATAGGTAGTAAATAATATCAGTATAAATGAAGGTTTTAATAGTGTTTTGTTTACTTCTCATCAAAATCTTGCTTGACATCTCTTCCAGGTTGCAATAAAAATCATTGACAAAACTCAGTTGAACCCAACCAGCTTACAAAAGGTGAGTTTTCTGTCTTTTATTCCGACGGGTTGTTTATTGAAGGCTGTCCTCAGGTACAAAAAGTGAAACATTCACGCTACACCATCTCATACAATCGGCCCTCTTCTGCAGCAGCCAGGCATCAGAAATGTGGAGGGTTTTTCAGTCCCATTTATGTGATTCAACAAAATAGGCGATACGCCTTTAGGGACTCTGCAAGGTTCAGGTTCATCCTCAGCTGTTCCCTCCACAAAAGGGGGCAGGAACGAGAGAGCAGCTGATGTAGAGGGAGAGCGGGCTAGTGGGATGTGATGCTGTCTGGCAGGTGCTAGGAACTGGGTCGGAGACCTCTGCTCTAGAGATCAGCTCTCGCGTTCTCTCTCTGGGGCTGAGAGGGATGTGGGGGGAGGAAGCAATTCATTTTGGAAAACTCCGGTCAACTAACTCATCGTTTTTTGTGTATGTGTGTGTATTTCTATTACTTGTATTTGAAATATGTATTTCAAATACAAGTAATAAATACTCAACACATTTGCTACACATTTAATACATATTTCAAATATGCAACAAACTATTTTGTCATTTTGATCTGATAGGGGCAATAAAAAAATCGAATGTAATGTTGTAACAAAATACTTTAGAGTGGAGTCATTCTTTATTTAAAGTACTCAAAATACTTTCCCCATGAATCAAAAATCAGTTCACAAGATTCAGTCTTCAGATCCTCATGTTCAACAGATTGTCTGTCAAGGTAAATATTAATCTGAGTGTTACAGATGTCAATCAGATTGATGTATTATTTATTTCTGGCTTTGGCTACAAATATTGTACATACAGTGTGATGGTTCTAATGTCAACCTAGTGATTGATGCTAATGGTGCTAGCATCCTATCTAGGCAAGGCTAGCGTTTAGAAGAAAAAGAAAGGATCCCTTTATTAATCCCCTTGGTGAAACTGCATTTAACTAATCCCACGAAGTGGGAGCAGTGTGCTGCCGGCAACGAGTTAATTAACCAGTTAATAAGTAGCTAGCTATAGGAAGAGTGAGGTTGGGAGCTTGTATATTTATGATAATCTTATGAAGAGTTCTTTGACCATGTAATGTTGCTCTGTATTACAAGTTATGCTGTATCTTCCCCATATCAATTACTGGCAAAAAATGTAGTTCACAGTTAGCAAGTCTATGACAGTAGAGAGCAGGTCCATTTGATAAAAAACTAACATTAAATATCCATTATTATTTTATTTAAAAGGCATATTGTATTTTAGTTTATGAGCTGTTAAGTCCCATTAATAAAAACAAATATATATAAATAATAAAAGTTGTAGTCTTTAAATAGCTTTGCTGTCACTGTGTGGGTTTAGTTCCTGTTTTAGTTTCCTGGCCGTGAGTAAAATTCACCTTGTGTATATTCCCCTGTGAGTGTGATGGTCTGCCGTCTCCCTGGTTATTTCCTCCTGTGTCCAATCGGCGGCACCGTCCCAGTGTATTAGGTCTTTTGTATGACAATACATTTAGATGTAATCCATAAAAGTGGATACTTATCAGGGGCATCCGCAGCATGGTGTGGACGCACATGTGATTCAGACACAGGAGCTGGAATGTTAGACATTTGGGAGAAAGATGGCCTGGACCGGTCGATATGAGGACCCACCATGTGCACTCTGAGGCTGAACACATGCTTATAACTAATAGAATCTTATAACTTGTATTTAAGCACAGAAAACCGATCAATCAAAGCTTATTTGTCCATTATGCAGCTTTGCTCTTCTTTCTGCCACAAGTGTGTCAGTCTCATCTTATTGGAATTATTATTATCATTTGACTTCTGTTTTTTGTTCAATTATCTTAACTCAATTGGTACATCGCTAGCCTTAATCGTGGGTTGTTACCAGTGCTGTAGTGGTAAAATTAGAGATGGCAAACTATGAATTTAGTGAACATACACACCTCGACGCGAATCGGTTTCTTTAAAAATCGGCTGATATCTGTGACTAATTAATCCATTCCGAACAGGTAGGCAGGCAGGCGAATCCGACAACGTGTACTATGTGTTTACATACTTCCTGGATGCTGATTGGCTTTGCCGCCGCAGCCGCAAGGCACTGATTGGAGGGTCACAGACCATACACCGCAGATGAAAATGATTCAGACTGTAGCTTTAATTTTTCAACAACAGGAAACGTAGTCTTAGGTGTTTTAAAATGAAAATCTGAAATTTATTTTGAATTATTCCAACGGAGAAATACAAGGCACCACTTCCAGGTGGGTAAACGCTATTTAGAGGTTTCCAAAATTCCAGAGGTGCGTAAACCTTTCACTGCAGCCCTGATTGTTACAGTATGAGCAAGGTCCTAGTGTACATATGTAATGAGTAATTAGTAAGTTCCCAAAGGCCCTTTGATCGCTGCCTTCTGTAATCCTGAGTCTTTGACTCATATTTCTTGTGCTTGTATCATGCACCATGCCTGCCTCGACTATTAGATGCTCTGCAGCAACTGTAATCCCAATTTGTATGTTATCCAGCCTGGTGCTTTTTTTTGGACCGGGAACCAGCTGTCGCTAGAGACAATTGAGGGGAGATAGGGAACTGCCTGAGAGGGGAATGCTGATTGGAGAGATCGCTCTCACTATTTGTCGTTGATGATAGCGGCGCTTCTATACATACCCGTGGGCTAGAGAAAATCCTCAACACTGAAGACATGAAAGAACCGACATTAGCATAATCCGGAGGGTAATGTATGTAAAGACAGGCGGGAAAGGGGAAGATGTATTGTATAGGGCAGGGTAAAAGAGAAGGAGGAAGAAAGAAATAGGGTCACCCGGAGGATTCACCGTTCGGATCAGCTGTAGCTGTAATAGGGTAAATAAGTCAAAATCCTAACATCCATTAAGAGGAAATCACAGGATATATTTGTATTTATTTTTCGATTTATACACCGACATTTCTAATGTTGGAGTACATCAATCATGAGACAGTTAGATATTTTATATACATATCTATATATAATACAATTTAAAACAATTTGTTTTAATCTTCTCTATTCTTGATATAAGTCAGCAGCCTTTATTGTCACAAAGCCTGTATGCCCCTCCCTGTCAGCTTTATCGGGGGATTGCTATTTATTTGCGGTCATTAGCGATGACCGGTGTCGAACATGTTGCCAGGGGATTGTGTATTGTTTTGACGGATCTGGCGGCTCAGCGCCTGCCGTTATGAGCACGTTGGAGGGAGAGGGGATTAATGGGCCGTCTGGATGATGAGATGGTTCAGCACTACGTATCCCAAGATTCCTTCTCAACACAGCTGGGAAAGAGCCTGGTCTTAATACCTAGGTTGCTATGGCAACAGTGACGTTCGGGGCACTGCTTGAGGAGAGGGCTACCGGAGAGGAATTGAATGAAGGAGGAGGGGATGGATGGGAAACAGGACATGGGGAGGTTTGAGGAAAGGGGATGTAAAGCTTTTTGCTATTTGCAGATTTTGTTGTATTGTTTTACCCCTGCTGATGTAGTTGACGACGTGGAGGAGAGGCTGGTTTTCAGAAATGTTCTTTTTGTTTAGGGAATGTACTGTTGTAAACATGAAACCTTGGGAGCTGGCTCCAATGGGATGCCCTGCTATGCTCTGACAAAGCGTACAAATCTGTCCACCGGAGGAGACATATCACATCGCATGGAGAGTAGACGTTTTTGGTAGCAGATTCATCCCATTTGCGTGTGTGCCATTTGTTGTTATTGTTTTTACTGTTTTTAACTTTAAAAGGGTTTCAATATTAGAGATATTGCAAGGAAAGTAAGAGAGAGGCAAGGAAATGTGTTATTTTTAGGACAACAAGTATAAATGTGTGTGCTTGTCCCGGTCCCCCCATCCCTCCAAAATCTTTTTGCGGGATCTCAGCAGCTGAATTGATTGCACATTTGTGTTTATAAAGACTTTATGACAAACAACCACAGCGCAGGATCCATTTCATTCTAACGGCCATTAAATCTATGGAGTGGTGTTTTGAAGTAGTTGCTTTCCACTGTGGCCATCATTCCTACGATGCTGTCGGACTCATAATGAACCGTTAAAAAATAATCAGAATCAATATATATAAATTATCTTTTCTTGTTAAACGCTCCAGTTATCAGAGTTTGCATGGCTTCATTTGGAGCCATAAATGCTTCATTCAACCTGTCTTCATAAACACATGGTAGGGGCCCTTTACAAAAGCCAGAAACGAATGTTGATGCTTTTGCATATCTGAACATAACATTTCCGAAAAGTTGTCTTGATTTTAGAAAATAGATTCACCCGGGTGTCCAGTCTGTCCATTGACAATAAGGGAAATGGACTTACTGTATTCTTTGTCCAGGTGAGCCGCTGCACCTTTGACAAGGAGCTTTTCATCTGTTTGCCTTGAATGAACTTATTCAGAGGACAAATGCTTTATTAGACTGAAAAATCTGCTAACATTCTGGTGATCTCATATTTAGTAGAATGAAGATGAGAGAGATTTCAAATGTTGTTGTTACAAGAAGAGCAAAATAATAATCATCACAAATGTTTTTCTTGCTGTTGAAATTAACAACCAAATTCTTACAATAAAAATAAACTATATGAATTTTCCCTATTTATTTTTTACTTGTAAATCTGATCTGGGACCTAAAGAAATGGCTATCAAGCCAGGGAAGGCAACGAACAAACGTGCGCTCTCTACAATGTCAAATCATTTCCCCAGGTTCCTAAACACTAAAGCCCAGATTCACAGCAATGTGGGAGACCGGAGTTGAGTTAAGAAAGTCTATGTGTAACAGCACGGTATTAAAGTTGTGTTTTTCTTCCCCCCACAGCTCTTTCGGGAAGTACGAATAATGAAAGGCTTAAATCACCCAAACATAGGTAAGGTACATACATGCATCTTACTCTGTTTGTGTGTCTGAGTGCTGCTGGGCCGTGTGTGTGTTTTGCTTTGTGTCTGAAAGCGCACGGACAGAAGTGTAATGCTTTGAGTAAACTTCAAATTGTTTTTTGGGCCACAGTGCAGCTGTTCGAGGTGATCGAGACTGATAAAACCCTTTACCTTATCATGGAGTACGCGAGTGGAGGTGGGTACATCGGCCGTCAATTCTGGGTAATACAATGTGTGCAAATGATGCAGAAGGTCACAAGTTCGGTGGAACTACAGCCTGTCTATACTCCCAACAGGGAATTCTCATGTGCGTGTTATCGTGATTGGATCAATTTAAACTTAGTTCTTCCATTTGGATGCAAGGGGGAAACACATTGGCTGAAAGGTAAAATTGCAAGAACAATACCTCAAATACATTTTGCAGGAATATCTTACTTGTTAATGAGGATAAGCACTGTTGAAACCAAAATGTGACATTCTGTTTCAGTGGTGTTTTACATTTAGTCACAGTGTGGGTTTGTTTCCTGTTTTATTTTGTATTTTCCTGCATCTCGTGTTCCTGGATTAACTTCACTTCCTGCCCTGGTGTGTTTTCCCTTGTAAGTGTAAATCCCTGGTTGTGTCCTGCTGAGTCCAATCACCCCACTGGTGTATCTAAACTAGGTGTGTCCTAGTCCGGAAAGAAACGACCAACACCATGGACTCAGCAGACTCATTTCCGGAGTACTGATTGGCCAGGCTAGACACGACAAGTGTGTTTTGACCAACTTTGTCTTTTGGCTGAGGAACTACCAACAGGCTTCCTCAAGATCAAAGACCTCCTCATCAGGAATGGGAGAGAGGGCAAGCAGCAAATCCCTGTTCCCGCTGAACCGCCAATTCTGGCACCCCAACTCCTGACAGGCCCCTAGACCACACTTGCGACGCCTGTCCCTCGAATCCTGATTCCGGCCCGTTGCCTGTTCTGCCAATTCCGACTCCCCCCGACTCCAGACCAGACACTGCAGATCCCGCCCCCTTAAGCTTGAGTCTGAATCTGCCGATACCAGCCACACCTAACCCCGGATCTGCTGATTCCGGCTACATGCCTCCTGTCATCAGTGCCCCCTGAGCCCGGTTCCTCGAGACCTGTTGTTGCACCCGAGTCTGGCTCCTATTGGAGGACGGCCTTGACTCGTTTCCCCGACCGCCGTCCAGGTGTCCTCTGGCGATTCACCGGCCGTCTGTTTCCCCTCCGGGCCTCCCGCCAATCAGTCTATTCCTGTGATCCCTCTGCCTTAACCTTGTGTGTCTTGGGGCCCGTATGTAATCCGCCCCCTTGTCTTATTTTTTACTTTCCTGCCTTTCGTGTGCCTTGGTTAACTTCACTTCCTTCCCTGTTGTGTTTCCCTTGTGAGTGTGAGGCTGGATTTGAATTTGCTTAGGAAGGTTCCCAACTGAGTGACTAACTAAGTGAAATGGCCCGTAAGTAATGTAAAGTGTTCAAATTCTCTAATGCTAAGCAAAGGAGCTTCAGTGCTTCCCTACTTAGCTCTGTTAGCATAGAACTACTGGATCATCCTCTTTGAAAGGAAAAGAGATACCGAAAAGGGATACCGTCCAGCTGTCTTTTCCTAACTCCTCATGAATTGACCCAGTGACGTTTTCCACAGAGGTCAATGAATAGTGTTTAGGAATAGACGTTAGAAGGTCATTTCGTTTGACAATTTGAATCCAGCCTGATTGTGTGTCGTGTCCCTGATTGTTTCCTGCTGTGTCCAGCCACCTACAGCTACCAAGTTTATTTAAACCAGGGGTGTAATGGTGCTTTCCAGTTGTCTCGTAAGTCCGCCGCCCTAGTTGGAACGTGACGTCATTGCCTGGCTCGTACCACTTGTAGTGTTCCAAATGCGTCTTGCTTCGGGAGGAGATGGAAAGAACATGGACGCCATCAGTGCAGCAATGCTGGACGTTTTCGACAGAATACTATAGTAATCTTATACCCCTTTTCCACCAACAAGAACCAGGTGCTGGTTTGGAGCCAGAGCTAGTGCCGAGTTGGTTCAACTGAGGGGCCTCCAAAGAACCGGTTGCTTTTCCACAAGCTAAAGAGCCAGCGCAGAGCCAGGTCCTACGTCACTGTTAAGCGGAGGGGTGGGGGGGGAGTAGTTTATATTTCCTAGTGGTACGGGCCGGGCTGGCCGGGCATATATGCGCCGTTAGCAGTTAAATAGCAGTTGAGAGCGTACAGTTTTCTTTCCGGTACGCCGTACCGGACAGTACCGGCTTACTTTCACCTCCGTTGTTACGTCTCATCTTTTCCCGCAACGTTAGCGCGGCGGCCCCAAACACAAACGCATCATCAACAATGGCAGACGTTGCTTTGCTTTGATGTTCGTGGCTTTGCGGACCTACATCGGCATCCAAACACGGCGGATCCAACGTGTTTGCGCGGCTCGTCTTTATTCGTAGACGGAGAGTTTTAAAAATGGCGGTCACAAGTTTCTCTCGTCTCACGGTAACCCCCCCCCCAGCCGCTGACGTAAGCGGTTCTTACTTCTAGCCCAGCAATGATATGGTGCTACTTAAGCACCACTTAAAAACCACAAAGCTGGTGCTTTCGTGGTGGAAAACCAAAGAACCGAGTTGGAACTAGGCTCTGGCTCCGAACTAGCACCAGCTCTGCTTTGGTGGAAAAGGGGTATTAGAGGCATCTTATAGGAATACTATTGTATTGTTGGACATACTAGAGAAGTTATGAAGTTATAACAAGTGCAGTCACGTTTTTCTCGACCCACCAGGGGCTGTGGCAGGCTAGTTGTTGTTATCGTTAGCAACGTAGCCTTTTAGCAAACCAGTTCGAAAACAAAACGTTACATTTAGAGATGTTCCGATACCATTTTTTTCCTCCCGATACCGATTCCGATATACGTCCAGTGGGTATCGGCCGATACCGAGTACCGATACCAGTGTCCCCTTAAGTTTGATATATTTGTCGTGCTATTAAGCGTGACGCGTCTTCAGATGTTTGATTAAGTTGCTGTTGTTGAAATTTGCACTCGTGCCACCCCTCGAAATAGCTTCTTTGCACTTGTTGCATGTCGCCCGCTCCTGAGCTAACGTCCGCTCCTGAGCAAACCGTTAGCTCCTGACGTTAGCTGACGTCAGCTCCTGATCAAACTTTGAACAATTCTTCGCCCCTCTAAAACAGCAGCTGCTGATGGCAGCACAGCGCAACTTTTTTTAAAGCGGCGAGGAAGAAAGTACGTGTTATCGAATCGAAGTCTGGACTCCAGTACTCGTTAAAACGACCAATGTAGTACAAATAATGAAAATGTGGGCGCAGACATCTTTGTTGTGCGAGTCGTACGTTCTTTCTGGTTCAGCTCGGTGTATTCTCAGTATCCCGAGTCGGACGGCTGATATGGCGACCTAAAGGGGGCGTGTCTGCGCAAAATGCCGCAAGAAAGCTGGGTAATTTACACTTTCCAACTCGGGCGGCGGATTTACGAGACAACTGGAAAGCAGCATATCTCCTTGTTGGTTCTCTGATGTTCCAGTACTCAGATATAGTGGAACTTTGTAGTCACCACTACACAACTGCAGACTCGCACACAATGTGTTTTGTGCGGTTTTATCATATCTTAATATAGTGTGGAAACAAACATTCTATGCAAATTAGTCCGGAATTGTATCACTGAGAATGACGCTACAAATAGAGAGCGGAGATCGTGCTGAATCCATTGATATCTTTTTTCTCACATGCTGTATTAAAAGTACAAAAACCACGAAGCCATCAGAGCGCATGAATCATAAATATCTCTTTGAAGGACATTTTGAAATTTTTTGTTTCTGCAGTGCAATATTACCACCCGCCAACTAGCATGACTCACACAACTTCTGGTTGCTTTGGAATGACTTTAGAGGATAGGATGATTGTGGATAGCTTGGGGTTCAGAATAGGTGTGGGGATATGTAGTTTTTTGTTCATAAAGGGCAATTATCTTTTTATTGAGGGGTGGGAATCAACAGATGCACCCAAAAAATAGGAACAGATGATAAATCAATTCAACTCCACCCACCCCACCATAGTAACTTTTGGCATTCTTCTTTTTCTTCCTCATTTCAAAAAGCTTTTCAGCCATTGATAAGTTCTGTGCCTCTAACATTCATGAGTATTGATGAGCGAATGCTTATGTGGCGGCAACGGAAAAAATCTGAACATAAAATTAACCCATAAAATGAACCCATTGGTATAAATTGAAAAATGATATGCATGCCTGTTTAACGGTAGTGCATACACAATAAAGATTGAATAGTAGTGGGATGGACCTTTCCATTCAAATCAGCGTAGCAGGATGGCACCTCCACTTTGCTAACATTGGCGAATATTAGCCATATTAGTTGCATAACCACTAAGTGAATTGGATTGAGCAAGAATACATTTGCTTACGAGTTCAACTCGATAATGTTTCACATTGAACCGAATCTTCCCAAAATGTCAAGTTATTTTTTTATGTCTGTTTTATATTCTCTAATGCAAACAACAAAGTTTGCAGCTCGACAGCACTCGCACCTTTATGAATATAAATAACTGAAGTGATGTGATTGGAAATTGATTGTGTGCATCGCCAAAATATAATGAAATAGCCATGGTGCTTTTAGCTTCCTGAGCTGATCTGTCTCTGCTGCTCACAGGTGAAGTGTTTGACTACCTCGTGTCTAATGGGAGAATGAAGGAGGTTGAAGCCAGAGCCAAATTTCGACAGGTATGTTTACATTGCCTCTTTGATGCCCACATTGTACCGATACTCATTTCGTTGGCAACCCTTCAGCCTTGTCCTTCTCCTTGTGTTCACAGATTGTCTCCGCCGTTCACTACTGCCACACAAAGAAGATTGTCCACAGAGATTTGAAGGTGAGGCTCTGAATCCTTATTCTGGGCTGCTTATCGGAGAGCTGGTGGATTAGGGCCTGCCCAAGGCTGGGCATTTATTCCACTGATAGATTCATCTGAACCCAAAGTGATAATCTGGGACTAATCTTAATGTGTGTCTGTGTAAAGGGCCTTTCAGTATTTTAAGCGCACGGTGAGGCGATAGTGAGTGGAGAAGCTGGAAGAGTAAAAGGCTGCCAGGGCCTTCTTTAATAGATTATTACAGTCCTAAACATACACAGTGAAATATAAACAGATTGAGTCATTGTCAGTAGCGATGTGGTTGGACAACCCTCAACATCAGTGTCTCAATTGTATTCTTTTCTTCGTCAAAACTTCTTGTCTCCTCCTTCTTTCACATTCCTCCTTCTCTATACACTATTTTCTCTTACCCTCTGTCCGCCAAATTTGTAATCTCTGTTCCTTCTCTTAATTCTCTCTCTCCTGCTGTCCATCCATGCCTCCTCCTCTACTTCATTAAATGTGCAACTCAGGCGGAGAACCTTCTGCTGGACGCAGACGCCAACATCAAAATCGCCGACTTTGGCTTCAGCAACGAGTTCACGCTGGGCAACAAGCTAGACACGTTCTGCGGCTCGCCGCCCTATGCCGCCCCCGAGCTTTTCCAGGGCAAGAAGTATGACGGGCCCGAGGTGGACGTCTGGAGTCTCGGAGTCATCCTCTACACGTTGGTTAGCGGTTCGCTGCCCTTTGACGGGCAGAACCTGAAGGTAAGTGTGGTGGAAGATTCGGCTGTTCTGCATCTGTGTCTGACGTTTGCGCCGTGTCTCGACGGACTCGTTTCAATTCATGGTTCTAAAAGGCTTGAACGTGTTGCAAAGCAATTCACCGCCAGAACAATAGGCGGAGCAACGTTTTTTGACACCTAGACCTAGAGAGTGACATCTTTGTGTGTGGAAGTCTTAGTTTTGTTTATTTTTATTCATTTATTTTCAGCTTTTTTTCGCTGACATATTTGTCCCGTATTTTGTCCTCCCCTCGACCGGCAAATGTTTGCGGAGATCTCCCTCCGTAAATTGGAGGCCATCTGCGTGTCCTTATAGTCCACCAATGACGCGTTTTATAAGTGGTCAAATTTTCATATTTATTCCGCAAAAGCTCTTAAATCCGATTCACTCTTTCTCTTTAAAAATCGTCCTTTTTAAAAATGCCGTTATTATGCAATGAAACGGAAATGTGAGACTCCGGGAAGGTTGTAATTAGCAGACCAATCACAGCTTTGCAGGCTGATCGAAAATTGGTCGACGCACGCTAGAGGGGGTGAAAAGGAACGCAAGGGGCTCTTGCGTCTGCGTGTCCTTGAGTTTCTCTGAAATGCAGAAGCATAAACGAAGCTTAAGACTTTTATTGGTGGTTTTGGTCTTATAGTTCATAAAAATGTTTGTCCAGTATTTCATTTCATGCGCTTTTCTTTCTAATTAATTTCCACGCAAATTACAAGAGCTTCCCTGGTGGATAAAAGCTGTAGTGTATGTACGTGTGTATCTTGTCTGTCCACGCATAATCTCCCTTACTACTGGACCCATCAGCATAACATTTTAAGGTGGGGGCAAGCTTCACATAGTCTGTTTACGGTAGGCTTTTCTGCACTTTGGGGTGGTCAGATAAAGTTGGATGAAACATATGGGCTCTTGGCTTCTAGGTTTGAAATGTGGGCCAATACCGTTGTCTCTTTCGTTGTCTTTCTTGTTGCTCTCTAGTTATCACAAGAAATTAGTAGACTCCAATTTTTTTGGTGAACCGTGGTGGTAACCTTAAATATGTTTCACCTTAAACTGTTAGGAAATGTCAAAGACTCAGTAAATTAATGTAGAGATAATTATTTTTTATTGTTTAGAATAATATTTATATTAATCCGTTTTCCATACATACATTACATAGTTATTAATATTGACCATTTAACCTCTCATCATAATGTCACAACATTAACTGTCTCCATCTGCTGTAATGTTGTTGTGTAATAGAACCTGCTGCTTAAAAACAACAACAAAAATTGTGTTCTTATCCAAAATCAAGCAGATTGCAATAAGTGGCCCCCTAGAGCTAGAGAGACGTATGTGTATTTAACCTGTTTCATATTTGACTGTACCGCAGCGCTCTGCCTGCAGTAAGGGACCCTGGGAATTTAATGCCACAAATGCATCCTGTTCATATCAGATACATTTCTTTAGGTGTGTTTTCATTTAAATGTTCCATAGTTGGCGTTGGAATTTCCTTGTTTGAGTGAAAAATATGTGTGAAGCGATGCCTGGTGCTGACAATACAATAGTTGTGTAATGAGGTTCTGAGACAGCATAAAAGAAGTGGAAGAATTCGTACTAGGGCTGTCAAATGATTAACATTTTTAACCAAATTAATCCAAATTTTCCGTGGATTAATCATGATTAATCACCATTTGCAATTAGACCTGAATCCTAACCATTTTTTAAAGATAAATAACAGGACACAGATACATAATTTTCATATTATGTCTGTTTATTAACATCATGTCGGCGTCAGCTAACGCTGACATGATGCCATGCAACATACGCAAAGAAGCAATTTCGAAGGGTGGCACGAGTGTTGCAAATTTCAACACCAGCAACTTAATGGAACATCTGAAGACGCGTCACGCTAAAGAGCACGAACACTGGTATCGGTACTCGGGATTGGCCGATACCCACAGGACAGCGTTAGGGAAAAAATGTCTCTACCTGCCACATGTTTGCACAATTTGAGTCATCTGTTGCGTTTTTATGTGGAAAAAAACATCTCGCCTCTGGCTCCCAACGGTCATGAGTATCTATTGTGATGAGTACTGATTTATGCCTGCAGGTGGCAGTAATGTGTTGTGTATAAGACGAAGTTCATTTCCTAGACTAGAGGAAAAGGTATTTTCCGGACCTGAATAATTTGTCACACTGCGCATGTGTGAAATGCGCTAAAAAAATTGACGTAATCAACGACAAACTTCTAATTAACACCGTTAATGCGCTATTATTGACAGCCCTAATTCGTACATCACCAGGGGATCGGGAACTGCTGTTTTAAACCCATGATTTTGCCTTCATCTTGGATTGTGTTTTTTGCGCAACCTATGATTTATTTTCTCTTATACAATACCACTTTCTCCGTTATTGCAACAAAATAGAAATATAAGTTGATTTGGATTTAAATAGGACTCCTTCCTCACTGATCCAGCATGGTGTTACGGGCTGCTGGCAAAGCTTTGCCTCCACCACCCCAGACTTCACCCTATTTTAGTTCTGAATTTGTTTTGCAAAGCAAATGGTTGAAATGATTTAATGTTTACTTCTGGCTCACACCTGGATACCCAGGGGGAGTGGAGGTTGGGGTTTTTATGCATAGTGCTCCCGGTTTTGGTTTGGTAACTTTGCGGCTAATCCAGGTGGAATTTTAAGAGTGGCGCCACCAGGGCCCAATATAACTATTTCCATTTTGTTGGAATAAATCGATCAAAATCAACATGTTCCTCACTGAATTCCGAGTTGGCTTTGGAAGTGAAGGTGGCCGCCTTGGTTACAGAGTTGGAACCTGAAGAACTGAACTGTATGTCTAACATGTAATGAATCTGGTAAACAGGAGCTGAGGGAGCGCGTGCTGAGGGGAAAGTACCGCGTGCCCTTTTACATGTCCACAGACTGTGAGGGAATCCTTCGCCGATTCCTGGTCCTCAACCCCACCAAACGCTGCACCCTAGACGTGAGTACCCTCGAGCACATAAAAAGTAACTTTAAGTTGCTGGAAATTCAAACGCAACTGAAGCTTTTGTGTGTCTGTGTTTCTACAGCAAGTCATGAAGGACAAGTGGATAAATTCAGGGTACGAAGAGGATGACCTGAAGCCCCACATAGAACCCGTTGAAGACTTCAGCGATCCAGCTCGCATAGGTGAGTCAGCTAAAAGACCATAACAAACCTGGCCAATAGTTCGAGATGCGAGATCTTTCTATCACTGTCTCTTCTCCTGCCTTACATATATGGCGTTTTGTGTTCCCCAGAGGTGATGGTGGGGATGGGCTTCACATCCGGAGAAATCAAGGACTCTCTGCTCAATCAGAAATACAATGAAGTCACCGCTACCTACTTACTACTCGGCCGCAAAGGCGATGTGAGTTTTATGGATAAACATTACTATCATATAGTGCTTTTTAATTACTTATTATATTGTATTATTTAAATTATTTTCAACTTTTAATAAAAATGTTTTATATGTCGTCTGACAAACAGCAATACAAAACACTTTTCTTACATTAGAATGTCTGGAATGTATAATGCATTAATTCATGTAATTAATGTTATAAAATAGGAAAACATTTATAAAGCACCAATCGGTAAAAAGGAAATATCTGGGTTCAAACATGTCCCTGTACCGTTATAGGAGGCCAGTGAGGCTCGGACAGCTAGTAGCCTGTCCCTGGCAAGGGTTCGACCCAGCCCCATCACCAATGGGACCAACAAGCACTCCTCGGCCACGGGCTCGTCTTCGTCCTCCACCTCCTCCTCACATAGCAAGACCCAGCGCAGTGCCTCCACTTACCACAGACAGCGGCGGCACAGCGACTTCTGTGAGTCTCTTCTCTAACTTCCCTACCTTCATTTAAAAGGTCCCCTTGAAACACTGTCATAGGTTATGCAGAATATTCCTTACACCAGTCCCTGTGTGTCTGTGCTCTGCTGTTCTCCACAACAAAGGCGGGCCCTCCATGCCCGTCATGCACCCCAAACGGAGCCCCACCAGCACGGGCGAGCGTGAGCTGCGGGAGGGACGGATGCCATCGCGTAAAGCCAGTTGCAGTGTAATGGGGAGCCACAGCCTCCCTCCCTCCAGCCCAATGGTCAGCAGTGCCAACAACCCCAACAAGTCTGAAATCCCAGACCGTCGGAAAGACATGATCGCCACCACGGTAAGTAACAGATGTTCTCATTACGCTCAGAGAAAAAAAATGTATAATAAAGAAATCATTAAAAAAGGCAGTGCTCTAATTTCCGGGCAATCATTGCATTAAGACTTTTTGTACAGAAATAATCTGTGGTTATTATTAGTGTGAAGAGCTGTACGGACAGTAGTCCGCCAAAATAAAATATTTAGAAACACTGTCATTGGTAAAATATTAAAATATGAAAGGACATGTGGCAGTAGAAAATGTAATTCTGAAGCTGGTACTATATACATGTTTTCTAAATGGATATGACTTTTAGCTTTCACCCTAATCAATGTATTATGGCAGCCAAAGTGAGCAGCAGACTGCCACTACTGCAAGCAGTAGAAACAACGCTAAACTATACTATACAATATTATTGTATATAGCAAAAAAGACTTCTAAGATTCTGGATTTCTAAATATAGCCCTTCTCGACAATTGGCATCAGGGAATTTCAGAAGTTCTTCCTTTGGAAAAGTTGACCCACACCCTTCATGACAATGTCAAAGGATCAAGATATTGATATGGAAACCAGTCTTCGACTGGGTGGACCCCTCCAGGCTGGACTTTACCCTGCCAACTTAAAAAACACTTACATACTGATACTGACTCAACCAGATGAGACAATCGAAATGTACTGATGTCTGACTGGTGCTGTGCGAATGTGATATTATATGCTATGGTTGTTCTTATTATTCTTTTTTTCTGTTGTGTTTTTCTACTTTTCTACTAGTTCTAGAGTGCTGTCTTGTTAAGTTGTAAAATCAAAACCAACTTTAAAAAACAAAAAGAAGATTATAGCTTAGTGCTGTTGCCACGGTGAAATTATTTCCATTGGCTATAAAAGTGACTTAATATTGTGCCTTTTACCCTTTTTCTACTCTCTGCAGAATAACATACCTGGAAGCGCCATGACACGCAGGAATACGTATGTCTGCACTGACCGCCCAGGCGCTGACAGACACTCTCTTTTGCAGAACGGCAAAGACAACAGGTAGGTTTAAACATTGGTCAGTAAAAATCTTCAATAGTAATAGTCACCTGGTTTAACAGGTCAGTCTGTACGGTTTCTCTTTGGGTCTCTCCTGCATGGAACCACATTATCACAACATCAGAGATCCGTGTAATAACCTATATCAATAAATCATATTGATTTGAAAAGACTGAGTGCAAGACGAATACTCTAAATTCCAAATCCAAATTCCCTTCATCACACCGCTGACGAAGCTTTAAATAGTCTCGATCCCAGCATAGTGCAAAGACAATGGTCTACTGAGGTGTACTAAATTCAGTTCCTGATGCCAGTGCTTCAGGAAAGTCCAAAAGAAATCCATGAAAAAGTGGTGGTGAATGGTGAGTGCTGAATGGTGTTTGTTGGATAATATAAGTAAAAAGCAATACAATTGAGAATTTAAGTTACTCCATTTTATGAAACCAGATAATGTCAGACACAATGCGTGCGTTAGCGTAAGACCCAACTGTTCCTTTTTCTGTCCTGCAGCTCCCTGGGCCACCGCATCCCCCAAGCGTCTCCTTCCACGCTTAGCATTTCTGGCACAGGAGCTTCTGCCGCATCCTCGTCCTCCGACCGATGCCGCCTGACCCGAGGCTCCACCATCCGCAGCACCTTTCACGGGGGGCAGCTGAGGGATCGTGGGCCCCCGGTCTACTCAGCCCCACCCACCTCACCCACCTTGTCCCACCATGATGCCAGCCCCCTGCCCCACGCCCGCACCAGGGCAACCTCCAACCTCTTCACCAAGCTGACCTCCAAACTCACTCGCAGGTACATTAAGCTCATAGTCTGTGGGCTGTTATCAAGCTCCTCCGTTAGGGAGGGAATTCTGTGGCATTAGATTCCACATAGCTTATTACTGGTTACCAAATGTTGTATAGTCTTATGATAAAGGCAATAATCAGAATTGTTCAGATACCAGTATTGTAAATACATCCAATATAGCCTAAAATGTATCTTGTATTGGAGAGTAATTCTATGAACTGATCTCATAGCAGTTAAGATATAATTTATTGGCTCAGTTAAACACAAAAAATAACAACAACTTTGACTCGCTACCTAATCCGTACATCCTGGCTGATCGGTCGGTATTGCACATGTGCAAGCTTGATGATAGAGCTACCAGCTAGCATATGGTGGTTGTATTGTCTTTCACGATTGAGCTTTAAAGCCCCATCCAAGAAGACTAACAACAAAGCTGCTCATCAAAGTTCATCATGTGTGTTATCTTTTGAAATGTGGCATTTGGTGAGAAACTAGAATAAATTCAGTTTGAAATAGATTTTCAAAGCAATATAATATAGAATAGAATGATGACCTACAGTACACACACTAGGTCTAAGAAGTTTATATTACACCATTAAATCTTGTGTGTGATATGTGTCAGCTGCTAAAATGGAAACGCTGTCTTCTGAAGACAATACATAACAAATCAAGACACTCAAATATACAATTTTGAATTGTTTAGCATTGTTGTGAAGTTGAATCTTTCAGCTTACAGCCGGTAATCCAGCGACATAAGGATCCATGCTTATGAGAACATTGTATTCACTGCAGCCTTTTGGCAAGCTCTTCTATGACCCGGATTATCCTCCCCTCCCCTCTCTCTCCCATTCGTCATAATCACACATGTCTAATCTTATCAAACCTCAGCTTTATCCTCGCCAATCGGCTCGTTCGCTGCGCTCTTTTTCCTCCATTTGCTCTTCTGTGATTCAATTATATTCTCTCTTATTCCCCCGACCCCACCCCCTGCTCTCCCCCCTATTTCTCCATCTTTATCTTGTTGTGCTTTACCCCCACTGTCATGGGATCAGGGGAAACCTTGACCCGTCCAAGCGCCAGGGCTCAAACAAATCAGTCTCGGGTTGTACTCTTCCACAAGGATCAAAAACAGTTAGTAAGTTCCAAAGACTCTGGCTTCTTTCTCGTCTGCCTGACTTCACACCTACATCTATCTATGAATTCTGCTTGTCTGCATGACTATTAAGCATTTTCATCTGCATGGTTGGCGTGAAGGAAGAATACGTTGATTCTGGTTCCTAAACTTTTAGTTCTTATCACTGCTCTTGTCAGTACAGGCGGGCTTTAACAAGTTCTGGCTGTAATTGTACCTTCCAAGTATTCTCTTCACATAGTATGTGTGGTTGACAGGTTGAAGGTCATTACATGCTACTCCATGTGTTGTTTATAAGAATGGATGGGAATGCGCAGTGCCATGAACAGAGGTCAAATTACTGCATTCATATCTGCATGCTTTGAAACACGGAAATGTGCATTCAGGTAAGGTGAAGAAACACACATACTTCTTGTATGATACGCAGTAGGGCTACACAATTAATTCAATATGAATTAGTCAACATGTGTCTTCTGCATATGAAATTGAGCGTGGCTAAGGAAAGTGATTGATAAACAAAATTTCAACCCTGATTCTCAGAAAAAACCCTGTCAGAATATATGGGACTTTCGACGGCAAAATAATCGACCACAATCTGTCTACGTTGACTCCCGTTGGAATTAGTAGAATAAAGCGGACCGGGAAACTGCTGAACCCATAAGACATTGAGCTAGCCTCCTTTCTGACCTGCCTCTGTTAGTGTGTCCCTTACACCAGTGACTAGCTAATTTCAAGAGTAGAAGAGCAAGAAACCTTCTAATCTTTGTTTTAGAGAGCAGCTAGATGAAACTGATTTTTGACAAATCCTTGCACAGTAGCAGTAATGATGGCAACATGAAAGAGAAAACAGGTATCCATTAGTCAAATTGCAATTTTAGAAAAAGTTTTTGTTGCTAAAATTACTAAACAATTGCAATGATTAATATTGATATAAAAGATGGATGTTGGACTTCCTGGACTGCAGCCGTAATATCCATTACTGACTGGCATCTAATCTGAGAGTCATGTGTTGCTCGAGCTCTGACTCTCCCCTTTTGTCCCACAGGGTCCCAAATGAACCTGAGAGAATCAGGAGATTTGCGGTCTCAAGGTCAGTGCTCTGGTGCCAGCTGCAGGACAGCACTTTAGTAATGGATGTTTTCTTCTAGTTGAAAGCAAACCCGGTTCGGTGCCTAAACATATATTTCCCTCTCCCTCCCCCACCAACCCCACCACCCTAGTTGCCATGTACCTTGGTATCAAAAAGCGTCCGAGCCCCGGACCGTCGGACGTGGCTGGGATCTGAGAGGTGGTGTGAGGCGGGACCCTGCGGAGGTGGTTCTGGCCTTGCGGGAGGCGGCGCTCGGGTGTGGCTGCCTGGTCCACCACGCCGGCCCATTTTTGCTTTCCTGCACCCACGGCGTGGCAGGGGGCCACGTGGCTTTCGAGGCCGAGGTGTGTCACCTTTCCACGGGCACCTCGGAGACTTCCAACGGGGTGCGCTACACGCGACTCTGGGGGACGCCGCTAGCTTTTCGTGACATTGCCACCCAAATCTCCAAGGACCTTGAACTTTGAACAGAGAGACGAGTTGTTCGAGCACTCGCTGGTGTGTGAGCGAGTGTTGGAGGCGTGCGTGCAAAGGGAGGTGACGGTGAAAATAGTTGAAATAAACAATGGCAGTAAAGGGGCAAGCGGCTGGACCTAAAACAAAAGACTACTCCTTCTGCCTCTTCCAACATTACCCCCCTCCATCCACATACCCCCCACCGCTACCCTGCAACATACACACTCACAGTCACACTGGATACGCACACACCAGGCCAGTCACACAGACTGAGGCACCTCCTTCACCCAACCCCACTCAGCCAAATATTTGACTGAGCAACCGGACCCACCAGACCTGGATCAGAAGGAATCTATTTGAATATTTTTTATTGCTACTCTAGCCATAATGACTCTTTGTTATTTATTGCTGTGATCTTTCACTTGACCCAAAGTCACTTCCACCACTACAGAAAAACATACTCCCTTGTGTTCCGGACATCATTAATCAGCCAGTCCCTACCCTCCCCCCCATTTCCTTTTACCAATGATTATCTACAGACTTTTTGTCACCTAGGGAGAAGAACATTGTCGAAAATTGACTATGGTCCAACTCAATGATCAGACAGGCAGCCAGAGGGTCGTGTGGCTCTGATCCGTGTACATACGGCAGTGACATCTGCACTGGATTAAGGTCAGTGGGAGCGGTAGTCGACAGGCCTTTGAAACTGCCAATCAGAGTCTGACTGAATTTTTTAGCTCAAATTTGATGTGTGCAAGATTTTACCGGCGTTAACACAATGTCCCATTTAGGAGTCTTTCCACGGAATTAAATCAACAGAAAGGATTTGAGGAAATATTTCCCACCATCGCTGTCATAAAACGCTACTGGTATGGCTTAGTCTATAAAAGAATGGATTGTCGTTCCGCCACAAAATAATACCATTTTTCCGGTTTCTTTTCCAGTGCGATGCAATTCTTCGGATTCTCTTTTGTGCCATGTGCCATCATCTGAGTATGTTGATGAGAAGTACCACAACATCAGGCAGAGCAGCAAAACCTCTTAGTTACACACTCACCTTTTAAAGGCACACAGAGAGAAACACCCATCTCTTAAATGTCTACCCTCTCCCATTTTTTGGCACAGTCTATGAACTGGCCTGTCCATTGTTGACTGTGTGGGCTAGGAGGATTGGGGGGGGGGGGGGGTGTTCTGAATCCGGATAGGCACGACAAAGGCAGTGTGCGCAGTGTTTTCTTCTTGTTAGTCCAGTTGCCTTTAAAGTGAAACAACCCCTGGCGCCTTCATACAGTACATATTTAATGTAAAAAAAGAAACAAAAGTGAGACTGAAAAAAAAGAGAAAGCTTTCTATTCTCCCTCCCTGTTTTTAGTGAATAACGTACTGTGATATTTACGTAGGCTACAGACATCATGTTTTTGGCTGCTGATTTACTGTTAATACTATCTCTCAGTTGTGGCTTTGCTCATGGTGACCCCAAAATGCCCCACCCCCATTTCCTTCCTCACCTATCACAAACTCCACACACTTCTCTACATTTAACAGGGACCCCAACCTTGACCCCTGGATACGCCACCTTTGCACGTACAACCGCCTCTTTTCTAACGTCCCAGCGAGCGTTTTGCTCTCCTCAGCTCTTCGTTTGAGAATTTGCTCTCTCGCTGGGCGACACTCAACCATCATCCACACTCTTGCATTGTAGACCCATGTATGACATCTGCTCAGTCCTGTTTGTGCTTTTTCACGGACCCCGTCGGGGGGCAGACGGGGGTCGACCCGTCCTTCTCCTCAGGGTGAGAAGCAAACGCCAATGTGGACACCATGAGTCTGTCCTTGCCCTCTCCCTCGACGTTTCTCATTGTGGTGTATATTAGCATTAGGTAATATAGACCTCAATGCACTTTTCTTTGACTTGAATCAGCTCCTTCCAGTGTACCTGTACAGGTAATACCCAGAACTAGCCACTGGAGGGCGCCAATGTCTTAATGTGAAACACTTAAATTTGTGGATATTTGCACAGGTACCTTTATTTATTTTTTAGAATAATATCATTTGAAAAAAACAGATTTATATCAGTCAGTTGGTGACTGTATATAAAATATATGAATATAGTATATATCTTAGACCTCAAGGTTTATTTATAGCTAGAGCAAGGGAAGTACTTCTAGTTGAAAGCAGACAATGGGAAACAAAACCAACCTGGAATCCTGCATGACTTCAGAGTTTGGGTTTTAGGGGGAAAGATTAAACATGATGCACTTCTTGGGGGGCTTTGGGGGGGACACAGTGCTTCACTGGAACTCATCTGCTAGCGGACAGTTTCAGTACACTCCCAAGTGTGCAAACATGACATGAAATGTACCACAACGGACACAGCGTGTAAGAGAAATGTTCACCTGTAGATCCAGCAAGGACACTTGCATTCTGGGAGAATTGTGTGGTTTGGTTCTAATTTAACTGGAATTTACAGTACGTCATGAACATATCGAAGGTCCCGGGTTGCATTCAAGCCATAAAAATGTCACATCACTGTCCCCCAATGGCAAACGTGAATAAGGTTGTTTGCATAGTCTTTCGGTGGCAATTATCATGGTGGTATGGGCAAAAAAAAGCAAATAACTTGGTGTAAAACAACTCACTCTTGGTGTAAGGTAGATAAACATTGTCTTGAGATTCAATCTATTGTGAAAAAATCTTAAAGATTTTGTTGACCTGCTTGATGAGTAAACATGTTTGTACCTGCTCAGAGACAGCGTGTCACTGGTCTGGTTGTAGATGGTATAGTGTTAGGACGCCAGGGGGCTCAGTATTTAACATGCACTGTCATTTCCAAACAGATTTTTGGAAACAGCTGCAAGTTATATGCAAAAGAGACAACACACACAGTTTACCCTGTATGAGTAATTTTACACTGCTCAACTGTTTGATTCCTCCCTTCAGAAACAAACTGTAAACTCAGATTGAATGGTTGTGGTTTATAAGGAGAACACAGAGCTGAAGATTAATAAAATTCACTGATGTTGGCATTTTTATTTTCTTTAATTTTTACAGTCTTGATATTGCAAAACACATTATATCTTTAATTTATTTGGATCATCTGAAAAGGTGAGTATTGATTTGTGAAAATGATACTTTATTATTTCTCACTGCAACACAAAGGATCATAATGATTCATTTTGTTGTTTCGTGGGGTACTATTTTTATTGACAGGTACAATAATCATTACTTTTTATAAGAAAGAAAAGTTATTGCCACGTCTGCCAGGCGAGCCTGGCTCAGTGGAGGCTGACCCCAGGATGTTACCAACCAACAGAGGCGGACGTGAAAAAAAAATGGGTCAAGAGTCTCTTGGTGAGCAGCTGTTTTCTCCGCAGGCGGGTCAGCTGGCTTGATTGCACATGAATGGTTTTGAGTTAAATATAGACTGTTCCCCTTTACTTCTGTGCGGGGATCAAGCTGTCGATGGCCTCTCCCTTTTCCAGCTTCTTCTCCAGCTCGACCATGAGCTTGACACCGTCAACCACCAGCTGGACCTGCTCCACCTCGGAGGAGCCCAGACGGTCAGCGTTGGAGATGTCGAACACACCACCCACAGAGGCCGTGTCCACACCACCTAAGAAGCAAAAAAGACCAAAGGATGATGTTTCAGATCACACCTTTTGAGTTTAGAGTCATGTATATTCTCAAATGGGGGATAAATTAGCACCTGTTCCGCGCTTCTGCAGACGCAGCCTGGTGAGGATCTCGTCGAACTTGGGGTGTGTGCTCAGCTTGGGCAGCTTGACGTGGACGCCACCACGCAGGCCGGTACCCAAGTTGGAGGGGCAGGTCAGGATGTAGCCGAGGTGCTCATTCCACATGAAGCCATGATTGTGCTTCTTGAAGATCTCCTCAATCTTGGGTGAAGAAAAAAGAGTCAGAGTTGCATCGAGCAGCAATTTTTTTTTATCTTGATTTTTTTGACCCTGTTTATTTCTGTGTACCTTCTGCAGGCCAACGCAGAAACGTTTGAACACCTCCCTCATGTTGCCGCCCTTCTGCATGGAAATGACACGCAAGTGGTCCTCCTCATTCACCCAGACCAGGAAGGTCTTGTTGTCGTTGTGCCTTGACGGAGATGGATGGAAAATGATCAGCATACAGGAACAACACACTGGTCACATGATGAGGCTTTTGGCAGATGTTTCCACATCTGGCCCGCTGACAGTGACAGGCGGTACTCACATGATGCCTCTGCCATCTGGCCAGTCGCGGGCCATGCCTGCGCAGGTCAGCAGGGGGGAGACAGGCTTGTCAAACAGGAAGTGATCATTGATCAGCTGCTCCTGCTCGGCGTCAGTCATGGACTTCAGGGGGTAGTACTTTCCCTTGAACTCACCATCCAGGCTGGTCAGAGCTGGAGAGACGCATGTGCAATTAGGAGCGCTATCTAGATTGTCTTTTGCGATTTCACATTTTCCTGATTCTGCATCAAGTGGACAACCTTATGGACTTAAACTATCAATGACTTACCCTCGACGGAGAGCTTCTCAATGGCTCTGCGCTCCCCACGGCTGTTGTGTGGGGGCAGGGTGAAACCCTTGATGCTGCGGCCAGTACGGACCCGGCTAGACAGAACGTAGTTGGGATCCAGGTCGTCACCACCCTAATGACAAATTCTCAATTACAAAGTATACAAATGTAGTAATGTGCATTGTCATTTGGTTAGTTTCTATTTTTCTTGATCAGTTGACAAAGATAAAAAAATCCCCATCAGTGTTTGATATCTGTTCCGAGGAGTTTTTACGCAATGAACCAAAGCGTTTCGTGCTCTTTGATAAACTGAAGTACTGCACCTTCAGGTTCTCAAAGTTCATGTCGGTCTTGTGCTTGTCTGTGGGCTTGTATCCACCATGACGGTCGGAGATGACGGGGTCCAACAGATCCTTGAAGACCTCGTAGGACTCCTCATCACCAGCGACGCAGCCAACAGTCATGATGAAGGGGTGACCTGAAGCCAAAGGGCAAATGGAGAAAGCAGCCGTTAGAAAATGAGAGAAGATGGGAGCTTTTATTTTGTTGGTAATTGTTCAAGATAGATAGATAGATCTATCTAGATCTATAGATCTGGAGCTTTATTCCAGTAAGTAGAGCTATGAGTTGATTTGGTTAACGTTGAAGTGTCTCTCCGGACTCACCAGGGTTGTCGACACCAGTCTGGATGACGTCATCCAGAGTGAAGCCACTGGGTGTCTGCCTGTCCCTGATCTTTCCATACAACTCCTTGGTGAGGACCTTAGCCATATGGTTGTTGTGTTTGGACAGGTCGGGGAACTCATCCTCAACTTTGTAGTTGAGTTTGAAGTTGTTGTGGGTGTTTCCGAAAGGCATGGTTGCTTTCTAACACTGCAAAAAGAGGGAGGCACAGAATAAGCAAACTTAAACTGAGGCTCTCGATAATCAAGAAACAAGTTGTCCTAATCAGGTACTACCCATCCCAAAAAAAACGTCTTTTGGAGGTGAATTTTCTGGGAGACAGCTGTAGAAGTGTCCCTCAGAGCTCAGTGGATTCCATGTCCATTTAAAATAGAGTTGTGGGAATAGGATATGTTTCCTGGTTATATTTAGCGTCAGCACAACTGATCATATACTGTCTCTTTAAAATGTCCTGAGCATAAATAATGGGTATTTTTATAATCTTGCACTGCCCCAGCTATCTAATTCACACGTTGACACCTAGATATATTTGAAGGAGTTTAGGTGGATATGTTTTATATACTTTGTCTTTTTTTTTTTTTTTAAACGCTGCACCTTTGTTGCATCACCGCTAAACCCCACATGTTGAAACATGCAGGACACAAGTCTGATCAGCTGCTGATGCTTCGCCTCCACTGCTTCAGCAATATCGGTTTACTTTTAATTGCCTATACATTGTTGCAAAGTAATCAGCAGCTGATCACATGATTAATAAAAGAATGATACATCTGATGACGCAATGTTTTGTGGGTCACATGACATGCAATCCAAGTTTTGGCAATGAACCAAATTGATTTTGGAATGTCACATTTTAGACAAATTTTAGATATTGCGATATTGTCTTGTCTTTAAAAAAGTTGACTTTTAAGAAGCTCAAATCAGTGAATGTCAGGAGCATTTAGTCTTGTATGTGTCAAACTATAAAACACATGATCACATAAATCAGCATCGAAAGGAGAGAGCCATTTGCGATGAGCGTGGTTTGTAGTGGCTCCTACCACTGTGCTAAAACTTTGTAACAAAAGCCAATGACCTCTGACGCCAACAAGGTTTCTTTTGTCATTCTACCCAGAATGCATCATGTTGATTTAAACTTCAAGGAAATATGCTTTTCTTTTTCTTCTGATATCATCACACTATTTAGGTTATAAAACCCTTTATCACATGCTCAAAAAAACTAGCAGCCAGAAGAGTTGTTTACTCTGTTCTCTGAGTTCCCACACACTTCCCAAAATCCTCCCCTCCTTTTTTAACATCACAAAACTAATGCCAGTTATGTCTCTTTACCTTCACAGCAGAAAAGAAAAGAGGTAACAGTCCTTGGGATCAGATCCGGTTCACCACAGCCAACATAGAGGTCACCCGACTTTGGAGGTCTTTGCTCCTTGTTTATATACCTAGCTGACACTCAGCCATTGGTTTGTCCATTTTAGCCTGCTGCTCCCTCATTGGCCAAACACTGTTCTGGTAGTCAGAACGGTTTATGAAGGGGATGCATTTACATTTCAGTCATCCAAGACGGCTGGCCCACTGCAGCTGAACCCTCAACCTTTCCCTCCTCTCCCCCCACACCCACCCTCGGACCATACATAGCACCAGATGGGGGGAGTATGCAGGGGAGCAGGAAGGGACATGTTGGAGGGGTTAATGAAGTGAATGGAGACTACGAGTTCTGGCGTGAGGCGTGAAAAATTGAAATAGTATATTATATTCTCATCACTTTCTCAAATCGCCGCCATGTAGAAATGCTGCGCAGTGAAACATTTTATTCAGGAGGTGGGAGTCAGACTGGTCCGATGGAATGCTGAGTATGTAAATACAAAATGATTAGCAGTCAATGGACACCTCCTTAAGTCTGATGACCAGTTATGGCTCTCTGAGGGAATGGTCAGTTTTGCACTATGGAAAGTATGGAAACACTATATTCTACAACAACAGCTTGTTGGATGGATCGGTGGATTGTGTTATTGAAGGCTCAAAGTAACACAATCCACCAAATGGAAAGTTGTTTATGTGAACTACTGACATAAATGCTAAGAGTGCATGGATGAGTGAAGAATGATGGGTACAAAGTAAACCAATGAAGGAAAAGGGACAAAGCCTTAAAGGGCTACCTGACGACCTCCGCTCGCTTGGCCGCACTCAAGTATTTTTGTTTTGCTTTGCACGCTTCCTAACTGAGTGAAATGACCAAGAAGTATGTAAGTGACTCTCCCGAAAAGAGTTTGTCAAATCCTTCAAATGACAAGGAAGGGATGCTTCCGTTCTTATCTCCTTTACTTGCAGTTATCTGTAATTATTTGCGGCAGCAACACCAACGCACAATTATGAGGCTTAATGCTTTAAGCTCAGTGATTGTATTTTTCTAATGTCTTGATAAGTTCTCCTTTATATCTGACATTGACCTGATGTTGTCTCCCATCGAAGTCAAGAAAAAGGGATGGCCTTGAAATCAGCACTGTAATTTAAATGAAATCAAACGTTTTGATTAGTCTCAACAACCATTAAAAAAGGCTATTGTGCCTTAGAGTGTGCAGATATTGTAGCCTGGTTCAACCTCAGCTTTGTTGACCCCTACAGACCTGCAGAAGAAACGATGTTAAAACAACCATGACGCTTTCCAGGCATAATAGATATTGGAATTCCCATGCATCAAATCTCTGGAAGTACTAGTGCCCGCTGGACAGAATGTTGAGAATGCAAGATAATCTCATCTTTGACAAAATTAGCTTCCATCTTTGGAAGTGTTAATCCTCACACTATTTTATTTGCTCGGCAGCTGCTTCCCACATTGCTTTGAGTTTTGTATCAAAATGTAAACAAATCGCCCCTTCTTTCTAGCATGACTCCTCATTGATCCAGGTTTGGTCCAAAGGCACTCATACCTGCAAGTTCTCCAGACAGGCCACCACCAACGCTAGTTGGCCTCCACATCAAATAAAACTCCAACTCCAATCTATCTACAGTGGAGAGAGAGTTGGCGATGAGACCAGTGATGGAAAAACTAAAAGTATGGTAACAATACAAATAGGGATCTAGAGGAGTGTTGTCGCAGGCCCTTTTGCATTGGAGGGAGTGGGGGGAGGGGCATCCCAGTAAGCAACTGTGTCTGTGGGACGCCCCAGCCATGATCTGCTGGGCAGCTGACCGGCTAACACCTGCTTCTTCCATTCCTAAGTATCATTACCACCCCTACTCATGCCTGTGCAATCAGCTCGTAGAACACTCCCCCTGCCCTCCCGACTATCCAACATCCAACTCAAACCCACCTCATACTTCAGCCCAGAGTCACATACGCTACGTTCTGCTAAATGGCTAAAACCACCGGTTTTGTCTTGTACATACCACTGAAGCACAGCGGAGATGTTTTTTACACATTACATTTCTAGTTTACATGTAAAGTAAGATTTGCACTATGTGTGGCTAACATTTGTATCACTAGATGGTAGTATTACCTGCAAACGTGACACCAGAGAGAGCAACTCGCTGCGGCTAGAATTTCATCCGGGGCAATTGAATAATGTGAGTCTAGAACAGTTACGCAACAGGGCAGTGACATGATGATGGGCATTCTGCTCACATAAGCCACAACGTTTCTCACAAGTCTTCACAAGGCGCTGAAATCTCTATCGGGCCTCTGAGGTGTTCCCTCATTGCTCACAACAAACAATGGGTACATTGTGCTTTTTAACGGTACCTGGAGTTTCAAAACGAGTTAGAAATACTTTTGAGGATTGTATTGAGGAATCCTGTGCTTACAGAAATGATTGTTACATTACACTCACCGGCCGCATAGAGTAACTAATATTACTCATATTTGTGGTGGAATCAATTTCGAAAGATAATAAAAAAAATTACACACATGATATTCTAAAGTTGGTTTGATTATCTTTATGTTTAAGTCATTATTATGATTGGGTTATTAGAAAAAATAGCATTGGTCCATTCACTCAAATTAGAAAATAAAACGATCGCAATCTTCTGTATAGTTAAAAAAAAAAAAATCTTGCATTGCATTGAATGTCTTCTTCTTACAAATATTTTATGGTAGAATCTTTCCAATTCTTGGGCCTCTGACAAAGTACCTGCACATGGCACAACACATTCAGTTGCTGAATGTTGAATTTGAACAATTTGCCGCAATGTTTTTTTGAGAGGAAGCGAGCATTAGTTTGGAGCCTTGCAGGACACTTTGACAAATTGACAGCTTGACCCTTGGAGAGGAATCCACACCAACTGGACTGGCCTGTGTCAGAATAGCACAGTGTCAAGCCTCAGCTGCGTCCAGTGACCCACTCTCGACTGTGAAGTGAGAACACGCTATGTGACACATGGGGAAAATTTATAATTTCAATATCACTGCCACAATTAGTTATACTTGTTGGCAGTTCCTTCGTTGTGAAACTGAAAACTTGACAGGAAGTATGTGCTTGGGATACAATGATATAGAGCACAAGACTATAACCTTTTTTTGTTATAATCAAGGTAAATAATGTTGAATTTGCTGAATTTGAAATTTGACATTATGCAAGCTGAACTTTCTCTGCATGCTTGCAGTGTTTTACTTGTTGCAGACTCGTTTAAGTGTAGGGGCTTGGACCTGCTCTGTTGAACTTGAAACCGTCAGTGTGGTCAGCGGGATGCTATAATTGTACCAGGCTCGCTGGTCCATCTGCACCCTGTCAAACAAGAGTCCCCGCACAACCAGGACCCAGATTACATTTCATTGAGTCAGTTCTCTGTCCCACCCAGACTTGACCAGACCTTCCTAGCACCTCAAAAGAGGAAAACTGGCACGAAACTGACATTAAAATATCATTATATGAAGCTACGCCGTGGTGAAGTTTTTCTCCAACATGTTTGGTTTGTGTCAAGTACAAAATTGTATACCTTTCTTAGATAAAAGAATTGCACGGCTGCAGAGTGAAAACACTGGTAAATTTCATTCTTCAAAAGAAAACGGTGTGTAAAGTGAGATTGGGGACTTTGCTTTTGTACTTCACCACAGTATTAACAAATGAGTCATACAGGTGCTACATCCAACAATACAGGTTTGTTCAAAAGGATTAACTAGACCGAACACCTCATGCTCTGGTTGGAGAAGTTTATTCAACCGTATCAAACGTGTGTCAGTGCATCTGGATGAGATGAAGGGTCGGCATTTCAGAGGCTTCCAGTACAGTTTATGACCATCGATCATTGCACATGCTGCACTGTGCATGTAACGTGCATGTACACCTGTCTCAGTGCCACAACCCCAGGGACAAATACATACCGTATATATATATAGTGTGTGTAGGAAGCTTCACCTTTTATAGGTCTGTTTTACACAAGGGTTTCGTTGGCGTGATTCTGCGTTTAATGGATGGTTTTATAATAAAGTCATTATCAGATTGTCTATTGACCCTTAACACAAGTTCTACCACTGTGTGATGTATTGTTGTGATTTAAGTTTTGCAGTTTCATAAATTTGCAGGAATTGGGAGAGACAAGTTTTTTCAAAATCACATCCGCAAAAACTGACATATCCCAACTAAAGAGTACCCTAACTGACAGGAAAAGCTTGGAGAGTTTCTATACTCCTCTCTTTAACATTTGTATTAACAGACCGATGTGCAGTTCACCTGATACTGCCAGAAATGTTTTTTTTAACTGCCTCAAGCACTACTTAGCTGTTATCCCCCCAGCTACAGTAGCTAATTCATAGTATATTTAAGGGTTTTCCCAGGCTGTGTATGCTCTTCCTGCTGTGTAAACTGACCTTTATGTGTAAAATTGAAACTTAATCGGGGTTAATGCATCAATATTATTAGAGGAGATCCTTCTTTATTCACTAAAAGTCAGAGTTCAGTTCACAGTAGTCAGTAAACTCACAATGCACAGGTGCACAAGGATAGACAACAAGTGTGGACTCTCAACACACGTTACCAGGTTGGGCAGTTATCACAGAAGCCTACATGTCTCTGTGTCTGCACTGAAGACCTCTTACAGTTCTCTTTTTCAAAGCATTGTTTTTTTCCCAATAGAAATTGATTAGATTTCAAATGTGCCTTTTTATATGATGCTTGTATTTTAATATATTTTTAAAGAAAAAAACATTACAGTGCAGTCCATTTACCATTTATATTTTATGTTTCGATGCAGTCCAGACTACTGAATTCAAAGCAAAAGTCTTATTTTTTCCAAGAAGTAGAAATTCTTATATAACCAGGACTGGTATGAGTAGAATTCCCTTTTTTAATACGTGTTATTCTAGGTCTGTAACACATGTCTAACAAATGTCAGCTGATTGTATAACTGAATGTCAGTTGCATAATCTCCCTTTAGACCAGGGGTGTCAAACTCATTCTGGTCTGGGGGCCGCATACAACTTAATCGCATGTCAAGTGGGCCAGACCAATAAACTCATTCCAAAATTACATAGAACTAACAATAAGTCCACTTTCTTCTTTGTATTAGTGCAGAGAAGAAGTAAATTATACAAATCTTTATATGCAATGAATTTTCCTTTTAATAAATATATTATCAACAACCTAAGAGTTTTTAAGAAAAGTAATGTGCAATTTCAACAACATTTTCACCCAGTTTAACATTTATTTAAGTGCATTATGCATAAAAACTGATCACAGTGATTGTGATTCACCTCCATGAACATGCGGGAAGAGGTCCATTTTTCTTGAAAAATCCGACATTGTGTCCACTTTTCAATTTCACTGAAGAGGGTGCCAGGGTCAACAGAAAATGCGGGTAAAGCGATAGACGTGAAACAGCGCCACTAGCGGACAATATAGGAACTGCAGATTTTATAGAAAATGAAATGTATTCTTATTTTTTTTCAATAATACAGATTAATCCCGCGGGCCAGACTGAACCACCTGGCGGGCCGTTTCCGGCCCGCGGGCCGTACGTTTGACACCCTTGCTTTAGACCGTGCATCCTTTTCCAGTGCAGTTGGCGCGTCAAAAGATGAAATGCTATAAAGTTTTGGGAATGGATTTAAACACGTCACACGTCCGTTGTTTTGTACTTTGAGAGTATGTATACATTTGAAGACAGCCTGTTGCCGTGGAGATGTAGTATCTGCTGCCCTCTGTTGCTTTCCTCTGGCCCTCTTCTAACCATGAACAGGACAGGCGTTGAGGTCGTCTTACGTCATCAGCAGCTGAACTATGAATTAACCTCCATGACATAAGAAAACCTCAAGCAGGATCTGTTGTTTTCAACTTATCAAAGTTTTAAATGAGGGCGATTTGGTTCTATACTTATGCTACCTTTTACACATTGTGGTTTATTTTAAAACCTATTCTATTGTAAAATTTTGTTTTTAATAATCTAAAAATTATTTATTTGCAATGTGGTGGAAAAGTATTATCAGAATCCGCTTAATCTTTCTGAGCCAAAAGGATCGTTTTTGGGATAACTTGAAAAAAAGAAAAATGCCAATGTTTCCATGGGCAAGAAACTTGACTCCGAAATAGCTTCCGTAGCTGAATGTAAGTTTGTGATGGGCAGGTACAACTCGGTATGGCGTATCCTGTTATCACTTTATGGATGGATGTGAATAATTACATGTAGTGTAAAAACTAAAATAAGCAATTGTCATTCCAATCTAAATTAAGATTTAAACGAGACTTAATTTGAAAAATGAAGACTCTTTTTAATAGCTGGTTACTTATTTCATTAAACATTTTGGGAGCTATTTACTTGCAGTTCTTATTAAGTTATTTACTCTTAAATATGATTGTTTAATTGTTTGGTTTATTGGAAAACTAATTGTTTCTGTAATACTGTGGGCACCTGGAGGTTAATCCTGGGTGATACATAGTTTTTACCAGCGATAATCTGTTCCCTTGATGCGTGAAAGAAACAAACCAGTGGGTGCAGCCAGTGGCCCTTTGAGGTAATGATTTATTGGTTCCAAAAACCAAAGGCCACTACAAACATATTTCAACAAATTAAAGAATTGTCCTAAACCCCTCAGACAATGTTTCTGTATGTCATGTATATATTGAAACCGGTTGGAGTTGAGTTTACCGTCGACTGTACTGTCAAACATCCTGCGAGA
The DNA here is from genome assembly GCA_021346845.1 of Apeltes quadracus. Classification (NCBI taxonomy): domain Eukaryota; kingdom Metazoa; phylum Chordata; class Actinopteri; order Perciformes; family Gasterosteidae; genus Apeltes; species Apeltes quadracus. The sequence goes on along the minus strand of CM037916.1, from coordinate 2,110,489 downwards.
ATCCACAAGGTGGAGACATTTGTAAAGTATTTGCAGAGTGAGTTGACCAAGCCTTTTGCTGTCATCTTTGCTGTGAAAAAAAGGGTTCAAATGTGGTTATTACGACATCTCGTCTCCAACCTAACCGTTAAGTCAAGGCGGATCACATGTGTAACCTCCTGGCAAGAAACCACATGCTGTGCACACCGCAAAGGTTCGGCTCAGTCAGAAAGATGTAGGCTTTATGATCCTGAAAGAAGAAATGTTAGTCATTGAATACAGAGTTGTGTTTTTCCACAGTTACATGTCCATGCGTGAGTGTAAGTCAGCCCAGATAATTGCTCAAATGTAGTTCCATTAGTTTCAACTAATGAATGTGTTAAGCTTTAATAACATGTACAATCGGTTATTTCTCATTTAAGAAAAACTCACTAACATCCATTTGGGTTTAGTAACAGTTATTTACTAGTTGTATTTCATAATGACCTTTGATCTGTTGTAAAGGTCAGGAAATAGGACTGCTTTAGTGATTCTTCCCTTCCAGAAAAAGAGTATTGTTGCATTATTTATTTTTCCACATTGCGGTACATAGTATTGAAGACATTGTGAACCTGTTTGGTTCTCTACGTGTCAAGTCTTTCACAGCTGCCGTTTTACATTTAAATACACAAATGTTGCATTTTGAACTTAAATGTCCTTTAGTGGCACTGATATGGATTCAAGATTCTACTCTTGTAAGTAAACGTATTGTAAAACCCCTGCGCTGTACAAAGGTCAGGGCTATATCAGTCCTGTTACCATGGAGAAACCAAATTCAGATATATCCAAAGTGCATGGTAAAGAAACCATGAGAACTAGAAGGTTGCCACTTATGACTCACGTGTATCATAGATTGTGTAAATGAATCACTACAATGCAGAAACCTAAAAACTATTAATCGATAAATTACACCAAAAAATTGAGGTCTAAGATATTCAAAAAAGAGCAGTATGCAAATCAATCCATTTATTTTCATGTTTTTATATTTTGATGTGTATGTACCAGCCACCACCTTTTAAGAAGGTGGAATCAGTAACTTGCCTTCAAACAAAAATCAAAGTTGACTTAGTTGTATTTTTTCCCACGAATGAATCCAAACAAGTTACTTAATTTCAGGCTATTCATCAGAACTCGTGTTCATCGATTATGGTGGCTTTGGTAGAGGCCTCTACTTGTTCTTTCTATCCTTCAGTCAAATTTGTATGACGGTAGTGTAAAATATTGATTTGATCACACTATAAAGCGCTGTGACTTTAAGAGGCCCGACAGCAGCGTGCTCTGCGTTGATCCACACATCTCTCCATTGCAACAACGGGGTGTGGTTCCACACAATAAAACCCTGTCAGACTTCCTGGAAAACTCGTGTTAGAGTAGAGTGAGACTCCACCGCGTCAGGTCCTGCAAAATGTCCGAGTGGAAGAAGAGATGTGCAGAGGAATGGAGCCTGCAGGGCGCACCGATGCCGGACACTCGGGACTGGAAGTGCGTCTACGACGCAAAACCGCTGGGGAGGAATCTGCTGAAGAATCCGTCGCCTCACGGTAGTAGAGCCTCATTGTGCTGCTCTGCTGACCTTCTTGTCGAGCAGCAGAGCTCCTGTAGTTCTGATCCAAAGGAGAGATCCGTTTACAGAACCGCCCGCAGATGCTCGTGCGCGTGGAACTTGTCGCAGGTTTTTCAAAATAATTTCAATGTTTTCTTTTCGCCTATTCTGAGACAAAACAACTGAAGCAATAAGGCAACTTTTTTCAGGTAGACAACAAGCTCCTGGGGAAGTTTCTGTCTCTGTTAGGTGTTAAGTTGGTATTAAAAGTAAGTATTACCTTAGTAATAGTTACTAAGGTAGTAAGTATTTAAATCTCTATTGAGACAGATCTAACAATATATTTGAAATGCTCAACAATATTTCAGTTCTCTATGAGAGGGGACAAAGGAACATAGAGACCTACCATGTGAAGGCATTAATTATACGGTTGAAGTTTATTTTGTCAAATAATTTACTAAACATATACTTTGAAGAAGTATTGATCATATAAGACAAAGGACAAAGCAGGGTTTTTTATGAGCTGTACATATAGCCAAATTCACATGACAAATAACCAATTCATTATTTTATTGAAGAAAAAACTAGAACTAGATCATTGGATCGCATGCTAGTCAAAGTCCGGTTCTTTAGCAACAATAAACAAAACTACCCTGAGAGTAACTGTTCAAAAATACTACCATGGTTTTCTTCAGCTGCTGACTTTAACTTAGTGTTTTTTGTCACACAGAGGCACACCCAGTGACCCTGTCATACAAGATATACGCTTTGGCTTTGAGGTATTTGCAGTGTAATTACCTTGACTTTAGTGGGTGGGGTACCATTTACAATGATCCCTTTTGTTTTCTCTCAGGAGTTAGCAAGGACATTTCTCCACCTGAACCCGACCTGCCTGAAGTGCCACCACAAGGACCTCCTTGTTTTCAACCTGATGGTGAGACATGGAGTGTTCTGCGTTTCAGCTGTGAACCAAAAAACAGGAAATAAATGACTGCTTTAAAATATTACATCATCTTTGTCTCAAATCATAGGGGACTTCAGCAACTGGACCACGAGCACTGAAATCCTCCCCTACGACTCCAGTGGCATCCCAGCAGGTGCTGTGGTGTGCCAGCTGCCGCAATACAGGTGGGTGTTACCATGCAGCTGGTCACAACAGGGATTACCCGTGGGCATATCAGTGCACCTGCACCAGAGGAAGACTGGTACACATAAGGACGGGATACTGAAACATGTCTGACTGGTGTCCGCTCTCTCGCCCTCAGCTGGTTTACCATGGAGCAGGTCGTGGATCTGAAGGCAGAGGGATTGTGGGAAGAACTGCTGGACGACTTTCAGCCTGAAATATTAATCCAAGACTGGTGGGTCAATGTTCTGTGCCCATGTGGCCTGGTCAGTGCACGCGTTGCTTCCTCTGCTGTTGTTTAGGTTTTGCGTCGACAGGTGTCCGGCTTTCATTTTGTGCTACGACATGCAGAAAATAATGTTTTGACACGGGAATATTTGTGTTACCTTCTGCTGTACAAACCATTGCATTTACTGGTTTGTTTAGGAAAAAAAGCTCAGCATTATTTCACCATTGCTAGAGGTTTAGTAAATAATTCATTTATTGTCCAAATCCATCGCAGTTGTATTTTGCAGTTACCTTGGAAATGATTTCTGATAAGTTGGTACAAATTCTAAGGGGAATAGAAAACGTTCAAGAAACGGCTCCCTGTTATATACACCCAATAATGATGCGTTAATATTATAATATATGAACACGTTCCCTCAGTCTAGGCACTCTCCAACGGTCCATACTCATGCAGGTCAAGGTTCATTGATGACTGTGAGTTGTCAGGCGGTGAGGATGTTAAAGTGAAAGGTCGTGTGTCTCAATCTGTTGGTCATGTGATTGACTTGTCCAGGGTACTACCCTACAGTGTAAAACAACATTTTGTTGATTGGCTCTTGGAACCCCACAGCTTAGGATTTGTCTTTGCTGAGACAAATCCTGGGATGGATGAATTAACTTATTATTGTGCCAGACTACTTAATGATTTCTTGGTACACCTTCCATCAGGTATGAGGAGAGTCAGCTGCATGAGTCCATCTTTGAGCTGCATGTGAAGTTACTGGGGGCAGACAAAAGCACAGTGATCTCCGAGCACAGCGCCAAGCCCACAGAAGACCGCAGCGCTTACTCGCACACCTGGAAGGAGGTGAGTTACTGAGTCCGCTCACGGGTAGGAGGGATCCAGTTACATTGCAGCGCCAGGATTCCGACGTCTCATGCACCTCTCTCCGCTGACCTGCAGGTGTCGCACGTGTTCTCTGGCTACGGACCAGGGGTGAGGTATATCCACTTCCAGCACCGGCTGAAGAACCAGTACCTGAACGGCTTCTACGGAACTTTGTTTAGCAACAGCTCGGTAATGGTCAGACCAACTAAAACCAGCGCCTAGGCTCAGTCCTAGAGGAAGCTGGGATGCAGACATAGTTGCACTACACTCTATGTAACATGTTATTGCTGTTATTTGAGTAACCACAAAGTGTTTTGTGCCATATTAAAACACTTTTTCTCATTTCCTGGTGTCGGGGGAGAATTTGTTGGGCTGTATATTGTGAGTCTCCTGAGAACTGGGTGTGTGACCTTTCTTCAGGGACTTGTGACCGTACCTCAGTCCCGAGGGCATCCTGTCTTAGCAGATGAAACCCAGAGGGGCCTCGACCGATCCTTCTCCTGTTTGTTCTGTCTGTCACGTAATGATTGACATGTCGCCATTAAGGGAGGGTTAGGTTAGGGTTCTTGTCTTAACATTCCAGTGTATAAAACTCCTCTTCTTCCATTGTATGGAATGCCGTTTAGCCACAATTAAATAAATAAAGAACATAAATACACGAATGAATAAATAAATAAATATGCACTTGAAATAAATCGTGAAATAAATGAGACAATAAATACATAAATATGAAATACATTTAATTATTTCATGGTACTTTTATTTCATAATGCCACATTTATTTAAAGACACTTTTATTTCATAATGACACATTTATTTATTTAAAGACACTTTTATTTCATAATGCCACATTTATTTCAAGACACTTTTACATTTCACGTTCTTATATGCAAATCAAGGGGCGTGGCTATCTCTCACATTCTGTTCCGAAACAGAGCTGGGACAAGGGCTTCGGTGCGGCGTCTCCCCCGGATAAAGTGATCGATTTTCGGACACTTTGGGCAACCTTGCCCGGGGTGTAGAGCTTTTTTTTCTCCTTTTTTTCTTGGACAATTGTTTGTGTTAACATTCAAGGTTCGGCTCGAGTGTATGTGGAGGTTAGCGACCGCTACCAACCAATGTGGGGTACGGTCCGGAAGTCCGCTTGCCCGGAGTCCTTTTGATAGAGGCTCAACCAGACGGTGTGAGGCCGGTAATGGCACCCGTCGCACCGGGGTCCGATCTTCTCGGAGGGGGGGTCTCCGAGAGGGGGCTGGCAAGAAAAAAAAAAAACCCTCTTAAATACACAAGGGAGGTGCAGGTGATTAGAAACAGGTGGGAACAATCAGACGATTACAGGGGAAGACAGGACAAGGCAGGAAGTGAAGTTATCCAGGTAAACCAGAAACATGAAACTTCTTAAACACAATAAGACAAGAACAAGACCAAACCGTGACAGTCCGGCACCCTCACTCTCGTCTAAAGCAGTAAGATGCTCAGCAAGGAAGGTGGCTTCTTTCCCCCTTTGAAACGGCTCTCATGTTGGAGGGATCAACGAATTGGATGTATTCTATTGGTTTGCTGGATTGATCCCCCCAAAAAAGTCAGCTATTTGGAACTTGTATCTATTCAGAGCGCAGGATTTCAGTTTCCAAGTTTATCATGTTCAAAGCTATCATGTCTCACTGCTTTGCTTTAACTATTTCCTTCATTCTTTTGACTTTTAATTTACTGACTTTACTAATGTCCCTCCACACAGACAGACAACTGATTTTTAATTACACTAAGAACACAGGAGTTGAACACCCTCTTTGTAACTCCTATGCCAGTTTCTACAGGAAGGGGAAGCTGGGCTCTCAGGCTCTCGGACCATCAGCACCGCTTCCCCCAAGGCTGCGTTCTTTCCCCTCTGCTCTCTTCCCTGTACACCAACAACTCCATTTAAACCCATTTTCATTTTCTGTCTCTCCTTCATGGTCTCCCTACGTTTACCATTCTCCACTTCTATCAAGCCTGTTTCATATTTGAATATTTTATCAGTGAAAGTGTTTTTAAATGTTTTATTTTGTTGGTTTCACAATCATTACAGGATTAAGGATGCCAGACAATTATATGCCATTATGGTGTTTCAACGTGTTCTTGTCTTTAATTTAAATAAACTACAGTTATGCATGTAGCGAGTGCAGAAAGACTAACGTGAGATAACATCCGGTTGTCAAAATAAGATGTCAACAAAGCCCGTTTACGAATTGCTTAATGAGGAATTAAGAATTAATGAATTATTCAGTGACACCCTAAGGGGCTCCTCTATTAGACTGAAGTGAAATTATGATGTTACTCTGAAACATTTCCTTCAACATCTAATCTGAAATTCCACACAGGTTGGCTCATAAATGTGATTTTGAAGGGCCTTCAGTTTAAAGCACCATGATAATGTCCCCATACTCTCTGGTCTGTGCAAAGGTATTCTTTATTAATATATTAGATTAGTAAATACACAATGGAAATTACATTCCACCTCAAATGCAATCATTCCTGGTGATTTATAGGCGGCATATAGCATATGTATTCCCTGTGTTTTTTAATGCATTATCACATACATCTATGATTTACAGACTTATTGATTGAAATTGACATGCTCTATCTCGTTCGCTGGAATTCCTCTTATTTTGAAGTCAGTTTTACGGGCAGTTTTTGCGGGCTGTTTTTCATGGTCAGTCTGGATTGACCGCTGTTGGGTGGGGCATTAACGCAAACCGGACTGGAATAAAAAAACACCCAGATATTCTGAAAAACTCGTTAGAGTGAGATTCCACCGCGTCAGGTCCTGCAAAATGTCCGAGTGGAAGAAGAGATGTGCAGAGGAATGGAGCCTGCAGGGCGCACCGATGCCGGACACTCGGGACTGGAAGTGCGTCTACGACGCAAAACCGCTGGGGAGGAATCTGCTGAAGAATCCGTCGCCTCACGGTAGTAGAGCCTCATTGTGCTGCTCTGCTGACCTTCTTGTCGAGCAGCAGAGCTCCTGTAGTTCTGAACCAAAGGAGAGATCCGTTTACACTAGTATTGAACCAGAAGAGTGAACCATGCACACACTTGACGAACTCTCTGGGACTTCGTCACCGCCATTGGTGGAACAAGGCCTTGGCGATTTAAAGTTATTAAACACGTTTTGTCTCGTGTTACGCTGTTGCCATGTCAACCCGTTCTTTAAAGTCCGCGCATGCTTTTGAGGGACTAAATATGCTCCAATCTTTTCCAAACTCGGAAAACACATTTCCAGTTGAATACGTAGTTATTTCGTATGATTCCATTGCTTCCAATAGCATATTGGCTCGATAGCGCCCCTACACATGTTCCTGCAACCGATTTAACAGCTTTGATCCAGCTGTGCAGATTCGTCCTCCACATCAGCAGAGTAGGCTTGAAAATAATGAATCAAATTGGTCAAATGTCCCACTGTGACCGACATTACTGTTCACTTTCTCGCTGGAGAGAAAGTATCAACTTGATAAAAGTCACCTGACCACAGATCTGCTCTCTTCAGGAAGACACCTATGTTGTCCTACATGTTTAAATGCTGTTTCCTGCAGAGACACATTTGGTGTGTTTAGTTCGCTACATGTATCTCCTAGACCTCTACACAGAAAGGTGGGTACTTCAGATAGTTAATACTTCTCTGTGTGATTAGCTACCGTTCTTTGCCTTGACTGAATAGAGGTCCTACATATTTTAGTGACTTTTTGAAGGTTTTCTGTAGTAGCCTAGTGGTAAGGTATTTAGGTCATGGAGCCACAGATTGTGGTTCGACGGCTGAAAACGTACCTCAACCACATTGCCTTCAGGAAACACTGACACTGACACTTTCTATTTAGGATTGAATGTAAAAGTGACAAATTGCAACCTTCGGTTGTACCATTCAACAACCCCACATGAATCTGTATAGTTTCGCACTTGCACGTACGTGCAATGGCGTATGAATTCGGTAAAATGATGGTTAATTAGTTGTAGCTGGGGTTTTTTTTCGGTTACAGAGCGGTGTCGTTTGTGTTTTAACAAGGCTTCGCTGACCAGCCATTGAATCGGGAAGTCTGAATCAGTCCTCAGCCGTAGTTGTTGAGCTGTCACTCATGACTACACCCCCTCTCTCAGTTGATGCCCCGCAACCTATGCCACATAAGGGTCAAAAGTCTGAATATGAAGAAAAAAGAAAGAAAAAAAAATCGAAATTGGAAACAAGGTCTGAAACCTGAAGTCAGAAGATTTTAATCTGAAAATACAAAAACCAGCATCCAAAAAAATATATAAAACAGCGATACATTTAATAAGTAGGTTTCCTTTGGGAAGTAAACTGCAATGTCTTTGGATCTGTGATTATACGCCCTCAGGTTGTGTGGCCAAAGAAACAAAGGTTTGCAATAAGTGCAGTTTAACCATTGGGATACAAACTCAAAGAACAAGAAACAAGAAAGTGGTATTTCATCAAATCAGCAGATTTAAACTTGTTATAGTTAAGAGACATTACAAGTGCATTACATGGCATTTAGCTGACACTTTTATCCAAAGCAACTTACATTGCATGGCTTATACATTTTTGCCCAGGGAGTAATTAGCAGTTAGGTATCTTGCTCAAGGACACTTGGTACATGGGGCAGCCAGGAATTCAATCCACCAACTTTGGGGTTCCCAGCGCACCCTCTCTACTCCATGCGCCACCATCGCCACAGTACCATTTACAAGTACAATTTAAGAGCCAATATAAGTACAATTTAATTAGTACTTAATTACTTACTTATTCAATTACTTAATTTAGTACTTATTCAAGTTCTACAATTGAACTTTAGTAGGTGGGCAACCATTTACAATTCTCCATTTGTTTTCGCTCAGGAGTTACCAAGTACATCCCTCTAACTTAGTGTTTTTTGTCACACAGAGGCACACCCAGTGACCCTGTCATACAAGATATACGCTTTGGCTTTGAGGTATTTGCAGTGTAATTACCTTGACTTTAGTGGGCGGGGTACCATTTACAATGATCCCTTTTGTTTTCTCTCAGGAGTTAGCAAGGACATCCCTCCACCTGAACATGACCTGCGTGAAGTGCCAACACATGGTCCTTCAACTTTTGAACCTGATGGTGAGACATGGAGTGTTCTGCGTTTCAGCTGTGAAAAACACAGGAAATAAATGACTGCTTTGTCTCAATTCATAGTTGACTTTAGCAGTTGGACCACAAGCACTGAAACCCTCCCCTACGACTCCAGTGGCATCCCAGCAGGTGCTGTGGTGTGCCAGCGGCCGCGATACAGGTGGGTGTTACCATGCAGCTGGTCACAACAGGGATTACCCGTGGGCATATCAGTGCACCTGCACCAGAGGAAGACTGGTACACATAAGGACGGGATACTGAAACATGTCTGACTGGTGTCCGCTCTCTCGCCCTCAGCTGGTTTACCATGGAGCAGGTCGTGGATCTGAAGGCAGAGGGATTGTGGGAAGAACTGCTGGACTGACTTTCAGCCTGAAATATTAATCCAAGACTGGTGGGTCAATGTTCTGTGCCCATGTGTTGATTGCTCATCAACGTGGTCTCATCGGCTTGGTTAGTGCATGCGTTGCTTCCTTTACTGTTGTTTAGTTTTTCCCTTGCTGAGCGTTCAAGTGACTTTTGCGTCAATAGGTGTCCTGTTGTATCTGTGTGGACGACATGCAGAAAATAGTGTTATGATCACTGGGGCAAGAGACCTTCCCCCGTCTTGCCTGTGGATTTCTCTCTTGGCTTGGTCCCTTTGTCTCTCGTTCCAGGTGCAATCAAGGTGATTGTGTTCCACCTGTGTCCGTCAATCAACTCTGCTAGGCTCAAGAATAACAGGATAAAGACACAGTCAAACAGGGAGAAGGCAGATCTGTTTGAATCAATTTTCAACCGAAAGGATTTGTTAAAAGTAGTTTATGTGAAGTTCTGTGGTGGGACATTGAGGACCTGGGCCCTGTTCCTCGTACGTGGTTCAACCAAGTCGATCAAATGTTGCATTAGCTCAAATTAACGAGATGATTGACATCAGGCTATCTCGGGTTCCCCGAAGGCGCATCCACGCTCAAGCTGTCTCGTTAGTTTGAACCAGATATCAGTCATCTGGATAATCACGTATGCGTGTCGTACGTTGGAACGCGGAAGAGTCGATTACCGAAACCAGGATTTTTACGTACGGCAAATAAACTTAAATGAAGAGGGTCTTTTTTCTCCGCTGACGAGCAGCAGACGATCATGAACGCATATGAGGAGATAATATGTTTATTTGATTTATTTCTGTCGGATGAATTGAACATATTGTACATCTTTTATGTTGTTCATTCTCGTACGTCCGTTGCAATCTGTCCATCCTGGAAGAGGATCCTCCTCTCTCTCTCTCTCTAAAGCAGGGGTGTCAAACTCATTCTGGTCTGGGGGCCGCATACAACTTAATCGGTCTCATGGGGGCCTAACTCATACCAAAATAAGTCCACTTTTTTCTTTCTATTAGTGCAAAGAAGAAGTAAATTATAAAAGTGTTTTCAAGAAAATTATGTGCAATTTCAACAACATTTTCACCCAGTTTAACATTTATTTTAGTGCATTATGCATAAAAACTGATCACAGTGATTGTACACTGTTGCAAAACATTTGACAGTTTTGTGGAAGTTAAAACACTGCCCTGCATGTTAACATACATCAAACACCTCAAAATGTATAAATGATTTAAAATCCATTTGCTTCTGGGAAGCAATCCGCTTGTTAAGTCGTGACGTCACCGCGCTCCAATAATACTGTTTCCGGGTCCAAAGTCCGGGTCCTCTCTACCTATTTACCGCTTTTCGCCCGAGTTTTAACATGCCGCAGTGCTGTGTCCCGTGTTGTTTAAATAGATCGGAGTTTAAAAAAACAAGTGACATTCAACTGTCATTCTATCGCTTTCCCTGTGACGAGAAAAATACGAGAAAGTGGCTGCAGTTGATAACGCCGATGCTATGGGCTAACCCAGCTAACAATTTAAGGTCCCCAGAACGTTTTTGGTTACGCTAACGTTTGGTTCGCTAACGTTTGGTTCGCAAACGTTGCCTGAAGGTTAGTTAGTAGTTCGGTGTTGGTTTTTCGGGAAGGTAACGTTCCGGTACGTTAACGTACGTAGGTTTCACGTGTCATTACACAATGATGACCGCAGCTAGCATACACACTGACACATGTTCATCAGTAACTAATATTCATAGCCAGGAGGACGTGGATTAGCGGAGCCGAGGATTGAACTGTGCTCTACTGCTAAGGCACTCCGTTGTTTCAAGCGGCTGTTTTCATAGATATTAGCCATGTACACGATTTAATCTTCGTTTAGTTACGTTCACAGTTATAGAAGTCCTGTAAAAATTATATTTTGAAATACCTCATCCATAACAAGGAATGGCACTTTATGTCAACTAGCTAGCTAGCTTAACCTTACAGCTAACTCACCCTTAATTATGCCACCTGGATGATGCGCTACACTAACCACTATGTTGGAGTTAAACGAATTTAAACCCTTTATGACCGTCAAGGGTGCATCACTAAAGTAGGACATGATCGTCAATATATTAACAGGTTCCGCCAGTGTTATTAGATGTGGACGAGCGGAGCGCCTGGACCCGGCGAAGTCCCGTGTGACGTCAGACTTAACAATCGGATTCTGAACACATGAACTGACTCCACACACAGCGCCACTAGCGGACTAGCGGTCAATATCGGAACTGCATATTTTGTAGAAAATGAAGTTTTTCTTTCAATAATGCAGATTTTCCCGCGGGCCAGACTAAACCACCTGGCGAGCCGGTTTCGGCCCGCGGGCCGTACGTTTGACACCCCTGCTCTATAGGTTTCTTCCCTTTGCTCCCCAAGGCTTTTTCAGTGTTTGTGGAGGTTTTTCTGGGCCGATGTGAGGGTTTCAGGACAGAGGGCTGTAAAGCACAATGTCGGGCTGTAAAGCCCTCTGAGGCAAATTTGCGATATTGTGCTATACAAAATAAAATAAATCATGGCAAAAAACTGACACCATGTAACCACCGTCCACGTAATTCTGTGGAGGAGGGACATCAGAAAAACAAACAGTGTTGGTTTATGATGACAGTAATGGTAATGTGACTAGTAGGAATGGTGACTGCAGCAACATGTGTCGGTCCATGTCAAAAAGCAGGACTGTGGCCCCATCTGGACTAATCGAGGAAAACCTCTGAGGCAAGAGAGTAGCGACTGCGATAGGTGTCAGCAGGGCCATGTCGGAAGGCAGGGTCTAGAAATAACCATGATCCATTGAAACTTGTGAGCCAAAAAAGAACTTATGGAGCGCAGCTTTCTAGTAGGGCAATAAGTTACTAAGCCCCTTAAGATAAGACCTCTGCCTGACCAGCTAGGGCCTTGTACATGAGAAAAAGTACCTTCAATTATATTCTTGATTTAACAGGGAGCTAGTGCCGAAAAGCTAATACAGGAGTAATTTGACCCCTTTGACCCCTTTTTTAAATTATTGTTACTACAGGTGCTGTAGCATTCAAAATCAAGTGGAGAGGCTTAAGCGACTTATTAGAGCATCCTTCGTGATACAGAATTGCAGTAATTTAGTCCAGAAGAAACAAATGAATGTACTCATTTTTCTGCATCACTTTGAGAAAGTAAGTGCCTTATTTTAGATATATTACATAGGTGAAAAAAGGCAGTGTTTTTTTTTCTTTCTGAGAGGACACATAACTCCAAGATTCTTTTATGGTGCTTCTGGATACCAGAACAAAGCCATCCAGAAAAACTGTATGACCAGACAACTGATTTCGAAGGCGCTTTGGGCCTAATAACGCTCTGTTTTGTCAGAGTTTAACATCGAAATGTTGCTGGTCATCCAAGTTTTGGAGTCCCCAAGACATTCTTGAAGTCTAATTAGCTGGCTGGTCTTGTCTGGCTTGATCGATGGATACAATCGAGTATTGTCTGCATAACAATGAAGGTTTATGCTGTGTTTTCTGATAACATTGCCTGAAGGAGCCTACATAAGGTAAATTAAATTTTACTCCGTGGTACTCATCAAGGTTTCACCGTTCATCAAATGTGAAATCATTATTTAAACCCAATAATGATGCGTTAAAAATGATACGTTGATGATGCGTTGAGAGAAAGCATGTTTAACTCCCCTCCTTTCTTCAGACACAGCTGCAAAAGGAAACTTTTGAGTCACCCTGCTTTTGCACATCACTTCAATCATGATTAAGTACTGTAATCTTTTGACAGCAATTAATATTAATAATATATAAACACCTCCTCACATTACCTCAGAGCCTCCAGCAATCTCCACCAGTCCAAACTGTTGGAAGATAATGTGATTGTGATTGACTTGTTGAGGGTACCTTAACCGTTCACTCAAAACCACATGCAAAAATTATTTCCAGGACAGTGGCAACAGGAAATGCATCACACCTGTTGAATATGTTTAAATGCACTTCTTTCATTCTGTATTTGGCAGGCCTTAATGTGCTGCCATGTGTGAATTTGTGAATGTGCCAGTCTACTTAATGATTTTTTGGTACACCTTCCATCAGGTATAAGACGAATCGGCTGCATGAGTCCATCTTTGAGCTGCATGTGAAGTTACTGGGGGCAGACAAAAGCACAGTGATCTCCGAGCACAGCGCCAAGCCCACAGAAGACCGCAGCGCTTACTCGCACACCTGGAAGGAGGTGAGTTACTGAGTCCGCTCACGGGTAGGAGGGATCCAGTTACATTGCAGCGCCAGGATTCAGACGTCTCATGCACCTCTCTCCGCTGACCTGCAGGTGTCGCACGTGTTCTCTGGCTACGGACCAGGGGTGAGGTATATCCACTTCCAGCACCGGCTAAAGAACATGTTCCTGAACGGATTCTACGAAACATTGTCCAGTGACAGCTCGGTAATGGTCAGACCAACTAAAACCAGCGCCTAGGCTCAGTCCCAGAGGAAGCTGGGATGCAGACATAGTTCCATCCAGTGCCGGCCCGAGCCTCTTGGGGGCCCTAAGCAGAATTTGATTTGGGGGCCCCCCTCCCACCACGCAGAGTCACCTGTGCTAGAAGATTATTAGCACAAATGTCACGCTATAATGTTATAGCGAAAATTCTAAACGAATATAGTGAGGTTATAATACAAAACTCGCGCTGCTTGCAGCACTAAACGGGCCTCAGCCTCCACTCGCATGTCGGGGGGGCAGCGGTCAGCCAGACACGTGGTCAAAAAGTGAAAAGAGAAGGGAAAAAAATCTGGTCCCAGGCAGGAATCAAACCCAGATTTCTGGCTCCCTTAGCGGAGACCTTACACCTGAGTTATAATTCATGCTTGTTAATACATGTACGTGAGCCGCGTGCTTCCCCCGGCTCCCCGCTTGCGGTTCGCCGGCAACTCCGTTCTGGTTCGGCTCTGGTTCCATCACACTCAATGTAACCAACCACATCGATTTATATTTCCTTATATAATGGTTATTATTAGTTTGCTGTGAATGTACTAAGGAACACAGCATAGTATGCAGTCACACAAATCACTGTATTTACTTTTAATGTTGATAGTAGGGGAAGGTATTTTGATATTTCCTATTTGTTAGTATTTGTTTGTTTTAATGAAGGGGAGAAAGGACATCTAGTAATTTGTGCCATAACAAAAGTCTATTTCTCATTCCCTGGTAAGTTTTACTTATGTGTATTTTCTACATGAAACACAGTTTCTGGTAGTTTTTCTGGTAGTTTTATAGTAATTATAATATAATTCCATGCTAGGAATCTGGGTGTCATTTTTGACTCAGAGCTCCGGTTTGACAGGCAGAAAAATGTCCGTTTTTGGCCTTTTTGACGATTAAAGTCCTTTCGTTTGAAACTGCTGCGTCTGAGTCCTGCCTCTCCCTGCTCCCCACATCGACCTTCCTGACAGGAAATGTACAATTTTACAAATTTCAATAAGAAACCACACAACAATAGCAAATTAGGGGCAACCACCGAGGATAAGAAAGACGGTGACTACATGTTAAGTATTTTCCCCTATGGTTTACTTATGTTTTTCCATCTCTGTCACACTTTCAGATCTGTTGATGAATGAGTGCGTTATAAATAAAATGTATTATCAATATATAATATATCATGAAATCGTATAGAATCAGAATCAGATTTTGGACCGAAAAAGACATCTTGGTTAATTGATAGTAATAGACAGATATAATAGACGGCATATATTTAAAAATTCCACCAAGCAGGCATACAAATAACAAAGAATAGTATACAGATCAATCAATGATGAACAACGCGTGTGAATAACCCCCAACAAGGTCTCTAAAACGGACAGTTTGTAACTTCCATCACTCCGCCATGTGCTCTGAAGCTTGAATTTCGGAGGAGGCCTTGAACGCAACACGTCATCCTTACAGGCGCGGTTGCGCAGCATCACCGCCGGTAGTTCACTAACTGCACTGTGAGATAACGGGAAAGTTCACTCGTGTGAGTTGAGCGGCGTGTCGACACGCGGATAGTTTTACCGGGCGCGTGTTTCAAGACTTCGACAAGTGATGCCAGGCTCCGGCGGAGTTGACCCATAAAACCGGAAGGTAAGAAACTAAGGGGGACGGGGCGGATAAACTGGCATTTTGGAGGACTGCTGAAGGCTACGCCCTGGCGAACTATCCGTAGTTTTGATTGATATTAAAAGGGGAAACGACATATTCTTATCATGTGCACTAAAATTGCTTAGTCTTAAAAGTTCATGAAGACAGGGTTGACTCAGACCCCCCCAGATGACAATATTATCTTTTATTTTCTCAATGTATTTATTATCCGAAGTAATCAGTAAAACCAAAATACCCAGTTCTAAGGTTGTAGTTAATCCAAAGCAATGATAATCTGTCACACTCAATCCCTCATTCTACACCCTCCATGTAATACAGTTTGGTTCTTTTCTTTTCTATGTAGCAAAGTTTTGGACCTAATCTAACCATATTTTATCCTGCAGTGTTTGTACATTCACTGGAAAATGTCTGATCAAAATAAGACAATTTATTTTTCTATTCATTGTGCCACATTTTGTTGACACTGTAATACTTCATCTACCCTGCAGCAGCAGGAAACACCTCAACCTGCTTGAAGCTGCACCAGCAGGTGGTTTGGTTTGGTTTTGTGTAGCAGCAGCATGTTCTCCATCCCTCTTCTACTTGAAGGAATGCATTTCAACCTGATTCCCACTCTTCCAATTTAAGGGAGCATTGATATTGCACAGCGACTGTAGCCACTTAGAAGGGCTCATTGATTCATGTTTTATTATTATTTCAAAGACCACTGCTCTTTCCTCCCTGATGAGGGATGAACTTCAGAGCTAACTTTTAATTCACATAAAAGCATAATTGAGTTTAGTTGATTGAAGGACGTGTGCAGCCAATCGACTAGCCCGTCTCTTGTGTCCACCGCCGTGTGAGACAGGGGGCTTTAAATCCTTGCAAATGTCAGTGTTTTGTTTTTTTCACTACCTTTGTGCGTTTTTGTCTTGTTTAGTTAATAACCAATGTACCAAAGAGAAAACCAGAGTCAAGTTCCAAGTATACTTACGCATATGTCCAATAAAAGTAATTCTGATTTTAATATACTTGATATGTTTTGAAAAAATCTGACATTTATATTTAATTATTTAATAATGGGTGTGTTATTTGGCACAATGGGTGTCATTTTTATATGGACATTTGCTGTGTCCAGCTACTAAGTGTGAGTATTTTCTCTTATCTTTTTCTCTATTTTTATATTGTTAAATATCTTTTGTAAATTGCACGTTGTTACACTTTTGGGCCATTGTAATAAGTATCCTTGGGCTTGTGATGAATCACAATCATTACCCACAAAAGGCTACACCTCGTGTTTCTCTCGGATCCGACTCTCCCGATTAAAGCTTTTTACCCTGAGCGAATTAGTTTACCGCACTTCACTTTGTTATTGATGTATGCTACTAGAATGACTTATGAAGGCCTGAGGCTCCTGACAACATCTAACAGGACCAGAGCAATGATCTATTTAACTGTCAGTCACAGATTTGTTTCCTTTCTGGCCTTACTACATTGTTTAATGATTGTAAAGCTGGCCGTGGAGTGTACATTTTGTTAGCAGTTATCTGCTTCACTGGGAATGTGTGTGTGTGTCTGAGTGAGAGGAGAGTCCGTGCCCGGGGATCTGTTTTGTTTTCACAGACCCCGTGGTCTATTGTGTAGTTCAGGCCCGCCGCCTGCCTCGGCATATTTTTTTGGTCCAAACCAGATTGCTGCTCTGAATTCCGGCGGGATTTCTAAACGGAAACGGAGGTTTCTATCGGAAAGTGTAGTTGGTGGTGAGATGACTTGTCATTTTTCCTCATCGATATTCAGGTCACTGCACCACTATCTGATGAACAATATGTTACCTTAGACTGGGTAATAAGTAGAGATGTTCTCCTTAATAAGTCACATGGGTGGAAAACTTCATTTCAAAGATTAGTGATTGCTCACAGGGGTCAAGTTGAGACAACAGTCCCGGTTGCAACCAGCACTATTGGTACAGTACAATTAGTCAAACCGGCTCCTGGAAGCCAGCCGTACCTGTGCGTCTGTCTCTCTGATGTTTCTGACTCTACCCTAAATATTGCATAGCCTGTTGTACCTGTCTTGATTGCAGCTGAATTAGAAAATGCTGTTCCTTCTAGGGTAACCGGGCTCACAGAGGCCGGGGTATGGCGTCTCAAGTGATGGAAACCCCAGGAGCTGCTGTCTGCTGGCTGTCAGCTGTTTGTCAACCAGACACTTTCCTGTCCGCCTCACCTTCCGGTCCCATGCAGCCTTTCTGTTTCCCTTATAGTGAGCACAGCCCGGGGTTGCGGAACTAGTGAAACCATGGGGAAAAGAAAGTGGAGGCAGAATTACGCAAGGGGGAGAAACAAGAGCTTAAAATGGCTTGGAGATGTCCAATGGATGGTTTACCTGAGTGTCAAAGTGATTAGAGAAGATGAGGAACGTCAAACTCCCTAACTCACTGCGATATCCCAAAGGGCTTCTTTTAAAATCTCCTAGTACCTTATTACAGTTTTTTACGATTGTTTACACACTAAAATAAAAATTTCCACACAATGTGCAAAATTCTACTCCAATGAGCAAAACACCTTCTCAGATTTGCACAACATTACACACAACGTCTGCTTCACCCTTTTTGCAAAACATTACACACAGTGATTTGTAAAACTCTACACACATTTTCACACCTTAGACACAGATAAGGATTGTGAGGTTACTTCCTTGTCATTACAAAGCCCCGGATTGCCAATGAGCACACTAATAAAGGAACTGGATAAACACATCCACCAGGTGTGGAAGCACAGATGTGCTAATTTGAAAACGCAGCACTCAAGTGGGCTATAAAAGGCAGCAGGTGAATTCACCTGTCAACAAAAATGGAAGGAGCTAGAAGAAGAAGAAGAGTGAGAATGAGAGGGGAGCTCAAAGAGGAGATAATAAATAGTTACAGTATTCTTGTTGCTTTTACAGTAGTTTTTCTTCAGAGTCAAAGTGCATGTACTTATTTGTCTATAGATTTTATTTGTTTCATTGATTTCATTGTTGGTTAATTACTGATTATACTGTAAGTATTGAAATAAATACTTGCAATATTCAGTCTGCAGCATCAGTGTTGTGTAGTGTCTTTGTAATATTTGTGTACATTCTCCCTATATCTCAAACTAATCATGAAGAATGTTGTGGGTTTGTCACAATTTTTTCCTTTCATCTAAATTATCCCTTACATAACGTCTGGCCAAAAATCTAGCACATGCTATTTTTTAAAAGTTTTTTTACAAATGTGTTTTCTTTTTATGACAGCAGTGTGAAACTGGCTGCAATAGTGTCTGATCATTGAGGACTGTGTTGGTTAAATGAAAACTAATAGCATTTTCACAAATATGTGTATATGTTTTGACTGAAGTGTGTATGTTTAGACTGAAGTGTGTCAATTTGCGAACTATCTAGGAATTTTGCAAATTGAGTGTGGTGTTTGGATAATTGTGATTATATTTTGACAAAAAAAAACGGTGTTCAAAATTGCGTGTAAACAATCGAAAAAAACTGTAATGCTTCACCTGAAATCCAACTCTTAATATCATAGCATGGTTATAAGGCTTGACAATGAGGGGATGCAGTTTTGAGCCACAGTGTTTATACAGGGATACAAACAAGTTGATTGTTTGCAGCATTATAAAAGTACAAAGTGGATTGAGACGCTTCATATTGTGCAATAGAAATAAAAAATGTATAAACTGAAAATGAAATAGTAAGTACCATGGTAGTGGAGGTATTCATTTCACTGCATATGCATATATTGGTACATAATACCTGTATTAATTGATGTCTAAATCAGAGGTGTCACTGAAAAGGACAGTGTTACGTTGTAAGGTGTATAAGGTATATACAAGCCACTTAAAGTGTCTTTTACTGATCTAAATGCAATATGAAAGCATCAATGCTTTTTTCAAAGTAGAGTTACCTTGAGAATAAAAGAATGAAACATTTGTGAACGATTTTGATGGATTTGGCTTTGGAGAGAGAAGTAGGTGCATAAAACAATTAAGATCACTTAAGTAGGTGAACATGACTGCTGAACCTGCACTGCTGGTGCTGATTGAGCCCCCGCTGTTTGTCCCGGTACAGAGTGACTCCACGAAGCACAGAAATACAGCAAAGCACTAAGAGAGATTTGCAAATGTCTCTGGAGCCAGATCTAAACTTCATAGACACTTATTTTTATATAGAATATAAATATAAAGCAAACATGAATTACAACTTAAAATAGTTTTTATTGTTTTTCTTTCATGCCTCTGCGTTGGACGGAGACTACAAGAGATAACAAGAGAAAAGTCTTGAATTAAGTAAATGTAGGAAACCTATATATATTACATATTTTAAGACAGATTCTCCCGCAACCTGTGGAGTTTAATCCATCAAGTGTTTATGAGTAAGTGTTATAGCAAAGGTTCATGTGTTTGGGAATAAGTGAGCGTACAAATTAATACATCACTTGTAAGGTCCCATTTTCCAAAAGATCTAAAGTGTTCCTCAAGAGTTTTCCATATACCAAATATTTGTGTTCCCCCAGTAGAGCGAGTCCATGGCAGAGGCCCAGTGATTCTAAACCTTTGCTGCTCAGTCAGAATGGGACTTTTACACTGCAGAAAATGTCATTTTGACAATGAGGAACCAACTGTGGTTGAAGCAAGGAATCGTTTTTTAGACAGAGCTACAGTAAGTCGGTGTAAAGAGAACCAGCAGCACTGCATAGATTAAGACATTCCATCATACTTGCTTGTTTTATTTGTTTGAATGTCTTGAAAGTTGAATAACACAGTCATGGAAAGTGAAGGATCCAGCTGTAAAATGTGTAATCTGATGTGAGCACCTTCCGGACAGACCCTTTCCCTCTGTCAAAATATTAAGTGCATTTGAAATTCAGTCCAGTGACTAATGTAACTTGTTCAAACATTTGCAGGAACTGCTCTTTGGAAAAAACATTGGTTAACTTGATAACTCTTACCTTAACGAACCCTGCTCTACTTCACATATCCACTGTTTGTTCAGGATTTAGTGCGGAAAATGCATAGAACCTTCAACGTGTTCATTTGAGAAAGGCTGATATTGATCACCATCCTCCTTTGGTTCATCACGTGTGACATCGGCGATGTTAACACAATCCGGCGTTGGGTGGTAAAACGTGAGAGACACTTTTACAATTCAGCCTCCACGAGATCCCTTTTAATGGCTCGGTGTTGGTTTAGCTCGGATCTGTCTATCTGTGCGTCTGTATCAAAGTGGGATCGTTTTACACTTGGATCCACCGGGGTTCATCGATAGGCTCATCGCAGTGAGCCAAAGCCTGTGTTACTTATTTAGTGGTGGATCTCCTTCCTTTCTTTAATTGAACAGCAAACTGAGGGACCATCATGTTGCCTTGATTTGTGTGTTTGTGTAACTTGAACAGGGGATGTGTTTTTATACTGTGTTGCTCAACATCTAAGAGAGAATTGCTTAGAGCTGCAAATCCAGCAGACTGCAAAGGAAAAAAAAATCCTCAAATAATAAGATCAGACCAGTTTGATTACACCAGCTAGTTTAATTAATCTCAGCTGTACCTCGCTGACAAACCCGGTATGATCATCAAACCTGTTTGGTCACACTAATATGTACATGATACTGTACACTCACAATACTGCTTACAAATGCATATTCGATTAGGTCCATGATTAAAAGCATCATGTTATTGTTTTTCTCCGCGACAAAAAATAGTTTGCTGTTAACTTTAAAAGAAGTATAAGTAAACTGAAGGTTGAAGCTGCTATAATTGATTCTTTAACTCAAATAAGCTCTGCATGCTCTTTTGGCATCGTTCACTTTGTTGTTCTGGTTTGGACGCTGCTCTCATCCACTGCATACATTTGTATTTAGTTAAAACGCTCTCAATAGTCCAGAGCAAAACACGTGAGCCCCTAGCTGTTACACAGTGGACGGATTAGCAGCTAAAGAGCCGGGTGTCTTCCTCAGAATGTTACAGCTTAAATGAGAGGGAATATTGGATGTTGCCTTTACTCGAGACTGACTTGACTGAGAGTTCGAGTTAAGGTAGAAACACAGGCCTGGGTGGGCTCTTTGTGAAACTGATGCATGGTGGTCATTGGTTACCTGTTCATAGAGCTTACGTGCTAGAAAGAGGATAATAATGAGATTAGCGAGTATTTTTAAAGTGGTATTCTCTACTGGATGGGTCTATGCGCCGCATTAGATCATTGTGATGATTGATCTCTTGATGTATTCCCTCACTAAAGTGTATGGTCTCAATCTCTAAGTCTTAGTTCAATACATTATGTAGTAATGATGGTCTTGTCCAAATCTGTGAATGCTTTTTTCCAGGGCCTACCCTGCGATTGACAACTCTCTTACAACAGGTTGGCCAATCTGTGAGTTGGGCGTTTTCTTTTTAACCCTTTCAATGCTTTAAGACTGTGTCAAACAGTAAAAATGGATGTCATGCACTTCTTGTACAGTACTCGGTCTGAGGTCTGACTATGTGAGACTAGCTTGGTTGTAATGGATGAATAATCGGTGAACCGGGGAACCCAACACCTTTTGGCCACATTCCACACTGGCAGTGTTTTTTGTAAATGTATTTCATATCTGCCTGTCCCCTGCTCCCTTTCCGCTTGTGATACAGAACCACAATCACCTGACAGTACCCCACTGTCGGGGTGCAGGATATAAACTGATTAAGGCGCTAACTCCCCCTTTTAAGTTGGCACTCCTGCCCATGTAAAATAACCCCGAACAATCACTTACCACTGGTGCTGATGGCCGGTGGACGTGTCAGAAGCAGTAAGGCGAGATGAGCTGTCAGCCGGCTCACCCTGCGCTGAGGGGACAAGGAGAACGCAGACCCGTCGACACCCCAGGACCCGCTTCTCTCAGGCATGAGAGAGGCTCGAAAGAGGACCTTGAACTTGTTCGCCATTGCCAACTTTAACGTAAAGATGTATCACTGTGGTTCCTAATCAAACAACTGCTCCTGAATCCGTGTCCCCGAAGACAAAAGCTCTGATCCATTTTGACAAGGGCAGGGAACAACAATAATCTAGTTTACTAATTTAATCTCATTAAGAAGTATTCCCTTAATGTCTGGCTGATGAACTCCTCTCGCAAAGAATGTTTGCACAGGCGCTTCTATGTGGCGTAAAAGGAAGACATATCTGCTATATTTAGGTAAATGCATCAATCAATAATGCATCCAGCATTGCCCCCGCCCTGCATCATCCGGCACTCATATATATTCCCTGCAAGGCTCAGCTACTTTTTGCAGGTACCTTGAAGATTTTATCTACTTTTTCTGCTCAGGTGTGTTATGAGTACCTCAAACTTATATGTATTGAGTGCATATTGCTTGTTTTATGTAGAAGCGTGATATAAGACCATTTGAGAGAACCACATGTCTCCCTGTCTCTGTTGCTTGTTCGCTATTGTTGGGCAAATATAAGCGTTGATGAAGTTATTTTTGGGGAGCTTGCACACACACGCACACAAACACACACACACACACACACACACACACACACACACACACACACACACACACACACACACACACACACAACTACCAGTACTTGTTGGTGTAAGGTGGCCCTCTGTCTGAGGTCGCAGTAACCATAGCAGGCCTTGGAAAGTGAAATGCGATGCGGCAGGCCCTTTGGGCTGTGTTTCTGAATCACAACTCCATAATGAGCTGGCAGAGCTCAGGCAGCATCAAAGATGCAGCACCCCTGTATCTGTTTTCAACTCACGCTGCGAAATAGCACAGTGTCACCTGTGCAGGGGCAGTGGAGTGAAAGCTGAAAGCTTTCTGTCCCCCCGCCCCACTCACACCCGTACATCCTCACAGCTTTTAACTGCCAATAACACGCGCCTCCTACACTGATGTGCATGCTTTTACATTATTATTATTATAAACGCGCTACAATGTTCAAAAATTGACTTTATAAATTTGTACATTAACATTCTGTGTTTGAGGGACACAGACACCGCTTGTCTCTTGACCAGGGTTTGTAATTGTGCTCTTCCTAAGTCAAATTATTGTAGCATAGTTATAACTGAAAATACGTTTTTTCAAGCAGTACAATACCGGGTAATATTGCTATGAATTACGACCTGAAATAGTATAGAGATAGTGAATAGTAGAATAGTGAAGAGAATGTGATTATTATTTGAAAAAAGTTATAGAGGCACATATAAGGCTTACTCATGTAATTTACCAGCAATGGGTGTCAAGCAGGACAAGGGAAAGCATAGAATTAGCCTCATCAGTAATGTAATACATTAAAATACACAAAGGCAAGTAGTTAGAAACGATATGTAAATAAATTATTTGGTGTAAACTTGGTGCAATAGAATATTCCTATGTTAGCCTAAAACTTGTTTTAAGATAACATTCTCACAAAGTAAAAAAACTAGGCTTAATCATTCAGAGATTAGAGCCAGAGAATGGTAACCATGGAAGCTGCACCGCTTAACAACCTGGTTTTAGTTTCTCAGGGGTCATTTTGATACACTGTTAAGATTACTCTGCTGGGTCAGTTTACTTTTAATTGCTCTAAACGAGACTTGAGTTGGTGGCCATGACATTGCTGAAACAGTATGCATGGCTATGCCAGCCTGTTAACAATCAATGTCCTTGGTACATTTTACACAATGCACAATATGATGTTTAAAAAACATTTGCTAATAATCACTGAGCACGAAGCACAGTTAAAATTTGGATTTCATCAGCTGTGCAGGATCAGATTATAAACCGAAGAGGATGATGACGCTTTGAAAGTCATAGGATCATTAAATTGACAACAATTCATCCTGAGGAGAAAATACATTGTCTGGATCAAAACTCTGATAGTTGTAGCGATATTTGAGCGTTGGAACGACGCACCTGATTCACAAAGAGCAGTGAATGAATATTCTGCCTCATAATTGCAATCCAAAGCGTGGTTACAACCGTAATCATTTCTGGTCCGGATGGCGGACTCCTTCCCTCTTGTCACAACTGATGAGGATTAATGTCTATTTGTACTGTAAACAAGTTTTGGAATTCTTTTTGCACCCTGACCCCTGTACAAAAAAGACCTTCTTCAGATGCACGGCCCTTTTCTTTCCCATAACAATGTGCCTTCCTTTGTTTCCCCTCAGGAGAGTCGTCTTACCCAGCCGGTGACTCCTCCCACACAGGCCCCTCCTGACTTAGGGATATCATGGGACATCTGCCGGTTCACCTCTCCCCGCTCCTTTTCCTCCTACACGCCTTCCTCCTCCTTGCCCAGCCCTGCACCTCCATCACACCGCAGGTCCTGAAGCGAGCGTCCACCGCCGAGCAACCCCTGACCTCCGGTAACGCCACAGGGTCTGGCAAGCGGACCTGTCCAGGCGCTGTGGTGTGTAGACCCGGCATCCTGCTGCCCGTGTGGTTGCCTCTAGACCCTCCACCTGGAGAGCAAGCGGGCAGAGCTCTTATCTACTTCCTCTGTCTCATGTACATCTTCCTGGGTGTGTCCATCATCGCAGACCGCTTCATGGCTTCCATAGAAGTCATCACCTCTCAGGTATCAATAAACTGCAACTTTGCTGAATATAGCAAACAATGATTTGGTCTAATTCTACTGTTTGAATGTGACTGACCTCATTATCTTCAACTAATCAAAGATAAAACAGAAGTAATATATTTTGGGTCCAAGGACGAGCGATTGAAAGTCAACGGTCAGCTTCCATTGCTGATGTTAAAAACCCCAAACAAAGTGAGAAATCTAGGTGCAGCTACGGATTCAGACCCCAATCTGAACAGCCATAGCATGAAGACGATACAAAAATCAGCCTATTATCATCTGAATAATATATCAAGGATTAGAGGGCTTATTTCTCAACCGGATATGGAAAAATGTGTCCATGCATTTATGTTCAGTAGACTGTAGACTATGCTTTTTACTGTTTATTTTATTAATTGCTCTGCAACTTTCATTCTTGTTTTTGTTTTAATTTGTCTAATATCACAATTCTTTTTAAATTGGTTTCAATTGTTTTATGTGAAGCAACTTGAATTGCCATGTTGAAATGTGCTAAACAAATCAATTTTCCTTGCATTGCCCAAAGAATCTCTGGCTATTCAATGTGATTGTATTGGATTTTGTAACAATCGGAGTGGACCCAAATGCACGACACCAGACTTCAGACCTCTTTGACCCTTTATTGTAAGTCTCGGACAGCAAGCAGAATCTCAACGGGACAGAAGGGCAGGTCGGCTCACGGGGGTTCGGGCTAGCGGGGTAAACAGGTGCAGGCAGGGCAGCAGCAGGTAATCCGTCAGGGAAGAAAACACTGGAGAGTCTGATATCGAACAAAAGAACAATCTGGCAGTGACAGAGTGAGTGAGTGGGGCTTAAATACAGAGGGCCGTGAGTAGGGTGACGGGTGCGTGTGGTTGGGCTGACGAGGTGAATGTGCCAAGCAGGTTAACCAAATAAAACTGATTTGGTGGAGTGAGGAGGGTGTGACCAGAACTGTGACAGGATTTATTTACTTTAAATATTCAATCCAGTGATAACTGCATTTTTAACATCTTCCCAAAAATCTTTGCTTGCAGGAGAAAGAGGTAACCATCACCAAACCCAACGGTGAAACGACGGTAACCACGGTGAGAATCTGGAACGAGACGGTGTCCAACCTCACGCTTATGGCCCTGGGCTCCTCGGCGCCTGAGATCCTGCTGTCTGTCATTGAGGTATACCAGCCACTTCCCAAATCCCTTTAACCTGTCATACTTAGACCTGTCTCTCCACTATAACAGTGGTGAAATCTGACATTTTGCATTTTTTTACTTTTAATATGTCGCTCGGAGCCGAAAAGGTATATTAAAAAAAGTACATACAGTAACTTGCAGTTACGTTTATAAATATATGAATAAAAAGAAAACTCAAGGCACCACTTGCAACCACCAATGTGAACAAAACTTCTGTAGCACCCCCTTTCACTCGTCCTTTTAATCAGGATCCTCAGTACCCCTGTTGCATGTGCGAGGTATTGGAGAGGGTCTACCAACTTATCACTATCGTGTCAGAGTATATACACAAAGCCCAGATTTAAACCTTTTTTTCCTCTGCACAATGTAACCAGACTTAAACACCATACTGCAATTTCACACACAGGTGATACGAAACTGTTAACTTTTATTATCACACAAATGTCAACCCACACACAGTGTAGACAGACAACCTCAATACCCGGGATTTAAGATTCCGTAAGATGGTACGAACATCGGCACACTTGTCGGAGGTACAGGAAAAGAGGGGTTGGTGGTCACAGTCGTCTTTCACCCATGTTGAGCCGGAGGCGCGATGATCGCTGGAGGCTTGTGATGCCTCCCTGTCCTTCGCTGCGCCGCAGTCTTTAGCCCGAGCTATTTAGCTTTTAGCGTCCGTAGCACCCCTTAGCCACAGAATCCAGACGGTGCAGATGAGCCCAATGCCACTGTATGGTTAAATAGAAAGACATTATCAGGGCGCTACACATACATAATATTTATACATGGATTTATGTCAACCTCTAAATATATCATCTCTATTCTTGGTCGTTTTGGTTGTTTCATGGCTCTTAATTTCAGTTTGTTATCATTTAAATAAAAAGTTATTTTATGTTATTCATGTGGCGTTTGTCTTTTTGTTGCCCCTCAAGGTTGTTGGGCACGAGTTTAACGCAGGAGAGCTTGGCCCGGGCACCATAGTGGGCAGCGCCGCCTTCAACATGTTTGTGATCATCGGTCTGTGTGTGTGGGTGATCCCTAACGGAGAGTCTCGCAAGATTAAACACCTGCGAGTATTCTTCATCACGGCTTTCTGGAGTATTTTCGCCTACATCTGGTTGTACCTCATATTGGCTGTCATTTCACCTGGTATTGTAGAGGTATGTTTCTCATAACTATATACACATGTGTTTCTAATAAAACAAGTGTGTGAATCATCTAACATACCCATTGACTGCATGGCCAGGTGTGGGAGGCCGCAGTGACGCTGCTTTATTTTCCGGTGTGCGTGATCTTGGCTTGGATCGCTGATCGTCGCATGCTCTTCTACAAGTATATGCACAAGCGTTACCGCGCCGACAAGAGGCATGGCATCGTGGTGGAAATGGAAGGTGACCTTGCACCCAAAGGCATTGACGTCATCATGGACGGAAAGTTTTCGGACGGTGCCGCGTGCCCTGGAACCCCATCCAGTGTGACGGTCTCTGTGCAGACGGGCGGTGAACTGGACCAGAGCAAAGATGAGGTGAGACCTATTTATGCTTTTCCTGCACGTCCCTGCCTGCCATACACACGTCCTCCTTTCTGTAGCTTGCTCACAGAAGGCGAGTCTAAAAAACACTTTAATTGCTAACTATGTAAAAAATTGTGTGACATACAATTTAACCAATCAGCCAGCCAGTCAACAGACGGTGATGGAAGAGGAGAGAATTGACTCAACGATAGTGTAGAAGTGCACCGTCATTTGTTACAGATTTATATCTAAACGAATAAGGTTTCCTCTTGCCCTATAGGTGGTCCGCATCCTGAAAGACCTGAAGGAGAAACACCCGGACAAAGACCTGGACCAGCTGATTGAGATGGCAAACTACTCTGCCCTGGTCCACCAGAAGAAGAGCCGCGCCTTCTATCGGGTCCAGGCAACGCGCTTGATGATCGGCGCTGGAAACGTACTGAAGAAACACGCTGCAGAGCATGCTCGGCGCTCAGCAGGCCAAGAGGCCGACAAGGCCACCTGCTCGCACATTTGTTTCGAAAGTGCGCAGTACCAGTGCATCGAAAACTGCGGCTCTCTAAGCCTCGGGGTGATCCTCGATGGGGGCACAGGCCAGAGCACTTTCTATGTGGACTATTGTACAGAGAATGGTTCTGCAAATGCTGGAGCCGACTATGAAGGCAAGGAGGGAACCCTGGTGTTCAAGCCAGGGGAGAGCCGCAAAGAGATCCAGGTGAGCCTTTTTTTTATATATATATATATATATATATATATATACAGACTAATATTTCGAGGGTTTACTTTCAGTTGGACTTCGGCTATCCTTAACCAAAGAAATCCTGTTGACTCACACTTATTCATTCATTATTTATTATTATTTACAAAATTCTCCTCTCCTAAATCTTGTGTTCACAGGGATGATCATGTTTCTTGCAAAGCATACAAACATTACACAATTGGTCAGCTAATCCACTAGGATGTGTCTGCGGAATAGTAACTGTAAAAGGTATGTTGTAATGCATGTCTCATTCCAACTGTCATGGCCTTACATCCATTTGCTCTGTAGGTGGGAATCCTAGATGACGACATCTTCGAGGAGGATGAGCATTTTTTTGTGCGTCTTCAGAACCTGAGGCTTGAGGAAGGGGCATCCGAGGGGACGGGAACTCCACCGAAAGGTCGACTAGTGGAGCCACTGGTCACCACTGTCACCATCTTGGACGACGATCACGCTGGCATCTTCACTTTCGGTCAGCGCGTGCTGCGAGTGAGCGAGAGCACCGGTACGCTGTCGGTCCCTGTGGTGAGGAACTCGGGCTCCAGGGGCACCGTCGCCTTGCCGTACCACACAGAGGACGGCAGCGCCAAGGCCGGGGTGGACTACGAGCATGCTGGGGGGGAGCTTGAGTTCACCAATGAACAGACCAGGTGAGTTGCAGACAGCAGCCAGAGGCAGTGAGTGTGACATAAACCATAGGAGCCAAACAGTCTAAAGTATATAGCAAGACTTTAAGATCTTTAACATACATGTCATTTTGAATTTTATTTATCTAAATCTGGCGTCCGGTGCGGCCCGGTACTGGACAGTCTGCCGGGTGACGTCAGCGAATTGTCGGCTATACCGTCCGCCGGTCGGATCGGATTTAGCTTGTTTCCAACGGGATCGACCCATTAGCTGACGCAGGACATAAGTATGATGCGTTGTGGTTGTTATTTGTGGAAGTGCGTGACGAGTAGGCTTTCTGGCTGGGTTCTCTGCGTTGGGAGGAGCAGGTGGACGGCAAAGGCACAGGCAGACGGCAGGCAAGGTGTGCTCGGAGAACAGGCAAGGCCCGAAAGCCAGGAAAAGCAGTGGGCAACGTAAGGCGAGCCGAGGTCAGGCAGGCGAGGGTTGGGCAGGGAGAGGTCATACGCAAAGAACTGAAGGGAGGAGGCAGGGGAAAAACCGCTGGGAGAAGTGCTGGAAGGCTTGGCAAAGGACACAAGACGATCTGGCAGGGAGCCGACAAACTAACAGAGGTTAAGTAGACTGAAGAAGCAATCAGGGAACAGGGAACACCTGGGAGGGGGAGGAGACAAAATAATTAACAAGACAACAGGCTGTGACAGTTTTGTAGTAAAGAGGCACCTGACCCTCCAGTAGAAAATAACCAGGTGAAGAAGGTCCTATCAGACAACTGTTGGGGAGGGTGGGGGGGTGGGGTTGTAGTCGGTCCGCGTGCATACCTGAACATATTTGTGTGGCAGAACTGCTTTTTTTTTGTTGCAATTGCAAACATTTCCAAGGGGGGGTGCTCCAGTGAAATAATGGTAGGTGACACATCGAACTTGATGCCTAAAGATAATCCCCCCCGCTCAGGTGTGGGAACCTCTAGTCGCATTGTGCAAGCTGACGGATCCTTTTCCCATTAAAATTTCAGGTTATATAAACTGGACTCATTCTGCGCTTAGTGAAAGACTCAAAGGCCCATCAATCCCTGCAACTGATGCTGCAGTTATTTGGGGTCAAAAACTCAGTTAATGGAGAGGCGTTAGCGGATGTAGTCCGCTCAAGTATTATTTTAATTTACTTAGCTTGGACCATTTTTTTGTCTACATATGTAATGTCTCATAATTTATCAGAATATGATGCATACAGAATATTTACCCAGTAATTGTTATGTTATGAGTCATTTAGTTTAGTGAGGAGCAAAAGTGCTTCATGTTATGTTCAAGGCTGAATTATTTCTATTCTCATTCATTATTTAAGTCACTTCAATTTTAGTAATTTAGGTCTGAGGGTATCAGTTTAAGATGGGCAGGGTTTTTTTTTTTTAATGTGTACGCCTTATGGTTCCTCGTATTTGTTATTTACAAATACATATGTGTGTGTGTGTGTGTGTGTGTGTGTGTGTGTGTGTGTGTGCTTACATTTCTACAGTCAGATCTTACACGTGCGCATCATAAATGTGGAGGAGTACGAGAAGCAGGAAAACTTCTTCATTGTGCTTGAGGACCCCAAATGGCTCAAGCGAGGACTGTCCGGTAAGTGTGTCAGCCTTTTTAATGCTGTCACTGTTTCCACGGCTACGATAATGATGTACCGCTGTGTAGTTTGCTCACACACAATAGATGGCAAAGATCTGGCACCAAAACAACAGCAACACAGGCGCGTGAGCGCCGGAGGCATGCGTCACAGTCAGTAACTGAAGATTACAGGACGCCATTCACTGCAGTCTGTTTCCCTTTCGAACAGGCACCGCAGCCAATTATGAATTTAGTGATCTTTGGTGGCCTGTTACACCGACAATGTATCAAAGAGGAACTGGATATCTGCTTGTTAGTGAATGTCAACAGACCAAACTGATTGGATTGTAATGTACAATCATTTATATCATTATGTACACCATGAGGGTGCACTGTGCATGTTGACCCGCTCAACAGAAAATAATAGTTACATTTATAGATTGTTTCATTTTAGAGTCTCTCTGCTGTAATAAGAATAGTGTTGTTGTGTTGTATTGAACCACTGTCTGATTTTGTTCACAGCACTGCTGCTTAACCAGGGTAAGAGAGTTTGGGTGTAGATTTGAGTTTTAAAGGTGCACTGTGGAGCATTTCTAAACACAAAGACATTATTGTAAAATCTGTCTAGGTTGTGAATGAGAGCATTGGATGCCTTAGTCCAAAGTTAAGTTACTTTGTTCTTCAAAACTAATTGGATTGTGAACACCGTCATTGAGATGAGTAGATCACCATCTTTAGCAAAAAAGGATTTGGGAATTTGAGAATGAGCATAGCTCTTGTTAAGTTTGTTGAAATATCAACTAATTATAACAGCAACAGTGGATATGGTAGTATAAAATCAGTACTTTTATCAGCGATAGTAATGTGGCTACTGAAAATAATGAAGGTAGATGTGGATGTCAGGCAGGACCAGAGCTCGAACAACCAGCGTTCAGAGAAAGCTGTGAGGCAAAACAAAGTCCTCTTAGCCTCGTCATCATCATGTTTTAACAGAAAACATCCAATTATGAAAGCAAGATTTTCCCAAAATGCTACATACAGCGCCTTTTAAAAGCGTGTGCAGTGATGAAGGTTTTTTTTTGTCTTCAGGTGTGAGTGCTTGGCAGAAGTTTAGTTTCTTGTGTTTGTGTGTGGTGTTGCAAAGTACTGGCGTAATTATTTTGCTGTTACTATTTTAGATACATGGCCACTACACACAGAGGGTTTTAAATGTCTGGGTTTGCCGACAGGCAACCCCACCCCTGAGGAGGAGGAGGCCCGAAGGATCTCAGAGATGGGCAAACCCATTCTAGGGGAGCACAGCAGGCTGGAGGTCGTCATAGAGGAGTCCTGTGAGTTTAAGGTGTGTGTGAGTGGCTAAAAGATGGCATTACAAGTGAAACCAACCGACAAACTCTGATGAATACAACAATGAATACAAAGGGAAAAGGTGTTATCAGGTTAGGTCCATTTGTAAATATGCATTTAAAAAGAAAATAAACTGGGTTTTTAAAAAGACAATTAAAGGGAACATATGCAGCTTAAGGCAGGGTTTAACATTGTGACGTCTTTGTAAAAATGTCACTATCTGCATTCGGCGTGCCATTGAAGTTAGATTAACATACAAACATGTTCATTAACTAACTCACAACCCTTTACTCACCAGACTCCCAATGGAGTTCTAGACCAGGTACGGTTTCTGTCATCATTCTGTGTGTGATGGGACTGATGGGACATTATCTACGTTTCTCATCAAACTCTCATTATACTCAACTGATTACAAAAGCATCTTCTACTCATATCTGCTCTTTCTCCTTTTTGGACTTGCTTCAGGTTTTACATGCAGCATGATTGTAGATCTGTTTAGATTCATGTGTGCTGTGTGTGAAGTTCTGGATTAATTATGAAATACATTCAAATTCAGGAAAGCCATGGTATTGTGGCCGTGCTTACAAAAAATGCCATGTTTAGTTTTGCCATATTTTTTTGGGATGTCGCCTATGGAACAAGTTAATAATTAACTTACTCCTGCAGATAATATTCTATTTTCATGAAAGGATGTAAAAAGATCCTGTTGATCGAGGTGCTCTTGTGTGATAATATGAGCTATTATTGCCTCTGTCACATTACTTCATGTGTTGTTACAGAACACAGTGGACAAACTCCTGCGGGACACCAATCTGGCTGTGGTGCTTGGCACTCACTCGTGGAGGGAGCAGTTCATTGAAGCGGTCACAGTCAGTGCAGGTTAGGAGTTCACTTGTTTGTTTGTTTTCTTAAGAATTGTTTTATCAAACCACGAAATTCTCAGTTTTGAAATCAAAAACTGAAGAGTAAAATGAGAAGCAGTAGCTTTACAAGCGCTAATTTGCATAACTAAGTCTCAGCTCCGTTTGAAATTAAGTTATTGCGAAAATGAGCTTGAGTGATCATTACTGTGTTTCCCTAAAACAGGTGACGGAGATGAGGACGAGGGACAGGAGCAGCGAATGCCCAGCTGCTTCGACTATTTCATGCACATATTGTGCGTTTTCTGGAAGATTCTGTTTGCCTGTGTCCCACCCACAGAGTACTGGAACGGCTGGGCATGCTTCATAGTGTCGATATCCGTCATCGGTTTCTTAACAGCCATTATTGGAGACCTAGCTTCCCATTTTGGCTGCACAGTCGGCTTGAGGGACACCGTCACCGCGGTCGTCTTTGTAGCACTGGGGACTTCACTTCCTGGTAAGCTTAAGTTTTTCATGAATTCAATCTTCCAGAAGTTTTTCCCTGAAGGGATAATGTGTTAAGTTAAACTATTTAAATATTTGTTAACTTCACTTTTTCCCAGATACTTTTGCGAGTAAAGTGGCCGCCACTCAGGACCAGTATGCAGATGCGTGTGTGGGTAACGTGACAGGAAGCAACGCGGTCAATGTGTTTTTGGGCATCGGGGTAGCCTGGTCCATTGCTGCCATATATTGGCAAGTCAAAGGCAAAGTCTTCCGCGTTGACCCTGGCTCGCTGGCCTTCTCCGTCACACTCTTCACCATCTTTGCCTTCTTCGCCATGGGGTTGCTGATGCTACGCCGGAGGCCGTCCATAGGCGGAGAACTTGGCGGCCCTCGGATTTCCAAAATACTTACTTCGCTGTTCCTCTTCGGACTCTGGTTTCTCTACATCCTCTTCGCAAGCTTGGAGGCCTACTGCCATATACAGGGCTTCTGAGAACACATCACCGAGATGTATATATGTATATATGAACATATATACAAACACACCACATGCAAAAATCTGTACATTTCACTCACTGCGGGACAGTTCCAGTCAGCAGAATGTTTGGGCTGAAAAACATGCAGTGATGTTTTTCGATGAAGTAAAGCAAAGCAGGTCAGAACGTACTCTGTAGAGTCACTGGATTTTCTCAACTCTGGCATAATGCCTGACAGTTCATAACCTAGATTTCAAGTTTGGTCTTCCCTTCTCCTCATGCTGATAACTGCTGGATCACAGTAGACTGCTTAACCTAGTAATTAGATAAGAAAGTGACCGCTGCTTTTACACAGATGTATGCTTATACCATGGCTACTTGTCCGACTAGTAGTTTGTTGGTCAGTAATCATTAACGCATAATAAATTGTATCTGCTCAAAGCAAAAAGTGCTGTTGCTATGGTTACCTACAGTTTGTGCAGACATATTCAGAGCAACATGTTTTTGTCTTGGTATATGACTTTGAATGGACCTTCCAGCCAACCACAAGAGTTCCCTGCCGGCACAGTATTCAAAACAAAGCACATTTTGGTTACAATCTACTGCTTGGGGGATAAGCTGCTGGGACTGATGTAGTTATCTATTACTGATAAATTCTCTTTCTCTGTGGAGTTATGTGACACAAGGCATTGTTTAGTGTAATTTAATGCATCTAGTGAGTTGAATCTCACTAGAACTATTGAAAATAGTAAATGATGAGAAATGCAATAATCCTATATTGGAACGTATGATTTATAAAGAATTATAAAGAAACCGTAAAAATAAAAGAAAAATGTATCTGCCATTGAGTGTGATACTTTGAATATTTATCAGTGTATTTATCAATGGTGTCATTTTATGTCTTTGTAATGCAATGTCTTTGCAATGATATTACCAAAATGCATTGTAATTTATTGCAAGCTGTCATAATTACATTGAAAGTTTGAAATTTTAACTGAGTGTGTCTCTGTTGGATGGAACTATTACTTTCTCATTAGTGCAAAAGCAGTGGGGTGTACGGGGTGCATCGCAGCTGCAGGACTCTGAAGGGAAAAGTATTTCTGAACTGTGTTGATATAGAAAAGGTTCACTGGAAAAAAACAAAACAGAGCTAAGATAAAGGATCACTATATAAATGCAGCAACATTTTGACGTTTACATTTCTAATAAAGGTGAGACGTAAGATGACAAAATCGAGATGGCCGTCTAATAGTTTGCATGATGAGACGGTACCCGGATGCAGAACTGCTAAAAACAAGGATCAAGGACCAAGATCCATCTGTGATTGGCGTTAGAGGAGATAATGTGCAGAAAATATACACATGTAAACAGAACAAAATGTGAGTTTAGGATCGACAGCAGAAGCCAGCTAACGTTAGCTATGGACAACGGGATATTGAGTTGTAGCTTTTCCAGAAACTGTATAAGAATTTAGCTTCCAGATGTTCAAAAAGGTATTTCGTTTTTCCCACATACCATGAATGCATCAATTACCCGGCACAGGGGACAGGACAACATGGCTGCCGCTGTGGGTCGGTACTACGGAGAAGGCGGCAGAGCATCGAAAAGACAGAAAACCGAGGACGGAGGGATGTCAACGGTGAGCCCATTTCTCTGGTCTGAATCATTAAAGTGTTACTTTGCTGAAATGTGCTACTTTCTGCCTTTCTAAGAGTCTAATTTAGCTTGGCAAAGTACTGCTTATCAAGCACGTTACATCTAAGCTAACGTTAGCTAAAACGATGAAGCTAGCCACGTTAGCGGTATTTGTATCAGGTTTGGATTAAAATATGTTAAAGCGGTATAACTTGGTATATAACTTAAAACATAAGCGATCATTCGTAACGTCAGCTTCCATCGTAATACGGTTGTTTTTTAATAATGCTCAATGTCTCGTCCCAGCTGACGTTAATGTGAATAATCTCCACAGGCCTGCTGCTCCATTGATTGTCCCCCACTGTTGGCAATCTTTTATAAACCAACCAGCATCATGTTGTGTGTTTCGTTTGCAGGAGGGCTACGATGACCCTCACAAACCGCTACCCTCCTCGGTGGTGCACATCAGGGGCTTGGTGGACGGTATCATGGAGGCTGACCTGGTGGAGGCCCTGCAGGAGTTTGGGGCCATCAGGTATTCACAGAGCACCTTCAGTATCTGTCTGACGTGCTCCCTGTGTCCTTTATCAAGGTTATCATGTTTCAGGTCTCATGGAACCTAATTTGTCAGCATTCATAATAACCTCTTAAATGCACTGGCAGACAACACAGTCCTGACATAATGTCATCCTATCACGCTGTTACAACTATATAGTAATAGTAATAGATTTCAAATGTTGATTCTGGTTGAGACATTTTATATCTGCGGGCCAAATCAGTTACAGTCAGTTATACACCAAAGCTGCGCATGTGAGATGCTACAAGCACTTTTTATTTAAACAGATGTGATCCACATAAAATCTCTCAATGGTGGATGCATACTTGATTGACAAAAGGCTGCTGCAAAACGAGTACATGAAAGGTATATAAAACAAATAAGTTCACTTCAGAAGTCTTTAATAATAATAGGCTTTTGGCGGTGTGGTATGGCGCTGAGAGAGCTGTCTACTCTGGCTTTGTGTAACAAGCGGGTTATGTATATCACAACATCAATCTATATTGATTTAAAGGCTGTTGTGGCATCTTGTTTATGTGACTAGTGCTTTCCTTAAATCAAGCCTAAAATGTATTTACACTATTTATTCACCATTTATATTGTACTATTTATTTACAGTTATGTCGTTATGATGCCCAAGAAGCGACAGGCCCTTGTGGAGTATGAGGACATGAATGGCTCCTGCAATGCTGTGACATATGCAGCAGAGAACCAGGTTTACATTGCAGGCCATCCCGCCTTCATCAATTATTCCACTAGCCAAAAGATCTCCCGGCCAGGGGACTCAGAGGACACACGGAGCGTCAACAACGTTCTGCTGCTCACCGTCATAAACCCCATCTATCCCATCACCACGGTAACTTTTTTATTGAAAATAATCATGTGACTGTGTCCCCTTATTTAAAGTGCATCTGGAAAGTATATCCAACACTTCACTTTTCTCACATTTTGTTGTTACAGCTGTATTCTAAAATGTATTTAATTTATTTTTTCTCAATTCACACAACACCCCATAATGACGAAGTGGGGAGAAAACATGATAAAGCTTTTTCAAATGTATTTAACGGGTTGTTGAGAATATGGTCTCTCATGGTCTGAGAGTCCTTTAGGTGCCTTTGGCAAACTCAAGCAGCGTTTCTGAGATTGGAGTGAGATGTTGTGATCGTGGTCACCTCCCTGACTCAGGCCCTTCTCCTGCTCTGTTTGGCAGGACAGCCAACTCTAATGCTGCATTCACACCCAAAGCGAAGCCACGCTTTACTCGCTCGACTATTTGTAGTTAATTTGCCTTCAATCACGTTCTGCTTCATTCACTCCTGAAAGGGAGCGTCGCTTATCTCAGTTACTTGTCTGCGTGAAGACGGTTATAATAATTTCCGCTATCGACA
Organism: Apeltes quadracus; assembly: GCA_021346845.1. Lineage (NCBI taxonomy): Eukaryota > Metazoa > Chordata > Actinopteri > Perciformes > Gasterosteidae > Apeltes > Apeltes quadracus. Next base: position 2,073,102 of record CM037916.1, on the reverse strand, counting down.
ATGGAAATAAAGCACTATTTCTGCTCTTGTTGGAACCACAAACTGTGTTGTTTTCGGGTTCAGGGCATCAACCGTCGCCGCACACAGCTTGAATTTCACCGACTCCGCCCAGGAAGTGCGTCTGGATGACTGCCGCTTCCAGCGCTACTTCAGGCTGACCAGCAGCCGATCTGATGACCTGTTTGGTCGGCTTGGTGCCGGCGTCTCCCGGTTAGACACCAACTAACTTAGAGGCAGTCCGTCTCAGCTGCGGAGCGCCTGCGTGTCTCCGGTGAGCGGCTGTTTCATGTTGCTGCCAAGTGTTTTAGCTGTGTATTAGCTTTGCTTTTGATGCGAACGCAGCATAAGAAGAATCTTGGTGGTTCAAAACTCTTGTCTACAGACAATTCGTTGTCTTTGTTTGTGCTGTGACATGCACTGTCAACTGTGGTACCTGATATAGGCAGGTGTGTTTGCGTTGCTCTCGGACATACACAGACATATGCGCGCACGTGTTGGGCAGAACTGCGGCTATTCTGGAATTTCTTTTAGGGGTTCAGGTGGTAATTTAATAATGATTTATTGACTTTATGTACATGCTATTTATATTTTAATAGATTTGCTAAAAAAAACACATTGTTTTTCACCTTGTCATGGGGATTTGTGTGTCCTATTTTGTGAAGTTCTGCGGTATGGCTAAAAATTCCTATCATGGTATTTTGTAAGATTCTGATAGTATATCACAGTATTTTGTTTCTGAGTAAACACATGAATTCATTGTCGTTGAAAAGGACCATTGGCCAACTGAACAGCTGTTCAACTCGCTCGCTACATGCCGGAGAATTACCTTGTTAGCTTGGTAGCATGTTAGCTGTTGTGGCTGGCTCGTGTTGCCAGGAGAGGCAAATATCATCAGCCTGATCAACTTTGCAATGGATTGGTTTTGAAAAAACCAAAGTTATTAGAAAAACAAATATCTCCTCTGCGAGCTGTACCCAGCAAGCAGTTTGGCGGGGCGATTTTATAAATGTACATTTATAGTATTACAAATTGCTTGTCTCACAAACTGTTTTACCCCGTTTAATAGCGTTAGTTGTTGGTTATTTATTGTTATAACCATAACTCAATCTCAATACATGTAAGTAGCTTTGACCATTGCGCTCTGCATCAGTTGTTATGGCTATACACCGGTATGGCGGTACGTGATAACTCCTACCGTGAGGAAATCTGTTACCAGTATACCGGCTGAACCGATATACCGCCAAGCTCCACGGTTACAAATTCAGACAGAGTTTGTGAGTCTGGCTTCATGAAATTAAAGTACAGTGAACCCTCGCTGTATCGCGGTTCACCTTTCGCGGTCTCGCTGCTTCGCGGATTTGCATCGTGCTTTGTGTTCTGCATTCTGATTGGCTAAACAGTCTCTCCGCTTCTTCTCTCCCTGTTTGTCATTAATGTTGCGGTATAATATGTACATGTACGTAAAACAGAAGAAAAAAGAGCGACAACAACTACTGATGAACAATCTTCATCTCTCGAAAAAACCCACCTGCACCGCGGGCTTTAGAAGAAAAAAACGCTACAGAGCGGAGTCAGGATGCAGCGGCTCAGTCAGAAGAGACGTGAAATACACGCGAGTCACTATTTGTCCTACTGGACTGCGTATTTTTTTTCATAATCATTTTTCATTTTCTCCTGTTCTAATCCGATGACTCGGGTCGCGGTGGGGCGGTGCTGATATCCGCAATTTGAAGCCTTCCGTTCGTGTTGATGATTACAATTATTATTTTAGTAGTTATTTGTAAAAAAAACAACAACATTTATACAGTACTTTTATTTGTTCTTTGGTTTCAATGTATTTCATTGTATAATAATTGTAAAAAAGGTTTCTTACTTCGCGGATTTCGCCTATCGCGGGTCCTTTTTGGAATGTAACGCCCGCGAAAAACGAGGGATCACTGTAATAGAAATTAGTTTTATTCATTGGGCTGATAAACTCCTGTCTGAGAGGTTCTGCTGCCAATCACTGCATCATTAAAGCCATATGGAAGCATGCATATCTGTTATTCTGCATTGGCATGGTTGTTGCAGCCTGTGCATTTTTTATTTGCCTTTACTCAATATACTGGTTTCAAACTATTTAGAATTTCATGTCTTTTGACGACACTCAATTTTATAGGAATAAAAAAATCTTATTTTTCAAAGGAAATAGGAACGCTGTGGAATAAAGTGTGCTTGCTATGTCAACTCCTCTGTTTGCCTCTGCAGGACGTGCTCTACACCATCTGTAACAACTGTGGACCTGTACAGAGGATTGTCATCTTCAGAAAGAATGGTGTTCAGGCCATGGTGGAATATCCTTTTTAATAATTGCTTTTTACTTTAACATTTGAACATTATACTTTTCCACTGTGTGGCTGTTTGGTTTAGAAATCTTGGATGTAATCAGACCTCACCTTAACTCATTGTTGCCTACGTTTGACTCTGTCCAAAGTGCTCAGAGGGCCAAAGCCTCTCTGAAGTGGCGCAGACATCTATTCTGGCTGCTGCACTCTAAAGATTGAGTATGCCAAGGTGAGGGTATGCCCATATCTCATCCAGCGTGGTGGCTTGTCAATTAACATGAGATGTTTGTCAGAGGAAACGGTTTGATTTGTTTTTTTTGTAATGCAATCCACAGCCAGCACGACTTAATGTCTTCAAGAACGACCAGGACACATGGGACTATACAAACCCCAACCTCAGTGGCCAAGGTAACACGCAGTCCCTGACCCTTTCTTCCTTCTATTTTCTTCCTCTGATTCCTCTGTATGGGACGCTAAGGGCTCTCGGCCTCCAGGTTTATTGCCTTTGATCACATGTGAGTGGATTCATTCACCGCTCACAACGCTACACAGCTCAGTGGTCAAAGACAGTATTCCTGCGATGCTTTTCACGGTTTTAATGCATCACTCGCCACACAGCAGGCTCAAAGTAAGGGCATGAGGAGCAACCTTAAGGGCAGCCTACCTTGATTCCAGGGTCATGCATGTAAGAAGCCCTCTACACTCGGCACATTAGTCTATCTAGGAGCACCATTCCTTCATTGGGTTCACATTCCCTTCAGAGCATGTCACAGCTACACACTCTCACAGTGCTGCCTACTCCATATTAAAGAGACTATCACAGCTATTGTTATACCTTCAAACATAGTGGAGATTTTATCATAGCTTATATGAGACATTGCAGTAGCCAGCGGAGTTGCCATGTGAGACCATTGGTCACAACTAGGGGTGTAACGATTCATTTTTAACAACGATTCGATCATGATTCGTGGTTGTCGATACGATTCAAGGACGATATTGGTTCATTTAGAACGATACGATTCAATGACTTGAAATCGATTCAGTAACTTTTTAGCCAAAAAAACCAGTATGACTGAAATACATTTCCTAGATTCCTGTTGTTTCTTGTAATGGAATCAGGTATCAATTAATTATGAATATAAATAAACAAGTAAACAACAATGAATGGCAAATGCGTTCACATTTTATTTAAATAAAATGCAAACACTGCTGTAGAAGTGTAGCAGAAAAAAAAACGTATTAGTGACAAAAAACACCCCTGCAATAATGGTTTCCTCCTACCAACCCCCGAAACCCCCCCCCAATTTTAACCCGTGTGAAACATCCCCTCTGATTTGCCGTGAAATCCGGAAGTTGAATCGGGGCTCGGGACGGCGGGACCTGCACACTGCGTGAGCACGTCACGGCTCAGTCAGCGAAAGCCTTTATCATTAAAAGTGCTAAGAAAAAAGTCTGACGTGCTTAAATCCAATGGGTTATTTCCTAGTATCGATAAAATCGATTTATTACATTTTAAATCGATCTATGTGGTCCATATGGCCAACTCGCTGAGCACACATCGATGTAGTTGGATCGGAGGAATAAAAATCGATACATCGATGTAACAGCTGAATCGTTACACCCCTAGTCACAACTCTTGTTAGAGGTCCTGTGACACGACTCCTGAGATTTCTCCAGCTTTGGTACACTGAACAGGTATTTGTGCATGAGGGTGGGACCCGGGTTTGAGTTTAGGCGGAGCGTAAGCACAATGAACATCGTCAGTGACACAGTGATAATGAGTGTTAGCATTACGATCAGCAGCTGCAGTAGCTGTTGTGTTTATAGTTTTATTGGATGGATCATTTTGAAGAAAAAAATACATGTATATTTTCCGTTTTCATTAGATATGGGTTGCATCGATGTAATGCTAAAACAATTTGTTTTAAAATCAACAACTTAAAAACCAAGGTCCTTGCATGCTGGGAAAAAAATCTGCCCCTCACTTTGTGATGTCAGAGATTCTTCTCTGCCACTTACAAGGACTTCAAAATACGGGTTAAAATACAAGATAACGCTCCAGCAAAGAGGCCAACCGTTAAGTAAGGCGCTGGATGGAGAAGATGACACTGCATTTCACATTTGCCTTTGATTCTTTGTGCTAGGCATTTGAGTTTTGCTGTAGTTCCAAACCTGATTACAAATACTTAACTTAAGTGTATCTGTATTGAGGATTTTATTTTGATTTCCTTTCTTGGCAACCACTGTTAAATGATGTAGCTTTTCTTTTCTTTTTTTGTACCCGGACACAACATGTACATTCCAAGTCTTATACAGGTGTTTGACATCTTTCTTTTAGTTTGCGCTGCCTTACAAGCCAAAGGTGCTCCTAGTGTCCTCACTGTGCAAACGCATACAGGCTTACTTCAACCTCCAAGCAGACACAGAGGCCTCTACAGCACAACAGCACCCACAGCCACAACTAACTAAATCTGATCTGTGGGATACATCGGACACAGTGGGGCAACAAATACCGGAACACAACCTCAACTCAGTACTTCCTTACCCAAGTCCATCCTCATTCCTGCCTCCGCCACCTGACACGGGAGTCCATTTTATCTTTTGGTGGTGGTCAGTAGCCGCCATTTCAGTTCTACGGGACAGAAATACTCCCACGGCCACGTGAACAGACACCTCGCATATCCACCACAGACTGATGTTGATAGATTGATAAGCATCTACCCCCCCACTTCTCGGCCAGTACAGCACATCTCATCCGCAGAGACCCCAAGGAGTCACAACACACTGATGAGGGCTTGGAGTCAGGCGTGTTGGTCGATCTGGAAGCGGCCGCCATAACACAACCACAGGAACAACAGAGGAGATTTCAGACACACTCAACCCGGCCAGGGAACAGACGATACCACACACTGGGGCAGTAAACTAAAAAGAAAGGCCAGTCCCTTTCTCAGATGCTAATACCGCTCGTCTCCACCATCCTTGGGCGAACACAACACAGCGAGCCGAACATCCACGGAAACACACAGCTGAAGCATCATGACAGCACATTGTCACCCAGATATTCCAGATGACTTATTGCTGGCGCTAGATTGCTTTTTCACTTTTTCAGTGGCTGACAGCTATTAAAGCAAATCAGCAAGCATCACGTGAAGAAACATCCATGGGGGGGCCTACGAAGACACAAGCATCAAACACCTATCAAGCGTTCAAGCACAGAGACAAACCAATTCAAAATCCTTTTCTACAGCTTCCTACATTTATGGACTCAGGTGTTTTGTCTCCCCCTGTACCTTCTTCCCCATTTCCTCTCCTCTCTGTTCTGCTCGTGTTGTTGCTGCGTTGTTTCATTTTCCCTTTTTTTTTTTTTGCACTGGCCCATAGTTGATGCCTTTAACGCCTCCCGTGTGATGCAGGTTTGGCTCAGTGTGTCTGTGGACAGGCAGCCCACTCTCAAACGGTGCAAATATCCTGCTTTGTGGTCACAGCACGGTAAGCTGGAAATGAGCCCCGTGAAAAGCAACTCTCAAAAACTAACCGGCGGCAAGTCAAAGCCCAGCAAGAAGGTGTGGATGTACTTTTCTTTCTGGTGATTGGCATACAAGGAAGGGAAGAAGGAAGAAAAGACTGAAGAGGGAGAATGAGTTGAGGCTGGAGTCAAGAGGTTGGCAGGTAGCATCCTTGCTGAAGACTGCCCCCTACCTGCCCACTGTGTCCCATGCTCCATGTGTGGTGCTGTAAGTACTTGACAGAATGAATTCATAATCTGACTTGATAAAAGTAGAAAATGAGTGTGAAACTGAAACATGTCGGACTGTTCAGCCATCATGTTAATTCTACAATTTGGTAAAGGCCCATATCAACACCAGCGGGCAACAGATCTCTTTAATTTCACTGACAAATTGGGTCTGAATTTTCTTGCTAAGTTCTATAATTTGTCTTTATTTTCTGTCTCGTTCTACCTCCTCGTGCCAGGTTACCATGCGCCTCACTATCCAGAGGAATGAGTGGAGTCAGTCAGCAGTTAAATTCTTTTGCAGTTAGGCAAAACACTTTTTTCATTGTGGGTGTGAAGAAGAAAAAAAAAGTTGGATTTGGAACCACTGTTTAACACTAGTAGCTAAATGATCAGTTACAAAGAAGAGATTCAATTTTAAAGATCTGAAATTTGGATCTAGTGGTGTTTTTTATTTTGTTTGCACGGTTCAGGTTAAGATATTACATCACTACCAACAGGGATCTCACCTTGATCGTTGATGTCTGAGTAGTTGCACATTCAATTAGCAATCTGCAATCCAGGACACATTATAAACAGCCTCTGTATAAGCATTTACTCCACATCCGTTTAGTTAGGGTTGGAAAATAGCACCAGTCACCGGCTAAATGCTCACAAAAAATGAAATTTGTCACTAGGTTTGCTCCAACCGCCAGCCAAATCACAGTAACGGTAATGGCTGGTAGATTTTGCAATTCACGAGACGGCCATTTTGTATAATACCCAAACGGAAAGTGTTAACAGCACAGTATGTATGCACCTCGTAACTATGCTGCAGATTCATAGTTTGGTTACAGCTTACGTGTCTGGAGTAGTAAATCTATTTCACATCACATATGTGAAATGGATCTGATGTTGTAACTGTAACCAAGCATACGTTTATCACATATTGTGACTGGCAGGTAAGGGCAGCGTAAGATCTTTAGGTCGCAGCTCTCTTTTTCTTTTTTCAATTGGCCTCTAATCATACTCCTAAAAAAAACTGTAGTTATGAGAAAGAGCCCTTTTCTGATTGACGCCATGCTATATTTTTATGTAAACTGCTGATTATTTGCACAACAATCCATTTTAAACGGGAGCGTTCAATGCTGTTATCAGTTGCCATGACCAGATTGTCAATCTGCCAAACTACAGGAAGTTGCCGCATGTGTTTCTGCATGCAGAGAATTCACTTTGGGTCTTTGTTTTTTATTTCAAATACAACAGAAAATATCAGTACTTTTTTGCTGATTATTTTAAGGCCAGTATTCATATCAGGTGTTATTTTTTTCCATTATTCAACAATGTAATTTATTCAAAAAAATTGTCAATTCACTTCTGGTATTATGTCTGTCGTATTCTGGTTTGTAAAAACTATAGTTTTTAAATAAAACGTGCTTAGACCGCTGCTCATGATCGCGCTGATGCAAATTAAACTGATATTCTACTAGCGTCTTTCTATTCCATATAAATGTAATTAGTGTTGAGCATGTAATAGGATGTTTATACATTGTTGCAAAATGTAGCATTTTACAAATGTTTATTTGGATTTGATGTGTGTATATGTGTACCTGCACAGATGCTGATGGTGAAGGCAATTGGAACAATTCACAAGGTGTGTGTGCGTGTGTGCGTGTGTGTGTGCGCGCGCGCTGCGTGCATGCACGTGTACACACACTGAGCTGGCTGATAGAAGATGAAAGTTATTGGTCAACATCACTGCTAAAAAAAAAAAAAATCTCCATTATGTCACATAGATTGGCAAAATAGAGCCTGCAGACTTTAAATACTTAATATTAGCCCCCCCCCCCCCTCCCCCCTCCCGCTGCATGTCAATCACAACCATGTTCCTTTGTAGGCTACGCTACCTATTTGATATGGGCGCCCTTTCATAGGCCAACTATATCTGACCATTACAGATCCCAATGCCAACTCCAACAAACGGCAGAGGCAGCCGGCTCTTCTGGGAGACCACCCACCTGATTATGGTGAGTATCCCATCACATTAAAGAAAATGGTCAGACATTTAGAAGAGTTTATCACAATCCAGTCCTGAATCTGTAACTCAAATGTTTGGTCTATTTAAGGCGGCCCACAAGGAGGTTATCACGGCTACAATGAGGACAGCTACGGCCCGCCGCCTCCCCACCGCATGGGGCCAGGTATGGGCGGGCGGGGTCGAGGTAGCCAGCGCTACGGCCCCAGCTACGGACCGCCGCCCCCCGAGTACGGCCCTCACGCCGACTCCCCGGTCCTTATGGTTTATGGCCTCGAGCCCTCAAAGGTCAACGCGGACAAGGTCTTCAATATCTTCTGCCTCTACGGCAATGTAGAGAGGGTGAGGAGAGGCTCAGAGCATTGGTCATTGAAAAGCCCCAAATGGGATGTTTTTAAGTTGTTTGACCGAGTTCAATAGACACCTGTGTGATGTGTGTTTAATTGACTGAAAATATTGTTTAATTATTCATTTTCATTCAACTATTTATCTGAATACTGAATATATCACATGTATTTCCTTTGGAACTAAACAGACAAATTTAACACATAAACGGAATGGACTTAACTAATTGCCATTTGCAGAACTAGTTTCATTATTTTGTTTTTTTTCCTTTTTATGTCAATTTAGCCATATATTTTTCCTCTGTCAGATTAAATTCATGAAGAGTAAGCCTGGAGCGGCAATGGTGGAGATGGGTGACTGTTACTCGGTGGACAGGGCCATCACTCACCTCAACAACAACTTCCTCTTTGGACAGAAACTCAACGTTTGGTAAGTCCTGTCCAAACTATTACATTGCATGAGACTGTTGATTATTAAACCTCTCACCTTTTCCCCCCTGCCAGTGTGTCCAAACAGCAGGCCATTGTTCCAGGTCAGTGCTACCAGTTGGAGGACAACAGCAGCAGCTTTAAAGATTTCCACGGATCGCGCAACAACCGCTTCACCTCCCCGGAGCAGGCGGCCAAGAACCGAATCCAGCACCCCAGCAACGTCCTCCACTTCTTCAACGCACAGCCCGACATCTCTCCGGAGATCTTCACCCAGGTGAGCAAAGACACCAGGGTCCTTACATCTGTAAAGTGCAGCCTTTTATCTCCCACCACTACCCTGCTGATATCCACTGAAACTGGTGTTTTCTTTCAGGCCTGCGAGGAACTGGGAATTAAGACCCCCACTAGTGTGAAACTTTTTACCGGGAAGAGTGAGTACTACGAGTTACAATCATGACAAAATAATTGTTGGAGTGCGTTTTGATTCTGCAGCTGACAATATTCTAGAAGATTTTTATTTTAGTAATCTAATCAGCCATGTTGTGTGTTACAAAAGGTGAGCGGAGTTCATCTGGCCTCCTGGAGTGGGAATCCATTAATGATGCCATGGAAGCCCTCGCTCTGATCAACCATTACCAGATGAAAAACACCAGTGAGTTATTGTCTCTTTAGAATAACACATGGTTGCCAAGTAAATGCTTTAAATGGCCTTTGTATTGTCTTTTATCTTTAAAATGCCTGTTTTTTCTCTCTCGTTCCTTTCACAGGTGGGCCTTACCCTTACACACTGAAGCTGTGTTTCTCAACTACACACCATGCCAACTGAGCACTCCCCCCACCAACCATTTAAATCACTTTTATAGTCTTTCGATACAGTTCTGTTGTCACGCTCCATTAAAACATTCAATCAGTATTGACAAAAACTAGGACTGCTTTGCTTTAGAACATGTTACTTGAAATATGAATTTGTATGATGTATTTATGTTTATCATGTTTCTTAGTTTTATTTTGTATGTTCCTCACACTAGATTTGAAGAAAAAAAAACAACAACCCTGAAGAAATTCAATGTGGACCTCAGTTTTTGTATTTTAAAATCTAGTGAACAGTAACCATGAACAAAATACTGATATGTAACCAGTGTTCACATCAACAGAGACAATTTATATTATAACTTCATTTCTTCACAGGAAGACGTTCATGTTCACAGCAAAGAATATAAAATATATCGGCATGTTCTTCCAAAGAGATGCAGCTCTAGTTTTCTGACGGGGCCATCTGTATGTTGATAGCTGGACGTGAGAGGTTATCACCATGAAGATTAAAGGATAGTGGAGATAAAGAAGCTGGTTAACTGTTTAGTCCCTGTTGAGATGTCATTGTCAAATTGTAACCTTTTGTAGTAAACAATACTTATATATAACTTTGGCTGGAATAACTCAATTAACAAAAGGTCGTTGGTTTCAGTTTCCACATACCAGCATTGGGTAGCCCGGATCAGGTGAAGCACTATCTATAGTAGCAGACTGCACTCACAACTACACTGCATTATTTTCAGTACAACTGTTTGTATTCAAAATCCGTATGAATAGATGAATTAAAGCAGTTAAAAATAAACAATGAAAATAATTGCCCTTTCTACTTATTTGCCTATAGATTTTCTAACGATTTACTCGAGTCGACTACATACGTGAAATATATTTGGTGTCTCTTTGCTGTTTGGAACATTCATTGACTTAATGCATAGCATTGGTGGTGTCCTTGAAACATACTTCTGTCAGAAATAAATGGAACACTGTTTTGTAGAGGAGCTCCCGACACGATTTGTTATAACATTGAAAGCGTATTCTTTCAGCGCACGTTAGTTTTGGTGGGATCAAGTCATGGTACCAGACAAGTCTCTTTCAGACGAATCGCATGAGCTTCATCTGAGAATCACAGCAGTCTTCAAAACATACGGGTAGGTATTAGCATCGCAACACTTGCATAGAATAATATATAAGTGTTTTACGGTGACGTCAGTTTACGTAAACCATTTCCGTTCATTTCGAGGAAACGTTCAGTATTCAGAAACTCCGATATATAAAACTACATTTTCCCCACTAGAAATATCTCTCGTTTCATCCAACATGCTTCTCTTGGAAACCCTCGTTTCTCAGTTTCGACAACGTTTTGTTGTTCACAATACGAAAGAAAAGAAAGTGGTGTGGTGAAAGAACTACAACTCCCACAGTGCCGCGAGCCTCAGTCACGTAGGTGTTTCCGGTGTCTATAACATTTTACTTCCTTCCACACAGGCCGACACGAACAAATCGAGAAAGAAGACGTCGCCAACTTTTTAATGCCGTCGTCAGTGGTCGCGTGCTGAGCACATTTTGACGTTTAGTTTCCCTCGTGAAATGCGCGGCGCGCGCCCTCGTGGAGTCTGAGATTCAAAGAACTGTTGACAAACCGTAACGTGTAGGCCTCAGAAGAAAGTTTGGTCGAGGGCCTGTAAACAACATGTCCTCCGCCTCGCAGCCTTCCTCCAGACGGCAATGGTGCTACCTCTGTGATCTGCCCAAGATGCCGTGGGCCATGCTGTGGGAGTTCAGCGAGGCCGTGTGCCGAGGATGCGTCAACTACGACGGGGCCGACCGAATAGAGCTCCTCATCGAGACTGCCAGGCAACTGAAGAGCACGCACGGAGTTTTAGACGGCCGGTCCCCGGGTCCTCAGCAGGGCAAGCCGAGCTCCGCCGGGCCTCTTGAAACAGGGCGGCAGCATGGAGAGCGTGTGGAAAGGGGGAGGGGTGAGTATGTGGTGTCTTCTCGCCTCCTCAATGGCCTGCACAGAGCTGAAGATGTGTCCCTGTCAGAGGGCAGCAGGCAGAGCCCGAACACACGTCGGGCCGTAGAGCGGGCAGTCCCCAGTCTCCATGGCACCATATCCCATGCATTGATGGCTCAGGGGTTAGTAGCAGCTCCTCACGGGCTTTTAGCGCCCATGTCTGGCTCCAGGTCAGGGGCCACGGCAATTGCTGTCTCGACAAGCTCCGTAATGGGCGACGCTGGCAGAAGACAGGTTGTGTCCCTGAGTGTCGGGCCGAGCACTTCTGCTCTAGTGGGTATAGATCCCACTTTGTGGCGAAACAATGAAGTGATGGCAGAACTCAACGAGGTGGCTCGCAACAGGGTCGAAGGCTGGCCCAGCCGTCCCAAAGCCGTCCGGGACGTGCTCGTTGCCTTGAGCAGCTGTGTCCCCTTCAATGTGCGCTTCAGGAAAGACCACAATCTGATGGGCCGCGTTCTGGCCTTTGATACCGGCACAACGCCGGAGTTTGAGTTGAAGGTGTTTGCAGAGTACCCTGCCGGCTCTGGGATGATCTTCTCGGGAGTCCCGGAACTCGTCAGGCAGATGTTTCGCGATTCTGCGAAAGACGCAGGCAAAGCGGTGAACTCTGGGCTGCGCTATGTGGAATACGAGAAGCGGCAGGGCACGGGAGACTGGCGTGGGCTTTCGGAGCTGCTGAACGACGGCGTGCGCATGTTTAAAGAGCCCCCAATTCCAGAGGTTCTTCCCCAGCTGGATGCGGGGTTGCCCGTGACAACCGCCGGACGCTCTGTTCCTGGTAAGAGCGCGGCTCGGCGACGCAAGGCCTCCCCAGGCTCCGAGAACGGAGAGAACGAAGGGAGGTCTGATCACCCAGCGAGAGAGCCCTGGCCCCGAGGCGCTTACTCCGGCATGGAACCGCTTCCTGGCATGGCCGCCCCACAAGAAGGCCCGCCCCGTTTACATAGCCAGCCTTCACCCATCTCGGCACTCATGGGAGTTGCTGACAGCCTGAGTTCCAGCCAGATGGCCAGAGAAAGCCCCGGCATGTCCACCGCCCACGCCTCGTCAGCTGGGCGCCCCACCAGCGGCAGCCCGTCCGCCGCCTCCACCTCGGCCTCCCAGGCGGCTTCGGGGCAGAGCTTGAGCGCGGCGGGGCAAATCGGCAACGCCGGCGCCGGGGATTCCACAAGCAACGCTCCGGGCACGCTGCTCTGCTGCACACTCTGCCGGGAGCGCTTGGAAGACACCCACTTTGTCCAGTGTCCTTCCGTCCCGCACCACAAGTTCTGCTTCCCCTGCACCCGGGGGTTCATCCGCAGCCAAGGTCAAGGTGGGGAGGTGTACTGCCCCAGCGGAGAGCGCTGTCCCCTGGCCGGGTCCTCTGTGCCGTGGGCCTTCATGCAGGGAGAGATCTCAACCATCCTGGCCGGAGACGGAGATGTGACTGTAAAGAAGGAGAACGACCCGTGACCCCTCCCATCTTCTTGTGGAGAATGGTAAGACGATGAGGAAAGATGCCTTAATTAGATCAGTGGACACGAGTGATGCAGCAGCTCTTAGATAGCTGCCTATTGGCCTAATCATAACATTCATAACATTCTAGTCTATTGCTATTTGGGAGGGACAGTAATACATTATGAAAATGTAAGTTAGCCAGTAGGCTACTTGTCGTCTGTGGTCCCTTTTGACAGATTTTAGAAAGTCACCCTGAAACATTTGAAGGTTCAACATCATTTACACTCTACAAGCACGCAGGAGAAATGAGAGCATTCAGGACCCTCGTATACGACAATCAAAACTGTTAACATGCTCATTAAACACATGCAAAGCAAATAAAGTTTAATTATGTGAAACAAAGCAGATTATTAGTCGTGTTCACAAATGTATGTAAAATATCACTGACACGGCTAAACAATAATAATAGACATACAGCGAGATGATGGTTAAGGGGCAAGACAGACAGACAGACAGACATAACAGCAGACATAGGGCACAGCAGAGAGAAAGACACAGTGGGAAAGAAGGACAGCATGGATGGTTGAGGACAGTAAGGGTTGTTGTATTGCTGAGTACTAATAAACCATTTCTTTAAAGGAACCACTGCGCCGTTTGTAAAGTTGACAATCTTCACAATCCCTCATATTGTGTACAAAACAACTCAACACACGTGTGGATGTCTGTGCCAGCCCAGAATAAATATACCAGACTTTTTTTGTCTTCCTTTTTGGGGGGGGGAACTAGATTCAGTGCTTTAATTCCAGACGTGCAGTGACTGCTTCCCCCTCAAACACCACATTCTCTCTACTCCCACGCAAACGGACGTAGTGACTGATTTCAGTAAGCCCCTCAACTGGGTGCAGGAGAAGATCCTGTTCAGAGATTCCAGGTTTTTTGTCTTAGGGTAAAGTTCCCGGTTATTACCTGTACACTGTATAATACACAACTTTATATGACTGTGATCTGCCTCTCTGTGTCTTAATTAGTGGGTGATCTCCTTGTCACACTTGCATCATTACCTGTGTCAGTTGCACCTGTGTGCCATGTGTAAACTCCCTGTCACAATAATACACACTGCCACCCGAGGTCACCCTTAATTATCTCCCAATCCAAACATGTTGTACAGACATAACCAAAAGGCTGTTGCACTGACAATCACCGTTTGTCATTTTAACCATCTTTGAAAAAAAACCTCACCCCTCCATTGTAAAGAAAGTCGCACTAGTTCTCTAAAATGCTCCCCAATCCTGACCCTTTCTCTTCTTCTCTCTCCCCACAGTGGAGCAAACACTTTGAAAGCACTTCCCTATTATCTCGAGCTGAGGTCCACTTTGGCTGCAGTTCATCATGTGTGCCTCTGAGAACAGAATGACTCTGAACCCCAGGAGACCACCCACCCGCACACACACCCGCACACACACACACACACACACACACAAACTAAAGAAGAGTGACACGCCCGTCTGTCGGGGATGAGTTGCTGACATGACAGATGGATGTCGGGTCCTGGACTCACTCGCTCCCCTCTTCCTCGTTGAAGAGCAGCGGGCCCTCGGCGCTGACGCCCAGGATAAAGCTCGCGCTTGTTGTAGAAGAATGACAATCTATTTGGCCTCCGTTTTGGTTATACGTGCTGTCCCATACAGAAGGACGGCAACATTGACAGAATTACCATCTATTCTTTCTCAGAAAAACAAATGAATGTTCAAATGTGGCAAAACCATCGGATCCTTTAAAGCCAAGGATGGAGGGAAAAAAGAAAAAAAAAATGTAATCCCACAATGCCCCTAGGTATTTTCCTCTTGTATGTCATAAATGTGAATTTACTTTCAATACGGCTATGTAATTTCTATTTTTGATACAATACAAATTTCTATGTATTTGTTTATAGTGATAAGAAGACCAAAGATGGTTTCATGCTCAATGTAATTTTCTTGTAGCCGTGTATGCTGTACTCAATGACGACTTTGGCGTCAGTCACTAATTTCTATCACAGATGTAAGCTTGTCTTTGTCTTATTTACCTTTTTTTAATAGTCTGTATGGTAAGATAATTAGCACCACAATCTACAATGGTCAACCCACATACTTGTGTGACCTGAACAGGTCAATTCAATAAATTTAAAAAAAGTTACTTTTAGTTGTTTTATTCTTTCAGCCGCACAAGTGAACCACAATGTTAAGACAACGGTATGTTTGTACTTTATTTCATAATGTACAGACAATAAATGTGAAAAAAAGGAGCCCTTAAAGCACTTACTAATTAACACGTTGAACCGAAAGGAGGTCAACAACCTTGCAGACCCACCTCTTGTGGGAGGAAGTGTGTAGAGCGCAAAGATCATTTTTAAAGCCATTAGCCATTCAAAACATAAAATCCACAACTTGATTAAGAATGACAAAAAATGAATATTGTAAACTACAACCCGCTCCATAGCTAACATCAGAGCGTAGGCTTGGTCTGTAAATGTATTTGTGCTCAACATAGTTATGTAAATCCTTTGTTTCTTGACAGGTGCCTGGTTCTACTGGTAGGCCAGCAGTGGTGGTGGGTAACATTGCGGTGGTTCAGATGGGGCACCCGGAGTCGCCCCCCAGGGCTTCCTGAGCTGCCTTGAAGGTCTCTTGCTTTACGCATCTCCAGTAGCCAGACAGGCCGTACTGTTGCTGCACCTGAGGGCGCGACCAGGGTTATCCCATGTGACAGCACTGTATATTCAACATGCAACGTGGGAGCAGTTTGACACATTTCCACTGATTAGAAATAAAGTTTATCTTTGCAGATATTCAGCCAGGCTTAAATGTAATAACTGAATTAGTAATGAACAGCAATTTTAGTCTAAACAGCCAAAGAGGACACTGAAACACAAAAAGTCAATCTTAGTCCGTTTTTCTTTCCCGCATAATTTCATCAGCAACCGTTTTTGATGATTAAGTAAATTGTGGGATTGATTTGCAATTTTGGGAAGTTTTCTGCATATAGAGTTACCGATTAGTTTGTTCACAAGCTTTAATGGCCAGAACTTTTTACCTTTCGAATGAGACAATTTAAGTGTGTCTGTTTTTTTATGTTAAGCTAAGCTAACGGGTACAGGGTGCAGCTGCATATTACAAGTCTATTGACATGAGAGTGGTAGGATCTTAACGTCTGACTATTCAAGTGAGTCAATTTCCCAAAAATGTCCAGCTATTCCATGTGACCGACTCACCTTTAGCCCTCGCAGCACTCTGTCCTTCATCACCCCCATGAACTCCTTGTGGCTCAGGCAGTTGTCTCCGTCCATGTCGAACAGCTTGAACACCGTGTCCAGCACGTTCTCAGACAGGTTGTGGCCCGTGGCGATCTTCACGGCTCGCTTGAACTGGGCTGCGAGGAGAAGAAAGCTTGATTCACCTACATGTGCATTTGTCTTGCTCAGTGTTGCTATTATTCTTTTTATCTCTCTGTGTATGTTAAGTGCTTCCGCTGTAGGTGTGTTGTTCTGCCTGCCGCCTGCTGCACCCTGTTGTGGTTGTGCCAGTCAATTACGCTAGAGGATCTTCGCGCGTGTTTGGGCAGCACAGACTGGTATGTTTTCAGGACTGGTGCCAACAGTCTGGAAGAGTTTCGAGGCTGTAACCGTCATGCACCAGGGTGAGTAATAACAACGACAAACCCTGGTTTACAGCGGAACTACCACTGCAGAAGGATCAGGCATTTAGGGCGTTTAGCAAGGCGGTGAGAGATGCCCCACCCACTCCATGAATGACCTCCGCCTGGCAGACGAGCTGAACGAGTTCTACTGCAGAGTTGATAGACAATGTCCCAACCGGTCTGTAGAGGACGCTGTCAACATGGCCCTCCACTTTATCCTCCAGCATCTGGACTCCAGGAACCTACGCCAGGATCCTGTTTGTGGACCGTCTCTGCTGCAGGATAAAGTCTCCCAGCTGCAAGTGGATCACAGACTTCCTGTCCGACAGGAAGCAGCACGTGAAGCTGGGGAAACACGTCTCAGGCTCTCGGACCATCAGCACTGGTTCCCCCCAAGGCTGCGTTCTTTCCCCTCTGGTCTTCTCCCTGTACACCAAGAGCTGCACCTCCAGCCACCAGTCCGTCAAGCTCCTGAAGTTTGCGGAGGACACCACCCTCATTGGACTGATCTCTGGGGGAGACGAGTCCGCCTACAGGTGGGAGACTGACCACCTGGTGACGTGGTGTAGCCAGAACAACCTGTAGCTCAACGCTCTGAAGACAGTGGAGATGGTTGTGGACTTCAGGAAGAACGCAGTCCCACCCTCCCCCATCACCACTGTGGACTCCTTTCGTTTCCTGGGCTCCACCATCACCCAGGACCTCAAGTGGGAGCTGAACATCAGCTCCATCACCAAGAAGCAGAGGATGTTCTTCCTGAGGCAGCTGAAGAAACCCAACCTGCCAAAGACGTGGATGGTGCAGTTCTACACAGCCATCATGGAGTCCATCCTCTGCTCCTCCATCACCGTCAGGTTGGCTGCAGCCACAGCCAAGGACAAGGGCAGGCTGCAGCGCGTCCTCCGCTCTGCAGAGAGGGTGATCGGCTGCAACCTGCCGGCTCTCCAGGACCTGTTCTTTTCCAGGACCCTGAAGCGAGCTAGAAGGATTGTTGCCGACCCCTTTCATCCCGGACAGAACCTGTTTGTGCCCCTTCCATCTGGCAGGAGGCTGAGGTCCATCAGGACCAAGACCTGCCGCCACACAGTTTCTTCCCGTTGGCAGTTTGGCTCATCAACAGAGCCCGTGTCCCCCCCCTGACTGACTCGGTCATACCTCCGGTCACTTTATTTTTAAATAGCCTTATGTACTTCCCCGTAGCAATACATTTTACACTATATTGTGTTGTTGTCAATTTGTTGCAGTTATTCACTAATCACCAAGTCAAATTCCTTGTATGTCTGACATATTCTGGTAATACATGTTGAGTCACTTTTCTTTTCTTTTGCTGTGTATTGGTTTTGTTGCTGTGAATTGTTTTTTTATTTTTTATTTTGGGCTGTTTTAAAAACATTTGGCCAGAGACAGCAGACGGAAATGAGCCTCTCAGTCTCACTTACAGTACAGCTGTTGGTTAGTGTGCATTGTCCTTGCAAAATAAATTAGGAAATAAAAAATAAACTAATGGCGTAACCTTTGAACGGTATTCAGAGAAATCTATCCACACTGAAATCAACGGAGAGGACTCACCCATCCCAACAGGCCGGTTGGCCCCAGTCACCAGTTTCACTGAAAAGGAAAAATCCTCCAGGTTGTTGGCGAAGAGGCAGAACGCTTTGAACTCAGCGAACGTGATGCTCTGTAAGACAAACATCACATCACTCCAGTGCAGCACTCATTCACCTCTTGGCAGTATTTTGGTGTGGGACGTCCTCCGACCTGGCCAGCGGGGATCCTCCTCCGGATGTTTTGCCAGTAGAGTTCGTTGTCTTCTTCGTTGGTGTAGTGGAGCAGCCACTCTGCAAAGTCTTCTCTTCGCATGGTGTCCATACCTCTGGAGAACTGTATGAACTCCATTTCCTGGACTTCAGCCTGCAGGTCCTCCATGAACCTGAGGAGCAGAGATGCTTTTGATGGGAATGTAATGCTGTACTTTGCATCAGAGGACAAGAATGTAGCACTGAAACTGTAATGTAAGCCAGGGCAGATAGGAAATATTGTAATTGAAATGTTAAATTCACTCCAAAGTATTGATAGCAACAACTGACAGGACCGTTTTATTTTTTTTTTATTGGCTTTTGTGCATACATTTGTTTAATTTAATGGCAAATGGCCGTTGACTTCACCATTGGATCCCGCCTTTGCACTTAGTCAATTTATCTTGACTTAAGTTTCCTTCAAAGGCATACAGTACATAACAATCAGATATTCCACATATTTATCTGAACCATAACATCTCAAATGTAGACTTGCATCACAATCGCAAACAGCAGCAGGTCAGGTATGTCATTTCCTCACCTCTGGAACTCTTGATACTGCAACTTGTTTTCTCCTCTCTTGCCAAAGAAGTAGGCCTGCAGTGTAGTTTTGGAGCATTCCCCTTCCTCCGCTGGTTTCTGTAAACATGCAGGCAATGTACAAACAGCCAAGCTCAGTTGCTATGGCAACTGACAATATCCTGCATCAGCGAAGTGACTGAAATCAAGCTGGGCTTTGCTTTTAAAGGAACGTGAATAACCCACCTCTGTGTCATCCTTGGGGAGTCTCATTTTACTTTTCCCAATTATATTCTTCAGCTACAGAAGAAGAAAAAAAAATATGTTAACATTCAACTAGAGAAATGAAGAATGACTGAATGCAAACATAGATCCCTTGAAGGAATAGGAGTGTTTTACTGATAAATCTATAGATATAACCTACATACACACACACACACACACAACAGAAACAGGAACAGAGGAAAAAACGATGCACCTCTATTCAAAAGGTGCATTGCGTGCTAACATCCAGACTCAAAAAGAACGAGTGTGGTTGGAACAGACACAGAACTGTCGAGTGGCTGTAGATGAATGGACTAAACGGAGTCAGGCTGAAGTAATGCAAACACAAGTGGCTCGTTGTACGGCTCTCCCTCACCTTCACGCGGCGCCGTGGTCCATACTTACAACCGTGGTGGCATCAGTGCTTGAGGCAGCATTAAAAAGTTGGCAAATATTTTGAGATTTGAATACACGCACAACAGACTCATAATCCCCTCTGTGACACGTGTCCGCCCGTAATCACAGCAATGGCATATGAAACAATCTGCGTTGTGGTCAGTATCACTTGTTATCACGAGAGCTGTGCATTTCTTGCAAATAAGAAATATGTCTGAAGTCTTACCGTGAGAAATTCCTTTTGGTCCACTTGCTCGTTACCATCAACATCGAGCATTTTGAAAGCGATGTGAAATCCTGTGCGCGGCTCTGCGAAAGTAATGCTTGGTGAGTTATAAGAACTGTATCTTGATATACAACATATGCATACGCACACACACACACACAAAAAATCATCAAACTTGGTCAGTTGGGCAACACAGTCTGAGAAACAGCGTTATATCAGGCCAATAGCTGCACTTCTGACAGTTGCAGGTGTTCAAATGGTTGGACACCCATGGTTGGGAAAGGGAAGGGTGCACGTGCATGCATTTAGAACATCACATGCAAGGAGGAATGAGATTCTACTCACTGGTTAGGATAGTCAGCAAGAACAGATACTCCGTGTAGGAAATCAAACCTGCAAAACAAACAAAAAAAGAAACGCTGAATTCTGCTCAGGAAAATTGATGACCCACAAAAATATCTTGGGGCTTTGTAAAATAAAAAAGACCAAGGAGTCAACCATCCGGCACACAGAAGGACTCACTGTCGTCGCCCATGTTTCTGAACAGCTCGTTGCCAGCCTGAGCTTTGGCGGCGACTCCCAGCATGCGGTTAACGTCCTGCAAAGACGCCAACAGAAACAGTGACGACTGGGTTCTACTCGCTCAGTCTGGAACCAATTTATTTACACTACGTGCTGGTGGAAGCGTACTTCTGCTGTTAAAATTCTCTTCTGCAGCTTTCCTGCATGAGAAGAAATCGGGAAGATTTGTCAATGATAATAATACACCAACAACGAACAAAAGAACAATTACAAACAGCACACAGCAGGCATTGCACCTGCTGGTAAATTCCCTGACACATCTTGGTTTTTCTCCATCTAAATGTTAATTATTATTATCTGAATTGTCCTGTTCTTATGTTCAACATAATGTATTTATGACTTCCAAAATGAGACCCTTTAAAATCTAGTAGGCCAATAAAAATCGTCTTCTGTCCCTGCAGATCTCCAGGTGAACAGAAGACCTCTAACTGGACTATCTGGCGGTAGGTGGGCACCACCCAAACAGAGTGCACATCGCTGCCGCCTTACGGTCAACATTCTCCAGCATCACCGAGAACAGGAAGTCCCTGGCGGTCATGTAGGGCTCCTGCTCGTAGACCACCGAGGCGAACTGGTTGAAGCGGACCCTTCTGGGGGACGGCCGGGCCGCAGCGGCGGCGGCTTCCTGAAACAGCACAAGGGGGGCGTTGGTTGTTCATAACGCACCACCTTTCCGTAAATATCAATACGAGTCGCTATTATTTGTATTAATCACATTTCAGTCAAAATCATTATTAACACGTGAAACGAACAGTTTCCACGTGCTGCAGCTTGGACCATAGACACTTTTATGCACCGAGTTTAGTTGATCTATCGTTAAGTTGGCTCAAACTCACTTGTGGAACCTCGGCATGAACAGCGAAGGGCGGACTCCTGCGGTTCGCATGATACTGGTAATAACAAATAACTCCGGTTCCGATGAGTGAGCCCAGAAGACCGGGTCCGACAGCTCTTCGTAGTCCTAAAGCTTCCAGGGACCGAGGACTCTTTAAAAAGTTGGCCAAGGCGGCGGCGACCCTTCTCCAGCTGGCCATTTTCTCAGGAAGTTACCCAGCTGGGCTTCCGTAGCTGCGTACTGTGAGTGAGCAGAGAGTCAGGCTGCTAGTCACGTGACGCCTTAGAGAACGCTTAGGATAATAACATAAAAAATAGATATATACTTATATATGTCATAAATGCTAAAGGAAGACTGCCAGTCCTCCTTCTGAAATGTATAGTGTCTATATAGTGTATCATAAATGAGAAGAATATAGACAGAACTAGAAAATGGAAACAAACCTCCTTCTATCTTGTATCTTGCTTCCATTTTCCACAGAATCAACGCAACGATTTGTGTTTTCCCAATAGGAAATGGATTAGCAATCCACCAATACTGGTGGAGAATAAGTCTATGTCTTATTTACAGTCTTATTCTGATTGTATAAAAAAATGTAGTTATGGTTAATTACCATGGGTGTCGCCAAAGTGAACAAGACAGGGACCACCAACATTTTAACTATCGTCCGTCGACTATCGATTGTTTTATAGTTGAAGCACCCCATTGGATACACAGTATATGGCCAAAGGGTATGTATTTTTTACAGTATTATTAAAATTGCCGCCATTTCTTGGCCATCTATATCAACAACACTTATCTTGATCAAAAACTCGCAAACTACATAAGAGATTAATCGGACACTTCCAATCCCATCTGCTTATCACTTTCATCTTGAGATTCCTGTTAGAATAATTTAGAACAGTCTAAAGTGTCTTTCATGATCCACCATATAAACCTACAATGGGGACAAAAGACGATGGCAAAATGAATGGATGAACGTATTTTATGAGACAAAACCATATTTCATATTTCCACAGAGAGATATTTGCAGATATTGCTCAATTTCAATTTACACACACATGATTCAAATGTACATTCTGAAAACACACATCAAGTTGTGCAGACTTTGTGCAATACCGTGACCGTGTGTGTATGTAATATCTGGGAACCGACCTTGCATCTCCACCGCTGTCTCACACCGAGCACAGGGCTTTGCTTTAGTGCAAGAAAAAGTAGCATAAACCTTAATGGGTTTCTTACTCAGATAAATCATTCACACAGCCATTTCACATTTTATTTTCAAAAGCACGTACCAAGCCCGGATGAGATTTGGCATTGTACATCGGTCGCTGTAAGAAAAACGTAAATACAGCATTAAAATGTCAGCGTTGTGCCGTCACTACATGTATAGAAGTGAGCGGGTCGGCTCCGGGAACTTCATGTAACCCTTTGACATGGAAAAGTGTTTGGGGAGATACCAATCCTTCAGTTAATTTCTTTCTGGTATCAGTAGGCGGGCTTGTTTAGCAAATCCATGGGGGTCCGCTTATTTGAACATGCTGATGTTTTTTTTATTTTGCATACAATGTTGCTATTATATGTTTCGCATGACCTGGAAACAAGTTTGGAAGCACTAAGGCTTTAGCATTGGGTAAGCAGGGCCCCATGATATACAGCCAGTGCTAATCAACGGGACCATTACCCAGCCAAGATAATGTTGAGTCTTTTTGTTCACGGCGCTGGAGCAAAAGATGATTGTCATTCTCAAGAATGGGCGTTGGAATAGAGAAACACTCAAATTAACAACCCATGTTGAAGAACGGACGTTTTTTGTTAGGCATGTGTCTGCAACCGAGGTGGGTGTCCTGATGAACACGTTACGTTAGCGTCATCAGGGCTGGAGGTTTACCTAATATCCTTGTGCGTGTGTGGTTCCGGGGGGGTTGCAACCTGGGACAATCACAGCCACAATACTAAAGCTCCCAAAACATGTGTTGCAATGACTATTACATTTCTATCAGCAAACAGGATGACATGGCACTTATATAATAAAGGAACATATTGAAAAGAACATTCACACCACAGCACAGCTCGGTTGTCCCCTGGTCAGCTGCGGTAATGCACTCTGTCAGAACAATACAAAAATCTGTGACTTCAAATCCTGCTGCATAGGAGGTGTACTTTTGGTTCGAAAGGAAGACCTTTTTTTTTTTTTTAAGTCACAGCCGCTTTACAGGAAAGCATTCCCTCTTCTGTCATTGTTGTAAATACAATGTGTACAAATCACTTCCTTTTCCTGACAACTTGAATGTACTACTTGATGCGAGGCAAACAATAAACAGACTAATTCCTCTTCCCATCTGGGATAGCAACGCACCATATCTTCGTAGCTTCGTAGTTTAGTCCCCAATAATTAGACTTTACAGAGCAGCATGTACTGAACTGCACAGGCTGGTTGAACTCATCATGCGTATGATGTATGAATGCAACACACTTCTCACAGACACACTGGCTACTCAATTGGATATTATTACAAGTTGTTATCCGGGAAACTCCAGAATCTGAGATGAATAAATGAAGGAATACAAAAATACAACAAGCATACTTCCAGTATGTCCTTCTGATTTTCCTTGTAAAATGTGTATTATATAACTAGATACTTGTGTACTTATATACACTATGCTCTTTAATAGTGCTCCTGATTTGTATATTCTGCATTGAAATGTCATTCGTATATTTGAGCATCGCTTGTTTTCTTTCTTTGTGGATTAATACAAATGTTTTAATTTTACCCATTTCAGTTCAGAGTATTGTTTTATTAGAGCACAGGATTTATTGGTATACATACAAAGATAGGTATATACAATTCATGAATCGAATCATGACAGTTTTACATTTAACTTGCCTTTTGATGGAGAGATTCCGATTGGTTTGAAAATCAAATGAAACACACACAGTTACAGAGAGGCTCAACTCTCAGCGAATCCACCACAGGGGGTTGTTTTTACAATTTCTGGGGCACCGCAAAACACAGTGGCTATGGAAAATTTCACAGCAGAAATCAATACATTCTGTGGGAAATGAATTGCAGTAATACAGTACAAACAGCAGAGGGGCCATTTCGTGTCTTAATTCCTGTCACAGATCAAGGAGTAACCTCTTATCTGGTATACCTCTGTCTAAAAAAAACAACAACCATCATCTTCTTCTCATGCGCGCTGTGGTTTAGAAGACAGGCCGACTTGGTCAAACTTATATCTGGAGTTTCAGCAGCAGACTGTGGTAGCAAAATACAATTTGGCCCCACTCCCCCACTCACATTCAGTTATTGCAATTCCAATACTGCCCGACCCATTTCACCAACATAAAAATAAAGGCGAGTTCAACAAGTGCACTAGTAGACTTTTATCATGCAATGTTCAGATTTTCTGTCATGTATACAAAGGCGTGTCCTATTAGGCTTAGTATTACTTTGAGCATTGCCACTTTGAACACAACTTGGATTAGAATTTGATGGAAAGTACTGTTTTTATTTTTTACATGGATCTTTGTGGACAAACAATAATAATAATGCAAACTGTAAAAAAAAAAGAAGAGAAAAATACTGTAAAACCGTGTACTCTTTGACACCGATGAAGTCAGGTGGGTAACACCAGCATTCCGTTATATTAACATGATTCAAAGCTAGCCATACGACTGGATTAAATGTCAGTATGATTAGTATACAGATGTGTCAAGTGTCGAAGGTGCACAACTGCCTGGAACAAGCCCACCTGGATGTGACAAATCATAGGGTTCACATTTGCAATTATTCTTTATTTCCTCTTCCCCTTTTACTTCTTTGAAAAAGAGAAGAAATAAAAAAGTATATTGCTTCAAAAAACTTTTTTACTTTTTTTTATATTGTGAAACATTTCATTCACCGCTTCTCGTGTTCGTCTAGCTAGACAGAGCATTGTCAAAGATACGTACGGAAAGATGATGTGAATTCAAGAGATTAAACAATCAATGATGGGACGTGACAGTGACTAGTTCCTGGGACCACTTGAGTGTCTTGTCTGTCTGCCTGCCTGTCTGTCTGCCTCTCTGGGCGGTCCTCCTATCTATCAGCAGGTGGCCCAATGCAAGCACTGATGTATAGCCTGGGTGAAGGGGTGAGGCTGAGAGATTAGTCTGTCACAGTAACAATAGTCTGTCCAACGACCATAGCCTCAGTGTGCTGTGGCTCTGTGATTGAGGACCTGCCAACCCAGCTGCACACGCTCTCCATCCGTCCCTCCCACCAACCGCCTCCCACGCCTTTAGTCAGTGAGTAATGTTAAAAACACAAAGGGGCTCCTCATTTGCTCTTCCCGGACGTGCTGGAGCCCCCTGCCCCGCCCTCCATTTTGTCTGCGATTTCGGACGTGTCTAACTTCTCTGAACCGTCCCCTTTCTCTGACCTCTCCTTCTCGGACCGCTCCTCCCCTTCAGCTAGCTCAGACCTCTCTGACCTGGCGTCCGCATCCCCCTCTGACTTCTCCTTCCTCTCCGAGTTGTCGGGGTCCATTGACTGACGTGCCAGGCTTGTCCCACTTGCCCATGGACTCGTGCTCAGCTATACAGTTGGTGATGTTTGAAGTCCAGGCCTTTAGGTCCTCCTACGAAGCAAGTGACACATGTCTTACATAAGGAGTCTCTCTCTTATGTAATCTTATTTTTTTTTGCATGTTTGATCATCAGATTGCATCAGATTTTAAAACTGCATATCAAAGAAAAGCGAAGTGTGGCTCTACTTTTAGACAAGAGGCTGGTGACTCTGACAGGCAGCACTAGATGTTAATATTAATGTTGATTAACTTTCAAGTGCTTCTATCGTGTTGGAAAGGACTCTATTCACCTGATAGCTCCAAACTAAGTTTCATAGTAAATTAATTGCATGAAATATTTGTATTCAAACTGGAAGAGTATTCAGTTGAGTCATTTATAAATTTCTACTGTAAAAAAGAAGAACATTTTCCCTCAGCCTGTGTTTGATTAATGGTTACACCTTAGATAAGGAGAGTAAACTGATGTGCTGACGCTGTCCTATGCAAGCAGCGTTAGTGGCATTAACGAGACGAGTCCACACCGGCATCTAACCGGCTCTAAGCAACATTTGCAGTTAAGTGTACATGATGTTCAATATGCCGTAACTGAGTAGCTGATAAACTAAACTGGTGCATCTTTTCCATGTAAAATAAACTAGCTTCCTGCTGTGCAAAGTCTACAATTCACCTGAGCTTGGTTCGGCCAGGGGCATTGTTGGAGGCATTGTGGGTGATAATTAGGAGACGTTCATGAGTATTCTGTATTGTTGGTTGAAGTTAGATGCAGAAGAAAAAATATTACTTGAATGTCATGGTTAGCTCCCCCCTGACGCAACCCCTACTCCTGGGGACAGATTGGCCGGGGTTTATTGCTTTAATGCGGCTTCGTGCAAGGGTGCGTTCATGAGAGACAGGGACATGCGGTAGCGGTGACACTGCATACACAAATGAGGAACCAGCGCAGCCTCCTGTAGAGACTCCGCCGGGACCCGTATTACACTCCATGGAAGAGTTTCCTCTGGTGCAGTCTCTGTACGATACTTTAACCTGGGCCTTTAACCTTGATACGAATTGATGGTCAGTTGGTGCGCCCTTACACAACACAGTTATCCGCACTTTTCATTGCTTAGGGACAGGTTGTATAGAGTGAGTCAGTCGGGCAAGGAAAACATCCAGTTTTCCACAACCAGTGGGAAATTATTCTCCTGGTGGCCAAACTATGATCTCATGGATGGCACACGGGGTCCGGGAACACAATTGACCAGGAAATGGCCTGATTGTATTGGCCGGGTATCTGGTGGGATGTGCGCAGTGGTGTGAGTCCTTTCCGTAATGTCAATTGGTAAACCAACCAGCCATCTCAAAGGCGCTGTTTTTTCCATTGGAGATTCCATTGGAGTGCACGCTTTGTGTCGCTTTGTGTTAGTCCTAGTGGATTACGCTAGAACACGATATCCTGAGACAGTGCCATTGCGCAACTCTTACGCAAAGAGAGGCATCTTCCTTTCAATGTTGCGTACACTGAGGTAACATTACGGGTTACTGGCCGAGTATATCATCCACAGAGCGACCAGTCTGGCTGAATAATAAGAATGAGGGTGAATGATGTGTCACAATTTGGTACCTATCTGTTGCCCCGCGTCAACAACAGAACGGCTGGGCATTGCCCTGGATTTGGCTATGGGCTAATGGAAGATTCCTCGGTCATTAGAGTCCAAGGAAAAAACGGCCTTATCCACTGCGTTTGGGTTATACCCAGGGTGCGATTTGTGGGGTGGGGGGGGGGGGAGATTTCCCCCCCTCTGGTTTTCCTATCCCCCCCTCTTCTAAATTGTTTTTATCGCCGGGGGGGACAGGGATTTCCCCCCCTCTGTTTTTCCTATCCCCCCCTCTGCTAAATTATTTTTATCGCCGGGGGGGACAGGGATTTCCCCCCCTCTGGTTTTCCTATCCCCCCCTCTGCTAAATTATTTTTATCGCCGGGGGGGACAGGGATTTCCCCCCCTCTTTTTTGTCAAATCGCACCCTGGTTATACCAATGTACCACACTTCCCTTTTGGCTTGTTTGGTGCCACGTTCCAACGCCTTATGGATAGGCCGCTGTGTCAGCACGCTGCATGTGCTGCCGCCTATAGTGCAGTTGGACGCAGGGAGGTATGCTATCTGGGGTACCTCTTGGGGGGCGGGCATGTGCACCCCCAGGTTGGCAAGACTGTGTCTATCGCAGCCTGGCCGCAGCAAAGATTTAAAAAAGAGGTGAAGTGTTTTTTGGGGCTAGCGGGGTATTACAGGCAGTTCATACCAGCCCTTTTGACTGACCTGACCCAGAAAGGTGCGTCCGATCAGGTCAAGTGGTCGGATCAGTGCGAGCTGCCCTTTGAGAGGGTAAAACAAACTGTGGTGAAGCACTCCTCAACACCTCTAACTTTTTTCTTACTTTCACTCTGTAGACCAACACATCGGACAGGGCCATTTTGTCTCAGGAGGTGCGGGGAATGCACCGCCTCGTGTTGTGCATGAGTTGGAAACTGTACAAGAGTAAGGCCAGGTGAAGCATGGTGGAGAAGGAGTGACTAGACCTCTGGTGGGCGGTCGATTCCCTGCACTACAAGCTTGTGCAACGCTCATTCACCCTCTGTTTGTATCATGCCACGCTCCAATGGCTCCACCGCATGGTTTGGCTTGGCTGGAGAGGGGAGTGGCTCAGGGAACTGTAGCGGGTTGAGGCGTAGTTGGCCTCAGCTGCATCGCGTTTGTTAATTGTGTACATTGTGTCGCCAAGGACTCACTCCCAAAGTACATGGGCTAGAACGCCTATGTACTTTGTGTTTGAACAATAAACAAAGTATCCCTGAACAGCAAGAAGTGTGTATATCCGCCTCCTTTTACTTTTAAAGAACCTATCGGTAACAAGACTCGTTACACTCGTTACAGAAAGAGCAATACTTCACGTTTTCTTTCTTTCTTTTAGAGCCATTCTGCTGGGGTAAAACCTCCCACGTCTAAAGCTGGCTTAGCAAGCTGCCGTCAGATGCTAACGAGTCCCTGCTCGTTAGTATTGGAGAGATGGCTATGCTAGCTCGTTAAGGTGGCTCCCTCTCAGAGAACTAGGAGAAGGTGCTCAATGCAGAACATTGTGCGGTTGCCTTGAGAGCCTGTACCACTGAGTTCATGACCCAGTATCCTCTGGTAAACTGAGTTTGGACTAATCTTTCTGGCTATGTTAAACTTTGTCGAGTTATGTGAAACATGTTTTTTCAATGATTCATCATCGACATAATTAAAAATGGTAGTTCAAAAAAGTAGACACCCCTAATGCCCTTTCAACCTGCCATGGGTCTGTTTAGCCTGGACCAATGTAGTATTGTCTGTAGCTATGCTGACTACAGTCTATTCTTATTTGTACTAACCTACATGTGTAATCTGTAGCTTAGTTGGCACATACAAGATATAAAGTAAACAAAACAAACATTTTAAAAAAATGTTCTCACCTCATCTTTTGCATGGAATGCCAAGTTGTTTCCATCGTTGATTCTATTGCAAGGAAAATCACCAGGGATTGTCAGTTTCTCATTCACAGCAATGCTTTTTACATTCATAAGAATAATAATATTGCAGTTATTTTTTTATGATTAGATGCTATACATTTTTACACTTGAAAATCTGTTAAATTCCAATTTATGTCACAATAGTAACTTACTGAAGAATGAATACATTTTTCTTCTTTTTGTATCCCATTGAAGGATCAAACGAGCAGTTGCTTAGGTCTACAGGGGGCTCATCATTGTATGGTGTGGTTTGGTGCCTAGCATCCTTGTAGAAGTTCAGCTGTCCCTCCTTCAGCACACAATATACGTTGGTCCAGGACTTGCTGTAAATGAACCATGAAATGGTTAAAGGCTTCAGAATAAGTGTCACTTAACTTGAGTCAATGGAACACAGTTTTGTTTTACCACAAGTATAAGTACACATAACACACAATACTAATGAGGATAATTCTGGATACTTCTGTCCTTCAATAAGAATGCAACATGATAAAAGCACAAAAATAACTAAAAATACGTTCAACATTATCTTGATTTAATTGTTCATTGTACCAAACACCACCCCTCTTAGTTAATGTTACCATGACTGGCAAGCTGTCCGTTCCATGCAGTTGACATTGACAAAGGTGGCAGATTAACCATTGAAGTTTCCAGCACTTTTAAAAGCAATGGATGCTGAATTTCAGACAGTGCACAAAAGGAGGCTTGTCATTTCCAGCAGTCAACTTATGAGTTTGCCGGCTAAAATGACTTACACTAAGACTGTCTTTGGCAGATTTGTTTTGATTAACTCGGTTGGGAAACATTGTCTCCAGCTTGTTTTGAATATTCATCTGGTAAAGTGTGCATTAAGTGCCCTTTATTGCTACACAAACAATATTGTGCTTGAAGCTGTATGTTAAAGGAAAATAGTGAGCATCCCCACAAATTGATTATCCATGAACAGGAAGTTGAAATAAAAAAATCTCACGGTTTTGGAAAGGTTAAAAAAGATTTTTAAATGGCGAGTATACTGTAACTTTTGTCAGTGCCAATGGACACTTCTTGAGAATACAGAGAAATAAAAAATTGGACGACAACAATTAGCCTGCTGTTATGCTTCGAATGAAGTTTCCAAAATAGAATTGAACAATTGTTTTTATAAGTGATTTTATAAGTGATTGTACCTGTTTGGGCTTCTCTGCTGAGCTTCAAGGTCAGATGTTGTAACCTTTTTGCGGTAGAGGAAGCCTTCATTTTGGGCAGTGTGTGAAGGCGGTTGAGGTGTCGTTGGGGCACCAGTAGCTGGAGCCGAGCGAGAACGTCGTGTCTCCTCAGGTTCTTTCGGACGGGGCCTCCTTCTCGGTTTGGGGCGGTCTCTGGCACGAGGGCGTCCGTCAAATCGAGTCACGGGTGCTGAGAGGCTGCTTGTTGGCCGATAAGGCTCTCCTCGTGTCTAAGAAAGCAGAAAAGAGAGGCTGTGACTCCAAGACACAAACAGATTTGAATGTACACAACGTATGTTATAATTGGTATTTAAGCTAACTTACCTGTGCTGCCTCTCTCTCCTGGGCCTGTTCTACAATCTCTGCCATGGTAGACCTCTTTTCCCTGCAGTCACAACATACGTTAGTTTCCATAACAGTGACCACAATCATTATAAACTAATTAAATATCAGCACTGACTAGGCCAACAGTAATACCAATGTTTTTTCACCAGCACGACTCATTCACATACCCTGAGCGTTTGTCAGAGCCCTCCTTAACAGAGCCCTCCAGGTCACTCGAGTCCTGTCTTTGTAGCCTCTGCTTGTTGCTCCCCTCCTGTTCACTGGACGACTGCCTCTCTAGGCGCCTCCGGTAACGCTCTTGACGCACAATCAGTGGCAACTCGTTCAGCCTGGCTTGGATCTCCTGTTCGCTAGAGGTCTGCCTACCCAGCTTGTACTCCCTCTCTCGCCTCAGATGGTCCATCTGGGGATCGGAACGACTGCCACGGGGATCCCTCTGTAGACGGCCGTGAAGGAGCTCCAGACCTGATTCTGGCCCCACCATGTCTGCCATTGGGATGTCCCCAAACTGTTCCCGCTGCACTCTGCTGGCTTCTAGTAGGGGGTTTACAGCCTTGTGGATGTGGTTGATTCTGGGCTGCATGAAGTCAGCTTTGAGGTGCTGCCATGCATATGCCATTTTAGGGTCCATGATGCCACCACTCTGCGCCAGGTAACCAGAACTGCCCAGACTTCCACTGCTGTAATGATTTTGTGCCAGAAAGCCTGAACTACCCAATCCCCCACTGCTCTGATAATTCTGTGCCAGGTATCCAGAACTCACAATATTAGACTGTTGTGCTAAATACCCAGTGCTCCCCATATTAGGCTGTTGTGCTAAATACCCAGAGCTCCCCATATTAGGCTGTTGCAGAAGATACCCTGAACCCCCCATATTAGGCTGTTGCAGAAGATACCCTGAACCCCCCATATTAGGCTGTTGCCCCAAATATCCAGAACTGCCTGTATTGGGCTGTTGTGCCAAATACCCAGAACTCCCAGTATTAGGCTGTTGTGCCAAATATCCTGTACTCCCTAAATTAGGTTGATGTCCCAAGTATCCAGGGCTTCCCATACCTCCACTGCTTGGCTGCTGTGCTAGGTTACCTGAACTTCCTAACCTGCCACTGCCTTGATGGTTTTGCGTGCTACCCACACTCCCAGTGGTCAATCCAAAGTACCCAGAGCTCTCTGCACTGCCAGCAGTTTGATTGTTTATACCAAGGTAGGTAGTAGAATCTCCTCCACCGCTGTGGGAGGTCAGGGCCGAGAAACCAGAGTCACTTCCCGGCCCAACCGACTGGTGGTTCATTCCAAGGTACGAGGGGCTCACAAATTTCCCACTGCTCTGCTGTTCCAATCCGTGATAGCCTGATCCATTTATAACTGGCTTGTAGCTTGCTAGGGTTGAAGACAATCTTTTGTTTGCAGGGGTGGCACCAAGATCCAGACTGGTTTGTATGGGTTTGTGTTCAATATGCGCCTGTACGGTCTGCCTCAAGAAAGATGAGGTAGCACTGGTTGAGGGAACGTTGGGAGTCAGACATGATAGTGGGAACATCCTTCGGCTGGAGAGTGGGGTTGTCTTTTTCTCCTCCTCTTTTTTCTTCTCATCCTAAAGAGAGAGTTAACTAAATAACTAATAGCACTACATAAACCCAATTAAAACCAGAGAACAAAAAGGTCAAATAAAATGGAGGTACGTTATTGGGGGCTTATTTCAAGTCTTTTTTTATTGCCTACAAAGCAATGTCGCGTGAAAGGCAGATGGGGTGCAGTGAATGAGTATACAACACATGCAGTTAACGTCATAAAACAGATTAAGGCCCATAAACGCTGCAAACCCATGGCCTGCGCCCATGCCTGCTAAGCAAACGCACATCCTAAAGCTACATTTTCTTTTCCTTGTAGCAGCATTAAGTTGTGACCCCAAAAAACTGATTAAACATTTATCTACAGTCAAGCTTACTGCGGAAAGCTGGCGGAGAGAGCTGAAGCGTTCTTTCCAGGTTACAGCAGCCTTGCGGAAGGCCTCGTGGCGAAGGATGAGTTGCTCAACCTCGTCTGTTTGAGCCTGGGCCCCTCCTCCCTCTGGCTCCCTGGAGGTGATCAGTGGCTCCTTGGCCTTAAGCCAGGCTTCCGCCCTTACCGTCTCCTGGGCAAACTGGAACTTTTCCTGCTCTGGTGGTGACAACAGACCAAGAGCAAGGTGACCATCATACCAATGCACACCCGAGAAGAAATCCGGTGTTAACATACTCGTGTACATGATGGAGATATTTATGCTTTGTATCAGATCAAATGTACATCGACTATTTCTGAGTGAGTGGGTAATATTAGAGAAAAAAAGATGAACGATACCAATCCTCCATGAATAATTGGAAAAGGGGAAAAAAATGTTGTCTGACCCCCTTTGACATTTAACATACTGTTAAAGGCTTCTTCTTCTCTAGTAGTGAGTTACTCACTGCGCTTCAACTTCTCCTGGTGTTTGTCCCATTTTTCCACAAGATCCCTCTGCTTAGCCAGAAGACTATCCAGCTTCTCTTGTATCTGTGGAGATGGACAGATTCCAGTCATGACCACACAACATAGTGCTACAACTTGGTCAAGTAATTGTATTGGCACATTTCTGCTGCATGTGTAGTCATTCAAATATGTTTCACAGGGTGTTTTAGCCTGACCTCCTCTGATGCAGGGTTCCCAGCAGCTATTAAGATCTTTCCCAGATCTGCACACTGCTGTATGGTCTTGCTGCGGCCGTCTACTTTGGCTTTCATTTCCTGATGTTGTTTTATCATCACCTCCAGCGCAGTCAAATCCCTGAGGAGCAATAGATCAGATTATTAAGATTAAATGAAGCAAACACTGTTAGGGATTCCTTACATCTGCACTGTAAGAGAGTAAGATGTTAACGGTAAGCAAGGACTTTTCTCCTGGTTAAGGGAACGATCGGTAAGCAAAAAACGTTTTGTTTTTGTATTGCAATTTGCCTGATTAGGCACACACAATATAATCACATTTTAATTATGATGGACAATATAAAGAACATGCACATATTTTTCCCATCATTATTAGTCCCACCTTGCTCATGTTGATACGTAGGCTCCTTAACAATTTCAAAGCTGGATGTGCTTTGAGATTATTTCACAATGGCACTTTGGTAAAATAATAAATAATAATTGTAAGATGTGTAGTCTGCATTTCATATGGAAAATTGAATGACAGATCTCATGTAAAAATAGGTCAGGGTTGAACAGCAGCCTGAAGTGACACTAGACTTTTCACACACTACTAATGAAATTGTGAGCTCAGAGACTTTTAAACACAGAACCAGAAAATGAAGCTTCTAAACCTATACCACATACTGGTATACAGTGGTTTAAACTGTATCATAAGTAAGTGAACATGTATTACCTAGGCTCATCCCATCCGATCTGGCCCATGATGCCTTCCATCCACATCAGGTTTTCACGCACCACAGAGAAGAACTGCACCTTGTCTGTAACTGAGGTGACCTGGACACGACTGGCCTCGCAAGAGCCCAGCAGCTCCTTCCAGGCCTCCATCACCTGCATCTCTTTGAGCATTATGGCCTCTGCCTTTTCCCCAGCATAGATGGTCCTCAACTGGGCCGCGTTCTCTTGCAGCTGCCTCACCTGCACCATGACAGGATGAAGGCAGTGAGTGGCTTCCTCGCAGTAGAATACAGTATATTCAGCTTGAAATGGTTGTTTGTAGAAAATAAGTTGACCTGGTTTAAACCTGACAAGTTTATAATAGGATATACTTCAACAGTCAACTTCTGGGTTAGTTGTGGTTAAAAAATAAGTTTTGGGAATTCTATATGACCTGACCTATGTGCAGGAAGTAGGCCTACACTCTCTGCCGGATGGGTTCAGAGAAAAAAACACATCACTTGCCTGTGCAACGAGCAGTTGAAGGGCATGTTCAAACGAGTGCATGAGTCTCTGCAGGGTGGCCGGATTGGTGATGTTGGCTTGGCACACCCTCACCTCTGGCAGCTGCTTCATCTTCCCCGAGATCTGAGCCAAGACCTACAACACAGGACGCCGCCGTTATCACGAGCAGCTTTAAAAATAGAAGCCAGACTGTCTACCTTTTCAAATAGATCTGCAGCACACCTGGATCACAGGCGGATGTTTGTTTTGACTGTACCTCTTTGCAGTCGGTAAAGAACTTGTGCAGTTGGTGCGACGCCGCCAGCATCTGCCTGCGGGTCTCCATCAGCTCCAGGAGATCGGCCCACGACTCGTTCAGCCCGTCCTTCCACTCAGCAATAGTAGCGGCGTCTGAGTGGCCGCAGTCGATCATCTCGTTCACCATTTTGTTGACCTGCTCCATGCTCCGCTGGCCGACACTGTTGGTTTCTGAGGCAAACTTAGTGAATCTCTCCTGGAGCACCTGGAAAACATGTGAAGAACACATAGCCCCTCAGTAATATAGTGCTGACTGACAAAATAAATAATAGCTTTATGAGGCTAATGTTGTTAATCTCAGTAAAAAAGGTATTCGGTTGTGTGCGTGTGTGTTGGAGTGTGTATCTCAGTGTCTACTATACCATACTGTTGGACCCTTCAACACGATATCTTTAGTGCTCATTTATGATGATTAAAAAATGTCAAGCTTTTTGAAAGTGTGATTGAATGATTGAGCCGCTGGTCGTCAATAACTGTTTCAGTTTGGACTTCTCTGTTCACAGTTGTTGATGCCATTGATTTAGATGTATGTATTTGTTGTGGGAATATAGCTACACACAGTTGTTATCGTTAGTCCTATAATATAATTTTCGTATATAAATTTAAGCATTTGTTGCTCTGTTCTTTTAGAAAAAAACTAAAAGTTTATAGATATATTTAGTTCAGTCACTAAATAAATATGTGCTGCACCCCATATACCTATAGCTGGTTTGATTGGAGCAGCTTTCATCAGGTGTTTTAAACTGTCATGCCTTTTTTGGACAGTTAAGATGCTGTCGGCTGCTTAAACAGACAATTCCCATGGTTGACTCCCTTGCGTTTCGCATACCTATGTTCTATTTCACATATGAATGCACAGGAAGAATGTAATAATGTCTGTGCTTAATGTTGGGGATATTGAGCCTGAAAGAGGCCACCCTGAGTCTGTAGTTGCAGTATGGGGGGCGAGGCGTTCTTGAATATTCATGAATATTTCCTTTATTGAAATTTTGTGTGTTTGTATTTTTATTTATTCTATGTAGCCAATGCTTACTGTTACATGATACATACAGCGGAAGCGATGAGCTTTCTCGATCAATAACACGCACTGTGAAATTGTATGTCTTTTTGCAGCAGTCTACATTCACCAACATAAAAGGTGGTCATTTTTCCCTTTTAAAATATTATCCCTCTCTTTTCTTTAGAATATAAAGACTTAATGGCATGCCATTAAATCATAAAACAAAGCACACTAAAGTCATATTCTTTACGTACATGGGCAAATGGCAGCCAATGGTGGTGATTAGTTAGAAGACCTATAGAAATAAAGAGTGCACACTACATTTCATTGCAGTTGTTAATCTTTTAATGCAACAATAAATAAAGGAGTTATCCTGAAATGAGAACACTATAACTATTACTGTGTTGTTCAATTACTGTCTTCGCTCTTCATCTCAAATTCATGTGGGAAAAACCTTTTTGTGAAAATGATTCACTTGTTAAATTTAAAAAAGAAAAGTGATTGCTTTAAATTGTTCGGATTGAAATGTGGACTGACCGTGACGTCCTCGAGGTCGTGGCCCAGCTCAGTAGAGCTAGCCACTGTCTCCCGCTCGGTGATCCACTTTTCTAACTCCTCCACGTCCTTGTTGAGCTGATAGAGCCAGTACTGTTGCTCCAGCTTGGTCTTCCTGTGCTCCACCATGTCCTTCAGAGACACATAGAGCCGGTCTATGTGCGTCTGCTGCTTGGTGAGCTGCTCGCTGTTGAATGCGAAAATGAAGTGTTACAGCCACAGCAATACGAGTATTGACAATGTTACCCTTGTTTTATGCTAAACTGCACATAGATCATGCAAAGGTTGAGCTGCATTATTTTCTGCGAGCTACACCTTTCCGGGTGTCCAAGTTCCAGAAGACGCTGGCACTGCTGGGATAGCATGCCTACTGTCTCTGCGTATGTTTCCACTGTCTGCTCCAGAGCCAGATGGGCCTTCAGCAGCAGCAGGGTGCTCGGCTCGTCCTGAAAACGGTGATCAGAACGACGTCAGGATTCGCTTTCGCATCGCCCCAAGAAAGAAACACCCAGTGGGAGCAACATGGCCGACCGTACCGTTCCTCTCTCCTCATTGACCAGATGTAGCTTCTGGCCCGACAGCCAGGACTCAACTTTAGCCGCCTCGCTGTAGTACTGCTGAGCCTGCAGCGTGGCGTCCAGCATCACGCACCGCCGCTCTGTTTCCAGCTGCAAAACCTCCCACAGCTGGCGCACATGTCCGGCCCCTTCGCGCACAAACTCCACCTCGGGAGTCCTTAGTGAAGCGATGATCGCCGCACGGTCCAGAACCTCCTCAACACGAGCCCGCCGCCCTGTCAGCTCCCTCTGGAGTGTCTGAAAGACCAATTGGAGGTGAGTTCCCAGACAATAAGTGCTTGGATCGCCTTTCAGCCCACCAA
Source organism: Apeltes quadracus (assembly GCA_021346845.1). NCBI lineage: Eukaryota > Metazoa > Chordata > Actinopteri > Perciformes > Gasterosteidae > Apeltes > Apeltes quadracus. The sequence goes on along the minus strand of CM037916.1, from coordinate 2,035,416 downwards.
ACATTGTTTTTGACAATTACCTGGTTCTTTTTTACGTGCTGCTGTACACTCTGGAGGTTAGTCCCATAGTCCTTACAAGAGGCCAAGGGAAGCCTCTCCTGAATCCACATCTATCGAGTCACCACAGTCAGGTTACATTTCACATAAACAAACATAGAGGCAATTGCCACATGCATTAGTTCTTAAACAGTTAGATTCCTTAACATGCCCCATAAAAAAACATACAGTAACACAAACTGACATGATGTTCCAAAGAGGACTAAAATATGGTTATATCTGTATATGGTTATGGAAATATGTTTAAGGACAGGATGGAGAACAGAAAAAAGAGTGAACTCACTATCTCGTCCTCCAGGTCCTGGGCGACCTGGTGCATCTCTTTGGAAGCCAGCAGGATGCGGCGTCTCTCCTTCAGCGGCTCAATGAGACGAACGATGCGCGTCTCCACCACGGCCGACTGCTCCCCGCCTTCCCTGTCTCCCTCCATCAGCCCTCGCTGGGGAAGGCAGACCCCTTGCAAGCTACCCAGCTCTCCCACATCTTTGTAGAAGTCCCCAATCTGAGACTCCATGGCCTACACCGGAAGGGAAGGGCGGAGGTGAGGGACAGACAAATTCCCCACGTCAGACGTCTTCCTAATGGAACCTTTCAGGGTTTTGTAAATGACTGCCACACTTAAATAATGGGAAAAAAATAAAGTACGTGGTGCATTTTTTTTTTATGCGACCAAACTCATGCGGATGGGTGGACACATTTCAGAGATGGGGAAATAGCATAGACAATAGCGAGCAGAAGTACGCAGTCTGTCAAAAGCATTTGCCACATCAAGGCAGATAAGTCACATGACACGTAAGGACAAAGGACTGAATGTTGTTTTTACCATTTTAAGTCAAACCCAGAAGTAGAACGTACCTAATTACTCTACCTAAGCTCTTGAGGTTTAAGATTCCACATATACGGGTTCATCCTGTTCTGTGTGCCTATTCTCATACTATGCGTGTTCTGAAAATATTTGTAGATATTTGACTGCAAATATGGAAATGCTCTGGTTTGTGTAAGAATGACAAGGGATGGTGCCAGTGAGCGTGCTAAGACTTGCCTGGAATTTCTGGAGCTGCTCGTTGAAGGTGGGCAGATGGTGTGCCTGCTCCAACTGGGGGGGCTGCTGTTCCAGGTGGGAGAGCTGGTTGTCCAGGTCTGAATAGCTCTTCACCGCCGGCTCGGACTTGTTGTTTTCGAAGAGTTGGCGGGCCTTGGCCTTTGTGGTGCTCTCCAGGTCGGACCAGCACTCTCTGATTTCCTCCAGCTTCTGCTGAACCACTGGACGCAGCTCTGGCTTCTCCTGGATCAGCTCCTGACCCTCCTGGACACAGGAAGGGATGACTGTTGAGAACCAATGGTCAAAAACTGACCGTGATATCAATTAAGATCACTGTGTGTTCCCTTCAATGCTAATCTATCCAATTAAATTAAAAGTTTATGTTAGAATGTTGTTTCTTGGTTGAGTGACTCGTACGCTCCATCCAGTCGGTTTTAGCTGAGTCAAGTGTTTGCTTCACTTTTTACAAAAAATATATTAACTGCACTGCACATATCTGTCCACCATTTTAGATTTCAAGCTCAAAGAAAATCTATTTCTGAGACAAATGTGATCATTCTAAATCTTTTTTCACAAGGCCAAAGATTTTGGGTAGTTGATATCCTTTGATGATGTCTCTAACAAAGGGAATTGTGTTCAAAGAAATTAAGACCACCAAAATTAACGAAAATACCAAGGCAACATGCTATTTTTAGGCATGTACCAGTAGATCTTATTTCAATAGATTATTATTGCATTATCTACAAGGGCTATGGCAGTGTAACCAAATATCCAGTGTCCAAATTATTTTTTGTCCCCAATAGTAACTTGCCAGGTATGGAGCCCCTCCCCCAGCCCACCCCTGCAAGCAGAGAGGGCGGTTTGGCCTCTAGCTAACCTAAAAAACGTGACTGTGTAAGTGTAATAAATGCCTGCTCTGTAGGGCTGCACAATTAATCGAATTTTAATCACCATTATGATTTGGACTTTCCACGATCACATTTGCGTGATATCGCGATTATTTGTATTTTTTAAAAGCGTAATTCCGTTCATGGAACGCTCCGTATCAAAGAAGTTTTTGCAAAGACAATCTAGCGCTCCGTAAAACACTGCCTGATCACGTGCCTCCATGAGCCAATCAGTTGTTCCCTGCACCGCGCAGATTAGTTTCTAGACAGTCACAGAGGACAGTAACGTGAGGAGAACAGGTAGCAGTGGGTCATCATAAGCCGGTCACAATGTTTACCAGTTTACCAGTAAACGAAACATTTTGTCCCGTCTGTGTTGTTTCTCCGACAACAGCAGTGACCAGTGCTAGTTTGTGTCTTTTAGCTCACAGCTTCAGCAGCAGAATGTTTGACGTCCCGCAGGTGAAATATAGTCACCGTCTACACCGTTTATCTGTCAGCATTTAGCTGTGTTTGATCCAGTTACTAGTGTGGCTAACGGTAGCATAACGTTACCTGCTCTGTTAATGTGTTATTAGTGTTTACTAGCGTGACATGCAGCAATGTTTGCATTGCCTCTAACGTGGGTTTCGGAGCAGCAGAGCGCAATGCACACATGTAAGTAGCAGTGTAATGAGCCACAGAAATCCGTGTTGCTATTTCGTCAGGTAGATAGATACCTTACGGCAAACGTGCATGTATGGAAAGCAGTCGCAATGGCGCAAACAGCTGAAATGGCATACTCCTTCACAGTATCCTTTAATAAAAGGAGGAATGTAGCACTATATGGATGTAAAAGCAGTTATAATTAGTCCATGTGACAAGACAATTTGTTTAGGTTAAAGTCAACAAATAATCGGGATAATTAATCGTGATCTCAATATTGATCAAAATAATCGTGATTATCATTTTGGCCGTTATCGTGCAGCCCTACTGCTTTGTGCCCCTCTCCCCTCCCCTAAATCTTAGGCTTTGTTTATGATGGGATGTGGATGAGACACATTCTTAGATGCAGATCAAAGCTTGTGGCACATTCCCCTTTGCGTCAACAGATTATCGCCGCTCTCCTTGAGGGAGCTGGAAGTGTCTCGACAAGATTTTTTTTTTTTTTTTGGCATTTAAAGCGCTGTGATATGATGTCTCTGCAGATTTGTTTAATATTCTAAGGAACCGGCGTTTCTGCTCAAACATCCCTCTGTTGTATAAAATCAAGGTGGACGGCTTCATAATTTAGCTTGTGTTGTAATACCAACCGCACACATGATGCATTCAATAATCTTAATTCTGCTTCCCCTCCTAAATCCTTTTTTTATTGGGAGCTGGACCTCTATGGTTTGGCTTTCATAATGCAGTGCTGCATTCCTCCTCTTGGCACCGGCTCGCCGCTTAACTGCTGCTAGCGCTCACTCGCTCACATCCATCTCTCTCTCTCTCTCTCTCTCAGCTCTCATAATGCAGAGCCAGCAGAAGGCAGGTCTCTTTCTCTCTCTTTCCCTCTCCTCCTTTGGCTTTTACTGACACACACAGTGAGGCGTAGGGAGAAAAAATGAGAGAGGGGGTGGAGAGAGAGAGAGAGAGAGAGAGAGAGCAGAAAGGCAGAGTAAAAAGGAAGGAAGGAGGCGAAAGAAGAGAGAATTAAAGGTTTGTGGGGCAGGAATGAAGCTGCGGGTGTGTGCTACAGCCTAGGCACAGTTGGATCCAAAGGGCATCTGCGAAAGCAAACATTCGAGGCAACTGCGGCTGACACAGTGCAGTATTTGAATGGCTGGCATGAGTCAATCGTGCAATTACGGCAGTGGAGTTGTGTTGCTGAATTCTGCAGGCTTTTCTTGTGATGCTGACACAGCATAATGGAATAGTGGGTGGGATTGTAGGGCTAGCTTTATACCACGGTCACAAAACACAATGGGCCTCGTGTACTATTGCTTTTGCGTCCACTTCAGGCGTATTGGTTTTTGCAATGTGCGCGTAAAAGCATGGCCAGGTGTACAAACATGCCGCACTGAGGTAAAAGCGCAGACTGCCTGTCGCGGAATCTGAAAATGGCGAATTGCGATTTTCTGTGTCATGCATATACATTTGTGGAGGGTTAAAGGGAAAGTGGGAGTTTCCCATAAAGAGATGTGAAGGGATGCGTAAAGTGTCCGGACTTCTACAGTATGTACAGAAACCGCCCACGAAAGCTTACGTGCCTCCAGTTTGCGGTGAAAATTCTCCGCCTTTTAAAAGCAGGTGTAAACCAGAATGCGGGTTTCCTCACATATTAATCCTGGTCATATGACAGCAGTAATCCGAGCCAGACAGTGACATAGGCCCAACCTTTTCAGTTGATTGAACACAAAATCATTACACATTACAGATTAAGCGGCCATGCAATGTTACAAGACTAGACTAGAAGAAATCAAAGCTGACATTGCATCTCCCACTCAGCGTTCACATTCCATCCCAGCAGTTGTTAAAGTGTCCATATTATGGAAAAATCACCTTTTCTGGGATTTGGGGTGTTATTGTGTGTCTCTGGTGCTTCCACACATACACAAACTTGGAAGAAAATCCATCCATGCTGTTTTGAGGGAGATACGGGTTTCTGAATTGATTCCCCCTTCAGCCTCTGGCTGAGCTGTACGTCACAAACCGAAATATTTGAATATTCCCACCCCGTCAGAGCATACGTACAGTGTCTCCACCCACCAGCTACAGCAGTAACCCGTTAGCTATCGATAGCCAGACTAACAAATTTTTTGGTTAGTGATTTATTTTAGACAAAGAACATTTTCCATTCATCACATGCGCGATTTGCAGTCTCGGCGTGGAGCGGTAAACATCTCCTGCACTGACTGCAGCTGGAAGGAACTGCTGCGCGAGTACTCGGCCGCTTGTCAGTGCTTTGGGAAGGGGGTGAGGTTCTCGACAGCGTTGGAACGCTTCCTCTTTTCACGTCACCAAAAGTCGACAATAACGTCAGGAAAAGTAGCTCAATTTGTCGCTGGAGGGGTCTGAAAAGTCGCTAAAGTTGGCAACACTGAGTGGTGGTAACAGTCAGTGGGGCGTGAACAAAGATTCTGCAAGCTGTGGGCGTGGCCAAATGAGCTGCAGATCATGAATATGTAATGAGCAGCAGAAAACAGCCACTCTGAAACAGAGGGGAGTAGAGGGAGGGAACAATCGTTTCCTACAAGCTATTTCCAGCAAACAACTTCAGAAACATGTTTTCTGGAACTCAAATACCTATTTTAACTTGTTGAAAAATATTCAAAATATGGGCACTTTAAACTCCTTGCTACATTACAAATGATTAGCATGAGGATCATTTCAAACAGTCAGCAGTGGGAATATCGCAGTCTGCACTGCACGTATTCCAGAACAAGTACGCTTGCAGCGCATTAGTCAATACATACATTTCCCCACTGATGCCGAAATAACACATCAACTTTGTTATCACCGATTATTTCTTTTCGCGGATCCATGATAGAAAGAAAGGAGTCCTATGCTGACAATGTGCGGTTCAGTGGGCGGGGAAAGGCGCCCATTACCCAATGAACTGCAGGTTTGGTAAATACAATGAAAGCTATCTGCGGGTTTCTCCTGGTGCTGAAAATACTCCGTTTGCAATGTACAAACACAAGGGCTGAAGCGTTCACACCTACTGGAGCCGATACTTACAAAACACTGGAAAGATATAAAGTGCTGTGAATATTAGTACATGTATATTTCCTTCCTTTTTGCCATGCCATCCCTTCAGCCCAACCTACAATGCAACACTGTCCAACCAGAAAATGGTCAACTGTGACCGCATTTGCCGTTGTACACAGTTCTGGATTATTCCCGCCTGATACTATCTTCAACAACATTTGTCAATACTAAAAACATTATGCTATTTTGATAGCATGACCTTTGATAGCATGACTGTATTTATAAGCGTTTTGGATTAGTACATGAATAAATTCTAATATTTCTAAAATACAAATGCCAAAGAGGGAGAAATGCACGTAGGATGCTTTACCAGTAGGACGTTGTCTATGAAAGGCCATCAAGACAGAAACGCATTGTGCAATAAAGCAGTGGCTTTAACATGCTGTTATTACTAATAAGTCATGTATGCAGTAAATTAAATGGTAGTTATGTATTGCTATAAAATAGTAAGATGGATTTACAAACCACAAATATAGACTTGCATCTTATGAATGGGTAATATTAAAAATGATTGATGATGAAAGAAGATAAGGCCAATAGATGCAGCACAATAAACTACCAAATTAACTAAAATAAAGTACATTTATTATTTAAAAAACGGCAGTGGAAACACAACGTAATAATTTGATCTATTCTTCAAAATGTAACAATTGGTTGCTTAATTGTACTGGTACACTTTTTAACCATTTACAATGAGAAGCTTAAACCTCTGAAAGGGATAGCTGAAAATATTGTGATTCTAAACCGCATTGAATTCAAGTCAGCATATTGCCTGACTTTTTCAAAATTCGCTGAAGCCTGCAGAAGGTACAACTTAATTAATTATGCTTGTATAATCTGCTAGTATTTGACAGTAAGAGAAGCTGCTGTGTGCTTGATCTTGGATCGCATTTGAATGGGCAAATACATTTCCGGGTTAACCATTGGATTTAATACATTTGAAATGGTGGAAACGATCTTCAAAGAAATCTCTAAAACACTGCAGTGTATGAAATTCCTAACTGTCATTGAACATGTGTGCCATTTATCATTCCATTGATGACCAAAGAGATGAATATAATTTTGGAAGACGTAAAGTAAATACTATACAAACCAAAGCTGTTATTAACGTGAATACGCTAATACCATATGCACCTTCTTCTTAAGTTCACGAGCACCGAATGTAATCTGCCACTAAAAGTAGTCCAGCCAGGGTTGTGGAGTTTGAAAGACATTGTGAATCTTTATTTAGGAAAAGTATGTACTTAAATAATGGTTATTATTAGTTATTTTAATGTAAACAACAATCTTTTACCTAAATGTAACTCAGTTGTTTCCTGTGCAGATGGAAGTTAATTTTGGAATTATGAAGAATAACTTTTTCTAAAATATCAAAAGAATCGTTAAATGAAGGTACGTTCATTGGTTCAATTTAAATCGGTGTAAGTCCACATAGAGGAAGATGGGCCAAAAATAACATACTTCATTTGAGTCCAAAACATGATCTTTTCTCAACCTTACCAAGTAGTCTTATTCCCTCGACCCAATCGTAAGTAGGACTGCAGCTTCCAAAGCGCCATGAGAGGTCAAGACACTACAATCCTTATAAATACAAACGTTGGATGTCCAAATTCAACACAATGCTGGTTTGCAAAAAACTAAAAAGACAATGTTTTTATTCTGAGGCTTGGTTTGCAAAAGGCCTGAGAGATGTATTCTTAGTGCTCTCTGGGATCTATTATTTGATCATGAAAAGAATATAGATAACTCAAGCATACATTTGAATATATGTCTACAGAAGAAGCCATCATCCTTACATGTAAACAAGGAGAAAGATGAAGAGTAAAAAAAGAAATTATGTTGGCATGTGTACATTTGTAAGAGGTACGGTAACAGTCACTGATGCACGCGCTTCAGGTGGACAGGCCAACGGTTTATCTGTGAGCTGACCCCAGAGCCCACGCTGAGGCTCCGCACAAGGTCGGCCACAAGTCCTCTCACTGTAACAGAGAAGCACCCTCAGATCGTCCACATATACACACACACACACGAGTCGGCCTGGCTTCATGTGCTGAGCAAGTACTGAGAGAACAGAGGTGAGGGGCGGAGGTGGGAAAGCTTCCAAAAAAAGGGACGCGGAGTTCTCCCATCATGGCAGCACGCAGCGTCATCTTTTCTCTCTGTCGCTCAGGTAACGACAGAGAGCTGGAGAGAGACACATGGTGGTAGATTGTGATGGTCAGCGCGGTGGAGTCGATTCTACGAGTAAAGCATTATATTGTTTTAGTCCATTTTCACTTTAAGCTGAAATGTCGTCCTGGTTAGAGGAGCTCACTGTGGCAACCGGTTATTAATTAGAAGTTGTCAAGAGTCGCTATGGTTTAAGATGCATCCCATAGAACCATACTCTGTATGTACGGAATGGCAATAGTCGTTGTTAAGTCTTTCTGGCTCCATCCTGGACCACGGCCGTCGCCATTTTGACTTCTCACAACCTGCCAACATAAGTGACCATTTTTGTGCTCTGGAGCAGTGATATGGAGATGCAGTTCACGGCCGTGGTAGGGTGGAGGCCTGTCAATCACAAGATCGCCCCGCTGTAAAGCCTACACTGCCTAATGTTCTATTTAACTATAATTTACCAAGAGAACATCATGTAGTGTTTAAAAAGAAAGGTCAAGACCTTTGGTGACAAGTCTGACTGTGGGTAAGTGGGGAGCACGGTTGTCCTCCAAATAGAGGGCTGGTGGTTTGATCCCAGGCCCGGCTAACTTGCATGTTGATGTGTCCTTGGACAAGACACTTAACCCCAACATTGCTCCTGTAGCTGCAACTACACTGTGTGAATGTTACTTATGGGCAGGTGGCTCTGTGTACGATAGCTCCTGTCATCAGTGTATGAATGGGTGAATGATGTGTAATTGAAGAAATATTTAAAACCCTCGTAGACTAAATAGTGTATATTTCTGTTATCCGTATACTATAATCAGGTGTGCAGAGAAGACACCAATTTAAATGTCCTCAACTTGAGTCCAGGTTCTGTTGAATAAATATATTCAATTCTATTTCACCTATAATGAAGATTTCAATTCAATTTATTTTGTATTTCCCAAAATTTACAACTGACAAATTTGCCTCAGAGGGCTTTTCAATCTCCACACATGTGACATCATTTGACCCAGAACCCTCTCAGCGGCACAGGAAAGACTTCCTTAGGGAGTCAGCTTTTTATATACATGTGTGTATATATCTGTATGAAAATGTCATTGTTCCACTATTTGATTTTTGGCTTTAGAGCCACACATTAAATTGTGCTGCAACTAACAACATACGCCTTATTGATTAATCTGCTTCTAATTATTTTGATTATTTTGATAGATTTCTTGGTATATAAAATGTAAAAGATCTGGGATAAAAGTCACCATTCCCTAAAGCTCAAATACCACAGCTTCAAACTGTATTTTTCTGTTAAACCCAAATCTGTTAAGATTACAATGCCATAAAACAGAGAGAAGCAACAAATCCAGGCCTTTTAAAAGCTGAGAGTTTTGCCCCAAAAATGCAAATAATTGTCAGTCACAACACTTGCAGCTAAAATATCTTTTAGTTGACTGATCCTTAAATTGACTAATCATTTCCACAAACAGATAAAGTATATGATATGGCAAATCCCATTATGTTCAGTTAAACCGTTGCATCTACAGTCTTGCAGCCAGTATTTTTTAATTCACAGTGAATGCTAAAATTGTTTTTATTATGAAATGAAAGCACTAGCCCATGGTGAAATCTGTTTGACAATTTTAATGTTCCATTAGAGTAATGCTAGATTTGATTATTAACTTTTCCATAATCGAGTCCCTCCCCTTTTGACATCTTGCAGGCTCTGCTTGTATCAAAGCAACTGTAAAGTGGTAACACCCCAAACGGAACATCCTGAACTACTAAGCCACGGGACGCAGCGCTGCTGAGAACGCGCCTGGATACGGCTGCACGCTAAACCTGGGAACAGTCCGTCGAAAAAGACGAGCAGATCCACACACATTGAGCCGTAAGCACAACTAATCTGCTCCTTCTATTGCATCGTGACTGAACTAAGAGGTGGTGTCTGCCTGCTCAATTGGGGAGGTCTAGACGCTGATGAACGCGACGGCCAAAGAGGACTTCCTCATTAGGTCATGTTCAGCGGTGGGCCTCACCTTCATGGGTCATGGTTACAATTAATTACAAAGCCATCATTTGAATATTTAATAATAACCATACGCTACAAAAACATGAATGTGTAAAAATCCATACAGTGTAATGAATTTCTTAATGTACTCAATAAAGAATTAATAATTCAAACGGTTGGAAAATATCAACGATGTAAATACATCTGAGCAAGGTCAGGTCACAGTCTGATAAACCTGAGCAGCACAGCCATTATTCAGCGTTCTTCAGCATTATTCAGCGTGTGTGGAGGAGTCACTTGTCACGAATTTCAGTCACACCGTGTCATGGCTGTAGCTATTGGACCGCTGGCATTAACTCATTCGCTTTTAGATTACCAAATCGGGTAGCCAATGTTCAAAAAACGCACCCACTTTACTCATCATTGGTCACTGATTGAGTTGGCCCTGGTGCAGCTATTGCCACTGAAATGATTGAAAGGGCATAAATAATGTTCCTGTTAACCTGCAGAAATTAGACTAATGAGTATTTCATAGAAATATTGTGCGTGATGGCTTTGGTTTACCAAATCCAGAATATCTTATTAATCTTCTGTATTATAATACAGTGCAGCTACAAGTCAGCAATTCTGTTTAAAATTGTTTAAAATCATTGAGGGAGGTTACACTTTGAAAAATACATTACTACACTATAACATGCCAAATTGGCTTATGCAAGTGTTCTCCACATGTCCTCATCAGCAGCAGCTTCCCGTGTGAGCGAGCCGATCATCACAGAGACATGTTTGACTGTGTGACTTTAGCAGAGCCCCATTGACTAATACAGAGCCCACCTGAGCCTTAATGAGGCAGAGGGCATGGAGAACATTCTGTGTGAACGGGACGAGGCAAAGCATGATGGGAATGTAGGGCAAAAAAAAGGAAGGAAAAAAATGCAAACATGACAATGTGTTGATGATGTAAGCGGAATATGTCTGTGTGTTCCTAACGTACATCCATGGAGAAAAAAGAACCTGCATCCTCTGCATGCTTGGCCTCCACTGCTGCAGAGGTTTAAGTGTCCTCTGTGTGATTCACTGTACCCTCCATAATGGAGCTGTGAAATCCAGGTGGTCTCACCTCTGGCCAGAGACACCAGAAAACCACAGGGGATGGGGGGAGGAGTGTACCAACTGTGAACCGGAACAACACCGCCACCATGGCGACGTAACCTTGAGAACGTGATTCAGGATGTCCCCGAGCAAAGTGATGAAATGGAAAGCAGAGTGATGACATCTCTCACACTCTCACCTATTACCACTTCACCGCCACCACACCCACTGTCACTCATGTCATGCTCTCACCTGCTCCGGTCCGTCCGACTCCCCAACTCCCTCCCTCCTCCCTCTCTTCCTCCATCATCATGCCCTCGTCACCTCCACTCACCTGCTCGATCTTGGCAAGCCATTCTTTATTGCGGGCCAGCTCCGCCATAAAGGCCTGATGCTTCAGCCACTTCCTGTGTAGCTTTTGAGCCTCATCCCGCGCCGTGTCTCGGGCCATAAGCATCTTCACTTCCACCCGCTGTCCCAATCACTCAGCTAGGGGAGACAAAAATAGCCACCATCAGGAGTCCAACGCTCAAGCCAGCCCTTCTCTCCCCCCCCCCCCCCACACCCCCCCTTTCCCACAGGACGTCCTGCCGGTCTCCTATATGCAAGAGATGCCGCTCTCCTCTACTCTGCAGGGGCCTGGGTACCTATTCTGTCACCACCCACCCCAAACCCCACCAGACTCCCTTTTCTGGAGAAAAAAAAAAAATTAAAAATCAAGATAAGCACCTCAGCAGCAATGGTAGCAATGGAAGCATTCAAGCCCTTCCTTTGGGTCGCCCCTGGGTCCTCATGCCCTACTACTTCATGGGTCTTGCGGTCCTGATGCTGCAGTGCCTGCTAGCCAGTCTCACAAAAGGCAAAAAACAAGCAGCAAAATAGAGCAAATGCGCCAAATGACAACGCTGGTAAAATAAATGACACAACACATCCGATGCTCCTTTCGGCTCGCCAGCTCCGGATGTCGATTACAATCCAGCCGTCCGCGGAGGTTTAGATGTAGCTTAGCCACAGAGGTGTCTTCAAGCTGGTGCAAACCTGACCATCCACCGCTCGACCAGTCCCGGTCAATCTGTAGTCCGGTTTAATGATGCTAAAGACAGCAGGAGGAGGAGGAAGACTTGGAGTGGGAGGAGCAGTGTGAACGGGATGCAGAGGCAGTGCAGGGGGGGAAGGCCGGATAACATAAGCTATCCGCTCTGGAAATCCAGCGCTCCCGGCCGCTACAAAGATGCCCACGTATGCTTGTGTGAGACAGCACACTATTTCCTCCCCTCAGTTCCCCCTTCCTCGTGTCCCCGAACAGCTCAGCCGCGGTTGGTGCATGCTGCTGCAGTCCTTGCCTCTCAGCTACGCTCCTGTGTGTGTGTCTGAGCTTGCACAAGTGTAACTGTGTGTGTGTGTGTGTGCGTGTGTGTGTGTGTGTGTGTGTGTGTGTGTGTGTGTGTGCAATCACAATCAGCACTGCAGTGCCGGAGTAGAGAGAGAGGGAGAGAGAGCGAGATGGAATGAAGGGATGGGGAAAGGAGTGGGGGGGGTTTGGGGGGCAGCAGGAGGAGTGAAGGAGAGGAAATGGAGAAAGGGGAAGCGCCAGTGCAAAAAAAATAAAAGAAGAAGAAGAAGGGGAGAGCAAGTGAAAAGAGGGAAAATATGGTTTTCGTTAGAAGGGTGGTTGGAGGTGGTGGGGGAGGTTCTGTAGTGGAACAGAGAAAGGAAGAGAGAGCCTGCGTCATCTTTCAGTGTCACTAGGGACATTTCTCTGCACTAGAAATGACTGCACTCAGAGCAGGAGCAGGATTTGGGAGGAAGAGGGGGGGTCGTTTTTTTAAAACCGCTGAATGGGAAGGAAGGGAGGATGCATGCACACATGGTCCACGGTGCAGGAGACTGATTCGGATCACCGTTCACATCTTTAAAGGCACCAGCGTGTGATTCCTTCTGCTGCAAATCCAGTGTCCTTTGGGTGCAGCGGGTGCACACGTTTCATTGTGTGCTGAACGCCACTCCCCTGATCTGCATTATAGATAAGGGAGACAATTTTTACATTGTGTAAATGTGTTCGGTTGATGAGTCCTCCTCCAAAATTTTACATTTATTTTCATACTGTCCTTTTTAAAATATAAATTCTTATTTAAATTGATTTGTCATAGCATTGAAAACCAAAACCATTTGGTTTGTGCTCATCGAGTGTTTTTTTTAATTATCAGTAATTGAAGAGATGCAATTTGTAAAACCAATGAATCCTACATCTTTGGTTTACAGCAACATCAGACCGGATCAAATAAATTACAAATTATAATGTTACATAATAATGGCCTTGAAAATAAAAATAACATTAACATTTTTAGAAGGTTACGAGATGTTATTATTTATGTGGTATAATGTGGCCGCACAACATAATTTAGATTCTTTTACATACCTGTGTATGTGGAGGGTGGAAGATAAGTGCTGGAGCCTCACAGCTAAAGGAGAGACGCTGTTCTGTGCTTGTTCTGTAGCTGATACTTTTGCATTCTTTGTGAATGGCAGCAGGGTGAACATGTTGGGGCTGGGTGGGTTTTTTCTTAATATAATATCGCCCCAGCCCTTCTCAGGCTGCTCTTCCCAGTATCATCCCTGATGCTCAGTAGATGGGTGCCATGTTCTGGGTAATTCCCCGCTGTGGGGCCCTCCTGTCCTAGCTCATGTCCGTCAGGATGCTTTCTATTGCTCCTCTGCAAAAGGCGTCCATATTTTTGCTTTTGTTTCTTTGAATAAATACAGTTGATGTTTAAAACATTACAATCTTGTCAATGAAAACATTAGCAATTATTACACATAAAATATTTCCTTATAAATTACACTTTTTTTCATTTCGCAGGCATTAATCAAGGTACTTTCACAATACTGTAAAATTCAAAAGTCAATGTAATGGGACTGTGACAAAATATATGAGCTTGACTTTCACAAAGCATTGCGAGATTGTTCTATAATTCTACGACGGCATACTGCTATAAAAACCTGATTTTAATGTAAAATCCCAAATGATTGGAATAAATATGGTAGAAACAAACTAGTGTCACTGCAATGTGGTAGCAGGTAATAGTATATGCATGCCACTTTATTATAATTCACTGATAGGAGCTAACATACACAGTGCCCGCTTCCCATCATCAACTAACATTCATACTCTAAAGTTATCTATAGGGCCCGCTGATGCCCTCTAGAATATATATAAATATAAATATAAATATAAATATAAATATAAATAAAAGTGGTGGGAGTACTTTGTTTTGTAGTTGTTCCTGCTGTGGAGCTGCGTGACATTGGGATTACTACTCTCAATAGTTTCTGTCATATGCATTGAACATATTGTCTTTTACGTTGTTCATTCTGTACACATGAAATCCATTGCATTCTGTCCATTCCAGGAGAGGGATCCTTCCTTTTCCCGTTTCTTCCTTACAGTTGATTTTCTTTTTCATTTTCGAGGGTTTTTTTCTCCAGTATGCTAAGGTAAGTGTTTGGGACAGATGACGTTGCATGTATACACACTGTAAAACCCTTTGATGCAAATTAGTGATTTTGGGCTAAGTGAATTGAATATATAAGTCCGCTTCCAACACCCAAAAGAGGCTGCAATCAAAGCTCCAACCTGTGAGGATTTAATTAAACTGCAAAAATAAAAGAATTGGGCTGATTTTGTTGCATTACACAGTGTGTTAGGGTAGGTGTCATTTAAGTTATACAATATCTACAGATATAATTGTTCTGTTGAATTTAAATGCATAGTGTGAGGGATCAGATCTTAAAAAAAAAAAGATTTCGTTCGGTTCGGAATATTTACTGGCAAAAATCTATGTTACAAAGACTAAACAAAAAGACCATAAAAAAGGAAAACTAAAAACACTAGGAACACTTGCTACAGACATACACTGGGGGTAGGACAAAAGATAACCTGACATGGATGAGTGGGAGATTGGGCCTTAAATACAGGTGGGTGAGTGATTGTAAACTAAACTCAGCTGTGGGAGAAAAACGTCTCTGGTTACGTATGTAACCTTAGTTCCCTGAGGGGAACGAGACAATGCGTGAAACGCTGAGGGAACGCCTCTGCGTGACTGCGTCATGAAGCACGTGTGAAATCAGTTCAATGGCGAGATGACACGTCATAGGCGGGTGACGTCGAGACCATGAAGCCATAAAGAGCCCCAAGATATAAGCCCATTCATCTCTGAAAGGCCGAATCATGTGCGTCTCGTTCCCCTCAGGGAACTAGGGTTACATACGTAACCAGAGACGTTCCCTATCAGGGAACTTCGAGCTGCGTGAATCACTGTGGGAACGCCAATACCCACTCCGCCATACAAGCCAGTGTTTGTTGTGTGAAATCAAGGCGCACATACTGACGAAAGCACCTGTGCTCCTGGCGTGGAGCTAAGGTCAAGACGATAAAACCTCACAAACGTGTGCGGAAAGGACCAGCCTGCCGCAGTACAAACGTTGTGCAGCGATACTCTCCCTGACAGGAGGGCTTTAGAAACCGCCATACCCCTGGTAGAGTAAGCACGGATAGCCAAAGGTGAGGGCTGCCCCGCCGATTCAAACGCAAGTGAGATGGCCTCAACCACCCACTTGCTCATCCTCTGTTTAGACACAGGGCCCCCGATGTTCGGTGGACCGAAGCATACGAACAACTGTTCGGAACGTCTACACAGGGCAGTTCTGTGGACCTAGGCGTCTAAGGCCCTAACCGGGCAGAGGAGGTTCAGCTTCGTCTGGTCCGACGTCTGGAAAGGAGGACAGAAGGCCTGCAGCACGACAGGCCGGACAGTATTAGTGGGGACTTTAGGAATATAACTGGGAGAAGGTAGGCCTTCACCATACCGGGTGAGAATTCCAAGGATTCCAAGGAGACACCGAGAGGGCTTGCAGATCTCCAATTCTCTTTAAGGAAGAAATAGCAAGCAGAAAGATCGTCTTAAGAGCCACATACTTCTCTGTGACCTCCTCAATAGGCTCGAACAGAGCCCGGGAGCGACCATCTAATACAATGGCCAGGTCCCAAGACGGTACTTTTGTGCGGGCTGCTGGCCTCAGCCTGCGAGTGCCACGAAGGAAGCAAGATATCAGGGAGGGACCAAAGGAGGATCTGGCGAGCCAGCTTGTACAGTGAGTGTGAGCACAGACGCCCCTGATGATTGATGTGAGAAACCACCGATGTGTTGTCTGAGCGGACAAGAACATGATGGCACATCAAGGGTGGGCGGAACTGTTTCAGAGCCCGAAACACAGCCAACATCTCTAGGCAATTTATATGCCAAGAGTGGTGATGATCTTGCCACAGCGCCCATGCCGGGCGACCACTCATAATCGCCCCCCAGCCCCTTAAGAGAGGCATCTGTCGTTAGTGTGACACAACGACAAGTTTCTCCCAACGTGGGCCCCTGGGATAAGAACCAAGGGTCCTTCCATATGGCCAGGGCGTGCAGACACCGCCGCGTGAGGCGGAACTGGTTCCCCCTCGGGGAGAACCCCTTGGCTCTGAGCCACCACTGCAACGGTCTCATGTACAGCAGGTCGCAAGGAATCACGTTGGATGCTGCTGCCAGCAGACAACAGTCACTGAAACTGTTTGACAGTGAGTGACTGGCCTAGCTTGGCCTGCTTGGCGGGTGAAAGAATCAATGCTACCCGAGCGGGAGACAAACGTGCCCGGTCTGGTTGAATCCCAGATCACGCCCAGGAAAGTGGTCATCTGCAAGGGGGACAACACACTCTTCCTGGTGTTAAATCTCAATCCCAGACGGTTGATGTGAGCAAGAGCGACATCTCGATGTTAAACCACTAGCTGCTCTGACGGAGCTAAAATCAACCAGTCGTCAATGTAGTTAAAAATGCGGATGCCCTGGAGACGGGCATCCACGCATTTCGTAAACGTACGGGGAGAGAGAGCTAGGCCGAATGGGAGAACCCGATACTGATAAGCTACGTCCCCAAAAGCGAACCTCAGGAACTTCCTGTGTTGTGAGAGGATAGACACATGAAAGTAAGCGTCCTTCCTCGGATCTGATCTGTGACACGATCTGTTTGAGCGTGAGCATCTTGAAGCTGAGCTGTGCTACTGCGCGATTCAACAGGGGTAGATCTAGTATAGGACGCAACCCCCCATCCCTCTTTGGAACGACGAAGTATCGGCTGTAATAGCCCGACTCCCTGCTGGTAGGCAGAACTCGTTCTATAGCCCCCCTTCGCAGCAGAGACTGTACCTCCTGCTCCATCACCAAAACCTGCTCGGGCCCTACCACTGTCCCCCCTGAATCGGGGTGGACGAGCCCTGAATTGAATGGCGTAGCCCCTGTCGATTGTACGCAGGACCCATTGAGATACTCGCCACTCTGCCACAAACTCTCTTAAGGGTACCAACCTCTCAAGACCGGCCTTTGGGATAATCGGGCCTGCAGCCACAGTGCCCTGTAGCAGCACACTGGCAGGGAAACTCTGGTCTGGCAGCCCTGGACTCCTCGGCGGAGGAGGCGAGCAGCCCTCTGGCCCACGCTCGCTGGGACTGGCTACGCCCCAAACTAATGCCGGGAAAAGTAGATTCGAGAGAGTACATGCTGCGGCCTGTCTCCCCCGGTGGGGATCAACCTCCGCACCCTGACGACCATGGCATCAGGGTCTCTTAGCCAGGGCCTTCTTGAAGGCAACGACCGTCCTCGGCCCAGCCCTGCCCCTAGAAGACCTATTGCAAGCGCGCTGTGTCTCGACCCAATCTCGATGAGGAGGAGCACGAGACGCAACGCTCTCTCGCTGTGCCAGGTGAGCCGCGCTCTTCGACGGCTAGGGCTGCCCCCGCCCGGCAGCCCCGGGGACGCGACGTCGACGGGGAAGGAATTCATTAAATGCCGCCGCCTGCCTTTTTTCCTCGTGAACTCGGTCTATGACCACGCTGAAGGCGTCTCCGAAGAGAGCTGCCGGGCCGAGTCTAGGAGAATGTATTTAATTCTAATTTTTATGAATTAATGACACATGTATGTAATTATTTAATGATGTATTTATTTATTTAATTGTGGCACTTTCAGTCCTCCATAGAATTATTATTATTATTATTATTATAATTATTATTATTTTTATGTGGGAAACAAACCAAATAAACAGAAAAAAAACAAAATAAACAGAAAAAAAGAAAATAAACAGCCCGGGGGGCGAATTGAGCCAAGTCCAGGCCATATATGATTTTTTTCTTTTGAAGACCTGCCTCCTCCTTAAATGGTTAATCTCATGCTATTTGTATCTTTTATTTCCCGTGTTCCAGTAAATGTTTTTTTCCATGGACTACTGGAAAGTAGCACGGCACAGCGTCTAAGGAATGAGAGAAAAGAAGACAAAGAAGACCATCCAGGACATCAACATCAACGTGCCTGAGACTGGACACCACTAAGAACACCTTCCTTCATCTCCCACTCCTCCCTACCTTATCCATTTCTCTGCCAAGTCCAGCCGGGACTCGCCTCCTCCTTCATTGGTAAGTATCATGCTAATGGATATCCTTTATTCCCTGTGTTCTAGTAGGTATTTTTTTTCCAACTATATGGCTGGAAAGTAGCACGGCGCAGCGTCTGGGGATTGCATCTTTTCTTCTCATTCATTTTCTTCTTTGGCAAAATGCGAGGCCGCAGATGAAGATGAGGGGATTCCTGTATTAGCGCACATCCACTGTACCCGGTCATTTGGCCGGTGTTTGGATGAACTACCACGGCCGGTTTGACAAATCAATGGTAAGAACATGTTAATGTCGTTCGACAGTTTCATTAAACCATCACTGGAAAATGGGTTCTCAGTTTAATTTTTCAAGTTATACAGCGTGCAAGGTAGACACACATGTTCCCCTCTATAGTTTGTCTAAGTATTATAGACATGGCTAGCGGAGAAATATAGCATCTGTTATATTATGTTTATGGTATTTTATTAAGATATTATGTTCTATATTAGAAATATGAAGTCTGATGCTACATTTGTGATATTAGTCGATAATAATGTCTTACATTATATTAGAAATATGATGCTATATTTATGCTATTAGTATGATATTAGACATATACATTCTAAATCCTTTTCTGCTATATTAGTTCTGCTATATTAGTCTGCTATATTATGTCATATCAGTGTTTCCCCTAGGTTCCCAACTTTGGAGGGCCGGACGTACCGGAGGGGGGGCATGGGCGTTGGGGCGTTGTCTGTCTGTCTGTACTAAAGAAAGGTGTTAAATCAGTGCCGGAAATGTTACACTTTTAGCAGATGGCTTGTGTTACATGTGAAGTTATCAGTTGACTTTTGGAGGATTTAATTGACGACGCTATTCTGTTGCATTATGGAAATGACTGAGTCTGGCATCCAGCAGTGTGAATGTTTTGTATTTGTAGTCAGTGGCAGGAGTGTGAAGATCCCCCTTCATATGTCACCAGCTACCAATCATGTGCAATGTCAACATCTAGCAGCAGAGGAAAATTAGTAACATGACACAAATAATGGGTATTGTTTACTATTATCTTATACTTTATATGTATTGTTTCCAGGGGTGAAAGTCGTTTTTATTTCTTGGTGGTACAATGATATAGAGCAGGGGTCCCCAAATCTCCTTCTCTGCCGGGGGCGGGCTGATAGGGGGGCGGGGGGCTGCTAGCGGTTGACGAACCTCTGCATATACTCGCGACGTTAGCAGTTGTGTTGTCGTGCTGAAAGTGCAGTATCTTTCAGAGACAGTATAGTATAGTCTCCAAATATTTTAGTTTACCGGCCACCCCTGATCGTTTCAGACCTACTGGAGAGGTGTTTAAATCAGGAGACTTGAATAGCTGTTACGTTTAGTCTTGCATTTGGTGCGAGGTTATGTGATGTAACGCAATGGAAGCGCCAAAGTAAGCATAACTATTACTTCAAAATGGTTATGTATTATTATTTTTGTCATGATTGGACAACAAAAGGGCTATGAATGCGACAAAGGACGACAGAGCCAAAATGGGGTCAGATGACGGAAACAGCATGAGGACAGAACAGAGAGTGACTGTGCCAGACTTACTTAGGACGACGGAGCAGAAAGTTACATAGGAGAGCTGAGAAGGACATTGGAGGACAGAACCCAAGATATATGTACAATGCCGGTTATGTAGAACGACAAAATCAGAGTAAAATGGAACGACAAAGTAGAGAGTGACTAGGGATGACAAAACCAAGAAAGATGAAGGGTGACTGCCGAAAGTGACATGGAAAGAGTGACTTAGCATGGCAAATTTGAGATTGTGACAAAATAGGGCAAAATTAATAACAAAGCCAGAGGTACTGGGGACTATGGAACCGAGAGTGGAACCGTTTTAATTGATAAACTAACAGTTTGGCTACTGCCACGAATAGCCCACTTATTCTATTTTAAAATGCATGAATGGGGTTCCAATGCTGTTTTCAAAACCATATTCTCATATTATCTTTCCAAACTTATTGAGAAATAATCAATAAGTCAAAGAGTTTGTTTCTATTGTTCGTAATACTATTAATTTAATTTGAGCTGGTGAAGAAAAATTTGGGATGTTATCACAAAAAGGGATTTTGGTGCATTACTGTTCCCGCTATGCTTCCATTAAGTCAAACTTTGGCTTCTCTTTTGAAGGTTTTAAACACACTTTATGCTATTGTTATTTCTTTACTTTCAATTAATTTTCCATATTTTTGGGTACAATTTACAAAGTGAAAATTACAATGAATAAATACAAAATGAATAAGATGCAAACATCATTACCTTCGCAAAATACTTTTACTTATGTTTTGATCGCTGTGTATTTATTTATTTATTTGTAAATATGTTTGTTTGTTTGTTATTCGCATAACTCAAAAAGTGTTGAACCGAATCGAATGAAATTTGGTGGGTTGACATTTGATTAGATTTTGGGAGCAATCGGGTCAAAGGTCGAGGTCAAGGTCATGAAAAGGTCAAAAAGACACTTTTGACCATAACTTCCTTCATAATCGAGCTATTGTCATGAAATACCTTTCAAATAATCCACATCCGTTATGACGTCTGACGCAAGTGCGTCAAAATGACGTCACAAGATGACGTAAATTTTCAATTTTAGAACTTTTCAGTTTCGTTATACCATATAATTATATAGGACCTACCTCAAGGAGGTCACACACCAATTTTCACGATGATCGGACTAACCGTTGTGACGTCATTGACGTTTAAAAATGACTTTTTTCAATTGTGCCTAAAATGTCCTAATATATTACATTCAAATATCTATGTTATGTGTAACGGAAAATGTCCCAAATCTGGGTGTTATGATCAGTACCCAAATGTCTCCTTAATGACATAACGTTTTTTCCAATAAGGTCTTGTAGTCTTCTCTCTTGGAAACAAAAGTAGCTGCGGCGAAGGTATGCACTCTACCAAGTGCCCGTTCTAGTTCCACATGTTTTTATTTATATTTCAGGCGAGAGTGACTCCATACTAAGACATGGTGGTTTTAAACCATTTTTTCCCTTTTTTGGTCTCCCTTTGCCTTTTGTAATAGTGCATACAACCTCAACTCAATAATAGACCACCATCTTATCTCACCTCTAGGAAAAACTGGGATGTCACAATAGGAGCAACACTATATATCTTATGAATGTATCCAAAGTTACATAACCATACATTAAAAAAATAAAAATAAAAGAGAAGTTGGAACTCAGATATTTATTGAATTTACATTAATTTACAGTGAACAGAAGTTTGCCTTTTGAAAGTGTTTGAAAGTCTTTTGAGCCTTTGCAATAAGGTGTTTGTTGCAATAATATGTTTACAAAAAACATTATAGACAATAGACAAAATAATAGTAGAAATAAAATGTGTTAAATAACTGAAAAAAACCCTCTATATAAGTATAAGTGGGCAAATGATTATGTGCATGTTATTTATTATCACTATTGTTTTGGTTAAACCCGCGCATATTACTAGGATGGGTGAAAGTCTTGTTATTAAAATGTGCTTCACCTCCGAGATTAATACTTAAGCGCAGACGTGCCCGCTCGGCAGCACCAGCCGCTGACTCATGCACGTGTTTGATCCGCCTCGCCATGGTACTATATTCTAGTACTATATGGGCCGCAACCCTCACTGCAAGGGGACAATTGTTACTCTCTACAATGAGCAATACAAACGACAACAAGCCCGCCACGGATCCACCTAAACTGCAGCAACAGGTGCGGTCCGTGCCGTGGGTCCGTGTGGTGGGCCAGACGCGTAACACAACACAACACAACGCAACAGACACTGCGGTGACAAATACCGGAACCACATCGTGAGCGTGGTGGAACTGGCCGGACAGTTTATAGCGGCGCACTCCCGTAGCCTCCATGACAGCTAACAGTTGACTACAACACCGAGGTAAACAGATTTTTCTCTCTGTTCACGCAGGTTGTAACGCACCGTGGTGGCAGCTCGCATTATGTGTGGTGAGGAGCGGCTGGTGTTAATATTCATCCGGCTTACGATGCGGATGTTGGTCGAAGCTAGTGTAACACTATCCATACAACAAAGCTCCAATCATTTCAGACTCTCATATTTCATTGTACTATTAGTCGAAGCACGAGCAGCTATTTCTTTCAAAAGTTTGATTCGGGTTATCATCAATATGTGCTTAGTTTAAAAAAAGCTATCCGGGTAATGTTTACGTTATAATAGAATACGTGGTTAACGGCGTAAGCGTGGAGAGGTTTAACAAAATAAATCAAATACAAATGCATGAACCAAATAGACTGGTTTACCCGATTTAAAATGACGCGTTTGAAGCCTTGCATAATTAGCATTATTTGGCCAAACAGTTTATTTATACTTTGTATTGGTGCAAATCACGAAAGTACACACAAAACATTACCGTTATGTAGGCGTTTGTTGACGAGTTACAGATTGAGGATACCATCCATCTGCAACACCGCACATACAGGGTCCCGTGTGTGTGTGTGTGTGTGTGTGTGTGTGTGTGTGTGTGTGTGTGTGTGTGAGAGAGAGACAGAGAGACAGCTACCAGGCATTGGGGTTAGGTGACTGAATCATTAGGTGCAGGTATAAGAGTTGAGAAGTAGCCAGCGGTGGTGACGGCCCCTGTGAATCTCTTTTTCTAGTTGATGTTGGCCTCTCTGTCCACTATGATGTCGCATGGCTTCAAGAGCAGCAAGCAGGACTTTACCTTCGGACCATGGAGAGTGACTGCTGCCAGAAACCACATCATGAAGTCCAAAGACATTGAACGGTGAAATCCTCAAAGATCCACTAATTTGCTTCAAAACTTTGTGTGTGGATCTGCTTTGACTCAGGCTGCGTATCAGCCAGCTAAGTACTGGTCTTGTGTCAAATATAGTTTCCTCCTTCAAATAGTGTTTCATCTTTACATTCAGCAAGTCATCTAAAAGAGAATGGACACATGCTGTCTTTTCTTTAGCCTTCTGCTTTTTGTCTCTCCAGGTTAGCGGAGGAGATGAACATGCCCTCCCTTCCGGAGATGCTGTTCGGTGACAACGTTCTGCGCATCCAGCACTCAGATGGCTATGGCATTGAATTCAACGCCATCGATGCCCTGAGGAGAGTCAACAACATGGAGGACGCTGTCAAGGTGGCCTGTGCACAGGAGTGGCAGGAGAGCAGGCAAGACGAGCGTCCCATCCTAGTGATTGTTTGGCAACATACTGTAATCTGTAGCATTTTAGCCTGTTCTCAAAACCTATATTAATATAATGACACCTGCTCAGCGTTTCATTATCACCTGCACTATCACACACCAGTGTGTCAGAACAACTCAAAATAGAAAACCTCCCCCTTTTGGAGTTTAGGCTACTTATAACTGTAGACATTAAAAATCCCATCGCGATTCCAATAAAAATCTCTGCAATCTTCCAGAGCTGATTCCGAACACTCCAAAGAGGTGGTGAGACCTTACGACTGGACATACACCACCGACTACAGAGGCACCCTCATAGGAGAAAGTGTGCAGATGAAGGTGGGTCTTTTTTTTTGAGGAATGGGCTGTAACACTGTTTCATCCACAACTTTTTTTTATTTTTTATGATGCATTACCCGTGTTTTCACCTCTGCCTGTCTTTCATGTGAAGGCGACCAAGACGGCAGAACGGATCGATATGGAGAAGCTGAAGGCCCGGGAACAGATCATGTTCTTCGACGAGGTGCTGCTGTTTGAGGACGAGCTGCATGACCACGGCGTCTCGATGATCAGCGCCAAAATTGTGAGTGATGCGGCGCCGATGCTAATGATCAAAATGAGAAGCAGAGGCCGTCACACCTGAGAGGACTCGGCCTGTGTAATTGGTGTGTCATCAACCGAGGCAGCAGCACACGTTGTCTGCGACAAGTTTTAAGTAACCATGTTGCTGTGTGTCCGATGCAGAGGGTGATGCCCACCAGCTTCTTCCTGCTGCTGCGCTTCTTCCTACGAGTGGACGGAGTGCTGATTCGAATAAATGACACGCGACTGTATCACGAGGCAAGTTGCTTGACTCCAAGCAGCTCAAAATGTACAATGTGTGGTTTTACAATGAGCAAGTCACGGGATGTAATTGTGCCTGGAGGTACCCCCCCTAACTGTGCCAATGCGGTTTTTGTTTCCAGGCCGGAAAGGACTTCTTGCTGCGGGAGTTCAGCACGAGGGAAAGCAAAGTAGCAGAGCTAAAGGTAACAAGTCACACGACACATTTAGCGAGACAACATGTTCCTGCGCTAAAGATTCATTCTTTCCCTGAAAGGGACGGCACACCTCAAACTCAAAGATACAGATTTTTTGCTGTTACCTGTAGTACTACCTATCAATCTTTGTAAAAATACTATTTATTACAAGAGGCCACTTGGACACACCCAGTGACATCACATTACATTTCTTGCAAACACCAATATTTGCTTAAAACATTGTAAATTGCCAATGTTTTGAATTTAAAAACAAGCCCCACATTACCATTTATTTTTTAAAACAAACTGACTGAACTCATTGTTGTGTTTATATAAGAAACTCTATCGTATACATTCATACATCACCTTGAGTGTACTTTAGCTTAATGATGGAAATTATTTGGTAAACTAAACTTCACGTAAAGCCTTCGTCCGCAGAATGTGTTTTAAAAACCCCACAATGTACTGCATGTGTTTCTCATAAGAATGTCCCCGCCGCTCTGTACACGGATCCCAATGAGATCGCCCAACACTTGACCCTAAAGCTGACGGAGAGCGAGCGGCTGGAGCTTCCTGCGGTGCAGCCGGAGACAGCCGCTAGCGACATCCTTCCGTGACCGACCCACTGACAAGGCCCCATGTTGCATGATGAAGAAAATGGGAATCGTGGTCCTGAACCACATTATTAAACCACAGTAATATTACAACCATTGATTTTCCCTTCAAATATCTGTACAGGAATAGTTTTTATAAGTGACCGCTAAGTTGATGTGTTCTTAAAACCCTCACAACATTTCTGTGTGTTTCCGGTGCAGTTTGACGCACTTTATTATCTGAGAGACGTTAACGCCCGTTAAATACTTCAGTCTGGCTTCTGGCTCCATTTATATTGGAACTGATTTTGTTTTATGAGGTATTTTTTCCTAAAGGCTCGTTAGGATAGCTATGTCTGTGCTTATAATATTAGTGTATAGATGATGTGTTTGTAAGAAAAAAACAAGCTACACTGAACAGCTAACAGCACTGTATTTTCTGAAGTCAAGTCATCAAAAGATGTCTGTAAATATGTGTACTTTATTTTCTACGGGGACTCATGGAAGGTGAAAGAGCTTGCTTTCCATTTGCAAGTCGGACACCTACAGAATCTGTTTTGAATATGTATTCAATATGGCCAAATAAATTCTGTTTGTGCAAATTTAGCTAGCTGGTATTTCTCTACACCTCTGACAATGAATAGTCCGAGGTTTTCCATTGATGAATTTGTTTTTTATAAAAGTACATTAATTGAGATTAAGTAAGACTTAATTAAATCATTCCAATGAGTATGTGTCTTCAAGCAAAAATGTGCTTTCCTCATCTCTCCATGTATTTACACAGAAAAATAGCAGCTCGGGACAAGGTCGACCAAGCTGGGAAATAGTCCTGACAAAAGTGCTAATTCCACCCATTTGAGTAACATTTGCTAAAAAACTACAGTGACCAGCTGTAGAGGGGAAGAAACGATAGGCATATACTTGTGAGCTGCATGGTGTCATGTGATGACGTAGTAACCATTGGACTTGAAGATGAGAGCCACAGACGAGGTGATATTGGTATTTTTTGGCATGTAAATAACTAAAGTAGTTACAGTTTTGAAGGATTATGTGTCCTGCTGGTTAAAATGCAATTGTACAGTTTAAATATTTGGAGATTACTGCTCCAGACGATCAGTTGACGTATATTTCCAACAGCTATATGGCAGCAGGTGATGTTAAATAAGTTGACATTGTTTTTAAACAGATTTCTTTTTCCTTTTTATTGTTATTAAAGAATGTAAATATACGGCATTACATAAATGTTGTAAAATGTTTTGAAGTGAACGAATAAAGTGGTAAACAAAGTATCTTTGAAAAAATAAATGCAGCCATTCCACAAAACAAGGTAGGCAGTGATCCAATATGGCGCACCCTCAGAGGGTGGGGCCTCCCACCGCCGTCCAATTGGCTTCCTCTTTTCCTGACAGCTGGCCAATAAGAGCGACCGCATCGGGGCGAAAACTATTCAACATGGAGACAACAGTTGAAAAGCTCGAGGCCATGGTAAGGGTAAAACTAGCGCATTTTCAGCCATATTAATCCTCTAAGAATGTTTTTTTTGTTTTATCCGTGTTGAAGAATTCCACAAACAGTATCAGCTCAGTAGTTATGGAAATGATTCATCCTATCACAGAAAGAGCAGCCAGGTCATGATTTCCTCCGTGCGTGGATGAACATGTTGTTCTCCTTTGCGCCTTTCAGCAGGCCTGTCTCCGTAACGTTACCGCATATATCACGACCTGCTTTACATCCATCGAGCTTAATTACTATCTAACAAGTGCTGCGCGCGGCATGTTGTGACGCTACGCTGTGTTCTCTCGATAGCCGCTTCCTTACTTCTGCTAAATGACCCCGTGAAAACGCGAGACGTGACGTTTCAAAGTGGCGGTTCCGTTTGATACCAGCTAGCAGTCGGCAAAACCCAGCAGGAGCGCGGACTCCTGGGTCGGTGTTTCGTTAGGTGGAGAAAAGCTTTTTTTCGCTACAAGTTAAATGTTTCAGTTTCGTTGTCAGGTTTTTATTAAAAGGCTATATTGGTTTGTTCCACACGTCCGTTTTCCACATGCCTGCAATAACGGCGTCTGAGGAGAGACTCTGTAAAATGTTTGCTCAAATAATTCACCTGGAGGGTCCACGACCTGGCCTTTCTTTGAGCTCCACAGCGGGATGCTCGATCTCAATCCATAGTATGAACTGTATTTTGTTCTCGTGAGGGTTTAGTAGGCGTGTCCGGCAGCTGTTGCGCGGTTCCACTCCAAAGCACGAACGTGCACCTCATTGGTGGCAGCAAAGGCGATTATTTAGTTGATGACGTGATTTGGCTTCCTGAAGAATCAGCTGACCGGCTGCGGCTGTTGGCGGGTGCTCTGACTTCATTGCACTACTGTTTGAACACAGCTAGCAGTGCAATAGTATTGTCAAAGCATCTGAAAACTGCAGAGACCAGCAGCACTGGGTACCAAAGCATATCTGTTTCACTCTAACAAATGCTTCAGACTTTCGCGTCACGTTACAGTAATGCACTTTAAAACCAGAAGACGAAACTTGCGGTGTGATGTCAAGTCCAAGACAATATTGAGCCTAATTTCATACTATTGATCAAGATGTTATCCAGTCTTTGCTTTTCTGAAAATAGGTCTTGTATTGTGATTATCTCTCTCAATTACATGTCATCTAGCGCATGCCTTTATCTAAACTTCTAAAGCGACGTACAATAAGTGCATTTTAACCATTTCAACAAACCCAAAGAACAAGAAAGTACTTTTTTCTACCCAAAAAAAGCAGATTTTACAACTTGTATAGATGACAGCCTTTAGAAGTAGTCCTGCAATTTGTTAGTGTTTGGTCAAGATGATGATATGCCCTTAGCAGGTTTGAAGTAGTGCAACTGGTCCATCAACAAACACTAACTACAATCATTATATTTATACCCATTGTATCGCATCTCCTGCTTTAAAATCACACTGCTGTGTTTCTTTGCAGTTTCTGAAGTCCGAGGCGGACCTGGAGTGCATCGAGAGGCGGCTGAAGCTGGACTTCAGTGAAAATGGATGTCCAACTGAGGTGAAAACTGAAGTGCCTGCTGTCTTTACCTCGATTTCACACTGCTAAAGACATGGCTACTGTAGTTGCATGAGGTCTTATTGGGGTATTTGTCGGCGAGTGTCTAGCAACACTTGTGAATAAAAATGATCATTACCAGCATCGGAAATCCCTCATCTTTAAACAAGACCACTGTCCTTACACACATCTTGCACAAATCTATGAAAATGGCACATTGAGGCCAAATGACCAACACTTTGCCCGCAGGAGAACCCGGTGCTGATGCTGGAGAGTCTGAGGGCCATCAAGGCCAAGCATGCCGCGCTGTGCACACAGGTGAAGGAGATTGCTGCGGAACAGAAGGAATCGATGGACTCCATCAGGAACAACCTAGGCAGTGCCATGGAGCTGGTGCAGCGCTTCCAGCAGACTACTAATGTCGAGGTGCCATGTCTTTAGAGCCTTTTTGAGGAATTTGTCTTTCACTACAATTTCTGTGTGATGCCACTGGTGTTGGACATCACTGCATGAAAAGTGGGATTGGCGTCCCCGTAAACGCCCAGAAATCTCTAATTTCTGACTATTTGCAACCCACGCACGCTGCGTTCGTCTGAGAATGGCATATATGTTTCTCACATACCGTTCTTACCGGTGTTGGGCAATGACACCGGAAGTGGCTCTTTAGCAGGCGGCGGATTTTATTTTTATACGTCAACATCACAGCGATGCATGGAGCTACTTGGTCTTATGTGTGTTGAGATTGAGTCATGGTTATAACTTTATAACAATGAATAACCCACAACCCAACTGCTTGTGAAACATAAACATTTTGTAAAACTAATAAATTGTTAGTATTACAAAATGTTGTAATAAAAATAATCTCCGCCGAACTGCATGCTGGGTACAGTTATCCTCGTTGCTATCTGAAAACACGGACAAGAGCAATGGAGGAGGAGGAGCAGCAAGAGACGCGAGACACACAAACAACTTGTACCTAAAAGAGGAGGTGTGTCTGCTGTCTGGAATTTTTTTGGTTTCGTAAAATCCGATGTAGATCATCACTGTTTGCAAACGTCATATTTCCCTGACGACCGGGCTTGTTTCTTACTTGTATCTAAATATCTTTGAATACTTGTATTTTATGTCAGTTTCTAGTGTTAAAACTATTATAAAATATTTTTGTTTTGAAAAGGAAACCATGTTTAAGTTGTAAGATCTCTCCCGTTTTAAATACGTTGCAGTTTGCGCACAAAAAAATATTTACGTTCCGATTCCTTTATACAGGTAAAAGCCAGTAAATTAGAAGATTTTGAAAAACTTGATTTATTTCAGTAATTGCATTCAAAAGGTGTAACTTGTAAATTATATTTATTCATTGCACACAGACTGATGCATTCAAATGTTTATTTCATTTAATTTTGATGATTTGAAGTGGCAACAAATGAAAATCCAAAATTCTGTGTGTCACAAAATTAGAATATTACTTGAGGCTAATACAAAAAAGGGATTTTTTAGAAATGTTGGCCAACTGAAAAGTATGAAAATGAAAAATATGAGCATGTACAATACTCAATACTTGGTTGGAGCTCCTTATGTACAAGTTACACCTTTTGAATGCAATTACTGAAATAAATCAAGTTTTTCAAAATATTCTAATTTACTG
The DNA here is from genome assembly GCA_021346845.1 of Apeltes quadracus. Taxonomy (NCBI): domain Eukaryota; kingdom Metazoa; phylum Chordata; class Actinopteri; order Perciformes; family Gasterosteidae; genus Apeltes; species Apeltes quadracus. Next base: position 2,005,492 of record CM037916.1, on the reverse strand, counting down.
GCTTTTACGTGTGTGTGTGTGTGTGTGTGTGTGTGTGTATATAATGTAACATTTTGTGGGGCCAAGCAAACAAAAACAATTTAGAAACTCAAAAGAAGACTAGGTAAATCATTTAAATGGAGACATGAACAAATGTAACTTTTTGGTTAGACATTATGCAATGCTAATTACAGTGTGTCATTTGTTATAAATGTACCCTCTACAGCAGGAGTTCTCAACCTTTGGCAAGCTGGGCCCCTCCAAAGCTGGTTCATAGTAATTGGGGGGGCCCCCCTTCCCGGCGCCACCCCCACTACACCACATTGCATAGATAGATAGGCTATTACTATATAATTATATGGTTGCATGCTTTATTGTTTATAATAATTTATTATTAGGCCAGCAGCCATGCGCATGCGCGATTCATTTGCAGCCTGGACGCGCAGTGGTCTGTGAGTTTCCTGACTGCTGGCGAGGCTACTGACAGGCTGACCGCCTGTGAGTGCTTTAGGACGGGGGAGAGCTCACGGCTGCACCCGCTGCTCGTTGAGAACAGTACCTGCAGAGTGAAACGAGTTCTCGAGTCTCCAAACATCACAAAACATTTTCCGCCATTTTATTAATCACTAAACTCACTTCTGAAACTTTTTCGGAAGTGACTATTTGCTTCACGTTTTCATTTTACATTTACATTTTACGCATTTAGCAGACGCTCTTATCCGGAGCGTTATCCAGCTGAGCTCGTTGGCGGACAGTCTTACGCAGAGACCTCGCTGTACGCTGGAGGTCTCTGACCGCTCTTGTTAATGGGCTTTTATCTCGCCGTTGATGGTTCATTTATGTATATCTCAACACGTCCATGTCCATCATAACATCAACGGGAACCTGTGGTTAACTAGTCTTTTCGGTGTTAAACCAAACCTGCCGACACGTTGGGTTACGAAAATACGGGAGATCCGAGTGCGGGAATTGTCATCGAGGGGCGGCTGACGTGTTTCTCGCTCGCTTTCTGGTTTGAATTGTCGGCGACGCTTGTGCAGAAATCAACTGCGCTACTTTGAATAGGATTTTTTTTAAAGAGTTTGGGCAATCCATAACATTTCCGGGAGAAATGACAAACCGGAGGGTGTCCGGGTGATGGGTAAAATCTCAAAGCGCCCTGCAGGCTTTTCTCTCTCACTCACGCACGCGTCCACAGCGCAGCAGGCGAAATATGCTGTATACATGTCACTAGATTTGTCGCTTTTGACACAAAAGTCGCCAGGAGGAGGATTTGTTTGTTATAATAGTCCAACCACAACTGCATTTCCACATTGGGGGATTTTCCTGCACAGCCCTAGTGCATGTTTCATAAACGTAGACATGCATGCAGGTCCTGAACCAGTGTTTCGAACATTTGGAAGTCTTGCGCGGTTTGTTTCCCCCCTCCTTAATAAAGACATCGTGTTACATAAATAAACCACGTAGCTTTCTGTCTCAATTTAGCAGACCTAGAAACTGTAGAAAAGCCATGAATCCAAGATATGATGTCTACATGCATGGTGTTTCATTATACGCCAATATGTTGCAGCTCTGGGCTCAAACTGTTGACTGCTTGTTAACTCGCTGCAGGTTCAGCCCCTGACTGAGTCTGAGAGGGAGTCGGCAGAGCTCCTTGGTTCGGCTGTCAGTGAGACCATAACGGAGGTGAGAGGCCAAGCGCTCGCAGAAATTCATCTGGAAATTGCTCACTTGTCGAGCGAAGTAGGGAGGAGTCTCTTCATTCTTGTGCAAGGGCATTTCCAATCACCACTGCAAAAGTTCATTTTTTTTTTTTTTCAAAGGCAATCATCCTCTCCTTTTTTTTATTAGCCTTTTTAGTTTGAAACATCAGTCCAGTGAGTGCTGAAGTGGCACAGCCCCCACCTAGCCTTGCCTCATGCTATTGTGTGAGACTCGGCATGGGTTTAACAACTCTTAGTTTAGAATGGAACCGTTTTGTAGAATGTATATAATCTTTTTTTGGTTAAGGTTAGCTTTGTAAGTGAACTTACTGAGCCGATGTAATGTGGATCAGCACTGAGCAGACTCCGCCCTGCTCCACAATCGGCAGCCTGGATGAGTTGATATGGCGGTAAGCTCTCATGATGATTTTCACTCCTTTTATTTTTAGATTCCTTCTGTCGCAGCCTCTGAACGTCAGCAGCCACCCAGTGAGTCTGATGCTTTCATGTCTTGTAACCTGCTCTGGACTATGGTCTGAGTCTACACTGGCGTATGGGCTGGACAGCCAATTCATGCATGTTCCCCTCGGATCAATGGCGATAATGTTGGTAATCCTCCAGGCACATCAGCTCAAAGTTTCTGACCAATTCATTTGGAGTATTCAACACACCCCCGGCTTGGAGATAATGTTTGCTGAATCTGAGCTCACTGAACAAAAAAAAGTGAAATACCCAAATGTTCGGAAGTAACAAGTTATTAAAAAATGTGTATTCCTATGAGCACTGAAATGTCACAAGGAACACCTTAGTTTGTGATCTGCCTTTTTTGTCTTCAGCACTTTTTTTCAACCAGAAGAGAGAGAATTCAAATCTAAGACTTTTTTTTTTTTTTTTTTTTTTTGCCAAAATATTTTATAATTTCATGAAAATACATTGAAATGCAAAACAACTCCCCGCCTGGATGACACTTGTTACAGAACTGTCAATCACAAGGTAGCCCTACCTTAAAGCGTGTCGCTAAGTTCTATCGACCACTAACTTGACAATATTTTTTATTTTGCTTGCAAGTGAGTGTTTCTTGGAAATACTGGTTTTGCTCTCCTGTGAGCCTGACCTCCCTGCTGTGTGTCCACAGGCTGTGAGTACGAGGAGCTGACTGCCGCCATGTTGGAGGCGGTTCCTCTCAGCATACGCTCCAACGTCAAGCTGGCCGACCTCACGGAGTTTCTACAGCAGCTGCAGCAGCACCTCGGCAAGGACGGGTGGGACTCTAATTATTATCCTTCAAACCACTACCAGAATACTAAAAGGTAGTGACAGTCGTAATGCATCATGGGGCGGCACAATGTCTTCATCTTCCTCTTCCTCTGCAGCGGCTCCATCAGTGTGCAGAAAATGAAGCGGCTGAAGATGAAGGTGAGCGATGCCAAGCTGAAGGTGCTGCAGCACCTGTCGTTGGTGAAGTTGGACAGGAAAGGCAACGTTTGTCTCATCTGAGATCACTGGCGGGTGGATGTCTCTGCCGCTCCACCTGTCACATTGACCCGTCCCACTGGGCGGGTGCAGGGCGAGTGACGTTGTCTCCTACAGCTGACGCACACAGCTCTCTAGTTGAAGTCATAGAATTTGAACTGTTATGAATGCATGGATGTCCAGTGGTGCCTGCATTTGTGGGATATTGATATTCTTGTGCTGTACTGCAGCATGATTGTATCAATTAGTCAATGTTTGTAACTCAGATGGAACCCAAAGGAGATTTTTATTTAAAAAGAAAATGTATTTTATCGATTACCACAGTCACACTCACATTTTGAGGGGGACGGGGTCACACTTCTGTGTTCAGGTGCGTGGACTGGAAACTGTTTGCAGTGAGGAGAGGTTAGGCATGGAAGTCTTTAGGTAGGCAGAGGTTCTTTAAGAAAATGCTCTTAAAACCAGTCGCTATGTTTTTTTTGTATGTAATTTATTAACATGAAACTCCAATGTTAAATAAATTGGAAACTTGACTCTGGATTTTTTTTCTAGTCTTCAAAAGGTTTTTGAAACAATTCTTTAAACATTTACAAATTGTCACACGTAATGCAAAAGTAATTTCAACGTCTGAAAACATGTCAGAATTACAAACCTTGCTTGTAAAAAACCCCCCTCAAATCCCTTATGAGCTACTAACAAAACTCCCACAACTGAAACATAACTCTTGTTGATCTGGCTCATGAGCTGTCTGCACCCACACATGAACACTTAGTTTGTCCAAGCTCGTGCATCATTTCAATCATGACTGGCCCCCAGGAAACTGAGCCCTCCCTGTGCGCGGTCTCCTGCTTGGCGTCCTTTGTCCCCTTCAAACAGCTGAATCCTGGACACGGGAGGCACTCTTACTCCATTTTTATGGCAGGGGAAAAAATGATCTTTGCCATTGTTAACCTGCTGAACATTTACTGTTGCGGTCCTCATGGAAACTTGAAGCAGCTCCTGGTACTCACAGTGCGTGGACCCCGCTGCTCGTCCCTGGGATGCTTAGTGGACCCGCCATCTCGAAGCCCAGCAGCGCGGCGTCGAGCGTCGAGTGAGCTCTGGAAGAGGAAGCAGCACGCTGATGGTTCAAGAGGACAAACACAAATTTGACCGACATCATTGACACTGACACCGCTGCTGCCCCCCACCTGTCGGTGTCCTCCAATAAGGGGGCACTTTGCTGTGACCGTGGCGACAGCCTGTGCGCCTCCCTCTGATCTGCGGTCTTCTCTTCGGCGCCAGGCTCCCCTGAGTGGACAAATCCAACCAAGATTTCTGCAGTCATCAGCCTCACAATATGTTCCCAATCACCCGTCATGTCTGTCTGCTTACTGATGTTAACCAAGGCGTCGTCTTCCTCCCCCCTGTCATCGGAACCATCCTCTTCATCTTCCTCCTCCTCTGCCCCGGCGCCTGTAAAAAGTCAGCGATGGGTCATTATTTTTTTGAGTTGCATGATGGAGTTGAAAGCCATGAATAAACCTCTACATTTTCATAAGAACCAGTTTGTGGTGGTGTGTTGGATCTCACCGCTCTGCTCCTCCTCCTCTTCAACAGTCTCTCCTCCCTCCCCGTACTCCTCCTTTGCCATGTCTTCTCCCATTTTTCCTTTAATCTGTAATCCTCTCTGCAATTCCTCCAGCTCTTGTGCCACGTGCACAGCCGGGCGGCTTTGACTGCTCCCTTGCTGCTTCGCTCCACTCGGCCACTCGGATTCTCCCTCTTCCTCGTTTTGCTCTGCTTCCTCAAAGCTGCAGCCTCCGTGGACTGTGATGCCGGGAGATCTGGTGCCTAGCAGCTCCTCCTCTTGGATATGCGTGATGAAGCCCTCTGGACTGCAGGCAGATTCTTCCTTGAAAGTGGGAGGCTGGGAAGATGGACAGATAACAGTACGTATAGGTCAGAGGTCCATCTTCGAGGAGGCTGATGTGAATGTGAAGGACGAGCAGTGTCGGGAGTTGTAGCCTGAGTGAACCGCCGACAGTTATTCTGCATACAAGAGCATTACTAGTATGAATATACTGATGGCGTGGTGCTTGCTGGTCCAATGCCAAGTGACCCGGTTCATCAGTGTGCTGCTAAGTAAGGACGACTACAGGCTGTTGTGATGAACCACGGGCCTGCTTTGGGTCCAGCCAGAGTCCACTGACGGACATGAGCCACCTTTACTGAACCGTCTTGTGCTGTGTTGAAGCTCTCGATGCTGCAGACAGGAGAGTCTGGGAGACTGGCCTGCCTCCTTCCTGTCATCACACGCCTGCGTACATCTGCCGAAACACAAGAAAGCATTCATTTTTAGAAGCTCACAGAGTGGGGAGAAGCTTCTTTAGACCGACACACCAGGAAGGTTCGGCTAGCCGGATGCATTCATGCTAAGCACCTGCCTATATGACATAGATTACATATATAATGTAAGGGTGAAAAAGATAAGGTCGTCAAAGTGTTTACTGTTTTTTTTTGTGTTGGAATAAATGTAAAATATTTAACTGCAGAGTACTAATGCGTTTTGATACCATCATTGTTTTGCATTAAATCATTCTTGGATGTTTGATTGGGATTATTAAATTGAACTAGAACTTTCTGCACCAGCCACCACTTTCAGAAGGTGGAGACAGCACCCAATGGAAACGCTGCATTGTGTGCTGTTTTACCGGGGCTGCGGGGAGTGCTGTAACAAGGCGGTGCTCCTCTGTACCCAGAGAAGGAGTGGAGATCCCCCTGAGACTGAGCTGGAGAGCGTGTGATACTGGAGAGTTCAGCCAGCAGAATCCTAAACACACACACACACACACACACAAATATCTGGATAAATATTGCTCTGGGATGCAACATGTAACTCCAACACACTGTAATGTAGATACAAAGATCATTTGTAAATGTTTATTAATCTACTATACATGTATAATACAGCAGCTTCAACCCGATCTAGTCCCAAGGAGAAGGTATAGCTGACAAATATAATTATACCCGTTTTTCAATTTGATCAACGGCTGAATATAAAAACTGTGGTCCACATTGTAAAAGGGACCGTTTCCATGTTGCTGTTAGCTCACGTAGCACCACTGAGATAGCGTCTATATAATGTCACAAGTACAAGCTCATTTATGAGTAGATGCCCTTGTTGGGTTAAAATAGAAAATAATTCCTATATGAAACGACTTACAAGGTCTGTAGATCATCCTGAGTGACCCAGGTCATTATTTCTAGAAAAGAAACTGAGTGCAATATAGTCCCATTACATTAACTGTCCCTCTGGATCCACTTGTCTTTGGCCTGAATCCCTAATTATAAATCCCTATCCCACATGCCGCACTCTGCAATACGAAACACATAGGTTCATGTCGGTATCCTTACATGTTCGGGTCGGCTGTATATAGAGCCTGTGATCCAGTGGCATCAGAATTGGGATCTTTGGGGATTACGTCACTGTTTGAGAAGCTCTCACATTCTGGTTGGGCAAACAGAGAAGCGGTTACACCGGTTCGCTAACAAGCTTCATCGTCAGGAAGTAGCAGAGACTTACCGGCGTTGTGAGTATCAGCCAGTGGACTCCCACCAGCTGCTGGCCTGCACAGCTCCAATGTAACCTCTGCATCTTCTGGGGAACTGGGGAGAATCTGAAACAAAAGATGATTGGGAATGATTCTGTCATAAAGAAATGTGTCCCACCGATGGTAACTGACAAGTAATCCTGCAGATGTAGCCCAGGTACCTGCGTATTCTTCCTCACAGGGAGGTTGCTGAGGAGGCTGTGGTCCAGAGCTGATGTGTACTGGCTCAACTCTTCTTCGGGATCAGCTCCCAGTGGCCAGCTCCCTGACGCGGAGGGGAGAGGCAGCGGGCAGCCCTCCACGTGCTGGTGCTGCTCGAGCGGATAGTGACTCAGCCATAGAGCCAGTTCCTCCTGGCTCAGCAGCTCCCAGTCTCTGCTCCAAAGCTGGGCCTCCAGGTTCTTTCCCCATCCCTCTCCCCCGTGCGGAATTAGACTGTAGTGCTTCTTCGGCGGCCCGACGGCAGCGCTTACTCCGGAGAGCTTGGTCTTGGCTTTGGACGTAGGGAAGGAGGCGTGGGAGGGGTCGCTGTGCCAATAGTGGGGAGCATCTCTGAGCCAGTCAACTTTCTCCACCCTTTTGTAGTCCAGCTGGTGGAGGGCTTCTACCGCGTCCAGGCTCCGGTTGGCCTGCTGCAGCAGCTCCCGGGACACTTTGATGTTCACCGCAATGGTGCTAATCTGAAGATCCGTTGTCCTTTTCCAGCCATCCAGCTGCTCTGCTAGCTCCCTTTCTACGTCCGACTCCGGTTGCTCCTCAACACTGAGTGAGTCAAATTCCTCGAGCAGAGGGAGCATGCCTGCGTAGGGGTACACTTTGTGGCACAAACGTCCTTCTCTCTCTGGCTTTGATTCTGTGTACAGCTCTTGTAGATCGACGTGTCTTTCCGCAATGGCCTCTGCTTTGAAGGGGACAGAGGAATTTCCTCATCAATTACAGCACACGCAGTAAACACACGTTTACACATTTCCAAACCATTAACCATAAATGCAGATGGCATTAATATTTAACGTTAATGTGAGGATTTATTATTTAAAACTTTATTTATTGTTTTCAATATGAATTTCTATGGCGTTACCGCTGTGTACTGGTTCCACCACAGTGGCCCTATGCTGTGCTTTGTTCTGGACCTCAGGCCTCAGGTCTCGGTCCCACGGCTCGCCAGCCATCTGTTGTTCCAGGGAGAACCTCTGCAGCACACACACACACACACACACAATAACACATGAACACACAAAAATAAGAATGTGTGCTTTCTAGAAATAATAATTGCTTGGACATAAGGATGGTGGTACTGTACAGTGAGGCCCACCTTGAGGTCCTGCTGAAGGGTGGAGCACAGGCACTGCAGACTGCATGTGCGGCCCTGCGGGTGGTGCTGCAGACCCCTTAGCACCACATCGTAGTAAGGCTGAGGAATGCTGCTGTCTGCTGCCAGGGCATGTCCTGCATCTATCGTCTGTTTGATTCTGGCCAGGTCCACTGTGCCCCACGGCTCACTGTCTAAACCATGTGTGAAGACCAATATTATTCCATAATCCCGTCTGCATGTCCCCAGACTACAAAAACTTCCTTACAGTTAATTCGTTCATATTCAGAAAGCATCCATGTGCGACAGAAACACAGGCATTCCTATTTTCAGGTGCTCAAATAGAACCAATTGAAATGCCACATGGTGGTCGGACAGGAGAAGCCGGGCTGTGGGAGCTACCTGTGTACAGTTCCTGGATCAGAGCGCACAGACTGTACATGTCGGCCTGTGTCGTGCACGGCCGCTGTTTAATGACCTCTGGTGCGGCCCATCTGTGGAGGCTGGGGGGGAGGTCTACGCGCAGTGGGGGGTCGACATTTGTACTTTGACTGCTGGATGCACACACACACATATGCATATTATATACTTATAAACAGAAGTGTAATACAGATACATTAAGCAGTATTGGTAAATATACTGTTAGAAAAATATTATGTTGACACTGCCATTTAATTTATCTACTTATTAATGGGTTTCGGTAGCCTCCAAACCCATTTGGAACGTATGCAATACAGTTGTAGTTAAAAGTTATGTCTTCAGTAGCGTGTCCTAGTGTTGGTACATTAACTTAACATTGTTAGATTTGTGAGCATTAATCAATTGATTTGTGTGTGTACAACGGTGAAAAAGCATAAAGCATTTATTTCGCTGGCAATGTCTCCGCGGCCGCAGTAATACTTTCATCAGAGGGACATAAGCTGACTTGATATACATTTAGTAAAAAAGTGTTTGGGATTGCCCTTACAAGTGTGTTTTGAGGTCAGTACTAGTACTTTTACCTAAATGAGGTTTTGAATGCAAAGCATTTACAGAGCCTTTCTACATTTGTGTTATTGTTACTTTTAGTTAGTTGAAAAACAGTACTTCTAGTGTCGAGCATTTATTTAGGGCTGCCAGAAACGACTGACAGAGTCAACCAATCAGACCATTTTATTATAATAAAGGGTCTGGCCCTTCAGTACCTGGGGACCACGAAGCCTAAACCAGTCAGTTTGGCGACTGCCAGCTTAGTGAGCACAACGCTGTGGGAAGACAGGGCCCTCATCACCAGGCCTCCACAGTGGACGTACTGCAGACCCTCACAGACCTGCAGCAACACTGACAGCAGCCACCTGTTCGGCAGCACTGGAAACTCTGAACGCTGCACAGACAGAGTACACACACACACACACACACACACACACACAGTACTGTACTGTCCACGGTTTGAAAAGGAAGCACTAGAATGCAACCTTCACAACATGTAAATGTAACATTTTCACTGGTTATCTTTTGAGTACGTCCACCGGACAGGGACAATCCCTCACGCTTTCCATATGTGAATGTGCACAAATTTAGCCGTTTATTTTGCCGGATGTTTATTTTGCCGTTTATTACAATTTGCTCTTCATTCTGCACACATGACATCCATTGTCATGTCGACAAGCAGTATCCCAGGAGAGGGATCCTCCTCCTCTGCTGTTCTCCCTCAGGTTTCTTCCCTTTTTTCTCCCCATCATTTTTTGGGATGTGAGGGTTTTGGGACAGAGGATGTTGCATGTATATACTGTCAAGCCCTCTGAGGAATTTTTTGTTAATTGCCGTTGTGAGGTTTTCCAAGTCACTTCTTTAAGTGAAGTATAGGCAGCAATCCATTTTTCCATAAATTGCTAAACCTTGCCAATGACACATAATCATGTTAAGACACTAAGAATTGTCCCATGTGAGATCAAGAACAACGTTTTCAAACCTGGTAGTAAAATAGAATAATCCTGCAGGTGTGTCTTTGTTACCCTGTTGTGCAGCAAGTTGTGAAGCGTGCCCACGTCGACCGGTTCAAACAACAGACTGGTCCTCTGCAAGTCATCAGACAGGCTCACCGCCATCAGCTGCAGCAGCTGCGGGTGGAACAGCTGGCTGACACACGCACCACACACACACACACACACACACACACACACACACAAACACAAAAAACACAAACAGGCAAATTTAGCTTGTGAAGTTAGTCGCTAAATGAATGTTAGTTTGCTCCAGCTGAAACGTTCCCCAAACCAGCCTCCGGTCGGCTGGACCGCTTGAAAGTGGGAGGATTGCTGAGAAAGAAAAGTGTAGATTTGGCAGAGCTCACAGCAGTCACTGTTGTCAAACCCAGAGGTTTAGCTTTCAGGACATATCAACTCCACGCTCAGGCAAAGGAATGTGCTGCTCAGTCATCCGATGGTCGCCTGCACTTGTTTAGGTCAAACAAGTTTTGTTCTGGCCATTGTTAGCTCAAGACCAAAGCAATCTGCAATCACAGATGGGTTGTGTTATCGTGGTTTCTGCTCATATTAAAAAAGGGATTGTCAAGAGCTGCTTTGCTCTATTCGATATGAGTCCATGCCTGTTCACTTAGCCGGTACCTTGCCGGCTGCAGCTCCCACGTCTCTCTTTGGTCTGTTGGTCAGTGTAAGTTGTTACCTTGAGTTAGGGTGCTTACCTTTAATACACATGATTGGGAATAATTCTAGGATTTCTTGGAGGAATAGATTGATATATCCTGTGGTGTTCATGGTTGGGATCTCAAAATACCAACACAAATATAAACCTTACTATACAAAACTCCACAAGTTAACAACCGCAAAACAACAAAAAAAAAAACATGCTCCCTGTTCTATCTCACCTGCAGTAGTCTTGTTCTATTTGGAGAAGGTCCAGATAGGCCGTGTCACTGTCCATCATTGTTTTTACTGTGACCCTCGAGCCCCTCCAGCTGTAACTGAAACACACCGTTCAGTTGTTAGTGTAATAAATTCTCTCTGGCTCTATGAAAGGATCCTGTCCAAGTCCTGGTTGCATTAACGATTGATTGTTGTGCTGCTTGCTCCGCTGTGGATGTTTGCACCGTGTTGGGAAAATGATTAGTTTATTAGTCCCGGTATGTTGCCATGGTTCTGTGGGACTTAGTAACAGACTTACTTGGTCATGGAGGTCAAGGATCCGCAAGAGAAGGAGAACAGAGGTTCGTGGTCGTCCCGGGTCAGATCGCTATCTCTGATCAGCGGGATGGATGCTGGCACTGACACCGCATGGCAGAGCTTGTTAACACACACCTGGACCAACAGACACTGAGTCAAGAGACTCAGAGACATTTAGGATTATTCTTCACATGGGGGAAAAAACTAAATGTTAGTTTGAGCTTAAGTGTGTCTTAAATTCTGTCAGATGCATAGTATACATATTGTTGGAGCTATTTATCTGGTGTTATTTTAGTCATGAGCAGTATTGTTCTGGATGTTTATCCAACATGCAGCAGGATGGGCCCATTGTTTCACCAGAGCAGAACAGCGAGTTTTCTTCTTTTGTTAGCTTGATAAATGATAGTAAAAATGGAATTCCTGGAATCTACTCTTTGGCCTGTAAAGCACATAACTGCAGATTTATTGGTTAATGGCCACTACAAATACACTAAATCTGCCTTCTGCATTCAACCCATGGCAAGCATTGGGAGAGGTGAGTAGCTGGAAAGCACCCGGCGATAAGCTGGACGCTTAGACATGCCCAAAAGAGGAGCCAAACCTCTTGATTAAAGAAAAACTCGCTCTCCCCCCCTGAGCCACAGCCACTAGTATACAGAACCAGTAACATTTCTAATGATGCTGCGATGAATGATAAAATAAATACACTAAATGTAGTTATGTATTAGTTACAGAACATGTCAAAAGCTTGGACACAGTTTCTCATTTGTGAGAAATTGGGTCCAAACGTTGGACCTTTGAACTCTTTCTGAAACATAGAATATTGCACGGAGCAAACGGAGCACACACGGTACAAACCAGCATCTACTCAATACTGTATGAAGGGATATACCTTCCCAAATCCTAAACAGCAGGCTGCTGTAAAGGAAGACTTGCTGTTTGGCCTTTTATTGAACTGCTGGCCGATCCCACTGAAAGGAGCAGCAACGCACAGAGATGTCAGTTAATCGTACGTTACACAACAAAAGACCGCTGTGTGAACACAATTCTAATTTCCTGATGCCAAAGTGGCGTCTTGGGCGCCGCACCATGCTTTCATGCAATCCATCAGAGACGCAGGATGTGACAAGATGGAGGGAGACTTGTGGGACGGGCTGCGGGTCCTCACCGCTGGGCTCAGACACAAATGTTGCATGGAGGAGATGCAGCCCTCCAGGAAGTCTTGCATCTGATGAGACACAAGCACAAGTGACGTTCAACATGTTGGAGTTGCTGAGTCATGTTAGGTCCAACCAATCTTTCTCTATCCCTTTACACACAGTCTGAACAGAATTGTGGCAAAAACTTGTTTTCGTTTCGTTTTTTTGAGTGGACAAAAGGTTTTTGACCTCTTGAACTGCTGTCGGATTAATATTAAGGACGCATTAACATGCAAAGAGAGAGTAATGTCTTGAGCAGTCGGACGAAGGAATTCTTTTTATTTTATTTTTACTATTGATATAAGAAAATGACCTGACATTTTTAACTACCACAGGCAATATTTTTCCTTATTGTCCCTTTCTTCTGTATATATGTTTGTCCTGTATGTCCTGTATATAAGTTTGTCCCTAAACTTTATGGAAGTTCAATGCTAAATCCCCCAGGTTCATTTTTTATTCAGCCCATTTATTTTACGTTACAAATACTCAAGCTTGCAACTCGCCATGTGGCGCTTTATTGGCATTCATTGAGACAGAACGCTGACCCACTGAAAGCTAAATCCCTGAAGGGCTTACCTTGGCACTGCGCTCCTGATTCGCAGTCCTGAGCCAGTCAAAGGGCGTCCGGCCCTCCCAGTCGTGGAGTCTCAGATCCCCGCCAGCAACCAGCAGGCTGCTCACTACAGAAGGGTTGCAGGAGAGCACGCCCGCGTGAACCGGGGTGCTTCGGTCTTCACAGCGACTAGAAGAACGTCCATTATGTTATCAATATGATGTAAAACGGTGAATGTAAACACACCAGTGCTGGGACAAGGACATTTTTCTGAAAGTCCCAACAAGTCTTGGTTAGGATGTCCAGTCCTAAATCAACACCAAGAAACAGGCACAGCAGTTGGAACAATACAACAGAAATTAATGCTTTTTTGAAAGCTGTATTTATGACAGTTTTACCTTTAGCCCAGTGTAAAAAAAAAGGGGTGTGACACGCAATACATAGACAGAAGGCATTGCAGTTGGCATGTGCATAAGAGCTTGGCAAAAGAAATGTGCTCAGTATTATAACTTTTAAATATATATACTTTTTTTTTTCATATGACATCACCTTGAATCTTTTAGTTTGTGCCAGAATTAAGCCTTTCAAGGTCGGAGGGCTGGCGTCTGTTATGGTAAGTTATTAGTGATTCCTAGGTCTAAATCAATACATTACATTACATGTCATTTAGCTGACGCTTTTATCCAAAGCGACTTACAATAAGTGCATTTCAACCATAGGCATACAACTCAAAGCACAAGAACAAGAAACTACTATTTCGACAAAAAAGTCGATTTACCACTCAAATCATCAATGTGACCAGGACTTTGGAGGTAAACTATGAGTATGTAGAAGTGGTACGTATCCTTTACCAGACTTACTGGTTTGGGTCGGCCCCATGATAGAGGAGCAGCTCCGTCACCTTCGCCTGGCCTGACAGAGCAGCACAGAACAGCGGAGTCTGGCCTAAGTGATTCACACAGTCCACGTCAACACCTGGAAAACATAAGTAAACATGATTCTTGCTTTATTTCAAACATGAAGTGTATGACTGAAGACTGGTATTGAATTAATCTTGATCTGCATGATGCCAACATAATACTGGTACAATTTCAACAATAATGCTGGTAATATTATTGCAACTCAGCGACATACCCTTGTTCAGAAGTTTCTCCAACTTGGTTATATTTCTCTCCAAAGTGTATTTGTGCAGCTGAGCGTGTTGGCCTCCAGTGGTAACAACACCCACATGCACAGGGCAGGGGAAAGGCACCGCAGCCATCCTGTCTCTCGTCCACCCAGCTGTCAGTTATAGTGAAGTCAGACTAACCTGTTTTAACTTATGGATGTTATTGTAACTATGATGTTTGCTGCAGGTCAAACACCAATGACCTGTATAATAACACAAAACCATTCAGTAACTGTCCAGCAAGTATGCATTTTCCCAGACCCTTCATAAAAAAGCAGGAGTTAAAACTGAATGAATGTGTTTTATGCAATCCCTCAAATCAAAAGTAAGTAAAACATTGACAACTGTGAGCTTCTTTAAACGCATCAGAGAACATAACAAGGGAAGGAAACAGAACAAGCTAATGCCTCCAGTCAGTCCATACGATGCTAGCTAACTAGCTAGCAGATAACCTCTGAATCTGCTTGATTCACACTAATAACAATTGTATGGTAAGATATGAATTTAATAATATTATAAATAATATTAATATGTAACACTTGGGACTGAGCTAGTATTAAGAATAACAACATTTACATTTAGAGACCCTTATTAGTTTATTTTGAATGTATTACTGTCATTAACCTTACGTGTTTGTCATGTAAAATCCAACATACAAAATCCGTTTTTGAATGCGGGACTTTAACTTTTATAATTAGTCTAAGATGAATATACTACTTTATACTATTTTCTGATTATAAAATCAGTTTTACTTGCTTTTCCTTTCTCTATATCCAAGTAATTTTAAGCAAGTTAGCAACTGCTAAACCGGTACTAGCTAGCTAACCTGGACAACTGTGCTTTACCTTCTGAAAGAACATATTGGTAAAATAAATAACTTCTAAGAGAATACAAAGTGTGTAGTTATCATATAGATACCGGATGATTAATATTGAGAAGTAAAAGTCAGACTTACATACAGGAAACAGATATGTTCAGTTTTTTAGCACCGACTCAGCGCGGGTATAACGGCCATCGATGTGTCACGTGTCACTCTTACCTCTCAGGCAATCAAGGAGTTAGCTGATTACCCATTCTTTCCGTTAAAAGAGCAAACGGAAACCCATCAGAATTTACACATTTCATTTCCTACCCTGAAACAAAAATAGGATGAAAAAAACCCAACATATCAATTATAGTTGTGGTTGTGTTAAAGTTAGGACAGGGTGTATTATTATTCTGCAGTTTGTATTGTATAGGGCTATATTAGGGATTCACTTCATTCCCTTCTTGCCTTTTAATGCGGGTATAGTGACTCCTTAACGTTTGAAACTAACGTTAGCTAAATAGCGCTGACACACAGCGCAACATAGGTGGCGGTAATGCGCCGTTAGGCTCGTTTCTCTACCCGGCATTAGTAGAAAGACGAAGAGTCTCAGCGGCTATCTGGACTTCACAGGCAGCGGTATGTTGTGACTGCTTCATACATGGAGAGAAGAACCGTCACGATGTCTCCCCTTCGTTCTGGCCGGTTAGGATGTTAATAACGTTGTGCTACGTCTATCTGTGGGTGCGCTTTCACAAGTGCTACTCCGTTTTAATACGGAAAAGCCTTTCCCGACTGAGCAGCGGCAGCGGCACCTTCAGCTTCAGCTTCGGAGTCTGCTCCAGCTCGGCCACCGCTTCACCGACCGGGCGCCACACAGCTGCGCTCTGGCAGGCCGGTCTGCTTCCGGCCGAGGACAACGTCTTCCTCCAGCTGGGAGACAAGGCCGTCTATGTCACGCAGCCTCAGGTTGGATACTCGCGCTGGCTTTACATTGGCATTACGTCACAGCAAGGTCTCCGTGGACCGGATACTGCCTGGGTCTGTCACTGTTTACATTTCTCCTTAAGCTCCAGCGCTACACACAAGCAGACGGTGGGGCAAGAAGCTAGAAAGCAGCAGTCCCACTTATCCCAAGACCTGTGCTTGTAGTAGTTCTATGATCTGCTACAAGCACAAGCACAAGACATGCATTCTGAAACCTTACTGAAGTCCAAGGTCTTCAACAGCTGTGAGAAAGTAAATGAAGAAGGGAAACCGATCAGGTGTCTGGTTGGTAACTTCCTGAAAACAGAACCAGTTTTCCATAGTTGGCGTAATAATCTTGGGCTTTTCACCTATTTGAGACTTCACTGCTGATGTTCTACTCGATATGAGCCTGGATGTCACGGTGTCACTGTCCACGCGGCTTGATGTCACTCTGTCACTAACTACTAATCCCTGTGTAACAGCCGTGTGGTGTGTGGAGTTATTCTTCTCTGTGCTTTCTCCAGGCGTGCGACGACCTCAGCAAGTGGACCGTGCTGTTGGGGTCCTCCTTGGTTTGCGGTCCGCGAATAGACAGCATTTCATTCATCATAGAAGCTGCGGGGAACAGAGTGCGCTACCATTCTCCTCACACGTCCAATAAGAAAGTAGGCACCACGTATTGTCCAACAAGTAGTACCCTCAAGAACACACAGTGCATCTGATTCATTCTGGCCGAACACCAAACTGTATTACACCCCAATCACATGAGCCGACAGTTTGTGTATATTCTGTCAATTTGTTCATGATTTTATCATCGCTGTTTTCTAAATACAAGCTTGTATGAATACCTTTTTTTTAGATCAACTGTGTGTAAAGAAAAAATGTTTGGAAGAAAAGGTATATGTACCAGTAATACTGTGTGTATTACCTTTTTAGGCTATTCATGTTAACTTTAGAACATGAGGTTGAGACTAGCTTTTTAAAATGCTTTACAGCGCCCCCTGATGGCCAAACACTTCCAAACTTTTAAAACAATATTTCAGAATCAGAATTCCATGCTGTCAAAGCTTTGTAAATCTCCTCTTTAATAATCCTACTGCCCGGCCACCTATTGTTGATCATGTCGTCAGACTCTGCCAAAGGGGGGAATTGCCACATATAAACAGGATCTTCATACTTGGCGACAGTTGGATGATGCATTCCCGAGTCATGCCAGTGCTCTGTTAACTGCCCGCATGGTGGTTTTGGCAGGTATACGTTGAACACAAGAAGCTGTGTGCCAGCAAGAAAAGTGAAAGAGGACAAACTCTGACTGGACTGGTGTGGCTCTCTCTAACTGGAGAGGGGGGAAAATGGCAACCTATTCCTATCCTCAAAATGATCTCCATGCATCCTCTGCCCGCTTTTCGACACGGCATGATCAAGTGTTGACATTTTTTCGTTTTCACAAAGTCAGGAGGTGTTTTGGTTTTTAGCATGTTGGATTTTTATTTCCTTTTTTTTTTTATAAATCACTAAACCCCATGCTTAATTGTGAGCATCTCCATGATCTAAAGGGATCTGATTCTCTACATTTGATGCACTCTTTCTCCCATTCCCCTTTTTGTTTTTTTTTCCCTTCTCTATCCTCCTGCAAACATCGTCTGTGTGCATTCTAGTCACTGACTGAGTGTGGTGTTTTTGCCCTGACATGTTTTCGCTTGGTTTCACTTATGAATCTAAGTGCACTTTATTCGTTTCCTAGGCAGGCTACCTGATTATGGTTTCCAATTTATTTAATACTTACACCGTGCATTCATTCTAGCATCACGTTTACCTTTTTTTTTTCTCCTTTCTATATTCCCTATTTTCTAATCCTTCAAACCACCATAGAGAGAAACTCCCAGCACACCATCATAATTTATGATTAGCCACTGAGGTACAACTTCTCTGAATTCAGAGCTACAAAAAAGGAACCTTTTTAAATGCATATCTGTGGTTCATTGAAATGCCATAATTCTTTGACAAAGGAAGTCACATTTTGAATTTTTAGTTCCCTCAGTGCACCTTTTCCACTGTTTCTGGTTAGCACAATATAGTACAATAACATCTGTGTATTAACCTGTTAAATCACAACGGTGCACCATTACTACATAGTGAGTGCTTATTATATTAGTATATATGCCATTAGTTGCTGGCTATACCTACATCAATCTATTACCCCGGTTATCATTCAACTCCCGACCTATTTTCAATGCCTTAGTTCATTGGTATTACTTGCGCACATTTCAGATTGAAGTATTATTAATGTTCTAATGATGAACCTATCTTTGGTTGGTTTTACTTTGCTCCCATGCATTTCCTCATCAGTGTCCTGTCTCCAGTGCGCAGAGGCCTGGGAGCTTGGTGAAGCGTCCGTCTCAGTGTGTGCAGCAGACATGATGAACCCGGGTCAGCTAACCGGTGTTCTGTGCTGTGTGCAGGTGCTGAAGTGGTCCGACTACTGCCTCCCTCTGGCCCGCAGTCCCGGCCAGCCCTTCCGGGCCGTGGCTCAGGCCAGCGTGGACAACTTCAGTCTGCTGGGCGTGGCTTTTATCGAAGATCGCCTTCAGCTGGACAATGGACTCGCGCCTTCAAAGATAATCCGTAAGTTCAATTTTCATTTTCATATCAATGCTTCAGAACACCTCCCTGATGTGGTAATATAGCTCTCTCGATATCATGTTAAATCACATAACATTTTAACCCTCTTAGAAGTTTGAATAATTTAATAATATTAGAGCAACACATGTAATATTTGCAACAGAGCACTTTTATGAGAAACATTCCTATTGCATTTGTCAATTTGTTTTATGAATGAAATTTTAAGACAAGAATTTCATGGGTTGCAAACACGACATATTCACTATTTACTCCCACCAGCTGCTTAGCACCAAACTACAACACAACGCATTTAGATGGTGAACACGGTGGCGCTTTAAGCAGCTCAAGTACTTCAACCTTGGATTTCATTCATCTCGACTACAGATGAATAAACAATGCTCTCATGTATATACTTAGCTTGTTAAATGAAGTTCATACTACAATAACAGTTGTGTGTGTGTGTTTATATATATATATTGTAAGACACCAGATTGCACTAATGTTTTTTCCTACATTGCTATGACCGTCCCGCAGCTGTCCTGCTCCAAGATTCCACCCTCAGCAAGCTGCTGGAGAATCCGTGCCCCAACACCGAGACCCCACCTTGTCTCTGCGTTACCGGGCCTTTGCACCAGCACCCGCCGTGCTGCAAAGGCAGCCTCCTCCTCACCCCGCAGGTCACGAGGAGACTGGAGGAGCGGCGGGGGTCAGAGCCGCTCTGCGGCATCAAAGGCCCGGGTCGCAGTTGTAACACTGAGGGCCGCTCCTTGGTGCACCATCACCACATGGAGGGCCACAGACACCTCCATCTGTCCAGCTGCCACGAGTGTTTGGAGCTGGAGAACAGCACCATCCTCTCGGTGAAGTACGCATCGGCGGAGAATATCCCGGACCTTCCCAATGATGACTCCGCAGGGCTGGACAGCGGAGACGAGACTCTGGACGACATTGAGCACGAGGCCAAAGGGCAGAGCGAGGGACTGGACTGTAGTAGCAAGCCGCCCAATGTCCTGCTGTACACGGGCGACTGCCAGCAGCGATTTCAGTCAGTCCGGCAGGTTCTGTCAGAGTGCATAAACATGGAAGACAACATAATATATCCCCTCCAGACAAAGCAGGCTCTCGGCGAACCTTGGCTGGACAACGCCAAGCTCCTCGTCCTGGCAGAAGGGGAGCCCCTGTCCCCCCAGCTGCAGACCCGTTTTCTCACCTACCTGAGCCAGGGTGGCCGGGTGCTGGGGCTCGCCTCCAGCCTGTGCCCGGCGGGCCTCTGCCTGGAGGCCAGGGAGGAGCAGCGTGGCCGGGTCGGCAGGTTGAGCTTCACCAGAGAGGACAGCACGGAGCTGGAGCTGGGCGTGCTGTCGAGCGGGAAGGTCTACGTCAGGGACACGCAGGGAGGAGGGGAAGTGGAGCTCTGGGGGGAGCTGAAAGGGGACACTACACATCAGAGGGACATGGTGGTAGTCAGGGTGACCCACGGGGAGGACGGTGGGGAGGCTGTCCTCTGTCAGGTAAGGAAACATGACATCAATTTCTGTTCTGTTTAAACAGCCAAACCTGGTTTAAAATGTCGTCTTTCTATATAGTCTTAACATTATTTGTCCCATTCTTATTTAAATGTTCAGTTTTCTGAACACACACTTGCAGAGAGGTAATTGAGTGGGCATGCACAGGACTGGGCTAGGGACACACATGAGCATCATTAGCAGAACCTCCTGGAGGACGCTGCACAAACAGTCCTGGGTAGCAAACAGCAACCCATGGTCCTGGTTCCTTCGATTTGTGACGTCAACTTTTTTTTGGGAAAGACTGATCCGCATTTATTTTCAACAGCAAAAATATCTCTCGCAGCACAACTTAATTATATTTTCACATGAGGAATAAGACTATATTGTGCACACACATCTCATAGCTAGATATTTGCAATAACAAAATATATTTTTTGAGACTGTGTCTAAGTTTCAAAGTTTTTCAAACCTGCTCCGTGTTCCCCCGTCTGCAGGCCCATCTGGAAATTGCTCCGGACCCGCAGAATTTGACGGCCAAAGGTTTCAATGAACTAAAAGTGAGCAACGCGCTGCGTTACGAGGTCTTGACGGAGATCCTCTCCTCTCTGGGCGTAAGCTGCGAGCTGAACCAGACTCCAGACCCAAGCCCGGTCCACCTACTGGCCACCTCTCAGGTCAGACCCCCGCTCCCTGTTGTTCTCTGCAACGTTGGCTACCAAGACAAATGTAGGAAATGTGAGTTTTCTATGTCTTATCAGTGTGTTCAAGGAATGTAAAAACACAGATAAGTTGTGTATTCATCCATCCTAATAATTATGCATCATCCATTCATTCTTCCATTCGTCTAGCGTGAGCGCGCTCACACACACACACACACACACGCATGCACATAAAGCGCCGACCAGATTCGGTTGCTTTAAGTTACTTGTATAAGTGGCAGCACAGAGAGCCGACATCCACTGCATGTGGAAACAATTTGTCCTCCTTAATGTATGCAAATGTATGATCATATATGCAGCCGGCCCACAGCAGGTGTGTGTACAGAGGGCCAGAACAAACAGCCGGGCAGTAATCAGTCTTTGGTCATCACAGCTCCGTGTCGTTACCATGCGGTTAGAGTTTAGCAAAAACACTTCCATCTACAAGTCTGCTTGATCGGGAAGATACGTCTTCTTAACAAAAAGCTCAAAGAAAATATTTGGAATGATTTAAAAAAAAATGTAAGAATAATTTCAAAAGTTGTATTAGATAGCAAATCTCAATTCAATTTTGAGTCATGAAGTGGGGTTTTATGAGAAAAATATTCAGCTGTGATGGTCGTTATCCGTGCTCTCTTTATAGCTTGGTTAGTTTTGCATTCAACAAAGTTACACAATAAGAACAAATGTTTGATCTGATTGAGGCAACAGTACACAAGCAACTTTCTTGACGTTCTGAAAGGTAAAATCACAAAGTCTGGGGGCTTTAAAGAGAGCATAGATGTAGATAACCTTCTCATTTCTCCATCAGAAAGAGCTGTCTGACTGCAAAAGTGACAGCATTTAAATATATCATACAGTGATATAGATTTTTAATATGTCTATACCAGGACATTGTACTTAATTCAGCCCCGCGTCCAAACGTCCAAACTATTCTTTTAAAATAGCCACTCTAAGAAAACCCGCTTCTCCTTCCCGCCGCACAGACAACCATTAAAGGTGTGAGAAACCGTCTCCCCATCATCACCTGAAAAAGACAAACTCTTCCCAGATGTCCTTTTTAACAGTGAAAGCCCAATTTATTCTGAACTGAAACCTGTAAGAAGGCTACTTTGTCATAACATTGCTCAACATTACTTGAACTTGACCCCCATCCGTTATGCAAAGGATTGTGGGCTGGAATAGTGGGAGAAAGCATGCTGACTTATATTAAGTAAAATAGCCTAATGGCATTAAATACCACTATGGCATATTAAATATTAGAATAGTGTGGGTCTTGAAATGCGGTTTAGATGATGTGTGTACTCAAGAAGAGCCACCAGGGGGAGTCAGAGCTCCTGGGTGTCAGAAAAACAGAACTCGAGAAACTCAGTGATTCAAAATGTGACCTTTAACTGGCTGTTCTCAATGAAGCCAGGTGTCCGACTTTGTCATTCCCTCTAAAAAAAAAAAAGTGGTTATTATTGGCTGTAGTTGCTTTGGCATTGTAGTTATTTTTGTCTTAATGACTGTATATTTGGATGGCTCAGTGACCTTTAACCGTGCTGGCCCCTCCACTCCCCCCACCGTCCCAACACCGAGCAGCCTTATGGAAATCGAGGGCTGCCGAATCGTTTCCAGATTGTTGTGGAGAGCTGTGAACCTAAACATGTCTGTAGAGCGGCCACTCTGCTCCTGGTGCACTACGTCTGGATCGGTTCCCGTCGTTTCTATTCAGTCCGAAAGTTGTTTTTGTCCCTTCAGTGTATTGATATGACTGCTGGAGGTTCCCATCAGGGCTTGCTTTCAGGCTTATCTGGCCACTGTCGGAAGGGCTGGAAGCTCTTGCCTTGAATCGGTGTCATTTCACAGATGCTTTCCCATTTCTGGGCCAGATATACAGGGCCTACAGAAGTATTCAACCCCCATGGACCTTTTCCCATTTTGTAATGTTACAAACTGAAATTAAAATATATTTTTTTCCCATTTGTTTAACACAACATGCATAGTACTTTGACGGTGCCAAATACTTTTATTGTAACATAAACGATAATGAAAAAAAGGTAACATGTGTTGGATGCAGGGGGGTGAAGTATTCAATACTTATTAGAACCCCCTCCTTCCGCTGAAATCACAGAGATGAAAGTGTTCGTCCACTCTCCTTGGCCTTAAAGCTCAGTCAGACTGGCCATAGATTCTCATTTGGACTGAGGTGTGGGCTTTGACTGGTCCATTTTAAAACATTATCATGATTTGATCTAGACTCTGGCTGTTTGTTTGGGGTCATTGTCCTGCTGGAAGATGAACCGCAGTCTCAAGTCTTTTGCATCCTATTTTATCAAAGGGTTGCTTCGTATTTAGCTACATCCATCTTCCCCTTAATTCTGACGAGAAGAGAAGCATCCTCACAGCATGATGCTCTCACAACCGTTTTTTTTTTGGCTTTGTGGCAAACTCCAAACGGGGTTTTATTATGCTTTATTTTCAACAGCGGCTTTCTTTCCACTTTTCCTTAAAGGCCAGATTTGTGGAGTATATGGCTAATAGGTGATTCTCCCACCTCAGCTGGGGCTCTATGAGGCTCCTCCAGTTACCAGCAGCCTCTTGGCTGCATCTCTGATTAAGGTTCTCGTTGTCCGGCTTGTCAGTTTGGGTGGACGGCCTCCTCTTGGTCGGTTTGCGGTTGTGCCATATTATTTCCATTTCCTTATGATGGATTTTATGGTGCTCTGTGTAATGCTCAAAACTTGGGATGTTTTTTTTATAGCCTAACCCCGCTTCATACTTGGCTACAACTTCATCCCCGAGCTGTTCGGTGACCTCTTTGGTCTTCATGATGCTCTTTGTTCAGTAATGCTCTCCAACAAACGGAGGCCTTCACTGAACAGGTGTATTCATACTGAAATGAAATTGCATTCATTATTTGTTTACTATTTATTATGTGACTTGCAAATGTGACTTAGAAAGGCATTTGGACCAGACTTTTATCGGGGATTTAAATGTAAAGTTTGCACCCAACAGATCCATGTAAACGTTCCTCAGTATGTATTTATATATATATATTAATATATATATATATATATATATATATATTATACACACACACTTGACACACTTGCCGTAGTAGCAAGACTCTCTGCAGGTGATGAAAAGGTTTCCAGCACACACTAATTGATTCAGTGTGGCAGGGATCACTGACTTCCACTGCTGCTCAGTGGGTGTTCCTGTTCTGCACCATGAGGTGGAAAATCACCCTTTTACTTCGTCTGGAACTGAACTGGGCTCACGAGTTAAAAAGAATCAGGAAAGGCATAGATTTTTATATTATAGGATTTATTCATCGCCACAGAGGCCCATTGTGTGTCTATTATGTTATTTTCTTTATTCCTAGTTATCAAGTTGTGTGTAAGAGGAAGACCACATTTTCCATGTCATGTTTCCAGAAAACTGCTCTGGCTGTTGCGGCTTCACGTGACATTTTATTTAACTAAATGTGTGTGTGAATAGTATTTTTTTCCCTAAACTAATATTATACACACCTAGAAGTTGGCTATGAAAAATAGTTGACATGACGGTTATCCTTCTCTGGTTTGTTTATACCTGGCAGCCCTAAGGCGGTGCTTCTCTATCCGGGCTTCCCTTCTCTATTCCTTTAACTCCTTCATGAAATTGGGACGTCCTTCAACATGCCTGGTCTCTATTGATTTCCGGGTCAAGTGATCGAGGAGCCGAAGAGGGATATTGGGATAAACCTTAAGTTCAGTTTCAACAGTTTGTGTCATGTTTAAGACCTACAGACGTGTCGCACTGGGACCAATGTGTCATGCTCAGCCATTCGTGTGGTAGGTTTTGTTTATCCACAGTGAGGTTTTGATCCATCTGTCGGTATCATACAAATCGTATCATGTTATGTCTTGTGAGGATGACTTCATGTTGATGTCAAATTAAACAAAATCAACTTTTCTAAGGTCCAATTGAGTAAGAGGGCGGAAGTACATACAGCGACATAAGGCTTCTATAGAGCAGAGTAAACATTAAGAAAACCAGTTTTGTGTGCGTAAGTTCACAGGAGAGAAGGCTGATTAATTGGAAGCGACTGGAACAGGGCAGACTGGGACTGCTGCCAAATTACACCGTGTCATTGATTAGCCATACACGCTGATTAACTCATTCAGCACATTTATTATAAGCGGAAAATCAATCCAACTTATTTTGGCCAGCGGACCCTGGATATGAAATGTTTCGAAAAGCTTTGACTGGGTGACTGTGCTTGATATGAAATCAGCCCATTTAAATAAATATGTGTAGGTTTCATTTTATTGGGGAGCTTGTCCTGTGCCGATACGAGGGTTCTAGGACGGGCCCTCTGAGGGAAAATTTAGTTTTTTGCAATTTTGTGCTATACTAAATGAAATGAATTGAACAGCAGTATATCAATATATCCTTTAAACTACCAACCATCAAGAGAAAGCACATTTTTCTCTGTAAATAAATATTAACCTCTATATCCCTTTTCGAAGGTGCTCAGGTGTTCCTGAGCAACAGAAATGTTGGCTCCAAAATTTGGCATTACATTGCATCTGTAATGTTAATTTTACACTCATTCATGTTGGCCAAAAAAACATGAATGACATTCAAAACACATAAAGATACCACTGTAGACACACACTGGACAATGAAAACAAGTAATTGTGTAGTTACGCAAAAAGACGAAATAAATACTGTATTGTTTGTCTAAGGCTTTCAGGTAGTTTTCTCAGCCCTCGTGCATTTCTCTAGAGAAATATATACATCATAGAGAGATAACTCATGGTGTCATTGTCTTTCTCTGCTCATCCCAGGAGGCCCGGACCACCTTCGTGGATTGGCTGCGGACACGTGCCGATCAAAACGGCCTCCTCACGTTGCCCAAGGCCTCGCTCTCGTTGGTATCCACTTTGGGGCTCCAGGACGGCCCTTCGCTCCCCGAGGGCTCCGTGGCCCTGGTGACCGACTCCTTAGGGTCCCAGAGCTGGCCTCAGTTCAGCATGGAGACCTACAGAGAGCACCTGAAGACCAGCCTACTGGGGCACACCGTGCTGTACGCCGAGGTCACTACGTCCACCATGGACCTGCTGCAAGGGTAACACGCGCTCCTCCGGGCCTGCTTAATGTGCACGGGATAACCCGCTGTGGCCTTACGCGGTGCCTCTGTGCACTCTGAAGCAACAGTTTGCTGCAGCTAGTCAAATAAACTAAGGTCTTTCTGCAATTGTTACACTTGATTGTCCAGACCTCGCCAAAGGTCCAGATGAAATTTCATCATCAAGTGTTTACAATCTGCAGGGTGGAGTCGGCACATTTAAAATCCGCCCCTTGATTATCTTTTCCCAACTTTTCTTCTGAGGTTCTTTCAGATCGGTGCTGGTTTTGCTTCTGTATGAATGTAGACTGAGCCGGCAGGTGGATGCTGGGGCGGAGGCGGGTCTTTGGATCAGCTCGATTAACACAGTAGTGGCAGCTTTCAGGAGAGCCGTGTGGATGCAGCAATGTAACCAGAGAGCGAGAAGAACACCGCTATGATTAAAAGGATGCTTGAATAAGGCGACAAGACAATGAGAAAAGAAATGTCTGTGTGTGCGTGTGTGTGTGTGTGTGTGTGTGTGTGTGTGTGTGTGTGTGTGTGTGTTGGCCGCTAGACGGGCTGGAACTAATTTAATGCCTAAGTGACCTCACTGCAGCGGAGGCTAGTTGTACCTAATAGACTTCTTTTGTCCACATCCACACATGAGCAAAAGTGGCTGTTGAGTGGGTCGGTAAGGTGGCAGATGGGAGCAATTAAAACTGTCATAAAGTTTGAAAAATGGATGGCGGAGCAGCAGTGAGCTGATTGGAACAGACAGTGTTGTCATTAAGGTTATACAGAAACTAATGCCGGGTGAGAGAGCGGGCCATTCAGCCCCAGACCTGATTTCCCCGCTAACGTCTGTGTTTCCAGATGCCCCCGCAGCCCCCTTACACTCTCGCTGCAGCCTTGATTAATGTTATTATGAAGGAATGTCTGTTTTATTTCTTGGTGTTTATTAAACATTCAGTGTGATACTGAATACGTTCAGAGGCGATCGCCCTCGTAGAACTGACAGCTGTGAGCGTTTTGCAGAGGGACGCTAGCGGGAGCTAACGGGCAGTTTTTGCGTCTCTCTGTTGGACAGTCCTTACAATTTGGCAGGTTGGAATGTCCTCTTTGTCAAGTCTGAGTCACTAGAAGCCATTCGGGCTGTGAGAACAGAAAATACTAAAACCTGCATCCAATTTTGCCTGTTATTTTATTTATCTGGCTCCCCCAACTCAATGGGTGATTTCTAATTCTCTTAAGTGAATTTTCTTTCCACCAGATTTGATTTCGAATTAAGTCATTCACAGAAAAACGTGTTTTTGTCACATTTGGGAATAGCGCCTTTCTTAAGCAGAAAAAAGACAAATCAAAAATTGTTCAAATACTTTTTGTTACTAAAAGGCTACATTTATTTTTATGGGTAATATGATAGATTTGATTTTGTTTAAAATTAGTATTTTCCAAAAACATAGGTTAGATACAAAGCAAAAATGCAGGACAAATTGGATATCAGTGCACACAAATCTAAATGAAAATAATTTAAAACTTTTTTTTAACTTTTAGGCACATGAAGTACCACTTGATTGGATGTGGAAGTGTTTCTCTCATTTTTGAGTAAATGGAAAGTGAAGAAGCAGATTGTTCATTAAAGGAGAATAAAGTGAAATATAGCCTCTAGGCTTTTAACCACAGATTATGCTTTATGGAATATTATGTCCAAGGAAGCTGTGACAAACTACACTAATCTCTTTATCTTGCTGAGCAATATAATGTTATCCATATATAAATAATAATACATATTTAAAATGGGAGTGAACGAATCATCCCTAGCCTATATATCAGAAATGCAATTAAATACAATAAACTTCATCATCTAAGTCTGATTAAATAAATAGATCTGTCACAAACGGCTCATTTGTGGAATTTTATACCCTGTAAATTGTTGAGTCAGTGGGTACAAAGGTTCACATGTTTTTAATATCAGAAGCCACAGCATTCTTGTATAAAAAGCACAGGTATTCATTCATATGCTCCTAATTAGAGTTAGTTAGGAGAGGTTCTTTTTGTTGACGCGCGCATGCTGATATATCAACTCCTATTTCTCCCCCCCCAAAAAAATCCTGAGCACCTTAAAGGAATCTCATTGGAGAAAATAGGGATATATTGTTAATCAAATAAGCAAACAAAGGATATATTCCAGACGAGTCGGTTATTAGACTCCTTTGAGCGGACAATGACCGTGGCTCTCCTTATATCTGCGGCACAAATAAAGGATTGAGAGGGCCTAATGGCCACAGAGGGAGTCACTTTGAAGGCGGAGGGCCCGCAGGTCAGCGCTGATGAAAATACGGGTTTTGTCGCATGTGAGTGCAGAGGCCTCAATGGCTGGCAGGCCGCGTGTTTATCTAGGGTGTTAGCGCTTTGTTTGGCAGGCGGCGGCTAATAATAGCCAGTACCGAGACACAGTACAGGGTTCTCACAAGGTCACACCCTACTGGAATCTCAATGCTCTCAGCGGCCATTGAACACGCCGTGTTCAATGTGTCAGGCGAACAACAACAACAACAACCAAAGGAACGCCACATTGTGGTGTCATGGAGAGTTGTGTGCTGGACTATTTCTTGGCACTGAGCAGCAATAAGATCCTGGAGAGTCCGCTAGTTGCTTGCTATTAAAACGTTTTACGTTTTACATGTCAAACTATTCCTTAAAATGAGTTTTGTGATACTGAATAAACTGCTCATTTATTTCTCTTCATAGTAAATGCACTAAGGACTAAAAAGCGGGGGATTGAACCGCCGATCTTACGAGTAGTGGGTGACATGTTCTACTCCAAAAACTGAAGATTCAAAGCCTTTCTTGAATGCTTGCTCTGATTCATATTTGTTCAATATGAGTTGTGATTCCCATCTGAACTCTGACACGCTTTTTTTAATGTAAAGTACAGCTGCTCGCATTCAGGAAATATTTAATAATAGAGACCATTCAAATTCAAATGGAAACATTTCTGTCAGCCCAAAACTAAAAGATAACCTACTGATGTCTGGATATTATTATGTGTAATATATAACAACAGACTGTTCTTCATACCAGAACTAAAATAGTCAACATAACAAATATTAGAGTAAAAAATACAAATGGTATACAAATATTATACAGACATATACAATAAGGTGCATCCACCTGCAGTCTCAACATATTTAGTCATTTTTATTTCATTTTCACTCTTGTTTTCCAACCACCCATCCACATCCACTTCATGATAAATCCTCTTAGAGAAGCGCTGGAAGCAGAGAAAAGCACTTTCCCCCCCGACGATAAATCGTTCATCACAGTGGCTGGCGGTTCATAATGGATTTATAAAGTAATAGCTTGAGCCCTGTTGAGTGGAGTTTCAACAACAATCTGTTGGTGTTTGGTTAAGGACAGTTAACGGCGTGGAAGTGTTTATCTGAGGAGAGACTACAGGCGTTTTCCTGACACCACTTGGCTGCTCCAGAGAGCATAATGATTCTCTTCCTGCTCAGCTGAACTTGATCCCCACGCCTGGAGCAAAACACTTCCTACTTGTTGACTTTTTTCTTGTGAGGGCTTCAGACTCAGACGTGAAAACCCAAGGGTCCACTTTTACCTTTGTATTCTTTCCTCCCCCACCACCCCTTTAATTTCACGGGCACAATAGGTGCATGAAAACCTGATTTTAGTTTTTTCCCTGCGCTACTTCTGCTTCCTACATTCAGACGGTATTTTTCTTAACGTCAGAGTCACAACGTAGAGTCCCGTGAGTAGAATGTGGTGAGCGCCTCGTAACACATTCACGCTCTGGAAATCTGAATAGAAAAAACAAGCGCTCTGATTCTTCTACCTAAAGCTGTTCCAGTTGTCGGACAAAAAGACCCAACAACCCTGCTGTTTTGACAAGCAATCCAATATCCAAACTGACACTGTATGGAATTAAGAGTCCTGTTTCCTGTGAACCCCCCCCCTGAGAACACTCATGGGGGTGGTGTTTGGAGCAGAGAAAATGGATTCCTCATAACTGCGGCAAAAGGCTCCACCATAAAAATCAAATTGGCCCAATTGACCTCGCATGCTCCACCTGCAATTATACGAGATTGTAAGCAGATGCCTAAACGTCCCCGCTTCTTCTGGGGAACATGTGGTGCAGTGTGCAGCACGTGAACTTTGTGGAAGGTATGTTGTCCTCTGCAGTACTCCAGCCTATTAGCAGGGTTACATCCAAAGACTGCGTAGAGTGTGAGCACACCCCTCCGATTGGTTTACTGTATGCATATTACTGGTTTTATGCCAATACACTTCACTTTACTTTGGCTGAACATTTCGATTTAGTTTTTTCCAAAATGAAGCAAAACACTGCTAATGATTTAAGATAATTAGAAAAAAGAAGTGTGGTTTGGGCTTGAATCTAAATGTGGAAATGTTTTGTTAATATAGACGATACATATTCCTATATTGATTTGTGTAGTCCTGTAGACATAGTTAGGCCCACTTAGTGTTTAAAGGAGCGCTCTCATTGTCATCATGACAATGTCGGACATCGATAAATCTCTGATCGGAAAAATCAGATGATGTCTAATTTCAAATTGGGGTACATTGCTTGTCTTTGCTCGGACTGTGCATACAAACCCAGCAGCTAGCGGACGAGTGGGAAACGACCATCCAAACACTAGTTCATTTCATCGCAGATAGTCGACTATCTCACATCACTGCCCCACTGGCTGCTGGGAAGTCGATGAGCAGATGTCTGTTTTGGCCAAAAAGTAGCCCTCATTTCCAAGTGGTGAGGCGGTCTAATGGACGGTGATGCGTATGGCGCCCGGGAAGCCTCAGCCAGACGGGAGGACCAAGGTCACCCATCGGTGCCTCAGCTGCCCTGCGGTAATGGAGCAGCCCTCTCTCATTGATCACTTCCAATGGTGCTATTTGGAAATGATAATTTCTGCTGTCCCTCGGTAAACAGGATTAGCTCAATTAATCACATTTACAGATTAGTTTGTCCTCCCTTATTGATCCTGCCGTCTTTCGATGCCGCTAGATGATCAATGCAAACGCACTTATGCACGGCAAATCCTGTTTCAAAAATGAGCATCGACGGCAGAAATAATCTTTTAATCTGAGATATTTTAATCGGGGAAGTGAGAGTTTTTTTTTTTTTTTTTTTTGGAATTGGTTAACGCGATAAATGGCTTTCTGAAAAATGATATCTCAACCCACTACATCCAATGCACCTAATTGATGAGTTTGATCATCTATCATATTCAAGGTGTAATGGATATGTATCTTAAACATTTTCTCCTGGACCGTTTAAGAAACTGTCTTCTGTTCGTCTGCCCGGCTGGAACACACTGACGATCACAGGTTCCTCCTCCACCTTTCTTCGCTCACAGATGACTCGGTTGGTGGCCGTTTATCCCCCTGAGCCAGCGCGTCTCGCAGCGTGACCCCTGTGGCTTAGCCGCCCCCTTAAAACAAAGAGTCCTGAGCGGGGATTTGGAGACATTGCCTCCCACTCTCTGTCTGTCAAACACGCTACTTTGTATGTCTTTGTTCTTGGTCTTGTCGGGATGAGTTGAGGACAACGGTCACTGGGTGATCTGAGGAGCTGAAATGGACCCTAACACCACAGATCTCTCTCCGGGTGGCTTTTGATCACCTTTTCTCGCTTTCTTTTCCTTTTCCACCCGATTGAACACACTGGGCTTCAACTAGAGCTTAGAATTATCATTATGATAAACAGTTTGTCATTTCTTTATTGTCATTTCTAATTTTCCTTTGGTTTTACATCTCGATTGTTTCTTTCATTATAAACTTAAAGGGTCGAACAAAACAAAAATGCAGAGAGGACTGTTCAGGTAGCAGCACTTTTTGCCCGTCAACAACAAACACATTTGGCAGTATTAAGGTTAAATGTTATCAAACTCACAACTCTAATGCGACAGCGTCAAGAGAACCAGCAGGTTGTTTTGAAAGTTGTTGTATTATTTATGGCGGATGTTGGAACCTGTGGGATGAGGCCACACCGACTCGGCTGAACCAAAGTCCTTCTCTCAGTGCTTCTGTTCTCTCATATCTGTGGCACTCGTTGGTTCCTACTGAAGATGTAGCTCTTGAAAAGCAGTTGGACTTTCAAAAAGGGAACTATACTGCTAAAAACCATGAAAAACCACTGTCGTTTTGATCGCACTGTTTTTTTTTTGGACTACATTTCAGCGGTGTATTAAACCAGATTTAGTGCTCGACTGTGGATGTGTTTGTATTAATGATGAACATGTCTCCAATAACTGTGACGCATTGATGACTGCTCCCCCAGTGGAGCTCTT
Organism: Apeltes quadracus; assembly: GCA_021346845.1. Classification (NCBI taxonomy): domain Eukaryota; kingdom Metazoa; phylum Chordata; class Actinopteri; order Perciformes; family Gasterosteidae; genus Apeltes; species Apeltes quadracus. The sequence continues at coordinate 1,973,337 of CM037916.1, read as the reverse complement.
CCCTTCTTAGATTTTCCTTGTCTCTCGGAATAGCCGGTGTCTCCTCTGCGTCTCCAGACAAGCCTCTGTGGGTCATGTTAACATGGCTCTGTTCCCTCGACCCACATCCACAGTATTTTTCTCATCTCCACTTTTTCGTCGCAGTAGGGACGTGGATGAGGATTGTCGTAATACTTTTTAGGCTTTTCTCCGAGCCGGTGGTGGCCTCAGTGGAGTTGCTTTCTAAATGAGATTAGCTTTCTAGAGGAATGTGATTACCCCCCCCTGCGCTCCTGCCAGGAGCTGGAGTACGCAGGAACACATGAAGACACGGCCCTGCTCCTCCTCCTCCTCTATTGACAACTACCCATTGAGTGAGTAAGAGCATTAGGTGTTAAGGCACAAGATCCGTCACTGATCTCATAATTGAGTTCTGAGATTAATTTGTGCTTCTTTGCATGTTGGGCTGAACCGAGAGCGGGGATTTTCATCTTTGAATGAGGCACTTTCCAAAATAAAGGGTTGGGGATTTGGTCCTCTGAACCGCCCCTGTGGATCCTGGGTACATTAGTCTGAGCACAAACCCCCAAATAATACACATAGGTCTGGCCGTTTAAAACCAGCAATTTACTCCGTCTCCTACAGCAGACATGAGTTAGACATGAGTTAACTATAGCAAACACATTTGGAAAAAGAAAAAAACCTCAGTCAACACGATCCTGATTTAAAGCTATTCATATTAAAATCTTCAAATACTGATATGTGCAATAGGTCAAATTTGAAGCAAGACGTAGGTGGATATTTTGGATAATGAAGTTGCAGTTTTCCTTCCCTTTCCCCTCTGCATAAGTTTGATTAAAGATCCTTTCCGGTCGGACAAAGAACCCCGTGTGTCTTTTGTCTTCTGAGAAAAAGGTTACAACCGGCATTCATCCTGGGATAAATAACTGCAGAGGGCATAATTGGACAATTATTATCAATTACCGGGGTGTTAGACATGCAATTCATTTGCACCCTTCAAAAGTGTCCAATCTCCAGTCATGCAATTTTACCTCACTGATCATTGAAACATGCTTCATTCAAACTAAGCTGAAGAAAGGTAAGACTCATCCCAAGACGCCCCGTGGCCCCTCGGTCAGCGGCGGTCTCACTGGTCTTCTATATGAGGCTCATTTTATGAAGCTCGAGGACTCCCTAGAGCCAGCTGGAACCTCGGTCCAGGTCTCCATGTGGGGCTGATTGTCAGCAGAGACCTGTCAGTCACGAACCTGGTCCATTCGCTGGTGGTCCTGCCAAACAGCAGCATCCCCCGCCCCCCCCTCAGTTCCAGCCTCAGCAGGGACGAGGCACCTCCTAACCAGCCTCACTCTCAGCAGGGTCATGCTCCAGCTAACACGGCATACATTAAGATCCACCACACCTTCTCCCTCTGCTGTGTGTGTGTGTGTGTGTGTGTGTGTGTGTGTGTGTGTGTGTGTTCACCCGCTCAGAGGGAGTCATTTCATGTGCTAGTATAAAGATTTGTTCTCCATCATAATTTAATCACATAAGGTGGAACAAATAGATTACAGCCATTTCTTGCCCAGTTTTCTACATATGTAATCAGCTATTATGATCATTCCATTTTCAGGATTCTATCTGAAGCTGAAGACGACCGGTTTCTGACAGCACGAACCCAGGGTTTTGTTTTTGAAATGATTTTTTCACGTCTTTCATCAGTGAACACATGTTGGCAGTTACTTGGCTGCAGAAGCGCCACACAAACGTCCACTGTGTTCAACTTCAGCCAAGTGAACAAATTCCTGAAGCCGTGAGCTTTTTCAGATCCCCCCACATGTTTTCATTGGCCCCCGAGCTATGCCTGTCTGGCTGACATATTTGCATATATTTGCAAGGCATTGTGTTGTTGCGAATTAACCAGTGCACAGGTAAACCAAAGGATGTGTTCTGGCCCTTTGGAGATGGTGATTGTACATTGTGATCACTCCTGTTCACACTGGCTGTGAGGAGACCGTTTCCTAATGGGCTTCAGCAGTCTGGCTTCATCACATCTTGTGGGGGTCTTTCAACGCTAAGGTCCTTTGATTGGACAATCCCCTCTTTGCCTTTCTTTGTTTAGCTGTAGGGAGCATAACGGTTCTCTGGGTCTGACTTAAGCCTCTTGATTCTTCTAAATGGATGGCTGAGAACAGGTTGAGATCCTTCTTTTTGAATTTTTGCAATAGAATTCAATGGATATAACAAATGGGTATAAGATATTGGACAGCACATTATTGTTTTGGAGTGCTGCGTAACCGAGTTGACGTAGTTGTAATTTGCAGATTTTGCAGTGGCCATCTTGGATCGCGGCCATTGCAATGTTTTTTCTTTGAGCAACCAATGAACTGAGATTAATAATTACCATAACCATATTTGGTTTGGTATTTGGGCTCTGTAAATTGCTGTGGTAGCAGCAGAGACCTGTCAATCACACTAAACTTTGTACTATGGTTTGTTTTACTGTAAATTAACCATAATATATAAAAATGAACGTCATGATGTTTTAAAGAAGACTTGAAACTAGAGATTGAGACCATAAATTCATGATTACCATCTTTATTAAGGGAATACATCAAGAGAAAAGTGGTAATTTTCTTATAGACATCTATGGGACCAGAGGAGTCGCCCCCTGCAGGCCACACAGAGGTTGGTCATTGTGTAAAACCCAGAAATGAGTCAGCAAGTTCCCTGGTCCCAAAGTTTATGATGTTTTTAAACAGGTTTCTCAGCTCCTTGCCTTAAAATAACATGCGTATTTAACACAAGTTTAATAGCTTTTAAAATAAAATATGTTCTTAAATACCACGGAAGATTCATTCTCGGATGTCTTTAAAGAGGCGGTCGCTATCAATTGTCTCAATGAGAAGACTGGACGTTCTCTATCTTGGCAGTGGTGATGGGATGTCATATGACCTTGATGGTAGCTCCTTTTAAAATTAACTTTTTACTGCTGTTGATCACACTCTCACTTCAATGTGGTGTTCCTCGTGATGACTGTTGAAGAATAGTGTCATAAACAATTGTTTTCAGTTCATTTTCTGCAGTAATGCGATGATCCAGTGTGGTACCAACGTCCTGGTTGGCATACAAAAAGATAGTGATCCTCACAGCACTAAAACAGACCAACTGTGAAGCCTCTCTTCATCATCATAGTTAAGTTGACTAACGGCTGATCAACTCCTTGCTAATTCAGTCTGCTGCATAAAGTTATCAACATTCCTTGAGCCCAGGAGCTAGATTGAGCCTTCCACCCGTCCATCTCTTTGATGAACACCTCCCAGAGAAGTCTGTTAAAAGGCTCTATCTGGCCAGAGTCTGGGGCGCCTACACACTTAAGCTGATTTACCGATGACCAACTTTGCATCACAAAGGCAGAAGGGCCCTGCTCTCTTGCTTTGGCAGCCTCACAATCTTTGTCCGCCAGCCAATCGAGGGCCTTTTTTTGCGGGCCGCTGGATCAGCTTTAATTGCATTTTGGAGATGAGAGAATGTGCAAACATATTCCCTTTCGGTTTTCTGGTAGGAAAGCAGCCCGCGGCTCTCAGATGAGCATTGATGAAATGCAGACACACTGTGCTAATAATTACAACCTTGCTGGACCGTCTCTGAAATACAACTGCACTACCAGCTATAACTTGCATCAACTTTTTTTTGCAATGGAATTCCACGAGTTGTCAATACAGCAAAAATGAAAAAGTTGTAAGCTCTCCCTGCATGCTGTGTGTCTCTTTAGTGCTACACAAAATTCCCCAAAGGAACACTCAGTTTGATGGTTGATGATGAAGAGTTGATGTTACTATTAATATGTAGGCCTTATTTACCAGAGAATTGCTCTATAGGAAGTCATTTCTGTTGTAGCAGATTGTGCAGCTCCATGTTTCATAAAGACAACAAATCATACTTGAACTTTGTGGCAGGTTCATTTTACTGAAGATAGTTTGTAATTTTAAACGTCAGAACCCTGAAAGCAGCAGCATCAATCAATAAAGGACGTCCCGAGGCGATCCACAGGATTGTAATGAGAACAACTCGAGGCGTTTTGATGGATGAGCATAAATCCAGATCTCTGGGACGACAGCTCAGTCCAACACTGACCGCAAAATATAATATGTTTCATTTGATTTGATCATGTTAGTGTCATTATTCTGGAAAACAATATTCTGCCCCAAATCTAAACTTTAAATTGTGCAATAAAAATAACAAAAACTTCACAGTCCCTGGCGAGGCGGATCTCTGAGTAAACCAGGAGTGCCTTAATGTGTTTTGAAGGTTTTAACATTGTTGTTTGACTCTTCAGTCTGACTCTTCACTTGCCAAAGGACGTGGGTCTGGTAGCTGTCTCTGCTCGACAAACCCAGGGCAGAGGTTGGTATCCAGCACCCTGTACACCTCCATATGCAACAAAAACACACAGATCTTGCCTTTGGGATCTGCGGTTTTGTTCATCTTATTTTGCCCCCTCGTGTCTCTCCTGTGTTTGCTGCAGGTCGGGGCGGGAATGCGTGGCTCAGCCCTCCGGGTTGCGCCATGTTCACTCTGACGCTCCAGGTGGAGATGAGCTCCAGGCTCGGACAGAGGATCCCCTTCTTACAGCATCTGGCCGCTCTGGCGGCGGTGGAGGCAGTCCGCACTCTTCCTGGATACCAGGTACTGGTGTCCCTCCCCTCCACGGCTCCCTGGGCGAGACTTCTTCTCCGATATTGCATCCAAACATCATTCAAATTCAAAGTCCCAGTCTCCATAATGTAGCATGAAGTGAGTATTGGGTGTTGAAAATGTCTTATGTTTGTTGATGACGTTTTATCGTGTTTTGACCTTTTGTCAGGACATAGACTTGAGGGTGAAGTGGCCCAATGACATCTACTACGGTAACCTGATGAAGCTCGGGGGAGTTCTGGTGACTTCCACTGTTATAGGATCAACCTTTCACCTGCTCATAGGTGACAACCTCCTCTCCATCATTCGTCACCAATGGTGATAATACAGTCACAGTGACGTGTGGAACATGTTGTGCCCTGCAGGCTGTGGGTTCAACGTGACCAACAGCAACCCCACGGTGTGCATCAATGACTTGATCCAGCTGTACAACACGCGCAATAACTGCAGCCTGCCGCCGCTCCGCTGCGACCAGCTCATCGCACGCACGCTCTGCTGCCTGGAGGCCCTTATCGCCAGCTTCCAGCGGGGGGGCCCGGAGGCCGTCCTGCCCACCTACTACAAAAGATGGCTTCACAGGTGAAAGGGGGTTTTACTTAACTTTTCAAAACAGAAACTTTGGTTTAGCTGTTAAACGCACGGTTGGAATTTTGTTTGTGGGTGAATGTCAATATACTCAACTCCCATTTAAAGTCTGTGCCCAACCTTATGCAAGCAAACCTGAGCCGGGACGCTGACTGAAGGAAATATTTTATTTAAAAAAATAAGCTGAAACTGTATGTGGATTGGCTTATGTAAACCCATCACGCAATTTAAATCTTTGCAGCTATAAGATAAGAATTCAACTTCCCCTGAAAAAGGGCACATGTATAAGAAGGAAGTTCATACAGCTGAAATTACAGGGAAGGAATATGCCCGTTAGATGTGTTAAATGTAAAAAAATGTAAGTTTTAAAAACGTTTTAAAGCTTAAAACATAGATCTATACATATGTTTGGCATTGTTTAAATAGAGGGTTGGATTTGCCCTAATACAAACAGATCAGACTAGAAAGGTGCAGATCTCTGACCACTGCTAAATAATGCAAACCAAAACTGGCAAGTCAGGTGTGTATAGTTCTTCAAAGGACTGGAAAATTGAGGAGTCAAGGCAGTGGAACATGTGACACACGCGTGTCGAGCGGTAGCAGGCCAAACATGGCACCAGAGTGGGGCTTGTATTACATTGGGGTTATAACGAAAGCCACTCGTAAATATTGACGTATTCAAGCGTCTCCAGTCTTTAAGGTCGTCCAAGCCGAAAACAGATGACGCTTTTCCGGGCCGCTGGGTTTTGTGGTTTCTCCGAAGCGGAGCCGTGACGCCGTCTCTCTCGTGTTCTCACCCTTAGCGGGACTCTGGTGCGTCTCTGGAGCGAGGACGGACTGGAGGCCGAGGTGGTGGGCCTGGACCACAACGGCTTCCTCCAGGTGCACAACAAGGAGCAGGGCGTCGTCTCCGTGGAACCTGACGGCAACTCCTTCGACATGCTGAAGAACCTGGTGGTCATCAAGCAGCGTTAGGACCACATCCAGCGTCTCCTCCATCAGTCTGGAGCACCAGCTTGTTATTTAATCTGACTGCATACATATGTTTGTGTTGTATAATTGACTAACGCATTGCTCTGTTCCTGGGTATTGGTTAGCTTTGTGTGCTAACCTGACATCCTTTGGAGCTAGTTGGGGTAAGACAAACTGGGTTTTAAGGCTGCTAGGTGCCTCATTAATCTTAGTGTGACTTGCTGATTTGGGACCACTAATTCAAACCTGTATCAACACAAAATAACTTTTGTGAGCAATAAATCCTTGAACAGCTAACCAGCTTCTGTTGTTGCGAATCTCTGCAAGAGAAAGATTTCCATAGAAATACGTGCTTGTGTCCTTTAACAAACAAGCTTCTGCTGAACTACCCGGTCTACAAAATCCCTATTGTCAAAGAAGTTGCATAGTGATATGTCGCAGTATATTACTAAACTATTTTGTAAATTATTAAGATGGTAGCTTGTCGATTTTAACAAGAAGTTGTGTTAATCTGTCCTTTTTACTTAAAGAAAAAAATGAAGGAACATATCTTAAATACGCCTTCATAAACCATCTGGACTGCTTTAGACTTTGGATGAGGCATATATTAGCATAAACACATAACATAATTAACTGAACGCTAGTTTCTTTGTGAAGGTAACATTTGTGGGAAAGTTGTATTGGATTACTGGTGTACTGAATAAAGTAATTATTCCTTATTCCTATAATTAAAGTTGACCTACTTTTATTTCTGCCATGCTATTATCAATCTAGTATATGTTTTTATGATTGTTGTTAATTAGTATTATAACTGTTGGGCTGATGTTGTTGCTGGACATCTGTTAGCTCGGCCCGGGTCGAGGCCGGGGGCCGTCCATCCAGAGCCTAAATCTGCCCACGATGTCACGTGACACAATAGCAAACAGGTTAGATCATCGGCTTAAAGGTAATTCCTTTCTGTAATATTGACACTTCTAATAGCAATTTGTGTCAGTAAGTGATCAAACCAGCGCTTTGGCCTTATATAACAGCAATGACCTACAGCCAGTTTAGCTGCTGCAGTCTGCTGTGTTCTCTCTCAACACTGAAACAATTTCACAAGTGGTAGTTGCCATTTGACACAAAAACATTTCTTTGACCCCGCAACTTGTGATTTGGATCGCCGTGTTTCTCAGCAGGCAGAATAAGTCCTCAGTTAACTCGAAGGCCAATGGTTCGACTTGAGCAAAACACTGAACCTCAGAATGAGAGACAACTGAGGGTGTGTGATTTAAGTGCAGAGCACTTTCGGACAGCAGAAAGATGTTTGTGCAATTTTACCCTATGTATGTATGTGTGTGTGTGTGTGTGCATGTGCGTGTAAGACAGAGAGGGATTGTTGCCCTGATGTTTCTCCCAAAGCTACTTGATGACAGTTCATATGTCTTCAGCACCTGGGCCTTCTGGATAACCCCACAATCCCCGCCCACTCCCCTCTCTGCTGACGCTTCCCCCCCAGATGAAGTGAAAATGTCAAAGCACACATGCGAACCGCTGCAGCTGCAGCTGGACGCAGCCCTGTGCTCCGGCACTACCTCAGTCCTGTTCCTCCCCGCCGACCTTCCATGTCAGACGCAACATGCCAATATGGAAGTCATCACAGTTAACAGGATGTTCTGCAGTGAGTCTATTCATACCAAGCACGGGATCAACTAAAGGAAAAACACCAATGAGTATTTGTGCAAATGAGTCCAATTTTAAATAAATATAGATATTATTCCAGTTGCAAGGTAAATGATTAACCCCTTTGTATTATTGTTGTTTTCATTATTTAACTAAATAGATCATAAGTGCATTATGAAAAAAAAATCAATAAAAATATGTTCCTCTTATGTTAATATGGAAGGAGACCTGTGAATAGATCTGCATTCTATATACTTCACACTTACAGAAAATAGTGACAGTTTTTAGAGATATATTTTTTGTTGAGATAGCAAACCCAGCTGCTGAGACTGCTGAGATGTATTTGAACCCATGTGTAAAACTGATTATATCATTTATATCCATATTTTATCTTAGGTTGTTAACAGTGACAAAAAATCTTTTAAGAAGTTAGCGTGCATGCTAAACACTTGATTTTTAAATGTTGATCCCAAGCGACGCGGACAGGAAGTGGATAAGCTGCTCGTAGCTGCAAGACATAAATAAATGGTTGGTGGTGAAAGAAAGATCTCAAATGTGCAGTTTTTAGAAATTCACAGTGAGCACATTTGATTCTGAAAAGATTGAACAAACATGAACTCCTCGCATCAAATTCCCAAATCCCCAAAATCCAAAAATGTTGCCTCCTGAAGTCTATTTCTAGCTACTAAGCTTTGACCTCTGGAAAACGTCACAGGGTCAAGAAAAGATGGTTAGGAGAATTGATGAGGATTTAGGAAAAGAAAACTGGTGTTTAGGGAATCCGCCCCACTTTCACTAACTAAGCCACGTAGTTCCGATGCGACGCGAGACGCATGTTGCCCTCAGCCTACAGCGGGGAAGCTCCACAGATGGACTACAAAGAAGCATCTTGGAGGCCTTCGCCCATGCGTTGTTTCAATGCTGAGTCATGCTGATGACATAAAAACAACCAGGTTCAAAGTATTACTTTATTAATAAGGTTACAACATAAATTAGTTATGCAAATGGTTATTTAAATGATCTGCGTTTCTCGGTGAACGGCCGAACGGCTCTGAGATGAGTATTGATCAAAGGGCCTTGATGGTAAAATAATTTAGTAAAGTAATTCCATCATAACACGTCATAACCTGTAACCAGAACTGTTGAAAATAAACCCCAAGTGCCACAAGCCATTGTTTTTCTTTAAAACAAACTTTATTTTATTGTCGGCAGACATTTTTTCGTGATACCAATTCCAATATCAAAGCGCTAACTTCTCGGGGACAGGGTTGAGTGTGATGACTGTTTCAGCCTCTGGGATAATGCTAGCCTACATCATGCTAAACACTCCCTCACCTCCCCATTCTATTGCACCCTGGCTGAAAAGTAATTCAAGATATGCAACATATATATATAACAGGGAAGTAATAGTGCAATTAAAGACAAAACTGAATTGAATTGAATTAATCCTTTTGTCGGTTAAATACAATTTGATTTTCATTTCGAGAGCTGCTGCAGAGGAGGCTCATCATATACACATAGTTGTACTACACTGCTTCTACAGTGGAAGATTCAAATCTGTTAGCTGTCGTTTACCAAATAATGACGTGGATCCTTAATATTCAGAAATGTTTTGCCAATGTTTGCTGGCAGATGAAAAATCCAATCCATCCCAAACTTCAAAGTCAAACTTAAATTAAGATGGGTTGTTAGTAAATGATGTTTAAATGTAATGCTTAGATTCAGAATTAAATTTTTTTTTGAGAATCGGGTGGAAATCATATATTCAGGCCCTAAGTTTGGGTTTGGGTTTAATAATAATAATAATAATAATAATACAAATAGTAAAAGCTCATTAAAATTCCTGCAAAAGCTGTTTTGCTTATAGTGTATTCTACAGCTCTAATGTCCTATTTTGAGTAAAAGAATGCTGAAGTGGATGCGTCGAAGAGAAGAGACCTTGGGTAGCCTTTGAAGCACTTGCTGGTCTCCTGAGTCACCTCTCATTGGTGATAATGACGGATGTGCCGACGTAATGCGGGATCTCTCTGTGGCTCTCGGCGGACGAGTCGGAGCTGGGGCTCTGGCTGTTACAGCTGTAAGAGGCTTCCTCTTTGCCGTGGTAACTGTGGCCGTCTGTTACATGGCTCAGTGTGGGAAAAGCGGGGGCTTTGATGGAACCCTGTTTCCCCAGGACCTTGTGAAAGTTCAAAGACACGTACGGGTTTTGCGTTGGATGTTCAACACCGACTCCCATACCGATCAACCTTCTCCTGTCCTCCTCAGCGGACCTGGGCTGCAGCTCTCCAGCAGCTCCGTGCGGCTGCAGGCTGTTGGCAGGTAGTGGATATGCGGAGGCCGGGTGGCTGTAAGGAGCCTCCATCATACACAGCCGCCTTCTCTGGTCCAGTGCCATCTGCACGGGGAGAGGTTGGCCGGCGCCGTGCAGCGAGCCACCCTGCTCAGCTTTGCCCGGTACCAGGCCGCTGGCGAGGCCCCGGTCACCTTGATGTCCGTCGGCACCTCTTGTGTTACGTCGGACCTCCTGGCCCAAACGCTTTATGTCCTTGGCGCTTTGAGGACGGGGATGTGGAAAAACCTCCGACAGCTCACCACGGAAAAGCGCGTAATGTTCGTAGGGTTCTTCCTTCAGGCGGCTGGTAGAATGCGGGTTTGTGGGGCTGGAACAATCATGGTAGATCTCATCGGGGTGCCTGCGAGGGTCAGCTGCAAGCTCTGGGCCTGACGAAGAAAACAATATTCAGAGGCTACAATGCAATCTGCCGAGAGAGAGGACGGGCAGCAGGAGCAGCAAACTGTGAGCAAACCTTTGAATGCAGCCTAGTTGAGGTAACCCAACTGTGTTACATAGAATATTGTACCTGTGTACTTATTTGGGGCGGCGGGACAGTTGATGTTCCACCCAACAGACCCTCTGCTGTGCAGAGAGCCGATGATCTGCGGAGCCAGCTGGGGGGACGGACCTGAGCCGGGAAGCTGGCTCTGAGCATCGAGATGCCGGTGATTGTAGGGGTAGTGCAGGGTCAGGTTGTACGTTGGGCTGCAGGGCAACTGGCTTTCTTCAGGACTCAAGCTGGAGCTCCTCTCCCTGCAGGAGGTCAGCGGGTACTCAGATCTCTCCTTCCACAGCCCCCTCTGTGGGGAGCAGTTTAGGCGGTCCTGCTTGAAGAGGCCAGCAGCGTGCTGGTTTCCGTGAACACAGGTCAAAGCGCATAGAGATGACAACCAAGAAAAAAACTACTGGAAGCTCAGCAAACTATTTAAAAACCAGTTAAACTACATTCTTAACAATTTTATAATTTTCTTCATTATTATTTTCCAGTGTGAAAACAATTACCTTCTGTTTACTGAGTAAGCCAAGTGGAGGGCCCACCTCGTGATAGTGAACTGCTCTAAGTTTGGTCCTTATCTTAACTGCTTTGGTTTTCAGTTGTTTGCGGTGGTCCTGAACTGAAGCAAGACTGAGACTCGGCTTCGTGGCTCGACTCTGGTCATCAGACAACTGAAGCTCCTTGCACTCAACGTCTCTGTGTGCAAACAGACAGGTCCTGTGAAATCTTGTACTGGTTCAACTGGAGGTTTTACATGAGAATAACAGGGGCACAACACAGGGGAAGGCGGCTTACTCACGTGAGGACGTAGTTCACGCTGACAATACAGTGAGGTCTGGAGGAGCGGCTGTTGTGGACAATGGTGGCGTAGCTTTGCACCCAAACCCAGCCTCCATGCTTTGATAACATGCGGTAGTACTTAGTGGTGACCTGGCCCTTCACCAGTACTACGGGGAACACATCGATCAGGATCAAAGACGTAATAGAGGAAGGGCCTCTTTTTATGACCAGCATAATGAAATGATCATTCAAAAGAATCAAGAGAAACATTTCTCAACGAACTGTAACCTTTTTTGGCACTTGGTGGCAGACAAAGTTTAAGCTATGAACAAAACATTGCCAAATTATCTTCATAGTCCAAATGGAGTAACTCAGTCAGTAGATGTGGGGAGGCTTTATCATTTGTTTAAGCTCCAGAGTCAAACCCAAGTTCTCTCACTCTATTAACTCAGACCTGGCCGCTACCATCTCCTGTAATTATATCTGGCTCTTTAGCTGCTAGATGCACCAATATGTTTACCAGCTAGTCTTTAAATGTGTCAGCTGGTACACAGCCAGCTATGAGGAAGTACAGCGCTGAGATGGCCCCTCTCTTCGCCTCATCAACTTCCTACTTCATCCAACCACATTCCAAAAATAACAAAAAAAGATGTCCTCTTTCACTAGTTCTAGTGTGAAAGTAATTAATTATTCCCTCGACCTGCTCAGTAGAGGATAAGACAAAACGCTGGGTTCTCTCTCTCTGCTCCCCGGATGTGCGATTGGGTCACTCTTCTTGGCTGGCCTGCCATGCTGTGTCACACCCACGCCAACTCTCCTAAGGCACTACTTCTGCTGAGATCAGTTGACCGGTTTTCCAAATCTGCTCACTTTGTTCCCTTCCCCGTTATCCCAAACATTAAGATTAAATATGTTACACTATGAATTTCATAATTACAGTGTCCTCAGATATATTTTCTTCTATGTCGCTTCATTAGTTTGGGAATACGTTTTGCAGCCTGTCCTCCTCCTTCCACCCTCAGTCCAGCAGCTTGATCAAATGCAAGAACCAGAAGACGGAGATGTCTGCACTGCCTCTCCCCCAACTCAACTCCTCTTTCTAAGCCGGACAACTGGTTGTGGTGCAACCATAACTTTGTGCCACTGGACTAACCCCCTTCCAGTGCTCTTGGGGTGAGGAAGTGGATCACCATGCATCCCTTAGTTCCAGGTGTTCATTGGTTTGCTGTGGCTGCATCTTGATTCGAAGCCTTTCTACTCTTCTTTGTACCTCTAAACCGCAACTCGGAGAGCGGCTACAGAAGCCAGCACTCCTTCTCCCTTTGACCTCCTGGTATAGTATGTCTTGTTATCCCTGCAGGACTCGCTTACTCAGAGTGAAGTCCGCAAAGTTGACTTTGTGGTTTGTGGTGCTTTTCCCCATCTCCAAGGTTATCAAAGCAGCAGTTTCCTTCTGCCTTCCTCGCTCTATGAGGACACGGCGAACCTTTCATCTCCCCCCTCAAGCCAGACAAAAAGAGCTTGCGTCATTCCCTCTGCTGCCTGCTCTGTTAATCCTGCTGTACTAACTCTCCTGTCATCTCAGATCCAGCCACTGCCTGCCGCCCTACAGTATAAACTTTTCTTTCCGTACCCATCAACTCAACATGCACCTGCAATATATTATAACCTTTGTTCTGCTTGCTTGATTCCTCCTTGCTGATCCATGGATTGATGATTCTCTGCCTCTCTTGGATACAGTTCCCTGTTCTGATCGCCTTCCAAGTTTTTACTGTTTTTTTATTCAAGAAACTTTAAATATGACCTTTGAGTCATCTTATGGGATTTAAGCTGCCATTGCATAGTTCCCTTTATCATCCTTGTTGTGTCACTTTACCTCTATTTACCGTTGCACCATAGATCTTACTAAGGATTTGCAGGACTCACATAAATGATGAGCGTAGCGGAGATGGAAAACGTCACAGGTATGGACGTGGTGGTAGAGAGTCTTCTCTATCAGGTCCTGAGGCTCATAGCCTGTCAGCTCTGCCACCCTGGCTCCAGCACACATGAGATAGGACACATGCTAACAATCAGGTTGCTGATTTACACATCATTGTGCTCAAGTCAATCACAATGTTCAGTTATCAATGCACTTGTCTACTCAGCCAATATACTCATAACGTGTTATTTTGTGCATGGGCTGTAATTATTTATTTTTAAATTGAATACATTTTTGTTGATCACAGAAAACATAAAACATCAACATATTATTGCTTTCATCGTTCTATCGACGTTTCATAAATCTTCTGTCCTACCTCGTGTCCAGGAAAATGAGTTTTAAGTCCAGGCTGGCCCTAAACATGAACATGTTGCTGTGGAGTTTGATCTCGGTGATACCACTGGGGGGAAGGGAGTGACCGACTGCCACCAGGCCCACAGTCTGATAACTGGATTCATACAGCGCCATGTCCATCACGTACTGGCGCACTTTCAGGTAGCCGCTGCAATGGATGACCTAGGAAGCCACAAACAGTATGTGAGTGAATTCGGAGTGACAGAAATATTTAGAAAAAGGTTTGTACCAAACACAAAATCATTGTTTCCAAACCAAAGCAGTCTATGCTCGACAGTAGATTTGGATATGATGTATGTTTCCTGCACCACTGCTACTGGTGTAGCTACTGCCATATTATCCAACTATTCACAATATTGATATTATACGTTTGAACTTTTCTTGTTCAAATGTTGTTCAAAGTGTAACTTAGCTGTTCTGGCTGGCATCGTCACAGTAAACTCAACCCCGGTCTTCCGAATCAAAATAGTGTTTACTATCATCCGAGGTTTTGTATATGTACAGCATATAACATATTGCATGCTCCACATGCGTTAAGCACATACAGTGACGCTGGAGCCCTGCAGTGCTCAGGCTGGCTGTGGACAGCAGGAGCCTCTTGTTCCCCTGTTATCTAATCCCCTTTTCTTTGACAATATAAATGATAAGTTTAAATACAGCCTTATATTTCTAGTGTATCTCTATGTACTGTACGCCACACACGTGTGCTTGCAATGATTATGGGAACCTCTATTTATTGAAGCCCTTCACTTCCAGATCTCCAAGTTACCATAAATGAACTCAGTGGGTCTGGGTGTGTATGTGTGTGTTTGCGTGTGTGTTTGTATGTCTAAGTAAATTACCATCCCGTGTCAGCACCAACCTTATATCCCCCACATGTGAGTCCTGCATTTCGTTTAGCCAGAACACATTTCATCCTCAAGAAGAAGGAGCGCTCTATTTCATACTCTGTCACACAAAAAACACAATACAAAGAGATTACCCGCATGTTAAAGTCTGTTTTACGTTACAATATCCAAGTGTTGTAGTCAACTGTAACCATTTGTACTCTTAAGATAATTTAAAATTCAGTAAATAAATAAATAGATTTCCATGTATTAGATGTACATCTGACACATGTCGTCACTGGGCAGGTATGTTGGTCAGAAGAAACCTAGAAAATGATGCAAGCCTGCATCCGAGCCAGAAGTCCCTATGACAGGCTGTGCAAAGCTGCTTTTGACCAGCTGTCTGAGGTCGTACTATCAGCCAGACAGTCTTCTCCAGCACCATGGCAAACCGACCAGTATCCCTTTCAACTTATCTGTATACGTATACAACCCACATTTTAAAGATACAGGTTTTCTAGTCCAGTAATATTGTTTGTAAAGTACAATACCGGGTTATGCAAGCATTTATCCAGGCTCACAAGAATTAAAAAGAAAGAATTTACAATATCAAAGCAGCCTGAGACATGTCACTGTTGTAATACTGACTGAGATTGCCACCGTGGAGATGTGCATTTACCAAGACAACTGGTACAAATGTAATTGTCAAGGCATATGGTAGATTAACAAACAATGGTCTGACTCAAATATAAGCTTGTTTTGAATACTGCTTCCTCATGCTGTTGAGATACATTTACATGAATGCTTATCTCCATGACATGTGTCCGCAAAGGCTCCTTAGGTACCGAGGGAGAAGTGGTGGTGTTGGGGCTGACAAAGACCCAGCACTGCTGTCATCTCATCGTGGTCAGATGGGTGAATGTACTCAAATATGCTGTTTCCTGTCAGCTCCACCTGCAGCGCACACATTTCCAACAAGATGACACGAGCAATCAAGACAAATCACAGAAACGTTTTGAGAAGACCATTTACTCACCTGGGACAGGCCGAGGTGGACTGATGCGGTTTCAGAAATGTACATGATTTTGCCGTCAGAGGCAACGACAAACACAAAGCCATCCAGAGTCTGACAGGGCGATAACACAGTACTTCATTTTAAACATGAACTAGTAACTATTTTTCAGTAACCTGTGCCAATTCATTTTCCCATGGTGCCATTATTCTGAGAGTTCTTATTTGTTTGTTCTTATTCAGTCATTCTGCATTAGCAGTATAGTGTAGACATTGTCTTACCTGTGACAAATGTTTATTACCTTTTTTTGACAGTATAAGTTTCCTTATATAAATATTTGAATAGATGAAAACAAAACATTATTTCCATCAGCATATTTTGCCCAATTGTATCATTTTTTATATTCAGGTATTGAATGAATGCGCTTAACTCCAGTGAACATGCTTCTTTCTGTTTTTAATGCATGGCAACATAAACATACGAGGCAATTGTCAAAATATATACAAAAATATTTAATTAGAAAGCAAAATTCTGAGCCTTTACTCATTTAAACTATTTACCTGAAAAGTACTAACATTTAATATTTATTCTCTAAACTGTCCATTGCTTGAATTAGAATAATAAAAATATGTACTATTCTTATTATTCTAATTCTACAAGATGAGTACATCATTTGAAAAAGTGACTTGACTCAACTGGGCCACACATCATACCATGTTATTGAATAAAGGTCAAGTTCAAGTCTTTTACCATCCAGTTTCTTTGTTTGTGCATCTGTCGCTTGTGATGCAGTTATAAAAGAAAAATAACTTAATTAATTGCGCATTTGTATTAATGCTAATGATAGTAAAAATAAGAAGAACACTAATAATAATATCCTAGAAACATATTCCCGAAAATGTTTGCATTGAGTTTAAAGTATAAGCCTATTGTCAGATTATGGATACTGGTATGATTAAAATCATAATCACTTTTTATTTGGAGGTAACTTCTTACTATCCTGAACTGTTTTAAAAGTAAATGCATGAAATGCAGGAACAGGTAATGACAGGCCCCACCTCATAAAAGAGCCCAGAGCCAAGCCGACATATTGACCTGCGTAATAACTCGCAATAAACAACAGCTTTGCAATACGGCTTTCATAACATTTAAATCATGTGAGATTATTATCCGTAGCAGAGATTGATGGATTAAACATGGCCAATTCTGCCTTTGCTTGCTTGAAGGGGTTTGACACGCAGGATGCGCAGTTATACAATAACATTTACCCTTGTAACACCTGCAGCACTTTATTCATTGCTGATCACAATGCTGCATTTTAATGAAAATACCATGCAGACCTCAAAAGTTTCAGGCTATTCCAGTTTGTGAAGAAGCCGTGTTGCAGGATATAGTCAATATATCTTTTTTTTAAATGCATAACAAAAAACCTAAAGCACAACTGCTTTATACCTAAAGTGTATCCTTAAATACTGTAGTTAATTCCAAATACCGCATTTGACTGTTATATTTCTGTAGAAATAAGATGCCGAGCACTTGTTGCACATTTAAAATGCAATTGTTGCCTTGTTAATTTGGTGTTTGGGTGCTGATCCCCAGTCTAGCACAGCATAGCAAGTCAACATTTGAAGTAGCACTGCAGAAAATAGCTCACAGAGATAGCATTTGATATAGTTTCATGCAGCACATCATAGATTGTGGAAGAACACAGTTTGTTGTTGTTTTTTACTGACTTGTAAAAGGTGGGAGCCCAGTTCTTTAGCCATGCTGTCCAGAGGACTGAGCCTTGTTGACCGACCCCATCCATCACCCAGACCTACAGAGAGAGACAGGCTTTTTCAAAGTGTTCGGGATGAAATACAATCCAATAAAATTGACCTATGACCGATCAGCTGTTTTCCACAGCTAACCTGGCAATCCTGGCAATGACAAGGGGAAGAAATTATAACGTCATCTTGTGCACACTTTACACTTCATCTACCAATTTGTGGAACAATTTGATGGATCTTATTTTATCACGAGAAATTGTATCCTTGCTGTACCTACAGATGTCTTTTCTTTTAGATTTGAGGAGAATCGCTTAACAAGCAAAAACAGAAGATGTGTCGCTGTGCAACAACCCAAACAACACATATTTATTATTTTGGATGAAATTACATGATATATATGTTTTTTCCCACCAATTTGCTTGGATGAACACATAGGATAAAATAATACTCAAGATAGGTATAGTTTGCTAGATAAAGATGCATTACTCTCGGCTAGTACCAGATGTTTATACGTATAACTACAGAACCGTAAGGAATGAATGTACAGAATGAACAGGAATGAATTAGTATGAACTATGTTGTTGAAATAAACAGAACAGAAGCTACGATGGGGTGATAACTGATGGTATCAGTAGTTGGCTGCATGCTGTGTGTGTGATTGTGGGTGTGTGTAGGGGTGTTGAAGGTGCATAACAAAACAATAAGTTATGTCATCAGTCAGTGGGTTCCAAAAAGCAATTTATTTTTAAACATTTTGATGCACCTTCCTCCAGACATCTCTTCCTTTTCAGTTTTTCAGTTCCACCTTTAAAGGATTGACATCTTGGGGCCGGTGCCATGCCGCGGACTAACGCCCCAAAACGGCTTCGTCTGCGAGTGACGCTAGTGTTGAGTAGACTCAAACTCAACCAAATTAGAAACTGGGACTGCGTTGAGGGCAGGGAGCCATGCACAGTAGCCACAAAATCACAATACGCAATACTTACGATACAATAACAGAATTCCATTCAATACCCCCTTCATGTCTCCCCTGCGATCCCTCGCTGTGAGTGCATATGTACATGTAACTTGTTCTGTGAAGCATATAAAGTCGGGGACTGCCGGTTGGTAATGGAGATGGGCCCGTATTGGACCAGCTCAACGCTGTCGGCCCCTGCGTTGAGGTCTAGAAAGCAATGGGAATGACAGCTAAATAGTACATTTTGTTTATTGTCCCCAGAGGATATCAGAGTATTTATTGAAGATAGTCTGGAGTGGAATTAGACAAACTTTCTCTTTTAACGGAAAATAATAGAAAAACGTTCTTTAAAAAATCATTTTAGAATTGCTCATCTGCAGGGGCTTGCAAATATTTTGGGATGTGGATAATTATAAATATGTGGGGATGAATCCTATTCATTTAAGCTGTGTCCACTGCAGAAACTACACCTCAGCTGATCAGCTGATCGCCGTAGCAATGGCCCATGAAAGTGCTGTGAAATTATCTTCAAATGGACACTCGATGAATCATTTCAAAAGGAGTAAAACCGATTAATGTTCATACTGTATTTGTTGTATGCAGTGATGTATGATTTTTTTGCGTGAAAAAACACCTGCAGTCACTTTTAATTATAGCTCTGCCATTTATAAACGGCAGGTTTTTCTAGATCCTCTCTGACCAATCAATGGTGGGCACTGTTTTAACTCCACCTTCTAGTATTAGCTCAGCTCGCTTAACAGAGCTGGTACCAACAACAGAGTGGTACCATCCACAACTTCAGCCAATAGAAATGTGAAAATAGGTGATAAAGGGTAACTAGACTTTTTGGTCTAAATGTTCCTCTAACACCAACATGGAATTTTGAAAAGAGTGCCGGGACATTTGGCCCATAAGCTTATATCCCCTTCATGAATTCTACTAACGTTGGTAAACCATTCACATTTCATCTGGCTCCATCAATAACTTCTGTTCAGCCAACACTTTGGCTCATACTATAATGAGCGACTGTGGGTGAGTGGAGAGTTCGGTCCTCCTCCAATCAGAGAATTGGTGATTTGATCCCAGGTCCTGTCAATGTGTCCTTAGGCAAGTCATCAAGCTGTGACTACAGCGTGTGAATGTTACTGATGCATTGTTTTAGCTCCTGTCCTGTGTGTGTATGGGTGAATGATGACATGAAGTGTTAAAGCGCTTTAAGTTGTCGGATCACTATACACGTGCATATATATATATATATATATATATATATATATATATATATATATATATATATATATATATATATTATGATAAGTGTAGATTGGCCATCATCACCAGAATGTAAAAAATGATCTCTCACATTATTTCAATAAATGCTCCAAGGTTTTTTCCACAAGAGCAAACACAAGAATCCCAGGACTTTATTCCAACTATCCCAGATTTTTGGAACAGATTTTAGTCTTGTTCACTGAAAGGGTTTTGCAATTGTGTTGTATGTAAGTAAATAAGTAAGTAATTATTTAAAGCAAAAAGATTGTACCATTTCATTGTTGAAACGTCATTGAACTGCAATTTATGAAGATAGCAGCATACTCCATATCCTTATCCTCACTGCTACCTCTAGACTTGGAGAACGGCATGATCTTGGCTTTGGGACACAGAACTTGCTCTTTCAAACACATCAATACAACTTTTCCACTTGGTTCTGAGGTAAAAAATACGACATGTTTAAATTTACAGCAGTATATGCTCAACGCTGGAAAGCCTTTCTTGGGTTTTCGGAAAAAACACAAACTTAGTTAGCCCGAAGAAACATCATGTTTGGGCCGGAAATAAGTAATTCAAATGTAAACAGCATAACTTACGGGAAAAATGTCACATATGACACTAAATTTGGTACATAATCATGTGTCTGGAACACTGGTCTGCTGTTAAAAGGTCCAGTAAACAGGGTTTTTTGTTTATTTTAACCCATCCACCGCCGCTCCCTCCAGTCCTGGGTTATGCACTGACTACTCCTTAAGATCATACTTCTACAGCCTTTTTTTTGTGAGCGTCTCATAATAATGTGGCCTTGTGCATCTATATCAGACAAGAACTGCAATACATTTGCATGAAGTCATGTGTGGAAACAGCAAGTAACAAAGTAAACATTGGGGGAAGAGGAGCGATCTGTCATCACCTGACGAACAATGACTAAAATGTTAAGTTCAAATTGAATCTCTTTTTTTTCCTCCATATTTCAGGCTGCCATTCAGAGACCCCAGTGCAGCTGTCCTCAACCCCATGTGTCCTCATGCTTCTTAGAATCCAACCTCCAGCAATGTTTTTGAGTGCGCTCCATTTATCAGTGTTGAAAAATATTTGGTGTTAGCGGGTGGAAGCCGACCCACAACGTCCACAATTTTAAATCAGTCTCTCTCTCTCGCTCTCTCTCTCTCTCTCGCTCTCTCTCGCTCTCGGATTCAATTCTGCTTTTAACATAATTTGTTATTTTATACCAAAATTTGCACTGGAAGAGCAATGGCAGGGTATAGTAAAATACTGAATGCTGATGTAACCATATGTAATTTGCAAAGAGAAAGGACCTGACTATTTTCTATTTTAAAACGTGCTTCATTACAATGTTACAGAAGTAAAAGTACGCTGAAAGGTACAGAAACCACTTCTTATCAAAACAGGGTGAAGCAGGGTTCAGATCCAAAAGCAATCCAAATAAGATGATCAATATTTTAAATATACATTTTCTAATGCAAATGCTTCAAATTGGAACTAAAGCGCCGGTGTACTAAAATTGGGTTTGAGATAAAACGTATCTTTCCATCAGGAGTCAAAATCTGTTCACTACGAAGATGTGCAGAAATATAACGCACACTTGAGTTTCCTTTAGTGTTAAATTAACTCTTCTGATAATCAAAACACCCACCCTTTGTTTAATTAATTATATGGTTTCCTTTACAAGTTATTGCGTTGATAAAAGTGTTCTTTTACACATGAATTAATCATTTTGTCCATATCCAAATAAATCTGAATCCAAATCTGAATATCAGAAGCTTCACATTTAGCCTCCACAAACTTTGTGAATTTATTGGATTCCCGATGTTCTTCCCAAAGCATCCTACATTTAATGGCGTAAGAGAAATAAAACAAGTCTAAATCTTGGAACCATAAAATAAAACACATATTAATAATAATATTTGTGTTATTAGGGCCGTATAGTTTGCTTGTTTTGTTGTTATTTGTCATATAAAGTGAATGAAAATAGCCATGAACATGTTTGATGAGCCCAGGTAAAGTTGATCTCACAGCAGCAAGAAGCATGTGCTTTTTAAAAGTATCCAAAATATAAAAGTAACATTTCCACGTACTTCTCCACTTCATAATGCGACTGTAACATTGGCTGCGGGTCATCGAGTGCGATCCTGTCCGACTTTATTCAACATGTCTTTCTCTTCTCCTTCAAATCATAAAAGCGCTCTCACGCGCCTGTGGATAGCTCAAAGTCTGTCTTACAGACTTCCTCCGCTTCTCCATTGCGAATTATTATCGGGATTACAGATGCGACACATGTAATCCAGCACAGATGGATTCAAGACATGCTGGATTTGGTTAAACGCACCGTCGGCTTTACACACTGGACGTCTCACGGGCCCGTTGCCGCGGAGGCGTTCACGGCCTCCCGGGCAAAGAGGTTGCGGCGGCGGCGGCTTCGCTGGACTCTCGTCGGGTGGCCCGGCCACAGGGGCCGTGTGTTCACTCTGACGTTATGAGTGATGACAGAGAGGAAGGGCTCTGTTTGCCTGCCCTCTAACCCGCCGCGGCGATGCAGCATGCGGCCTTAAAGAAATAATTCAACTTGATGAATGAGTGAGGTGTTTAAGAGAGACATCGGGCTTTAATCGGAGTGGTGAAACAACCTCAACACTTCGATGACACCCTAATTAACGAAATTGGTTAAACAGCGCGGGGAGATTATGATTCAGCGAAGGAGACACTTTCTTTTTCCTTTTACTGTGAGGATAAAATTACCGGCCAAATGATAATTAATACCAATAAATACATCTAACTATAAAAAAGACACATTTATGGGCATATATATATGAACACTGACCAAGCCTATTTTTTGTTCCACTTTTTAGTTTATTAAATAAATGAACCCCTACCTTTTTATAAAGCGATAAGCTACTATAAATTATGGTTTAGAACACTTAGGTCGTTTATTTTAAATGTATTGTAGAAATTCGGTTATTGTGTTGTTGAATGTTGCCTCACTTTAAATATGAAACATAAACAATACATTTCGCATTATTTTTCTTATAAACACTTTACAATGAGGTCGTATTTCTTAAAAGCAAGTGCATGGATCAGTTTTTCCACACAGTCCACGGTTGTCTGTCAATTTTTTTTTGTAATTAAAGCTTCAATAAAGAGCTGAAATTACGAGCTATTTTTCATATTTCAATGTTGAAATGATACAGATGTGAACGTGATTTCTAAAACAGAGTGGCAATGGATTGCCTATCCAATTATAAATCATATAAATATGACAATGAAATATATCACGATAAGATATGCTCCATCCTATTTTCCTTTTCAGTCCCGAGTAGGGTCCTACTTATAGACTCGGGCTGTCCCTACCGTCGGGGAAGACTGCCCTCATCTTGAGGTAGCTGCTGGTCAGTCGGATGATGGAGGCCTTGTCGAGCTGGGAGGTGATGGCCGCCGGCAGAGGCAACATCTTGGCCAGCTCGTAAAACTCTCCGTTCTCTTTCTCCCGGCGTGTCTTTGCCGCGTTTTTGCATTTTTCCTTCATCTTCTCTGGAAGTTTCAGATGGACGACTGTTGCCTAGAAGTAAGTCCGCCCGTATACTCGTGTAACAAATATCATTGTGTTACCGAGAGGTGTGGAGGAGCTGCTGTAGCATCCATAAAGTCCAGATCCTGTTACGTACAACTTAAACTGAACTACCGTTATCTGAATCCAAAGAACAGACCAGACTTCGTTTGTTTCTTTTATCCCATCCGCCGCTGAACGCATCCCCCCCCCCCCCCGAGGAGCTGCGCGTGTCCACACGCTTCGCTTCACTGCCCCCGTGCTTCACCTGATCAACGCCACCTCCACTTCACGACGGACCTGCGTCTATTCATCCATCCACAAATCCAGAAACCCGGCTCCCTGCCCCGCGGTGCACCCGAAAAAAGGGGGGGGGGATCCAAAACGCCAACTGAAGTTATTAGGTGAGTTGTAACCGACCTGGAACCCCATCAGCACCTCTGCACTGTCCATCCGTACACCGCATCTCTCCCTCCCTCCCTCCTCCTCCTCCTCCTCCTCCTCTCTCTCTCTCTCTCTCTCTCTCTCTCTCTCTCTCTCTCTCTCTCTCTCTCTCTCTCTCTCTCTCCCTCCCTCCCTCCCAGGGGCGAGCCTGTGTTTTTGTGCGCGCGGGAGAAAGTGTACAATACACACTGCTCGTCTGCGAACTTGTGTTAAAAACACGCATCATGAATTACACAATTCATACAGTTAAAACATGAAGGTTAATTGATTTTAAATCAAATAAAGATTTAATTAAAAATATCACACATTTACAGTATTATTTTATTAGATATATTGTATTGCTTGTGTGTGGTGACAGCAGATAGTTGGAGGATTACATGCAATAAAGGTGCTTGGTTTTGGAATATTGTGTTTCCTTAAACCCTGGAGCCCCCACCTACAGGGACAGGCAGGACCAGGTTGGGCCGGGGAACTGGCCTGCAGAACCAAATTGAGGGACGTGTTGGCCTGTTCGATCCAAACCATACTGGAGCTTTTACACGCAACATGTTTGAGTACAACTTGATTACACCATACTCGTCCAATAGCTAATGCCTGTATAAGGATTCTCATGGGGAGCGGTGGGGATGAACTGACTCTTTAGCCTGGAAAAGGTTCTTCATGGGATCATTGGAGCTTGGTCCTTAAATAGCCAGACTGAGATCTCTGTTAATAATCAGGAAGTCAGCATGTTTAGGTCTGTAATTACTGATTCAATTTATAATCTTCAGGGAGTGGTCCTCAAGACATAGCCAGGTGGAGAGGCTCAGAATTCATCAGGCCTTTCCCATTAGACACCCGTCATGCACCAACACCTCGAGGTCTGAGGCCTCTGTTCCCTTCCAGATAACTGTGGATTGCTCCTCCCTATAGTTGCGATTGAATTACTGCCCCATTTTAAGGAGATTTAAAGAAGGCACATCAGGGATCGAGTGTGGGTGAATGAATTGCACGTTGTCCATCAATTAGGCGATGGGAAGTTCATTTCGGTGTGTCCTTGTGCAAACACACCCCAAGATTGTAGCTGTGACGAGGGTGTGAGAAGGGTGTGAATGTTAGTTAAGATGGGCAGGTGGAACTGTATCATAGCTCCTGTCATCAGTGTGAATTGGTGAATGGTTGTCAGAGCCCTTGGAAGTCTAGAATAAAGATACACAAGTACTATTCATTTGCTCTTTAGGAAATCAGTTTCTGAATACTGCAGTGCACTCTGGGAATTTAATTTGGCGTAAAATAACACAACCAAATGCTAAATATAGCTGAAACGAATGGAGTATAGCACACGTTTTCCAACATCATACCCGAGCTAAAATAATGATACCAAATTAGTAGTATAAACCAATCATGCCTACAATCAATATACTCTTAATAAAACTATCCTACAATGTAACCTTATGTTAGATTAAATTGCATCAAAGGTGTTTGTCTCGCAATAAGGGACAGTAAATGTCACTGTCTTTCTTAATGGGACATTTAACGAACACTATAAAATTAACACTTTGTGTTAATCATTTAATTTTGTCGGTATGAGCTGGATAGTAACCAGAGGAAAATATGTTCCTTACTCCCCTGAAGGCAGCTTTCATACAAGCGCAATCAGTCGATTTATTTGCTTTGGCCGTGATGATGTGGCTATCGCTTTCTGCTTGGCTGTCACGGTTGATGGATGAACATTTGGACTCTGGCTGCTGAAGGAAAATCTCAGCCCGGGACTCACTGTGGACTTTTCTGTGCTCCCAACAAGTGGAGGTAGGACTGTTATTGTTGTGGTCATTGTTGTTTTGGATGCCAGTACTTTACATTCTTTCATAAATATGTGGTGGCAGTTTTTCAAATCCTTCAAAATAGCATGTAATTCAACAGGACCACACACACGACAGCTCCTAAAACAACCTCACTGTTGAATCAACGCTGGCATTGAAACATTTTAAATGTCAGACAGGTTTTATTAATGTTGTGTTTGAATTAGGTCAACACAGGTGTAAAGGCATACACAAGGTAACTGGGAGGGATAGGGGACAAGTTCCGGGGGGCAGATTCAGTCAGCTCCTTTAAGATAAAGCTTAAAACTTTCCTCTTTGATACCGCTTATATTTAGGGCTGGCTTAGGTTTGCCTGGACCAGCTCTTAGTTACGCTGCTATAGGCTTAAACTGCCGGGGGACTTCTTAGGACACACCGAACTCCTCTCTCACTCTCCTTCTACTAAAATCCACGTTGCATTAAAGCACATGACTAATTCAGCGCCTTCCCGGGAGTACTTTGTGCTTTCTCGCCGAGCAGGTCTCTGCAGATTGTAGTTCCGTCAGGACCCTGGTCCCGGAGGAACAGTCCTACCTCCACTTGTTGTGGCCCTGCTGGCACCTGCTGCTGCCGCCATCATCATCATTTTATCATGATCATCATCATTTCTGTGGATGGTGGTTCTACCTGATGGTGGTGGCCCCTGCAGTGGTCCTGTCGTACACCTGGCCGGCTACTTGGAATTCTTTGCATAATTTCTGTTATAGAAATTGAATGTATTCTACATCTGTATGAGTCATTCTGCACACATGACATCCATTGCAGTCTGTCCATCCCGGGAGAGGGATCCCTCCTCTGACGTTCTCCCTAAGGTTTCTTCCCTTTTTTCCCCTGGAAGGGTTTTTCATTTGTTGGGGAGTTTTTCCTGTGCCGATGTGAGGGTCTTGGGACGGAGGATGTCGCATGTGTACAGACTGTAAAACCCTCTGAGGCAAATTTGTAATTTGCGATTTTGGGCTATACAAAATAAAATGAATTGAATTGAAAGTGGCAATTTAGTCTTCACCACATTTCAACTTGTCGAAACATTGTGATGAATAATTGAATTACATTTAATTATAATTTAAGGGATTTGTACAACTATTGTTACATATTTAGAAATTAGAATTTGACTTGAAAAATGTTCTTAAGACTGATTTAAATACATATGATTGTTAGTTAAAATGCTAGATTAAGATATTCCCAAAATAATTGTAACATGTTACAGGCATATTATCATATTTTGAGAAATTAAATTTAGACATATCAATACTGTGGACCAATCTTTAATTGAATTACATTTTTATTTCAATCCTATATATTTTGTCTAGTCCTATATCACAAACCACAAATTTACCTCTGTCCTAATTAAATAACACACCGTGTCCACTAGCAAGAAATCAATTGTAAACCAAGAATTAATATTTAATATTGGTGAGAAACGAATGGCATGCAATATTTAAATGGGATTGCTACCAGTCAAAATGCCATTCATGTTTTAATGTTATTGTTTTAATTAATTGTTCTAATAGTAATTAGTCCGAAGGTAGTTAGTGATATAGAAATTTCAGTGCAACTTATTTTCCATTACTAGTTACGATCTGTGTGGACAAGACAAATGGACAATGCGACAATGATTTAGATGGATGGTCACTCGTTACCTGTGCGAGCGGCTATAGGGCGGGTAACGTTGTAGACAAGATTTCTATAGAGGCCTCATACTCTCAGAACTCTACACAGTGTAGACCACTTTATGTGAAAATTTGTGTTGGTTGGGATGTACACTGTGTACATTGTTTTTGTTGAGAAAATAAAATATATTTGTTACCGTGTATTTGTGTGTTGTGAGTATAAAAACAATATTCTAAAATATTTTACAACTCACATATGTACAGTATCTACTGTCTGTAGTAAGTGTAAGTAACACTGAACAAACAAAAGGTCTATGAGGTCTGTCACTATGATGAATGAAGACGTGTTTTCTATTCATCATAGTGTTTTACATGGTTCTTATAAATGTCTACTCATATGATGGTCTGTGTGTGTCATTTAAAAACAAAAAAAACATTTTGAGAAGAAATAACATTGTTTTGAATGTAAAGTTTCATTTTGCAGGAGTATTGAGGGGTTTTGCCCATTGTGTGTGTGTTTTTAGAAAATGTGTGTAGAGTTCTGAGAGTATGAGGCGTGCTTTAAGATAATGTGTGTAAACAATTGAGAAAAACTGTAATATCATGGTGTTTGATTTATTTTCTTCATGTCTGTGCAAAAGAGGGAGGGTTGAAAAGGTGAGCAAATATTCCCCTGTGACATTTGATGTAATCTCTGTAAAATGTGTGTAAACAATCGAGAAAAAATGTAAAAGACACAACCAACCCAACCCAACAACCTGCTGCCATTTGCAAAGAGATGCAGAAGTATCAACTGCAGAACCGTCAAACTTCAGAACATCATCTTCCCTCTGTGAGACTCCAGCACTCATCCTCTACATTAAGTTAAGCTAAAATAGGATATATCTTTCGGTTGCTTGCAGGCCGCCATTGCTGCTGGGTAGAAACCACCTCAATGTGCAGAGGCTGACTCCTTTATCTCCATACGGGTAAACTCATGGCGTGTGTTCCCTCACCTGTGCATCACACACCATTAATGTTGACTGTGTGGTAACCAAATTCAATTTGACCCATTTTACCTGTATGTTTATTGCTCTGAATACTTTTGCGGCTATAAAATTAGCCTGACCCTAACCTTTACCAATGACTAAATATCAACTTTTTGGCATAATTCTGACAAACTGGTCTTTAGTCTGCAATGTGCCCCCAAATTTCGGAACACATACACTGTATCACCATACTCCCGTCTGTAACCCTGTGCACTCCCTGGTCTTGTCGCTAATTACTGGCTATCGTGTTACGTTGTATGCACACACGGGTTTAGAGGTAAATGAAAAGGTCCTCTGTCTGAATTAGAAGAGCAAAAAGAAAATGAAAGCCGCAGCCCTGAAGAGAGCACATGTTCTTATGAACACGCACTTCAAATGTTACCATACTTGCTAAATGTATTCATTGTACGTTCACGGTGCTCCAGATTTCGTCTGTCAAATTTGATACAAATTATCTGAACAAAGGCATAAAAACCATTGCAAAAATTTAAATATATTAGCATATTCGTAGATGCATTGTTCACAGAAGCAGGAGTAAACCCACTTTACTGAGATTAGTTTTTTAATATGGGAAAACCATATCAGGTACAAGTTATTTACTTTGAAATACCACAGATGGTGCATGGTCTTATGCTGCCCTCTCATGGAGTGTCTGTGTCACATTCGTATTAAAGTTTTTCTCTATTGCTAAGACACTAAATCACATTCTCTGAATTAAATTTTCAGTGACCTAAACTCATTTTACAAATGAGGCACTCTTTTGGCTAAACACAATCTCGTTCTCTAACAACGCTAGGCACTGTATGTGCACTTGTGTTCCAAAAGGGTAAACACATGCTGCAAACAATAACCACGATTACAACACAGTTGTCATTGATAAAACACAACACCTCAAAATTGTTCACACTTGTTTTCAATGATGTGGTCAAACCGATTGAATATAAACCAGGTCAGAGTGCACAGGTGTGTTGGATGGATGCAAGAATGGACGGAGACGGAGACGGAGATAGAGGACGGGAAAGATCAAGAACAGTCATTTCAGATGAAATTCAAGCTATAATTGACCATTTTCTTGTGCATGGAATGACAAGGCGGGAAGCAGGACTTCGAGTTCAACCTAATTTGAGCAAGTTCTCTGTAGCCACCATCATCATTCAGACAAGAAAACAGGTAAATGTTTATTTTCGTTTTCGGACGTACTGTCTACAGGTCTGAATACAATAACTGGTAATTGCAGTGTACTTTAAGTCAATTCAATTCAATTCATTTTATTTTGGATGTCATATTTATTTTGTTTATTTTAAAATTAGTCATCTTTTCCTACACGTGATAGTTCTTGACAACGATACCATCAGACTGTGGAATCCAGGAAAGAGTTGTTACGGACAATATTAACTATGAAGGAATCAACAGTGTCAGCATTTCAACTAGAGATCTTGTGCAACAGGGTACGCATGAAACAAGTTCACAGAGCGCCCTTCGAGCATAACTTTGAACGGGTCAAGGAACTACGATTTTGGTATGTCCAAGTAAGAGTACTGTCAGGGCTGGTGCGTGCAAGCAGGCAGAGGCAGGAGTCAAATGCAGAGTTTTAATGAAAATTAGTTTTTAATAAATCCAAAAAACTCGATATTCCAAAAATCAAAAACCATCAAGGGGGAAAAAAACATAAAGACACTGCCAACATGCAGACGAGCACAACGGGCACATGCAACATTCAATGACGACACAAGAGACTGACGGCTTAAATACACAGGGGAGGAGGTGCAGGTGATTGGACACAAGTGGAAACAACCATTGACACTACAGGCAGGAACATAATTGGCCAATGTGCCATTGTGGAAGTTCCCGACCAGCGTGGGGCCATATCACCCTTTGTGCAGCCATGACAGTGTGTGTCGGTAGTGGAGGAGGAAAAACTGCAATAATGTTCCACTTTAGGCAGTATTACTTACTTACTGTAGTCTGTGCTCTTTTGCACTGCATTCAGAGTTGTCCAATAATCAAGATGTTTGGGCATTGATGTTTATAATCTCGTGGTGCCAAAGATGGTCTGCATCCGAGAATGCATCCCAAAGCTCCCCCCTATTTTATATTCCTGCTCCGAGCGTGAAGACTTCTGAGTAGGCTTGGCGCATGACTTGTATGTGTGTCAACTCCGTCTCCTGTATGCAAACATGAAATATCCCATTTGGATGATTGTACACCATTGTCGAGTAAGAATTTGTATGTATGTGTACATATTAGTTTGTGTACATATTAATGACTGTTCTTGATGGTATGTGTACATATATACTACCACACATACTGCTACAGATACATATATTCATTACACACACACAAACACACACACACACACACACATATACACAGTATACATGCATACTTATGCTAATCAGCCAATCACATGGCCGCAACACAATGCATTTAGGCATGTAGACATGGTCAGAAGAACTGGCTGAAGTTCAAAGCGGGCATCAGAATGGGCAAAGGGAATTTAAGTGACTTTAATCGTGGCATGGTTGTTGGATCCAGAGGGACTGGTCTGAGTATATCAGAAACTGCTGAAAACTGATAAAATCATCTCACCTGTTCTGCTTACCCCTCTTCTTTCTCCACCTAGAAAATTAGGTCTGTATACACTTGTGTGCAGCTGAATGTGTGAAGAGTTTTGAAAATGTGGTTTGAGTATTGAACAATGCTGGTTAGCGATTGAAAAAAACTAAATAGGACGTATTCTGCCACCTACTGGTAGAGATTTTAACACTGTTTAATCTGCGGCTCCTTGCTGTCTCCGCTCTGCGTTTAGAGCAATTCTATTGTATTGCAGTGTTCATGGCTGTATAAAAATTATAAAAATATTCACAGAATCTGATTTCTCAGCGAAAACCAGGTCAAAACACAAGCGACACCTTTCTGTAACCGTAGTGATGTCGTCAACCAGCTACAACCTTGATTAACCATCATTTGACCAACACGGACTAGTCTACGAGCTGGATGAATCTCATTGGTCTGAATTCGCAGGGACCGTCTGGACCGTCGGGGAATGCGGAAAAAACATACAACAAATACTCAACTTTTTATGTATCAGTTTTGTCTTTGTCCGATAACTAAATATTTCCCCAAAGATTAAATGCTGTGAATTTTTAGTTACATCAATTCCGTGAACTCAAACCCAATCTTTTCTTTTTGCAAAACGTCTTTTTCCTTGTACTGATTGCATAACAATATTGCTATAGAAGGGATGGGCGACCTACCTCCCCTTGTGTGAAAGAGGGAGGACGTTCCAGGTACAGGCGTGCAATACGCAGGATATATCTCTCGATGGTGCACGTGTGCCCCTCTGGTTCTGGGATCAATTTTCCTGTCAAAATGCAAAGTAGTTTTACTAGTGGAGAATGAGACACATGGGAGCAAGCTGATTAGGGTTCTCCGTGGAAGTCCTTATGAAAGACTGCGCCACTAAGGGCTGCTTAGTCCCTAGTGGTTCCAACTAAGGATCCTTGAGCTGACTGAAGAGGCGTGTCCACTCAGTCGTGCCTCGTCAAGCCCTTAAAGTGCGGCTTGGCAGACTGTGTCAGGTAGGAGGCCCATCGCGGGTTGTAGATTGTGCAAGACCATCCTAGGGTCCACCTGGGGTCAGCAAAATACTTAACTACTTTGTGATCTAGCATAACAACCCAACAGTGTTTTTAGATACTTCATGAAAGTAATAAATCAAACACATTACATATACTCTGCTTATTTATGCCTCCACCATTGTTGAAAGGAGTTGTTGTGCATGTGACGTGTGTGCCATTAGCTGGAGCCTATTGAGGGCCATGTCTTTGCCATGATGAATTGGGTCTGTTCTGTTACAGATGCCGAGTTGCTGGTGTTGCTAACTGAGTATCTGTGATGAACATAAATGATTTCTGATCATACAAGCACGCTCTTACTAGAACATGGCACCAACCCATTTTAGTATCATCTATGCTGTTTGGACTTTAAACAAAATGACTAGAACATCTTCAGCGAAATAACCAGTATCGCACACTAGGATAGTTTTGTACAGTTTTAAAATCAACCTAACATGTAAAACATGAGCAGGCTAGATAGAAGCTATAATGATGTTTGTATTGTTTTTGATTTTGTATTTATCTATCTCTGAAAAAAGGAACCCCTGTATAAAAGTGGTGGTAATCATGTAGTGTTTTTGTTACATCCATTGCATTAAAGCTGAAGGTCTACACTCCAACCAAAAATTGAGTGCTTCAGTTCAAATCACTTTAGATGCGTAAAGATTAACAATTGTTGTCACAGTGTAAATACTTAAGGCCCTGACTTTACCTTTCATATAACATTTGTTTTTTGGTGAGTTTGCATGGCGCTGTCTACATGTGTTTCAGATCTCAGCCATGTAAGTTGTATCTAAAAAGTACAATAGGATTCCCAACAATTCCCCATTTGGCCAGGTGTAAGGTCATTATAGTATTTAAAATATATTGAAACCAAATAATTCCCTCCTTTTTCTTTTACAAGTCAGCCCACCTGTGTCCTTTTCCAACAGCTTTTGTTTCACTCTGCCGTTCACCCTTTCAGACAAATGTCCGTCAACCTGTGTGCTCATCCACGTCAAAAAGTGAAAATGTCTTTGACTCATTCATGCAGCGAACTCGCTGCGCTGCTTTGTTCCACTGTGTGGTCAGAGGCCATGGCTTTAACTGCTGAGGGTTTGTGTGGGAACAAGCCTACAGACAGTTAACCTTGACCACATGTTCCAACACTCCAACAGGACCCTGTAATGATAACCAAGGATAATGACTGACTGACTCTTTGGAAGGAATGCACAATGAATATACACCACTGCCTTTTTCTTTTTGTTGGGAAGATATAGCAACTTTTTTACCTCCATTTATTTTCTGGTTATATTCAAAAAGCTAAAAAAAAAAGGGTTTATATGGCTGCAATACGGGCATAAATGTAACCTGGATTAAATGAAGAGTTAGCTGCTCATGTGACCCTTCTATTTACTGTCCTGTAAAAACAAGTGATTCATATCACGGTTCAAGTATTTTGGAAAGGGGAGGAAACACTCATGCATTCCTATGTGGAGGAAACTGTTAGACATGTCGTGACATTGGTATGACAGATTTGCACAGTTCTGTTAAGGTATAAATCTTAAGGAAGTTAACCTATAGAAATGTCTAAATTAGAGAGTATAGGGTATTTTAGTGACCCAAATATAGATTTGCTTTTTTTTTGTCTGCATGGCAACCAGCTTACCTTGTTGACCTCCACCAAAACAAAAATGTATCGTTAATCAACTGTTTACTGTTACAATAAAACACACTGGGTTAAAATACAGCAAACATGTAAATAAAATGAAATATTGACATGACATTGATTTATAAATAGTAAAGACATTGAATTAATTCATGAATGTTATATTGTATGTTTGGCGGGTAGCAAGTATCCTGTATGATTGACTGATGATGATGACGACTGCTTCATGACAAAAAGATGACAACATGTATTGGCCTTGATCACAATGTTCTTTTCTTTATCAGCAATGACCAACTTTATTAGTCCCCCCCACCCCTCCATAAATCAATAAACTACTGGGAACATCTCTAATGCTGCAGCATAAGCTACACACCTATGATTAATAGTCAACGCTGTGACAGATACTCTGTGAATAACACTTTCAATGTTTGAGCCGTGATACCTGAGGCACTGTTTCAACCTGACAACTGAGATTTTATAGCTGCGTGCGCACTGAGGGGGATTACAGCAGCCAGATTCACATAATTGCCAGTAATTTCAGAATGATTCACAATAGTCATGGCAGCCAGCCTGCTGTTTTGACGTTTTGTTTTTAACAAGCTGGACGAGACCACTGATGTAGACACACTCTCACCGTGTCGTCACAAATCAAGAAGTTTGTGTTCCGCTCGTGTGTGGACTGATGAGGCTTGATCTCCTGGATTTCTACAGTGCCAGTCAACATGCTGCTATAGCAAGGGGATTCAACTAAAATGTGAAGAGGTCCAGTTAGAAAAAAATTCTAGACGTAAAGGTCCGGAGGATCAGAATGTGACTACTTAGTGTGAGTAGAGTTGTATCTACATTTGCATTTAATCAATACACGACTAATAATTCAAATGAATTCAGTACGATTCTAAAACTCGTGACAAAAAAAGAACTGAACATATATGTGTGATTGCAAATAGTAATGAACGGGCCTGAGCCGCATGTCGGGGGGACCAGCGGTCGGCCGGACAAGCAGTCAAAAGGTGAAAAAAGAAAATGAGAAAAAACAGGCCAGTGCCAGCCAGGAATCAAACCTAGAACTCTGGTGTCTAAGTCTGTGTGCTTATCTCTGAGCTACCATCTGATTTGACAATTAAAGAAAAAAATGTCACTAAAATATGTAGGATTACGTCCATTCAGTCAATGCAGAGTCGAGCAACTTATCACGCCACTTCTGCTCCATCAGAAAATAATAACTCGTGAACTACACATGCTGTATGACCTGTACTTTTATCAAGTGGACCTTTTCTCTCCAGTGAGGGTGTGGACAGAGGTCCAGTCATGTCAGTCACAGCGGGACATTTGACCAACTTGATGAGTTTGTTTCATTCTGCTGATATGCAGGAGAAATATGCACAAAGCTGTGGCCTCCAAATGAGTGCACGTGCATCAAAGCAGTTGGTTGGCTGCGTTATGAATATGTGTAGGGGAAGCTATTGAGCCAAAATGTCATTAGGTAGCATTAAAATCAGGAGGTGCTATTACTCAGTATTCCACATCAGTTTGTATATTTTTTTCTAAACGGAACCAGGTAATAAACCTGAAATAATAAGAAATGCAACGTTTCATTTTCCACGTGCATACTACAACCAACACAGCTCTCTAGCTCTAGCTCAATAGCCCAATAACATTATATAACATTCAAAATATAAATAATAATTTTGTTAGTACACTATAATAACAAAGACATTATTATCATCATCACCGTCGTTTCATAATTTGCATGTACCTTCAAACATTGTGCACCATATTCAAGCCCACCAAAAGCCTATTCAAAATGCATGCAGTCTTTTCTATAAGCAGGAAACTACAACTCTGAAAATGCCCACCGGCAAACCAGGAAGTACTCCCTACCAATGCGCGATTCATTCTTCAAACATATAAAACTAAAGTAAGCAGACACAAATGGACACGTATGGTACGTCTAAACGTTAGCTGTATGTCAACCACGTGGAGCATGGAATTTCACTTCACAAATTTCATCTTATACGTTATCACGCCCCTCAGGCCCCCGGACTTCTATATTAACATATTAAAGACCAATATAATAGAATCGCGCATTTAATCTTGGTTTTACGGTCTACAGCAGGGGTGTCAAACTCATTCTGGTCTGGGGGCCGCATACAACTTAATCGGTCTCATGGGGGCCAAACTCATGCCAAAATAAGTCCACTTTTTTCTTTGTATTAGTGCAAAGAAGAAATAAATTTCTAAAAATCTTTATATGCAACGAACTGTCCTTTTACTAAATATATTATGAACAACCAAAGTGTTTTTAAGATAATTATGTGCAATTTCAACAACATTTTCACCCAGTTTAACATTTATTTAAGTGCATTATGCATAAAAACTGATCACAGTGATTGTACACTGTTGCAAAACATTTATTGACAGTTTTGTGGACGTTATAACACTGTCCTGCATGTTAAAATACATCAAACACCTCAAAATGTATAAATTATTTAAAATCCATTTTGCTTCTGGGAAGCAATCCGCTTGTTAAGTCGTGACGTCACCACGCTCCAATAATACTGTTTCCAGGTCCTCTCTACCTATTTACCGCTTTCGGCCCGAGTTTTAACATGCCGCAGTGCTGTGTCCCGTGTTGTTTAAATAGATCGGAGTTATAAAAAAACAAGTGACATTCAACTGTCATTCTATCGCTTTCCCTGTGACGAGAAAGATACGAGAAAATGGCTGCAGTTGATAACGCCGATGCTATGGGCTAACCCAGCTAACAATGTAAGGTCCCCAGAACGTTAGTTTTTGGTTACGCTAACGTTTGGTTCGCAAACGTTGCCTGAAGGTTAGTTTGTAGTTCGGTGTTGGTTTTTCGGGACGGTAACGTTCCGGTACGTTAACGTACGTAGGTTTCACGTGTTCACACAATGGTGTTCGCAGCTAGCATACACACTGACACCTGTTCATCAGTAACTAATATTCATAGCCAGGAGGACGTGGATTAGCGGAACCGAGGATCGAACTGTGCACTACTGCTAAGGCACTCCGTTGTTTCAAGCGGCTGTTTTCATATTAGCCATGTTTACACGATCATAAACTACATTGCTGCCAGCGCTGTTTATCATAACAATACTTCTGTATATTTTTTAATCTTCGTTTAGTTACGTTCACAGTTATAGAAGTCCTGTAAAAATTATATTTTGAAATACCTCATCCAGAACAAGGAATGGCACCTTATGTCAACTAGCTAGCTAGTGGACTAGCGGTCAATATAGGAACTGCATATTTTTTAGAAAATGAAGTTTATTTTTTTTTTCTTTTAATAATGCAGATTTATCCCGCGGGTCAAACTGAACCACCTGGCGGGCCGGTTCCGGCCCGCGGGCCGTACGTTTGACACCCCTGGTCTACAGCGATGTCTCTGCAACGCAGAATTACCCGCTGTTTAAAGGAGATTATACTTATGTAATAAAGTTCTTTTATGAACAATACAATTTCTTTGTACATGACAGACTGTCCAAACCAGAACAAAAGTTCCACAGTTTCACAATGTTGAACAGATCCCTTTAAGTATAGTCTTAACCTCTGAAGGAATCAGGTCTGCTATAAGACCGACAAGCGAGATAGTTTGTGTCGCCGTGTAAAGAGAAGACCGAATTACCCAGAATGCCTAAATGACAGCTGCCACGGATTGAGCCGTGACTTGATCACGTGACGTGACGTGCTCACGCAGCACGCAGGCAGCCAGAGGATCCGTCCAGTGCTGCTAGCAGCCCTAGTGTGTGTGTGTACAATATGTTATTATCCAGTAAAATATTAACTGTTTAATTAATGTTACTGTATCCAACCTCCTCTTACTCC
This sequence comes from Apeltes quadracus, assembly GCA_021346845.1. Taxonomy (NCBI): domain Eukaryota; kingdom Metazoa; phylum Chordata; class Actinopteri; order Perciformes; family Gasterosteidae; genus Apeltes; species Apeltes quadracus. Next base: position 1,936,061 of record CM037916.1, on the reverse strand, counting down.
TCTTAGTATTACTTAATGTAATACAGCTGCTCCTCTTCACCTGCTTTAAAAATAATGCAACAACTCTAATCTGATCCATTGAGTTATTTTGCCTTTACTCTTATGTAATCATTTATCATTTTAAATGAAAACGAAGCTAAAGCTTGATATTAGTAAAATACTTAACAGTCAAGAACTGTAATAAAAGATATTAGCAAGACAGCTGAGGTGGTGACGTCATCAAGTCAGCTGCTGTTCCAATTGCAGAAATGACCGGTCTCCGATTTCTCCATATAAAGCTAAAGTAAGTAGACACAAATGGATACATATGGTACAGCAATGTTATAAGTTAATCACAGCTAATCACGCCACTTCTGCTCCATCAGAAAATAATAACTCATGAACTACACACGCTGTGTGGCTCCCTGAAGAGAGCAGAGCTTGGCTTTAATCAAGTAGATCATTTCTCTCCAGTGAGAATGTCCTCATTCTCTCTGTGAATGACATGACTGGAGCTCTGTCCAGTGAAGAGAATGTGTGGAGAAGTTTCTAGGCGGCTTTATCAATACGTGTAGGGGAAGCTATTGAGCCAAAATGCCATTAGGTAGCATTAAATGCAGCTGGATCAGAGCAGCTGCTGGGCTGTTTTGTCAATATGTGTAGGGGAAGCTATTAAGCCTGAATGCCATTTGGAAGCATTGAAATCAGGAGGTAACGCACATAAAAGTGTAAACCTTTGCCAATAGGTGGCGCTATATATACATATATATTGAATCACTGCATTTTAATCCTAAAAGGCCTACACTAGCATCATGAATAATGAATTCCAGCCAGAAATATCAATGTTCCTTGCAGTTATAGCATTTTACATTTACAAGTATATCGCCCAAAATGGAGGGCAGCTCATGCCTAGGTAGTTTCACGAAAACTCTTGATTCTGATACCGAAGGACCACACAGGTGTTAGGATCCATTTGCCTGAATTTGAAAATCGGGTGTAAACTCTCGGAGGAAATCGTTTGTATGTAAACCCAAAATGACGCAAATTATCGCCAAAAACGGGCGAAAAGTGCAAATATTCAGCAAGTAATAACAGCACCCCCTAGTCTTCAAATTTTCTGAAAATCTCTGGGTATGTTCTGGGATGCATTCCGAACATGTGATATCATTTTGGTGAGGACAGGCTTTGTAGTTTGGAAGTTTTGAGTCTTTTAGAAAAAGCCACGCCCCTTAGAAGTTCATTGGTCTATAAAATCGCAATCAAATGAGATATCAAAAATCCTTCGATAAGATCAGGTGTCGGTAAGCCAATAATGACTTTTTGAGATTTTCAGGTCAATCGAACTTAGCGTCTGGGAGGAGTTCTGTAAAACGTGTTTTTCACAAAATTCAATATGGCGGAAAATCTAAGTAGGCGCATTTGCATACCATGATTGACTTTTTTGTAGAGCATACGGATTGGCACCTGGGTGTAAAATTTCATGTCAATCGGTCATCGGGGGAAAAAAGTAAGCTAATAGGCTAAAGTGCAAGATTTGAAGGGGGCGCTAGACAGCCATTTTTTCAAACACAAAAGCGCGACCCCAAGAATATCTAAATTTCACGCACTTCCGGTGCCCATGCCAAGTTTCAAGAGTTTTTGAATATGATAAAGGCCCCAAAAATGCGTTCAAAGTGGTGAAATAATAATAATAATAATTCTTCGAAACACAATAGGGCTTCGCCCGACTTTCAGTCGGCTCAGGCCCTAATAATGTACTCTCAATTAACTAAATAAAAGTAGGGCTGCATGTAAAATATAAAATGCGAAAATAAAGTGCTTCAATTAAAAAAAAAAGTAACAGGAAGACAAGCTTGAATTTCCCCTTTTCTGCTTCAGATTTGGACTTGACAGTCTCAGGAAATTATGAATTTTAAATAATAATAATCTAAAGTTTAATAGAATATACACTTACCGGCCACTTTATTAGGTACACCTTGCTAGTACCGGGTTGGACCCCCTTTTGCCTTCAGAACTGCCTTAATCCTTCTTGGCATAGATTCAACAAGGTACTGGAAAAATTCCTCAGAGAGTTTGGTCCATATTGACATGATAGCGTCACACAGTTGCTGCAGATTTGTCGGTTGCACATCTATGATGCGAATCTCCCGTTCCACCACATCCCAAAGGTGCTCTAATGGATTGAGATCTGGTGAGTGTGGAGGCCATTTGAGTACAGTGAACTCATTGTCATGTTCAAAAAACCAGTCTGAGATGATTCGATGGTGCGTTATCCTGCTGGAAGTAGCCATTAGAAGATGGAACACTGTGGTCATAAAGGGATGGACATGGTCAGCAACAAAACTCAGGTAGGCTGTGGCGTTGACACGATGCTCTATTGGTACGAAGGGGCCCAAAGTGTGCCAAGAAAATATCCCCCACACCATCACACCACCGCCACCAGCCTGAACCGTCGATACAAGGCAGGATGGAGCCATGCTTTCATGTTGTTTACGCCAAATTCTGACTCTACCATCCGAATGTCGCAGCAGAAACCGAAACTCATCCAGACCAGGTAACCTTTTTCAAATCTTCTATTGTCCAATGTTGGTGAGCCTGTGCGAATTGTAGCCTCAGTTTCCTGTTCTTAGCTGACAGGAGTGGCACCCGGTGTGGTCTTCTGCTGCTGGAGCCCATCCGCCTCAAAGTTCGACGTGTTGTGCGTTCCGAGATGCTCTTCTGCATACCTCGGTTGTAACGAGTGGTTATTTGAGTTACTGTTGCCTTTCTATCAGCTCGAACCAGTCTGGCCATTCTACTCTGACCTCTGGCATCAACAAGGCATTTTCTCTTTTTCGGACCATTCTCTGTAAACCCTAGAGATGGTTGTGCATGAAAATCCCAGTAGATCAGCAGTTTCTGAAATACTTAGACCAGCCCGTCTGGCACCAACAACCATGCCACGTTCAAAGTCACTTAAATCACCTTTCTTCCCAATTCTGATGCTCAGTTTGAACTGCAGCAGATCGTCTTGACCAAGTCTACATGCCTAAATGCATTGAGTTGCTGCCATGTGATTGGCTGATTAGAAATTTGCGTTAACGAGAGGTTGGACAAGTGTACCTAATAAATTGGCCGCTGAGTGTATATATCCACTCTTCCACGGTTTTGGTAAGTGGGAGAATTAACGTCTAGATTTTCCTACCTACCTACCTTCCTAACTCCCTCTGCAGTATTGAGATGATATCATCATCCTGCCTGGAAGGCAAAGATTCGATTGGACGAGTGGTATCACGTGGGATGGTTTAATTCAAATGCAATTGGTCTGTGCTTTAAGCCACCACAAAGACGACCAAAGCTGCACTGGTCGAAATGTGCGCTGTCACAACCGTCTTTTAGCTTTTGTTGCTTTCCAGTTGTGTTCTTTAAGTTCTCAAATTAAACTACTTTAGTGTCAGTATGCTATACTCCCAAACACCTTTGAAAAACTTGAATTAGCTGTTACCAATAAAGTATACATACATCCTTATAGTTTGTCTGCTTATAGCTTTTTTCTGCAGCTCCCGTCCTTGCAAACAGCGCTCTCAGACAGGGAAGTACCACTGTTAATAAAAACAGTCATTTTAACTCAAAAGAACACAAAAATACACATAAAACCTCTCTACAAAAAAATCTACAGGTAGCGTTCATAATAATTCACAACCAACTGTTTTCAAATGAATTAACTCAATTCATTTTGTAAGGCACAAAAACTCTTATTTTCCCCTGAAGGCTCTACAATCTGTACATTCTCTGTGCCTCACATCATTTCCAGGGGGAAAGCAGAGGAAGAAAGAGCAGCAGAGGAGGATCCCTCTGTCAGGAGAGACAGGACAGAAGTGTGATAGATGCCAAGGGTACAGCATACAACATAATAAAATATTCAAGCACTGATAACTAATAACAGCAGTGGATAAATATAATAATTATTATAATATAAGGATCAATGGTGTCGGTAATGGTTATAGTGAAAAGTTATCTCTTCTAGTTCCCTTATTACAATGTAATTTTGCCTTTTGAATGTTTTTGGTTAGATGCTTAGAATGCGGTTATCACAAGCTCAAGATATTGTGTTTCAGTTACACGGCATAAAACAGGTCAATAAATTAAGCTTATACAAAAGGCAGTTGCTAATGAGTATCTCAAAGAGATGATCAAAGCAATCACGCTGTGTCCACCTTTACAGCCTTACTGCGTTGCTTATTCACATGTGACCGGGGTGGAGCTTGTTTATGGTCTCATCTTCGCTTTTGCAATCTGCCGATTTGTTTTCATAGCTCAAAATCATAAAAGTGGTTTTAGCTTGTGAAGATCATCTCTCTGGAAAAAAAAGCTTAAGTATAATAATATTTTTCTATGAAAGATATGGCGAATCAAATAACTGCAATAAAAATGACCACGCGTTGGATGTTTACAGTGGATAACATTGATTTTTACAAACACTTATCCTAAAGGATTGCAGTGTGACAAATAGCAGAGGGGCAGAGATAACCGCAAGCCTTGTTCTTTTCTTTCCCTGTCAAGAGACTTTTATTGAGGTGAGAAAATTCCTAGCAGACACCAAAAACATGCATTAACATACCACTGCAAAGCCAAGGTTAGTAAACTTGGACCATACTCACTTATTACCCCTAACTACCCCTTTTGGAAATATACATCTATAACATTTGGCACACAGACCTCTAATAACAACCGGCTAACAACCAGTCATTATGGAGGCTTGAGCAGAGATTTACAAATCTAAGGTTCAGTAGCGTTGGACGTGTCCCTTTGCCTGAAAATGGTTATTCTGTCAAGGGCATGGCGAGCTGCGTAATAAAATCTTGTGATTTATTCTTGGCGGCTGATAATTACTGGTGTCTTGTCACCTGTCAAAAGTGGATGGACGGGGAGAGTCCGAGGCAGTAGTCTTCATGCTCTTTACACTACAGCAGTAAATCTGACATGTTTTTAAGCCATAAATCTGAGCTGGTGATAAAGTTTACTCTCTCCTTGCAGCTGAGTGGCCAGGGCGGAACATTTCAAACTGTTTTAACTATTAAGCTATGCACAACATCAACAGTGTTATTCAGAGGAGTGGTAAGTACAGGGTTTCAATTGGTTACTTTATGGGATCAGAAACCAAAAAAAGGCTTATAAAAATCTTTTTTGTGGTGGTGTTAGATTGCGAGAGGGAGTGAAAACAACATGTACTTGCACCACTCTTTTCTAGTATCCTCACCACTCAGAGCTCTTTAAACCTGTCATTCACACCCATTTATATACTGATGATACCATGTGATACCTCTGGCTATGATACCATTCACAGAGCCATCCGCCCGTCAGTAACTAGCATTTACACACCGTAGTCACGGCTACAGGAGCTACAGGAGGGTTAAGTGTCTTACGGGACACACCAACATGCGGAGGAGCAGAGCCAGGGATTGAACCGCTGATCCTTGTCCACAACAGAACGCTTCACAGTGATATAGTTACTATTTTAACATTAAAGTTTGCACTCCTAGTTTTGCGATCAGAGTAATTATTTCGGGCTTAAATGTGTCAGTGAGAAATATTTGATACAAAAAACTGCAGCTCGGACTAACGTCACTTTCAGGTTCGGACTAGAGCTTGTGAATACATTTTATTTTAATAGATGAGGGTAAGAATACCATTGAGATTTAAAATCAGTGTGGAATGCAATGGCAACTTGTGAACAGATTTAGGGTCCAAAATTATAAATCAAATAAATCATTGTTTTACTTTGCTGTTGATCTTACAAACTATATAGCAAAAGTAGTTTTTGCAAGGCACCATTGAAACATTAGCACAGGTGTTGTCTACATATGTGTAGCTATAGTGATATACAAACATCTATAATTAGTGATTAGTCCCAGTCTGATCTCTTTTGATCTGATCTCATGGATATTGTGGCATGAAGTGAGACTAAAGCCTCCCGCCTGAAATTAACAAATGCACTTTTAAGCTGAAACTCAAGGCTGTAATTGTTTAAAGATTGGCGTTTGACGCATTCAATAAAACTGATTGGACAGGAAGGAAGCAATGCTTCTCAATGACCCCCAGTTCAATGTCTCAGGGCCCACACTTCTGTTACCCTTTAGTTACCTCACCTGTTGCACTTGGTCAGAAGCCCGGCTGGGTTTCAATGCAATCACCTTTCACTATTCATACATCTTTCAAGGGGAAGCAGGTCTTTTCCACCCTTATGAGTCAAGAAGAAAAGGGAGTCTTAAAACAAGGGATTCTAAGGGAATCTTCTGTTCTGTACCTTGCGGGAATTTGTCCCAAAAAAGACTATTATTAACCTTGCGATAGTTCATTCTGTTTAACTTTAATCAAAATGTAACCACATCTTAAAAATAAAAGGATATAAGAGATCAACAGCCTAACCAGCAGGTTCTAATTGTAAAATATTTGCCCCTCATTTTCTCCCCTCTTTGAAGTCTGGGTCTCGCTCCACTCTTGTCCTCAGGTGCTGTTCGGCCCTGATTTATGGGTATGGCTTCCAGGGAAGCTACTCTAAATTACATGGCCCTTAAACCTGAGCGATGCGATACAGAGTGAGCTGAGAATCGCCACTCGAGAGGACACTAATTGCTAGGACAAATCTAACCTGCCCCAGATAACACGGTTACTCTCTTCCCAGTTCCCAGAGTGGGCCACGGGGATAAATGTCTAATTTGTCCTAAATGTCTCTGAGAATCACAGTCATAGAGCACCAATGGTAAGGGGAACACAGCCCAATTAATAATCTTGGCACAATACAGTGGTTGTTTGTAATGACAGGGATTTGATCACATGCCTCTTCTTGGTTGTAAGTAAAAACATGCAACTGGAGCAGCCAAAAACAGTTGCATCAAATCCTCTGTGGTGTTAAAGGAAGTGTGAACTTAATTGCTATCCAAATAATTAGTATGTTTTGCATGCGTTTTACACTGACGTGAAATGATAAAAATCCTGCCTAAGAGCCTGCAAGCGATGTGAGGGAGAGTCTGAGGAAGAGGAGGAGGTGGAAGAGGTGGCGACGGTGCCATTTGCCTGCAGGGCACCCATAAACCTGGAGAGGAGGAGAGAGTGCACCATTCCTCATAGGTGACTGTACCATGTGACTCCGAGAGTTTTAAAAGCAGGCCAACCTGTCTTGTCGAGGCACAAGTAATCAAGAGGCAACTGAGGAGTCAGAGGAGGAGGATACCTGGGCTGTCGGCGCAGCAGCAAATACCGACAGCCCCAACAAAACAAACCGGGCAACACTCAGGTAGTGTGTGGAGTCGTCTGCAAACAACAGTACAAGCAGAAAGACTTTACCCGCACTCACCCAGTGTCTAGGTTATTGGTACAATGAGCTGCAGCAGTGTTGCAGGATCGGAGTTCTCTGAGGAAGAGCTAGGAGCTTGGTGTGCTGTGCCAAGAGGAGGACGAGAGAAGTAACAAGGCATCTTTCCAAGACAGCGAGAGCTCAGCGTGCAGCCCGAGCGACCAGACCAAGAAGCGCAATCGCCCCGTCCGCTCAAAGGCACGAAGGATGGCAGCCAACGTGCGTGAGCGGAAGCGCATCATGGACTACAACCAGGCCTTCAACTGCCCTACGCGTCACTCTGAACCATGACCTCAGTGGTAAACGCCTCTCTAAGATCGCCACACTGCAGAGGGCCATCAACCGCATCTCTGCCCTCTCTGTCTTTCTGAGCTCGAACCCCCCGAGCAAGCCCTGCACTCACCGGGAGTGCGACAGGTCATCGGCGGGGCCAGCCGGGATGGGGGCGTCTCAACTAGAGCATAGTAGGGCGGCGGTGCCTTGCCTGGAGTACCAGAGCTATGGCCCCTGGCACGTGTCCCTCTCTCACCAGATGCAGCAACAACAACAAGGGCCTCGCGACCATCGGCTGCCCACTGAGCCACATGTCTACACAGATAACGCAGCGTCATCGTGTCCCCCGTCTCCCCACTACCCTTGTTATCCCAACGAGGGACAGCTCTACGCGCCCTATGGACACTGTGGCAGCCCCCACGACCATCCCCCCAGCCCTCTGCAGTACCCCCAGGGGGTTGAGGGGTTGGGGTACCAGCAGGGCGTGTGGGCCTCCTGCACTCAGAAATACATGGACGCCTTTGTGGAGCCTCCGCCTCCAGCTGTGGGGCTTCCCTGGCAGGTGAGCTACCCGGAGACCAGCCTCTCTCTGGGCTCTGACATACTGTGACTTGCTGATCGAAGCTGATCCCTCCAGTGAACTGCTGAATGACCTTATGGAGTAAAAGGTTTTTGTGTTCAGTATTACAGGCTCTCATTTCAGAGCAGAGACATTGTGATGTACTTAACAGTAATACATAAAAGTGCAATGGCAATCAAGACTGCAGAATGTTCAAAAATGTATAAAAAAATGTAATGAAATATTATTAAGAATGTGTCACTGTGTTCTGTGGATAATTCACCTACGAAGTTGTTTGGAAATGTTCGAAATGATTGACGGCGTGATATTAAAGCCAAACATAAGATTAAGACCAAAAAGACCACAGTTGACTGGATGCAAATGGGACAATGTTTTACACTGTTATGTAACCATTTATTTTATTTCTTTTACACAATGTGTATAGTGGCTTAATCTTGACAAAATGTGACGAAGATTTGATCATGTATTTATTATGCTACGTATTGCATACGTTGTAATGTTTGTTAAGTTGTAAAAAGTTATTACACGGTTTTTCAAATTAAATGTTCAAATGATATGACACCCGCCATGCTTCCTTTCATAACAGCAAGGCTGGCCTCTAACTGCCTTGGTGCAGACTGGGGACTTTGACATTGCACAAGCATACCATCAACTTTAGTGTACATGCTTATCCGTGTGTGTGTGTGTGTTTGTGTGTGTGTGTGTGTGTTTGTGTCAGTGTGTTTGATCATAGCCTGAGGTCAGTAGCCTCTACTAGTCTGAGATGACAGAGGTCCTTCACTCAGTTGAAAAACGTCCTCACAAGTCCATTCTTGTCGTATGTTTCTGGGAAAAAAATAATTCAAGGTGCTATTTACACACAGTAAAATGAAAAACCTGGGTCAACACGTACAGTGTTTGTGTTAAAAAGTGATATGCATGTAGGGGTATGAAAAGTGCAAGTAAAGGATTTTGCGTTATGTGCTATGACCTGTTTGCTTCCTCACAATACATTTTAGTTAAAACTATATCCGGATGTCAGATGTTATCAGTTACAGGTCAGCTATTATAGTTTGTGCAGATCAAGCAACGTCAATTCTAACCACAATTTCTACCTCCTGGCTCTTTACCAGCTCACGTCAACAACAGCCCCCGCCCTCCCTCTGAGCAGCGTGTCATGGAAAAACAGCTTTAATATTAGAGTCTAGGACCGGGCTCAACGACAGATTTATGTGGGCTCAGGAAGGAAGACTGTGGCCCGTCATCAGTGTGCTGAAATCCCCTGTTGGGCTGCACTGGCCCGCAGGTGGAATTGAGTGAGTGAAGACTTTTTTTGAACATCCCGGAGGTCTACCAACAAGGACCCTGAGACCACGCTGGAATAAGTTGGCCCGGAGACAACTACTGCGGGCTTTGGTGGAGAAATAAATGATGTGGTGCCACAACAATTAGCAGGCAGGAAGGAAAGGGACTACACTCACAAAGAGATAAATGGAGAGGAGGAGTAAAATAATAGGAAGAGGGGGATGTGTGGTGAGAAAGAAAGAGGGAGAGTGGCTTTACTTTGAGGCTGTCGTTTGCAGACGTGAATCACGAAAGAACCTTGACTCACCAGCGAAAGACGAGTGCAGCTGACAGCGCTCAGTGACGGCATGTCTCCTCCTCCTCCCTCTCTGGCAGACAGAGAGACTTCCACTCACTTCAGTGCCAGTTCATCGACTTGTCTGGGTCCTCCAGAGACTCCACGGGGAAAGTGGGGCTGCCAGTATTATAAGGAGACCTCACTTTTCTATGAGAAAAAAGTAAGTGTCAGAATGGGAGGATTGGTAAAGTGTGACCATTTGAATTATTTTTATTGTGAACTTATGGATTTGACAACAAAAGTTATTAAACACAAGACAGACAGCATTGACAAAAAATATATGGCAGTTGTTTATCACAATAAGGCATAATGTCTTCCTCAAAGTAAAAGCGTCAGAGGTTGAATGATGAAACGCAGCGGGAACGATTTATTGATTAATCAATTACTCAAAGATGCACAATAAAGATTTCAGAGCAGTACTGTTCCTGATGTCTCTCTACATGGCAATGTCTAAGCTAGCAGCGAATGGTGACAACAACGCTGACGTTTCCCACAGAGGGTGGGAGCCACACATCTGCCACGCAGCCCAATCTGTTCGAAAATCACAAAAAAATGACCAAACTATTAATCCATATTCATATTCTTTGTGGAGTCTGTATGCAGAGAAGTGCTTTCAATGGTTAAGACTCATGCTGAACTGTGACTCACCAGAGCAACATTCAGGCGTGATGCACCTTTTAATCAGACTGTAGACACCCTCTACTGCAGAGCTGATGGAAAAGACGACAAGCATACATGGGAGAAATGATTCCTAGACGTGTGCGTGTGTGTGTGTGTGTGTGCGTGATATATGGGGATGAGTCAGCCTTCAGAGTGATGTTATTCCTCTGCACACTGTTCCCGCCCCCTTCTACACACACAGCTATTGTGACATTAGCATGGTAAAGGAGTGAAGGTGCCAGAGGACAGTATGTCACTTTGTTTGTTCCCATGCCATTTACAAACAAGCACGTTAAACCTGAATGATTACTTCCTGTCTGAGACGTACAACAGAACTGTGGCAAAACCTTGAACAAGGAAATATACATCCGTTAAGTCATTCAGGGAAGTTTATTTATGAAACACAAGGCTTACTTTTTAAAAAAAATGTTTTATTCTAACAGAACATAGACTATGGCAAATATATGTAACAACAATTGCATGAGTTCTTTCGCAACCCATAAACATCAGACGAGAACTTTTCAGTATCACCCAAACTGAACCCAAATTATGACCTTGGTGGAGGTCAGAATACATGTTAATGCATTTCATGAGACCATTCTCATCATGTGAGTCATACAAAAAAAATAGATAATTCATTTTAGTCTTTTCAAGTTGACTCAGAAACAATAACACAAAAAATAGTGAACAACAATTTTGCCTTCAGACATTCTGTGACTTCAAGGCTGATCCCACTTAATTACATTCACATATAGGAACCTGTCCACAGGCCAGGAAGGAAAAAGAATGCTGATATGGAACCTTCTCAACAGACCCATACAGTCACAGTGTAAGGTCCATAAGCTCTGCGTCTTTATATAGAAAACGATGGTGCCACTCAATGATTCATGAAGTGTTACTCTGCCCTTTTGTTGAGATGAGACGCTGCTTGTTTTATTGATTCGTTTGGATTCCCAGAGCAGAAAGCAGTTTGACTGCTCAACACTAGATGGAGACGAGACAACAGATATATGTTTCATGTAGATAAGGGGAAGAAATGTGGCGCCTGAGCTCCTTAGATATTCACTAAATTACTGATGGAGAGCATGCATTGAGTCAGCCAAAAATATCAGATTGCAACATAACCTGTTTAACGTAAGGATCCAATAATCTGTCTCTAGTAGATGATTAAAACAGTGTGTCTGATGCAACACCAAGTCTGGACAGGTGCAAATGTTGACGCCTATTTCTTCTTTCTTCTTGTATCCCAGGGTGACTTTAATTTCTTAAATCCGTAACTAATCTTCCCTTCACTGTGGTTTAAGTCACTTGCTGCGAGTAAAACGAAACGAGGTTACCGGTACTTAAACAATGCAGGAGTGGATTATTTTGAAAATAGAGCATCTAGTGTTACAGAGTGAAAAGATTGTCAGACATTATTCACTGTCTGACATGGAAACACTAAGACGGTTCCCTGAGCTCGTTACAACGCTGTGTGTGAGTCATCATGGAAGAATGGCAGAGACATACTACACTAGTGGTATACTGTGCCAGAGAATGAAGGGGGGTTACAATGTTATGTAAAAAAAAAAAATCAACTGAAGAAGAGAACAGGATAATTAACTATTTCTAAACTACCTTGGCAAAAACAAGAAGTTAAGAACAGCTGTTGCTGTTCCCGGAGAAATGCTGGTTACAGGACTCATTAATAGCTCCGAGGATTTCACGGTTCCCATGAACACGCTGAACGATGAAAAGGACTTTAAAGTGTGTTTTTGTTCTCTTGTATCTGCGGTGCATGTGCTAACGCTGTGGCACAGTCTACACCAGATGAAAGAGCGCTGTCTCAAACAAAACTAAAGATAACCTGGTGACGTGTAACGCCTCAAACACTATTGCAGCCAGCCGAGCTCCAGCAGACAGTCGGTGGCACAAGGGCACAAAGGACCACGGCTCCCTATCGTCTCCCCATCCATCGCGGATAACTCGGCAGACACACAGGGATGGACTGGGAACGGAGTGTGGCGGTTCCCGCTTAGGGATCAGAGGGGCTGTATTCAGCCTCAAGGTGAAGAGGCCTCTGGATCATGAATATGAATGCCTGATGCTTCTAGCTTTGATTTAGCCTTAAATCCATGCGCTCTTCATTAGCTGGAACGAGTTGCTCATCTGCTTAGAGCTTCAGCCGTCTGCAGCAGAAGGCGAGTGATTCTTACACTATTTACTACACACACCCACAGAGTACACACAGTGTATCGTGCTTGGATTATTAATTTAGTGCTTGGTATGTATTTTGTATACAACCTTTTTTTGTTGTCACCCTCATCTCCCCCTGTCTGTCTCGAGCTGGGCCATTGATTCCTCCTCAAACTGAGCTCTGAGCACTGTGAGTTTGTTCCAATTAAGCCTGCATCATAAAAGCAAACAAAACACCAACAGTCTGAAAAACATCTGGGGCGTCTTTCAAAAATGTCTGCATCCACACTGAAACTTCTTAGTTCTATGTTGAGGCCTCAGAGAAAGAAAACAAAAAGCATCTGCTGCGATAAAAAAGGTGTCCGTCAGCAATAACCAGCTCCTTGAATTGGCTACAGTGTAGTGAAGTAATGAAGGAAATGAAGGAAACATCTTCCTCAACTTGACAACACACAGGGAACATTTGGAGAAGAAATGAAACTCAGGCAAAGTGGGAAACACATTCCCCAATTACATTCGCTTCATAAAAATGAGCTGAAAAAAACATGCCGTTTGTGTGTTTGCTTTGTTTCTTTATTTATATATTAAGTATCGTTTTCCTTGGAAGATGTGTAAAGGACAACCTTTGAGGCTCATGACTACAAAGCGTCCCCCACTGGTTGTACTGGTGGAAGCTGTGGTGCAAGCTGTCCTAATGCAGGGCTAAGCTGTTATTAGAAACCCATGCATGTGGATTCTCCCCACTGCATATTAAGTAGGTAACAAGAAAATCCTATTTGCCTGCCTTAAAACTCCAGGCTCCAGTGCTGCTATCACGCTGCGGTTTCTCCATGTCAGCCTTATGCTCTGTTCATTAGTCTGATTTGTCCAGATCCCAGTTGGCTCGAGCTCTGTTCGCTTGACTTCAATTAGGTTCAGTACCAACGGGCTGCCGAGCTGTAGACTGGACTTCAAAGGCGGTGCTGTTTTTGTTTTGACACAAAGTTCATGTGCGATGCTCTCATAAGTTTTCATGTTTCAGTTAGAATTTACAGTACCTTCATCAAATGTATTAAAAAACATTATTGTGAGTTGTATTGTAAGCAGTAGTGTTGATTCTGGCGAACCCCTGCATGACTCCAGCATGGAAACTTATATATAGACTGCATATATGTAGCACACGCATCCAGGCGTGCGTTAGTTAGTGTCACGGTTGGTCTGGTGCTGTCTTGTGTTGTTGTCTGGTCTCCCTGGGTTACTGTCACTTCCTGCCTTGTCCCGTCTCCCCTCGTTAGTGTCTGATTATCCCCACCTGTTTCTAATCACCTGCACCTCCTGTCTGTATTTAAGCCCCGGTGTTTGTGAGTCCTTTGTCGGTCGTTGTTGTTTGTCACACGTTGCTGCCTGTCACCCGTGGCGTCAGTTGTTCCTGTTCCTGTTCCTGTTCCTGTTCCTGTTCCTGTTCCTGTTCCTGTTCCTGTTCCTGTTCCTGTTCCTGTTCCATGTCAAGGCCTGTCACCCGTGTCTCTAGTCTCTGTGTGCCCTGCTTGGAATAAAGCCTCTATTATTGGAAATCCTGCGAATGCGTCCTCTTTCAGCCGACGAGCCTCGCGATCCCGTGACAGAACGACCGACCAACATGGACGCAGCAGGTATGGATGACCTGTGGTTCGAGCCCTGCTGGGCAGAACTAGCCCACCGACCCCGAGGCCTCTCCCCGCCAGCTGAGCGGGGAGGGCACCGTGAGGCCGAATTTCGGGCCATTTACGAGGAGCTCCTCGAGCAGCAGAGCTGCCCCTTCATGGAGCCGAGATGGCTCTCTGACCCCGCCATCCGTAGCGGACCGAGGCGATCCCCGGACTTCGCCACGCCGCAGCGCAACTCATCCCGCGCTGGGCAGCGGAGACCTCCGGACCCCGCCATCCGTAGCGGACCGAGGCGATCCCCGGACTTCACCTCGCCGCAGCGCAACTCATCCTGCGCTGGGCAGCGGAGACCTCCGGACCCCGCCATCTGTAACGGACCGAGGCGATCCCCGGACTTCACCACGCCGCAGCGCAACTCATCCCGCGCTGGGCAGCGGAGACCTCCGGACCCCGCCATCCGTAGCGGACCGAGGCGATCCCCGGACTTCACCTCGCCGCAGCGCAACTCATCCCGCGCTGGGCAGCGGAGACCTCCGGACCCCGCCATCTGTAACGGACCGAGGCGATCCCCGGACTTCACCACGCCGCAGCGCAACTCATCCCGCGCTGGGCAGCGGAGACCTCCGGACCCCGCCATCCGTAGCGGACCGAGGCGATCCCCGAGCCCGGTGCCCCTTGCCACGCAGCCGGAGCCAATGGACCCGGCGCCCCTTGCCACGCAGCCGGAGCCGACGAGCCCGGCGCCCCTTGCCGTGCAGCCGGAGCCGACGAGCCCGGCGCCCCTTGCCGTGCAGCCGGAGCCGACGAGCCCGGCGCCCCTCGCCGTGCAGCCGGAGCCGACGAGCCCGGCGCCCCTCGCCGTGCAGCCGGAGCCGACGAGCCCGGCGCCCCTCGCCGTGCAGCCGGAGCCGACGAGCCCGGCGCCCCTCGCCGTGCAGCCGGAGCCGACGGACCCGGCGCCCCTTGTCACGCAGCCGGAGCCAACGAGCCCGGCGCCCCTTGCCACGCAGCCGGAGCCGACGAGCCCGGCGCCCCTTGCCACGCAGCCGGAGCCGACGAGCCCGGCGCCCCTTGCCACGCAGTCGGAGCCGACGAGCCCGGCGCCCCTTGCCACGCAGCCGGAGCCGACGAGCCCGGCGCCCCTTGCCACGCAGCCGGAGCCGACGAGCCCGGCGCCCCTTGCCACGCAGCCGGAGCCGACGAGCCCGGCGAGCCCGGCGCCCCTTGCCACGCAGCCGGAGCCGACGGGCCTGGCGCCCCAAGCCCCGTCGCCGCCGCCGGAGAGGCGGGCGGCCCCAGCCACGTCGCCGCCGCCGGAGAGGCGGGCGGCCCCAGCCACGTCGCCGCCGCCGGAGAGGCGGGCAGCCCTGAAGTCCCGCAGCCGCAGTCCGCAACCCCTGAAGTCCCGCAGCCGCAGTCCGCGGCCCCCGAGTCCCCGCAGCCGCAGTCCTCACGGCCCCGAGTCCGCCCGCAGCCGCAGTCCTCACGGCCGGCCCCCCGAGTCTGCCCGCGGCCGCCCGGAGACCCGGAGGTCCGGTCGCCGTCCCGGGCAATCACCGTCACGCCCGCCGGAGGACCCTGGGGGAACCAGCACCTTCGGGTCCCCGCCCGCCCGCCCCTTGTCTGTCACGTTTTGTCTTGGCCCTCCCTGAGAAGGCTCTATAGGACCGTCTGGAATCCGGTCCTTAAGGGGGGGGCTATGTCACGGTTGGTCTGGTGCTGTCTTGTGTTGTTGTCTGGTCTCCCTGGGTTACTGTCACTTCCTGCCTTGTCCCGTCTCCCCTCGTTAGTGTCTGATTATCCCCACCTGTTTCTAATCACCTGCACCTCATGTCTGTATTTAAGCCCCGGTGTTTGTGAGTCCTTTGTCGGTCGTTGTTGTTTGTCACACGTTGCTGCCTGTCACCCGTGGCGTCAGTTGTTCCTGTTCCTGTTCCTGTTCCTGTTCCTGTTCCATGTCAAGGCCTGTCACCCGTGTCTCTAGTCTCTGTGTGCCCTGCTTGGAATAAAGCCTCTATTATTGGAAATCCTGCGAATGCGTCCTCTTTCAGCCGACGAGCCTCGCGATCCCGTGACAGAACGACCGACCAACATGGACGCAGCAGGTATGGATGACCTGTGGTTCGAGCCCTGCTGGGCAGAACTAGCCCACCGACCCCGAGGCCTCTCCCCGCCAGCTGAGCGGGGAGGGCACCGTGAGGCCGAATTTCGGGCCATTTACGAGGAGCTCCTCGAGCAGCAGAGCTGCCCCTTCATGGAGCCGAGATGGCTCTCTGACCCCGCCATCCGTAGCGGACCGAGGCGATCCCCGGACTTCGCCACGCCGCAGCGCAACTCATCCCGCGCTGGGCAGCGGAGACCTCCGGACCCCGCCATCCGTAGCGGACCGAGGCGATCCCCGGACTTCACCTCGCCGCAGCGCAACTCATCCTGCGCTGGGCAGCGGAGACCTCCGGACCCCGCCATCTGTAACGGACCGAGGCGATCCCCGGACTTCACCACGCCGCAGCGCAACTCATCCCGCACTGGGCAGCGGAGACCTCCGGACCCCGCCATCCGTAGCGGACCGAGGCGATCCCCGGACTTCACCTCGCCGCAGCGCAACTCATCCCGCGCTGGGCAGCGGAGACCTCCGGACCCCGCCATCTGTAACGGACCGAGGCGATCCCCGGACTTCACCACGCCGCAGCGCAACTCATCCCGCGCTGGGCAGCGGAGACCTCCGGACCCCGCCATCCGTAGCGGACCGAGGCGATCCCCGAGCCCGGTGCCCCTTGCCACGCAGCCGGAGCCAATGGACCCGGTGCCCCTTGCCACGCAGCCGGAGCCAATGGACCCGGCGTCCCTTGCCGTGCAGCCGGAGCCGACGAGCCCGGCGCCCCTTGCCGTGCAGCCGGAGCCGACGAGCCCGGCGCCCCTCGCCGTGCAGCCGGAGCCGACGAGCCCGGCGCCCCTCGCCGTGCAGCCGGAGCCGACGAGCCCGGCGCCCCTCGTCCGTGCAGCCGGAGCCGACGAGCCCGGCGCCCCTCGCCGTGCAGCCGGAGCCGACGGACCCGGCGCCCCTCGCCGTGCAGCCGGAGCCGACGAGCCCGGCGCCCCTTGTCACGCAGCCGGAGCCAACGAGCCCGGCGCCCCTTGCCACGCAGCCGGAGCCGACGAGCCCGGCGCCCCTTGCCACGCAGCCGGAGCCGACGAGCCCTGGCGCCCCATTGCCACGTCAGCCGGAGCCGACGGGCCTGGCGCCCCAAGCCCCGTCGCCGCCGCCGGAGAGGCGGGCGGCCCCAGCCACGTCGCCGCCGCCGGAGAGGCGGGCGGCCCCAGCCACGTCGCCGCCGCCGGAGAGGCGGGCAGCCCTGAAGTCCCGCAGCCGCAGTCCGCAACCCCTGAAGTCCCGCAGCCGCAGTCCGCGGCCCCCCGAAGTCCGCCCGCAGCCGCAGTCCTCACGGCCGGCCCCCCGAGTCCGCCCGCAGCCGCAGTCCTCACGGCCGGCCCCCCGAGTCTGCCCGCGGCCGCCCGGAGACCCGGAGGTCCGGTCGCCGTCCCGGGCAATCACCGTCACGCCCGCCGGAGGACCCTGGGGGAACCAGCACCTTCGGGTCCCCGCCCGCCCGCCCCTTGTCTGTCACGTTTTGTCTTGGCCCTCCCTGAGAAGGCTCTATAGGACCGTCTGGAATCCGGTCCTTAAGGGGGGGGCTATGTCACGGTTGGTCTGGTGCTGTCTTGTGTTGTTGTCTGGTCTCCCTGGGTTACTGTCACTTCCTGCCTTGTCCCGTCTCCCCTCGTTAGTGTCTGATTATCCCCACCTGTTTCTAATCACCTGCACCTCCTGTCTGTATTTAAGCCCCGGTGTTGTGAGTCCTTTGTCGGTCGTTGTTGTTTGTCACACGTTGCTGCCTGTCACCCGTGGCGTCAGTTGTTCCTGTTCCTGTTCCATGTCAAGGCCTGTCACCCGTGTCTCTAGTCTCTGTGTGCCCTGCTTGGAATAAAGCCTCTATTATTGGAAATCCTGCGAATGCGTCCTCTTTCAGCCGACGAGCCTCGCGATCCCGTGACAGTTAGTTTAAGAAGAATACTTTATTCCTCGGTGAACATGGTGAGAAGTGCGCAACAACGCCAAGTTACAGGTACACTTATCCACTATTTTCCTTCTTCTTCCTTCTCTTTTCTTATTTCTCGCGTAATTATCTCCCTCTTGTCTCTAAAACAAGGATCCCTCAGGTGACCTCAGTGTGTGTGAGCTTAACTCTCACTTACCAAAACATGTACACAATATTTCTTAGCAAAAGAACATATGCCAGTTTAATAAAAAAATAATTAGAAAATCAAATAGATAATGCAATATGGGGGGTGTCCATTTTCTGTAGGACCACAATCCTGCGGACCCCACATATACTGTATAGTCTATATAATATATATAGTTATTACATACAGTTTCTTGTGAAATATGACAGCAGAACAAATACAAGACAAGAAATAACCCAACAATTGTCAGGGCCGCTTCAAATGAAGGGAGGCAGTACATAATTTTCCTTTTTTTGATTACTTCTGACTTTATAGTTGTTACAAATGATAGTTTGGTCAATCGTTGGTTGCCAGGCGTTACCATGGTTACCTGCATCTAACCGCCAGGGATGTTCTTAGGGGGTGAGAAAAATCCGTATTCAGCAAAAAAGCTGTTGATTGGTACACATATACAGTGTGTTGTGCATGTTATGCAATTTTGGACATAACGTCTCTGGTTACGTATGTAACCTTAGTTCCCTGAGGGGAACGAGACGCTGCGTGAAGCGCTGTGGGAACGCCCTGCGTGACCGCGTCATGAAGCACGTGTGAAATCTGACCAATGGCGAGACGGCCATCATAGGCGGGTGACGTCGAGACCAGGAAGCATAAAGTACCCTCGAACACAACCCCATTCATCTCTGAAGGGCCGAATCAAGTTACATACGTAACTGGAGACGTTCCCTATCAGGGAGCCATACACTTTTCCCGTGAGTCTCAACCCCAGACGGTTGATGTGAGCGAGAACAACATCTCGATGTTGAACCGCTACCTGCTCCGACGGAGCCAGGATCAACCATTCGTCGATGTAGTTCAAAATGCGGATGCCCTGGAGGCGCAGAGGCGCCAGGGCTGCATCCATGCACTTCGTAAACGTACGGGGAGAGAGAGTTAGGCCGAATGGAAGATCCCGATATTGGTAAGCTTCGTCCCCAAAAGCGAACCTCAGGAACTTCCTGTGTTGAGGGAGGCAACCCCCCATCTCTCTTCGGAACGACGAAGTACCGGCTGTAATAGCCTGAGTCCCTGCAGGGAGGCAGAACTCGTTCTATAGCCCCCTTTTTCAGCAGAGGCTGTACCTCCTGCTCCAACACCAAAGCCTGCTTGGGGCCTACCACTGTCTGCAGGACCCCTCTGAATCGGGGTGGGCGAGCCCTGAATTGAATGGCGTAGCCCTTGTCGATTGTACGTAGGACCCATAGAGATATATTGGGGAGGGCTCGCCACTCCGCCACAAACTCTCTTACGGGTACCAGCCTCTCGAGACCGGCCTTTGGGGTCTTTCGCGACTAGAAAACTTGCGTGGGTGAAAAACACGAGCGGACACTGGCCGCTCCCAGGACGCCGACACCTCAGTGTGGAGGTCCGGGAAAAACGGCAAACACTGGCACGGACACACAGGAGGGCAGAAAACGCTTATGCAACTTACTTGCTGCTGCAAGCTCCTGCCCGTCGACCGGCCAGCTGATGTCGAGCCTCTCCACGGCACGAGTCAGCACCTCCAAAAGCTCCTCGGCCGCAGGGCGACTAAAGCGACGCATCTTCAGCCTCCGCAGCCGTTAACCCCATCCAACTCTAACCACAGAACCATATCCAACTCCTCGGAGCTGGCCCTGCACTTCGCCTGATTTCACAACACGCTGATGAAGGCACAGAGATCAATAGGGTTGTGTTCGAGGGTCCTTTATGCTTCCTGGTCTCGACGTCACCCGCTTATGACGTGCCGTCTCGCCATTGGTCAGATTCCACACGTGCTTCATGACGCGGTCACGCAGGGTGTTCCCACAGCGTTTCACGCAGCTCAAAGTTCCCTGATAAGGAAACAAGGTAGTAAATAACACAACTAACAAGAGAACTATAACCCGACCTTCCTCAGACAGCTTGTGCACGTCTAGAGGCCCCTTTCCTACGATCGCCTGCCTATTAACCAGAGCTGGACAGTACCGGAATACATTTACTTGAGTACAATTTTGATGGATCTGTACTTTACTCGAGTATCATTTTTGGGGAGTACCCTTGACTTTACTCAAGTACATTTGAGAGGCAAATATTGTATGTTCTTTACTTCGCTACATTTCTATCCATAACCCGTTAATACATCTAAAAAAAAAAAGGAAAGAAAAATCTCGGAAACCCTCAATTTGTTGTTTCACTCTCAAACGTGATAGGATTGTGCAGGCGCTACTGATAGGGACACAGGAACAATACACTTTCTAGCTTCTAGCTGACAGAAAAGTGCACTAAATGATTTGCTTGCTTCTCGGTTACGTTTGAGTAGTCAAAGCCGTATGTAGTTAGCCATTCAGATGGCTAACTTTGGCCTGACAATAGTAAGCATAAGCCGAGGAAAGCTAATCGTGTAACTGATAATCAACTGAAGGGCGTAAAGGGCGTAACTTTGGGTACTATTGGGGGTGTTAAAAGTTTTGCGGCATATACAAAAAAATGCTGTGGCCTGCAATTGTATTTAAATACATGAGAGATATGTTACCCAAAGTCTTGTATTTGCCTGACCTAATATTGCAGCACTTGTTGAATATCAGGAGCACCGAAATACTTTTCTGGTCCACGTAAATTAAAGTTAGTTGCACCAGTAAAACAATTTAAAAAGTTAGTCTGGAGCCATTGGAAAATTCAGAACAACCAGCACTTCATAATTAATAATACTGCTATGTGGACTACATGATGGGTATCTTTTCTAATATTTATTAGTTTATTATAGTATAAACTGAAATATTATACAGTGAACCCTCGCTGTATCGCGGTTCACCTTTCGCGGTCTCGCTGCTTCGCGGATTTCTGCATTCTGATTGGCTAAACAGTCTCTCCGCTTCTTATCTACGTGTGTCAATAACGTTGCGGTTTAATATGTACACGTACGTAAAACAAGAAAAAAGAGCGACTACCGATAACAATGTTCTTCTCTCGAAAAAACCCACCTGCACCGCGGGCTTTAGACGAAAAAACCGCTACAGAGCGGAGTCAGGATGCAGCGGCTCAGTCAGAAGAGACGTGAAATACATGCGAGTCACTATTTGTCCTACTGTACAGTACTTTTTTTTCAGTGTACAGTACAGTGTTTTTTTTTCCATAATCATTTTTCATTTTCTTTCAAAAAAAGATGACTCGGGTCGCGGTGATTTGAAGCCTTCCGTTCGTGTTGATGATTAAAATGATTATTTTAGTAGTTATTTGTAAAAAAACAAAAACATTTATACAGTACTTTTATTTGTTCTTGTTCTTGTTTTGTTCTTTGGTTTCAATGTATTTCATTGTATAATAATTGTAAAAAAAAAAAGGTTTCTACTTCTATCTCTACCGATTTCGCCGGGGATATCGCGGGTCCTTTTTGGAACGTAACTCCCGCAAAAAACGAGGGTTCACTGTACTGTGTTTTACAGAGAAGGCATGAGACACATCTGAGGAATACTGTCAACTGTGGCAGTAGCAACACAAATGTACTCTTGTGCTGTTGATACTAAAGTACTTTTAAAAACAAGTACTTCAGTACTTTTACTCAGTGCCGGCCCAAGCCTCTTGGGGGCCCTAAGCAGAATTTGATTTGGGGGCCCCCCTCCCACCACGCAGAGTCACCTGTGCTGGAAGATTATTGGCACAAATGTCACGCTCTAATGTTATAGCGAAAATTATAAACGAATACAGTGAGGTTAGCAACTTGTACTTTTACTTGTACTTGAGTAAAACTTAGCAAAGCGTATCTGTACTTTTACTCAAGTAATGAATCTGTGTACTCTGTCCGCCTCTGCTATTAACTTAAAGGTCAGTGAAACAGGCCGTCACCGACTTAATCTTGACATGCTGTTAGTGAACCACTTTGATTTCAATGAATTAACTCAAATGAAATAAATTGCTTCGACATATCAGTGTTAAGATAATTGTCATTTTGAGGATTCATTCAACTGGATTCATTATTCACCAAGCAATAGTTTTACACAGAGGTTATTGCTTATCCAAGGTTGGCCAATTTATTAAAAAAAGTAAGACATTTTCTTTTTTTTGGCCTGTAATGCAAAGTCAGTTAATAGAGTGGTTTTGAATATTTGTGAGAAGTGAATTGGTCTTTTAAGGCAACACAAAACATCTCCTTGTTAAGAGATTGGACAGGCTCATTTCTCCCCTGCTGCCCAATTAATTATTTAATTTTCTGCCCCTTTCGGAGTGCACATCTAATGAATTGATTTTTTTTCTTCTCGGAGGGAAATTGGTTTGTAACACCTCTGAGAGTGGCAGTGAAATGTCAGAGGGAGGAAGGCTGAGGTAATGTGGAGGGTTACAAGAAAGGTGTCAAGGAAGGAGGAGGAAGAGAGAGGCTGAGGACAACACAATGAAGAGGCTGACGTCTGTGCTGTCCGCGTTTTCGTAGCTCCCAGTCTTCCCTCTCCACCAACGTTCGTTTGAAATCATTTAAAACCATTGCAGGGAAAAGACAGACAATTAACAACATCTTGAGGTTTGTGTTAATCTACACTCTCTGTATATTGAGAAAAAAGGGGCTCCCTGCGGGTTCCATGATGGACCCTCACGACCCCCCGAAAGCCTAAATAGGAAGATTTGATCAATCATGCCACTTTCATTGTTTTCCAAAAGTGTACTAATGCCCTGAACTTTTCGTGGTTACATCTGTAAACAATTATTTAAGAATAAACATAAAAACATAATGAGTGCGGGATGATTTTTTACCAATTTTACACAGAGAAGGCAGGCAGTTTTTAAGTCTTTAAGGTTTGTGGACCTAAATGGGAAGTCTTTGGAGAATCTTGTCTGTAGTGCCTGGGTCCTTTTTCAACATGAAGATGAATGTTAAGAGTCAAGCTTTAACACTTATCCAGCTATATTAAACATTACCATCAGGGATTTCCAACTTCCATCCCCTTCGAAGCGGGACATTTTAATTTGCACGTTCTGTAATTGCCTTTATAAAAAGTATATGGTGCAGAACTAACAGGCTTTGCTTGCTTGACTATCTTGAAATGTTAAATGTTTTTTTCCTGAGAAAATGTAAGCTTGCTGGTCAGTGATCTTTAACGTCAATTAAGAGGAAATGTTGAGTAGAAGGATAGCTTTAAAGCTCTCGCTTTAAAAAAAGAAATCTTAAAAGATGTTCAAAAGTATGAATACAAAGCCTTTTGTGTCGCTTTAGCAAAACATTATAACCCTTGTGTACACTTATTTAAAATATACTGTGATGTGCTTAGAGAAAAAATATGGTCAAAACGGCTTAATAATTAGCATAACTAGCATCTAAATTTTAGTTTTGCAGAGCTCAATAATAAATAGTTCCAATCGGTTAACGATGAAATCTTATTAAAAACAATTTATATAAAATATTTTCGGTAAAGTCAATGCAAGGGTGAATTCCTATAATTTAATCTGTATAAGACATTTGTTTGTCAAATGCCAAAATAGCTTTATTTTTGTGAGGTCACAGTGACCTTTGACCAACAAACTTCATTAGTTCATCTTTTAGTCTTAGTGGATTTCTGTGTCATTTTGGAGATATCATGTTCAAGAGAATGGATCAAACGGACAACCTAATGCTTGATGGCTACTTGTTATAGTTACTTGCTGAACCCGGTTACAGATAAGGGAGTTTGTCGTTCTGCTATCGGTACTTTGGAAGTTACGGAGGTAGATGTCTCGAAGTCCTCTCTCATCTCTTTTCCTTCGTGCTTTTCTCTGACAGAGGGAGACACACATGTGGCAGAGAGAACAGAAAGAGACCAAGTGTGGCCACATTTGACTCCAGTACAGTAAATGCTGAGAACTGTCGTTGTCTCAAAAGTAATCAAACACTTACAAGTAAGGGAGAAAACCACAGCAATTTAACAATTGCTGAAATTTTCTGTTTTTTTTCCTCACAAAATGATCCAAAAAAATCCAACAATTCCTGTAATTCCCCATTAGGAAAAACACAGAAAAATTACTGGATATGGTGGAAAACAGTAAAAACTATATTTTAGGACACCTAGAAAAAAAGCAAGATAAAATATAATGCTAATTGTATTCTATAGTGGTTGTATGGTAAAACGCGTTAAAATGTTTAAATTTCCTTAAAGATCTTTACTTTTGGCTACATTGTGCATTATAGACTAATAATATAAGTTTAGGGAAATGAATCTCTCCATTACCAGAATGTAGGCCATTTACATTAAAACCGACAAAATGATAAACATTATAAAGCAAAAAAATATGCATTTAAAATAAAATACCATGAAATATGTGTATGTACAGGGTTTACGGATTAACAATTAACAATATTAGGAAAGAAGGCAAAGAAAAAAAAGTTA
The DNA here is from genome assembly GCA_021346845.1 of Apeltes quadracus. NCBI lineage: Eukaryota > Metazoa > Chordata > Actinopteri > Perciformes > Gasterosteidae > Apeltes > Apeltes quadracus. The sequence continues at coordinate 1,911,223 of CM037916.1, read as the reverse complement.
CTGCTTCACCAATCGGAATTCTTTTTATATGTTCAGTGAGAACAATGAGGCTGCTGAAACCGCTCCAGAGAATCGGTTGTTAATGACAATATAGTCGGTAGCTGGCTCATTTTGAAGAGGAAGTTACTTGTTTTTTGGGCTAACAGGGTCATCATGCTTAAAATAGCACATTAGCGCATGTCTGCAAAGTGACACCCACGGATGAATGTCTGCAAAGAGAGAAGGCGCCAAGATACTAGAAGACAACACAGTGGGAAAAGGTCAACGGTATACAATGGAAATGCGTCGGTTTACTGTGCAAATGAGATAAGACATTAATGCAAATACATGAATCTATAATCACATTCCGCCTCTAAATGAGCTAGTACTTCGTAGCTGGGATATGCTACTATACACGTTTGTGGTGTTAAATGTGTTGACAAGGAACCTGCAACTGTAATAGCAGACAAAAAGTATGTAAGATTTTAATGTAAAAATACTTCCTTGTTCCCTGTAGACTAAACCTCAAAATAGGTTTGCAGCTTAGCTCAGGGTCTGTTTTCTGTTTCTTCGAATAAATCAAATCTCCCCTATAACTGGTCCGCGGCAAAAAGTCACATGCAGACTTTTAAAAAAGAATGTCACATTTTCCAGTTGGGGTTCTAAAACACACATTATTCGACATTGGCCACTTGTGCTCGACTCTAATTCTGTATTGTGAAACTAATTCAAAAGTAGCTAAACTTTATGTAAATTAGGGTCGATTTAGAGCAGGGGTGCCCAATAGGTCAATCGCGATCGACGGATCGATCGCCAAGACAGTTCCGGTGGATTGCCTGCCATTCAAAAAAGAATCATGTGACTTTGACAATGGGACTGTAAGCCAATGATAATGCTAATTAACCCTAACTCTTGCTTGAACTACTTAATTTCATTAAAAAGCAACCCTGGCCGTTCATTTATTTTGTAACAGACAAAAATGACAATTTACTGGTTAATAAAAGCCACACCACTGGGGCTATCTGCTTCCAGCTAGTAAAAAGGAAGCAAAACAATTAAAAGCTTTAGTCATGCGTAATGACTAGCGTTGGGACTAACGCGTTACTGTAATTCCTCTACTTTTAGCGGTAACGAGCCTGTAACGAATTATTTTCTTAAATCCAGTAACGCAGTTACAATTACTAAAATGTAAATGAGTTTGTTACTCGCGTTACTCTCGAACTGAGCATAAAAAACCTCCCAGTCTAACTTCCCCGCATATTTTGGCGTCTTTATGTGTAGCGGCACTTGCTGTCTATGGGCGCCGCCGTCTTTGTTTACGTTATGTCCATGCATGTTCCCGGGCGGTAGTTTTCCGCGGGCCGTGTAGCTAGCTTCAGCGCTAGCCGTCGCTAAGCCAGGACCCCCAGCGGATGTTGGTGGCTGTAACTCACGTTTCATCTCCCCTCCTAGACTGTCCACGGAAAAACGTTGTCCTCCCAGCACTTGAACCGGATGAGGACATCCGTAGTCGTTGCCCTCCTCCTCCTGCTTGACATAAAAACCTCTGCCAAAAGAACGCTCCATCTCCACCAGAAAAAGCGTCCTCCAAACAGAAGTCCGCCGATGCCCGAGCGGTCGACTACGTTATTAGAATCCGACTAAGTTTTCTTCTGACACCAGTTGTAACGTTCCAATAAAGAGCCAAAAACTACACACATTACGCCGGAAGGGGCGGTACCCCAACCCTGGCCCAAGTAATAGAGTAATCAGAACCATATACACATTTAGGAACTTAAGACACGCTACAGTATTTTCAAGGTGGAGATATAACCACTATTTCAAATTCATTGCGGTCAAAGGCAAGAACAAAAATCCAAGTCCAAGAGAAAAAACTTTGTTGACATCCGTTGTAAGCAACTCTACTTTTTTAACAGTAACGCAAATAGTTACTTTCCCTGGTAACAACTTACTTTTATTGTAGAGTAATTCTTTTACTAACTCAGTTACTTTTTGAACAAGTTGTGAGTAACTATAACTAATTACTTTTTTAAAGTAACTTGCCCAACACTGGTAATGACATAATGCGTTTCACATTGAATTCAGAAAAGGGCAAAAGTTTGAGAGCTGTGTTTATAGGTTCAGTTCATTGAAGCCCTGCTGGCTGCAGAGAAGTGGCCATCCTTGCATTTGGACCCTAAGGAGCCACCCCTTTCAAGGATGTTACCCAAAGTGCCACAGACATCACCCACAAGGGTGGAAACAGAGTTGTCATTTTGGATAGCTAAGCCTTAAAGCAAAAAAAAACAAAACGCCATAAGTATGAGAAGCTGCCAGAGGCTGAACTTGGCCTCCATCAGCCTCCACACTGGGCTATGCAGCAGTAGAAGCCTGTGACAGCTGGGGAGTTGATCTTACATGAGCCGCCGCAGAATAACAGCAGGTAAAGGGGATCGGTGCTTCAAAGATAAATTGAACACTGAAAGGCCAATGGCAACAAGAAGGACCTCCAAGCTCCAACTACTGCTCCATATGAAGGAAGAGAAACTGCAGACTTATGTGGCAGGTTGAAATAGCCTGGAACAGCAGAGTCATTATAGCCAATGGGGCCCTCGGGGGGGAGGGCAAGAGGGGAAAGAGACCCTCATGCTAAAATGTACGGACACACACACTCATAGTTTTCCTTTGCTCACCATATATACAGCTAGTAAATTATTTAATTTTAATTAAATTTAGAAGTTGATCAACTAATTTAAAAGGTTACTGAAAAGTTTGAAAAATATAGAAGTGAACCAAGTTGTTCTTCAGCTTAAAATACAGTTCATTCATGGTGAAGTGGTGAATTTCTTTAATTCTAAAAAGAGAGATTTTGTGTGCAGGGACAACCTGTGGTTGTTTAGACCCCTTTTCTTTCGATCCAGAGAGGTGGAACTATGCAGATATCATTGTTGGTGGCTGAATGTGGTGTTCTGATCATATTGGTCTCTTGTGTTTGTTCATTTAAGACATGAGTGTCTCGTAGACATACTGATTCTCTAATGTTGGTGGGAGGATTGAAGATATAACAGCCTGTCCATTCACCACATTCCTCATTTTAGAGGACGCCATATGAAATAACTTCTGACCCACGTACTATTCTCAGACTACTGTGTCTTCAATCGCTTCTCCCCACTGTGGAAAGGTAGCTTGGGTTGAGGAGGTCTTAAGAATACACATAGAGTATCTGATTGGCAGAGTCTCATAACCTAATGTGACTTACATTGTGTTTTCTGGGCTGATGAATCATCTATTGGTTTTGGGTCAAGGCCTGGATAACAGCAGGAGCAGTTTCCCCCGCGACTCAACCCCCAATAAGAGATTTAGGATGGATGGACATTCAATTCCCATGACAGAAATGATTCAAATATTGCGAGTAGCCAGACAGAAGGGTCATGAGAGGCAAATGGACCATTTTAGGGCTGATAGTGCCCAGAACATGTTGTTAGCTGCTAGGCTACTTCCATCACAACATCTACCCTGCAGAGTACCACCACTGTGTCCCTAAAAGACAGTGGTTTGGAAAACATCCTGGTTAAATGTCGGGAGATTGTTGGCACTTCAAACACAGCCGCCAAATGATGGAGAGTTGAGAGCACAGCAAAGAGCACTAGTGTTACGGTTCATGAATTCAGTAACTTCTCCTCGTCTCGTGTATTTGTTATGTTATGTGTGGGTGTGTGAAGTGGGCAGTGTCAGCAGATCACACTTTGTGTGCCAGCTGTAGCCCATTTTGCCACTATATACTCTCACCACGTCCTTCCTCTCATTGTCAGATCGTTGTTTGATGTCTTGCGTGTTGTGTTGTATTCCTGCCGGCGTTCCAGTCTCGTGCCGCGTGCCTTGTTCCTGTCAGTGTTTCACTGAGTTTCGTCATCCCTGGATTTCACCGCCTTTGGATTCGTCTTCACTTCTCTCATCGGTCTACGCGCTGACCATCCAGTGCCTGCGCCACCCACCAGGTAGATCGGCGTAAGAGTTTGGGACTGTGATCATTGATACTTATATAATAAATCTTGATTCACTACTTGATTCAGTACGTCCCGGAGCTGGACCTGCGAGCCGAAGCCTAGGTGAGTTGTCACATAATCATTTTCTCCAGGCCGAGGAGCGTTAATGTCTGTACAACAGAGAGGCCAAGCTTAGACAATTTACAGGTCTACAGTGCAGGACTCCTCTTCTTGCTCTACTGCCCTCATGCTAGGTCGAGGAACTGGTCTGGGAACATCAAACAACAATCTGACAATGAGAGGAAGGACATGGTGAGAAGGACATGGTGAGAGTATATAGCTCACAGAGAAAGAAGGGAAGCTGCCCCAAACTGGATAGTGATTGGGTCAGACCATGTCTGGATAGACCAGGAGAGGTAGTGTACATTAGGGGTGTCAACCTCATTGGGCCAGTTACTGGCCACTTCGACCGAACGCGAGCCACGGACGATCCGACAGTAGGGCTGAAGGGGATGGGGGGCGACCGGCGAGTGGTACACCCGACCGTTTAGTGACGACGCGCACAGTCACCAGGCATACGTACACCGGCAGAGGGCCGCATCGGATGCCCCGGCCGGCCGGATGTGACATGTGGTGTACAGGGTCCAGCTTTCACCACAAGGAAGGAAGGTTGCCCTGCACAGGCTACAGGCCGAAGGCCGAAGGCCCCCTAGCCACCTGAGAGATTTTGTTTGCCCTATCGGGGGCGAGGGACTTTGAGGGAGGAGGACAGTGTAAGTGGAGGGCCGCCGTGGTGGAAAAGGTCGAACACAGGGCTCCCCACACTTTTTCGGCTCACAAGCTATTTTTCACACAACTTTTCAATCCAAGTCATGGCGATTTACTCCCCCCCTCCCCCTCCAGCTCGGACAGTTCGCCCGCAATAATAATACGGAACAACATCGCTGCATACCGGGATAGCAAAACGAATCGATATAAAAGAACAACCCAACGAACCTCTCCTCTGTCAGAATAGCAAATTTATCCGGCGGGCCACACTGGACCCCACCGGGGGCCGGATTTTAGAAGGTCAGTGAAGGGCTCACGATGTTTTAGGTCAATCATCCTAGTGCCACCTATGGGGATGTGTTGTGGTGATATTTGCGGGTGGATTAAGTAACGGAACGCGTCAACGTTGTTAGAGATTATGTAATTGAAAGCGTTTGTTTTGTTTCAGTGTAGGCTACGGCCTACGGCAGCCTGTTTCATAACCAAATCCTAAGGAGAGCACATTCAGCTTCATTAGCGAGAGTTGCTACAATACAATGGAAATTAGAAAAAAACAAGCAAAAAGTCAGCGAATGAGTGCAGCAGCCCTTAATGGGTGACGGTGGTGCATGGGGTAGAGAGGGTGTGCTGCAAACCACAAGGTCGACGTTTGGATATATATTTGGGTATGCCGAGGCATTCAACGCAAATATATCCTAGAGATTTGGTGAGGACAGGCCAAATGTAAGTTATTGGTCTATTAGCCCACACCCCTTACAAACTTCATTGGTCCATAACTTAAGAATAATGTGACATCAACAAGCTAAGATAACATTAGATGGCATTCAGCCAATAATCATTCCCTGAAAAATGTGTGAGAATCGGAGCGTGCATCTGAGAGAAGTTCGCATTTAGTTGTTTTTCATAAAATTCAAAATGACGGAAAACCTATTGAGGCACATTTGCATACCATTTTCGTAGAGGATATCCAAGAGCATCTGTGTGCAAAACTTCAAGTCAATCACTGAAACTGGCCAAACCCAAGAGTGAGCAATTGCAGGAGGCGCTAAAAAGCCATTTTCCTATCAAAAATGTTCACACTTCTAATGCCAATGCCAAAATTATTTTTGCGCTGAAACTGAAATGACGCTCGGACAACTGTTATTTTGAATGTGCAGTGATATGGAACGCTCAGATCAATGTGAACAGCACACAGAAGTCCATGCAGCAGCGTTAGCTCGCATTAGCGCAAAGTTTTTATTTGACTTTGCCGAGCTCTTCTTTCAACTTTTTGCCGATTTGCATAATTTGTTAACTCAATATAAAGATTATACTTCCATTTAGAGACTTTGCTTGTGCCAACTCCTTTTTTTGGTAGAATGTTCATTCAATTTCCTGTTTCCTCTCTGGGATCTCCAAATCCATCCCGCCCCCTGGATCACAATCTGCCGGTATCAGGATCACTCTGATCCAATCCAATTTTGAAATACCGGGATGGATCAGGTTGATCCGTGGATGTGGGATTTGGTTATCTGTATCATTCTGATCTGTGTTACATGTTTTGAAATACTGGCGCCAGTTGATTCAGAATGCTGCAGCACGTGTATTAAACTAATAAAAGGGATCATATTACTCCTCTATCAGCTATCTATTCTTTGCACTAGCTCCCTGTTAAAACAAGAATATCATTTAAGGTACTTCTCACCTCAAGTCAAATCTTAAAGATGTTTTAACACCAAATTGCCCCTACTAGAGAGCTGCGCTCCATAGATGTTGGGTTACTTGTTGTTCCCAGAGTCTTAAAAATTGGGGCAACCAGCTTCCACTTTCAGTCCGTGGAGCTCATTTAAGATAAAGCTTAAAACATTCCTCTTTGATATTGCTAATAGTTGGGGCTGGCTCACGTTAGCCTGCACCAGCCCTTAGTTAAGCTTCTATAGGCTTAGACTGCCGGGGGACTTCTACATCACATATTCAGCTTCTTCTTCTTTTGGTGCTTTCTCGCTTAAATCACATTACCATTACTGTCATCATAAATCAACATTAACCTTTCCTAAAGTCTTTGCACTTTCCCTCCCCACAGGCTTCTGTGGATGGTGGTTATATCTGATGGTGGTTTTCCCTCCAGTGATCATGACGTACACGTGGCTTACTACTCGCAACATTTTAATCATTACTGTCATAGGAATTGTACATATTTTGCATTCTTCCTTCTGTACACATGACATCCCTTGTAGTCTGTCCATCCTGAGAGAGGGATCCCTCCTCTGACATTCTCAGTAAGGTTTCTACGAGTTTTAATTTTTTTGGAAGTTTTACCTGTGTGAGTGTGGGTTTAGGGACAGAGGGCGTCGCATGTGTACAGACTGTAAAGCCCTATGCGCAAATTTGCATTAGCATTAAGCAAGCAGCTTTAAACTGTGCCACTGACCAATGCTCATTGTGTTAACCAACACATTGTCATGTGGCAACTGAGTCAGCTTTCAATGCAAAGCTGAGAAGCATACATCATGCCACACCCAAAGTAAAATAACTGAAAGGAATATATAATATAAAACATACTGAATCCAAATAGAAATCCTACTGGGATGGTATTATTAAAATGAATTTCATGGGCAAATAAAATAGCATTGATAACGGTGTAGCTGTCAACAACGCAGATATTAGGCGACTGTGGGTGAGTGGGGAGCGCGGTCGTCCTCCATTCACTGACCTGCATGTCGATGTGTCCTTGGGCAAGACACTTAACCCCAACATTGCTGTGACTATAGTGTGTGAATGTTAGTTACTGATGGGCAGGTGCCACTATCTATAGTAGCACACTGTCGTCAGTGTATGAATGGGTGAATGATGTCATGTAGTGCTAAAGCGCTTTGAGTGGTCGGAAGACTAACCAAGAGAGCTTACTTTTAATAGCTGCTGTGAAGATCTCCTATCATGTTAATTGTGGCAACTCTTGAGAACAGAAGCAGTACATTGAGGAAACTTTACTGCTCTGATGGAATCCCTCTTCCTTCATAATGGTCATTTAGTAAATGATGGTCCGTTTAAATTCTAATAGACCACAACGCAGAGTGCTTTAGGGCTGGGCTAATAATTGATTGACAGGTCCTACCGAGCTACAGTATGTTTGGCACCTTAAAGCCGTTCCAACTATGGTCACATCGGTTTGCCGGTTGCAAATATCCAAGATGGTGATGACCAAAGGGCTATCTCAGACTTCCAAATAGCAGACTATAAGGTGAGGGCACGACGACCAAGTCCACTTTCACAGTGGTTGGCATTTAACGGAAAGAGAGAATGCGACCAAGTTCTCCTACTGGCAAGTGGAGCTATATGTGGGTTTGTCTGTGTCTGAAAGCGTGTCTGTGGAACTGAAGTTCCCTGTAAATTGATGGGGAATCAAACTTGATGATAGGCTCTAAGAATAACTAGAAATAGCCTATCTTTGCTATTATGGTGTTTTTTTTATTTAAAAAAAGGTAATGTAGAGGCATCAGTATCAAATTGAGGCAGTTTCATAACCATTTAAAAGTTCCTCACAGTATCATTAAGAATGATTATTTTTGCACAAAACCGAATGAGTTGTGCGCAAATTAATTAACTGTGAGATTTGTTTTGAATGCTACTTTTGATATTTGATAACGAATAATCACAAGTTACAATAATTATGCAGATATTGTCCTCTTACTTGTCCTTTATTCAAGTAACATAAGGAGCAAACTTCTTTAAACGTCTGCTGTCTGATTTAGAAATGTCTTTTGATATGAGGATCATGATGATGAAAGAGTAATGCCGGCTCTCACATGCCCCTGAATCAAGGTGCATGCCTCAATACTAAGAGACCGACATGACTGTGGGCTAACGCTGATTGCTGTCTGAAAGCCCCATTAGTTGATATTCGGTGAAGTTTAACAACAACCCTCATTAGAGAATAGGGTTTCCAAATCGAAGGCTTCGTTAGTTGCCCTTGCAATAGTCCTCTCAGAGCAAAACAATGCATCTACTTTTTGTCTAATCCGCATAATTACCAGTGCACTTATGCCTTCACTGGCACAAACTTAAAGTGATGAACCTCCGCCATGACACCAGTGCAGTCACTTTTGTTTGCAGAAACAATTATTGATTCAAGCCACGCTTCCACTCCCTGTCAGTTGGACCGGGTAAGTTGATTGGTAAAAAGTCCCATTAGGTGCCTTGTGAGACCAGCCTGGGGCCAACCCCACGATGGCCCAATGGCTGAATCAATTTTGGGACGCTGATTGGCTAAATTATATGTCACTCGTATAACTAAGTAATTTGGTTAACGGTTTCTTAGACCTGCCTCTTTTGGGCCTGGCTGAGACATGGAGACAGGCCGAGAAGACGCGCAGGAAAAGCATATATTGTAAGCAGAAATCTTATTTTACAAATCTTATCGTGCATAATCCATATTAAAAAAAACATTAAAAAATATTGATTACTGTAACATGTACTTAAATGTAAAAAACAATAATACTTTTGGTAGCTCAAGGTGGGGATTATTATTTCTTGCTGATATTCATGATTATTTCCTAATTTGATTCTATCTGGATTCTTCAGTTCTTGCTTTGTTTGACCAAATAATGCACTTATTTGATCTTAGGGTCTTTACCTACGACCTCTGAATATACCTGGGTGGTAGTGTCTGCAATGAGTGTCTTGTTGGGGTAAAAATAAAACATTTGAACCCAAAGAAATGCTTCAACGACAATCAGTTTCAATTACACAACTTTGTTTCCGATTCTTGGTATGCTTCAGGGTTCCCTTTGTGAATGCAAACCGGAGCAGTTGAAAAATTAAAAGCACATTTCAGGCCTGAACCGGCCCTCAATATTATCACATAATTGTGATTTAAAATGCTCCCCAGAAATCAAAGCTATTATAGTAGATTTGATCCATCATAAAGCCATGAAAGCAATTTCACAAATTTAGATCTTTCTAATTCAGCAATTGTTATTTAAATGAGGAAGACCCTTTTCCATCATCAAGTATTACTTAATTTGACATTTTACCAGGAGCATTCACTGCTGTGCCATTTGAATTGAACGCCAAAGGCCCTTTATCAACAGAAAAAGAGCGTCAATCTCATTCGGATTTCTCTTTGTTTCTTGAATGTTTTCTCTTGACGGTCTTTGTACTTACCATTATCAGAGAACACTGCTGCACTAAAGGCTGGGACCTTCAGAGAGCCACTCCAGACCATTTGCCTCCCAGTGGATTTCAGTCACTTAGCTCGGCATTTATCACTTGAGAAATTAGCTTGGCCTCCTGTCATTACACTGAACTCCTGAATTGTAATCAATCTGTGTGCAATGCCCGAGGAAAGTGAGAGCTGAGTGATTGATGTTGGAATGGAACAAGGCATTACAAACAGTGGAATTGGAGGAGTCCAAATTAAAATATAAGCCAGGAGGTGTTTTTTGGTAGGCTGGGAAGCAGGAGCTCGATTGACTGGTTCTTAGGAAAGAGGAAATCATTGCTGCTCCCATCTCATATCTGTGTGAAAGAACAAAGAGAATACAGCGCACATAGTATTTGGCGGTCTCGTAGGACGGCACAGAAGGCAGGATGAGAACGGGTGAGATGATTTCTATTGTGTGATTTGGAAAAAAACACTCATCCATGTATATGCACACAATCTCCAACACGCTCAGAAACCAGCGACTCGTCTTAAAAGCTGGCAGGTGGAAACAGCGGCTTCAGCAGCACGATGCTGCATTCACCGCTAGCAAGGCAGAAATGTGTTGATATAGAAGAACTGACTCTAACTGAGAAGAGGATTGGGGAAACTAAACCTAGAAAGCACTCATTACACTTGTTGATTTCGTCCAGCAGTAATTCCAGCTGCTAAAATCCTTTTCAGCAGACACATAAAGTTCAAAGGCTGTGAATGCGTTGGCTGGCTCTGGGAGACCACCAGCAGTCTGGCTTTTTTCCTACTCCACTTCACTAACACTAGTATCTTACAAAATGCCAAAATGACATCCTAAAAAGAATTGCCATGGATTTACAAACAAAAACACAACTGTCCTAAAGCAATGTTTGCTACAAAGGATGTACTTCATACATCATATATTAGGGCTTTTTTCATGTTCATCTATGAGATCATTGCGGCCAAGATTAATGCAATAAAATATTGCAACGCAGTTAACACAACTTTCTTTACTTCCGGTGTGCGTTGACTCCTGACACGAAACTGCTGCGTGCCTAGTTAGACAAGAGAGACTAAGATGGCAGTTGAAAAAGGAGAGGGCTTTTTTCAATCAAAGTAAAACAAACAGAGGCGTGACATACAGCAGGAAACCGTGCAGAGGAATTCCTCCACGTGTCAGAACAGAACAGAAGGGGGATCCGTGGCAAACGGAGAACTTTAGGCCTGATAGTGCCCGTAACATGTTGGTAGCTGGTAGGCTACTCCCATCTCAACATCTACCCTGAGCATAAGGACTGCCAGTGTTTCTCTAAAAGACTGGTTTGGAAAACTGCCCTTGCTAAATGACAGGAGATTGTTGGCACTTCAAACACAGCCGTCACATGATGCAGAGTTGAGAGCTCAGAAAACTGCACAAGGACAGCACAAAGAGTCGCCAGTTCTATTTATTGGAATTCTGCCTTGGAGATGATCAAATGTGTGTAGTAAATACAATTAAAAAACAGCATACGGGTTTGATCGCCATGACTTGGTCGATTGAAAAGTAGCCCTGATTCAGACTAATGAATTTCCAAATTTTAGATTAATTTGTAGAAACTTCACAGCCCTACTATATATATTCATCGTAGAGGCTGATATAACATTGTATCAGAGTTCCCTTGACCAAGGCATAGCCCTGTTTGGATAGAAAAATCAGTTTGTTTTTGCAATAGAGTTTTAAAGCTGGACAGTGTGGGCATGTGTGGTAAATGATAAACCACTATACCGCAGTAACATATCTCTTTAAAAGGCACTTGGGAGCGCAGAAGAGATAATGTTTCCTTCAGTCTTTGTATTCCAATGAGTGAGTGTGATGCCGGCGAGGATATGACCTTTGATGGTGCCAGGAGGAAGCAGCCGATGGTGAGTCATTATACCCTTGAAGGACAAGTGATGCACTGCGTTTGCACGGGCAGATTCAGCCCAAGGTTGAAGAAAACACTGGATGAATAGATGAAAGGAATGTGTGTGAATAACAGCAAGGCCTCTCCTTAGAATAGCGCCTACAGTAACGAGAATGTCTCTAGAGTAATTCCAAATTGAATTCTTCAACCTCCATCCGCGATCATGAATCATGCGTCAGCTTTGATTTAATCAATGCAACAGCACAACACACCACCGCCAGGTGGCCACTCCAGCATCCCCCAGTTGGTCTCTGGAAGTCTGAGGAAAATATGGCGAGCGCATTCCCCTCCTGTCATCCCTCAGACAGTGCATTGGAGCCTAACGGATTCATTGAAATGTCTATTGCCGGCGAAAAAAGCTACTGTGGCCCAAGATCATGGGCTGATTTAACGACAGCAATACAATGTGAGTCGTAAAAATAGACTGGGAAAGATAGGCTCTCGTCTTCTTCCCAAATCCTTTGCTGTTTTCGTCTCCTCCTGGATTTCTGCTTCTGGTAATCGTTTTTTGAAACCTCAAAAGGGTCATTCTGAGGTGTCCCTGGTCAAAATGAAAGAAGAAAAACATGCATGTCAGCTAGAACTAAAGTCGATACGATTTCATTGATCAGCAAGCTAATTACAATAGCGGTTACAAGCCAATAATAATCCATCCTGTAATACCATATAAAAGTATAAAAATACGCTTAGTTAAAAGGTTAAAAAGATGCTTACTGTCATTAATGTGCTTTTAGCCATTTACAAGAACTTAAAAGAAACACATTTATTAGGTTTAACTAACTTACCTTTCATTTTTAAACTTTTACTGCTGTTACAAGTTGGTTGCATTATATACAAGATTAAAAGATAGTATACATTTATATGCAATTAATTACTAAAATTACGTTAAATGGCAGTAAATCTGTTAAATATGCTTTGACGTATTTAAAAACCTCTAGGTTGTTCATTTTGTGCACCGTTTTGCAATCTCTCTGGGAAGAGAGATCTCTTTTGCAAGTTTCTTTTTTCTCCCAGTTGGGAGCAAGTTCCTTTTTTGGGGGGTGGGGGTTTACAGATAGTAAAGGCAAATTTCACAAAAGAAAAAAAAAACATAATTTTGGGACATGCAAAATTAATTTAAAAATTCAATAATAAATCACATTTAAGTTTCCCAAACTAACAATACAGCCATTGTCAGAACCAATGGTGAATTAGAAGGAAGAAAAAGTGGCGTTGAAGCCAAGTTACAATTGTATCTAACCACATGCTTGCAAAGAAAAGGATATCAATCAGTTTGCATTGTGTTCTGGCTGAATGCTTAAAAATGCGTCTTCTTGTAGCCGGCAAGGCTGTAGAAATGATTCATTGAATCTGCTGTATAGCGTCTCAGCATTTCTAGCCCAAGGCATGAATCAAGCTACTGATTTGGAACACCTCAATAACCTCCTCACACACTGGGGCCGTGGCCCCATCAGGTATATCATCTGGTATTCATGACAGGAAACCTGCAGATAAAAATAGCCTGGCTCATATCATGCATGAGCTCCACACACAGGTGTGAAAGCAACACAGTGAGGAAAAGTATGTAGTTTTCATCAGCAACAAGATTTCAATGCTGAAGGGATTTTTCGGTTAAGAACAGAAACCCTCCCAGAGCTCGGAATTTGTTATTAAGTCATGGCAACATTAGTGATGTATATCAGTCTCTTCTTACTTATTACATACATAAAATCTCTGCTCGCCTTGATATTACTCAATGAGCTTAATTTGTATAAATGTCAATAAAAGAACAGTTATTCCCCAAGTGATTGCCAAAACAAAAAATGCATTTGACAGTTAACGCTTGATGCATTTGGTTTCCCAACGTGTATCTCAGCTTCTGTTAGCATGCAAGTGTTGCCACCCCGATTTCCAACAAACGAGGCAATATGCTATTCAGCAAAACAGCATTGATAATTATGTTGAGTCATGTAACATATGGGATTGAAAGAAGCAGTAGAAGCAGAGCAATACTATTTTTTACATCAGATGTCTCATTAAGTTGACTGCACAAAAGGTTTGCAATCAACATGTCAGATAGTGTCCAAACATACAACGGATCACTGGATTCTCCTCGTTTCTCACACATGAAGTCAGTTGCGAATGGTTTATCTGAAAAAAGCAGACACCAAATCTGGTGGCCCTTTCTGTTATTGACTACAGATCACACATAATACAATCATTTGAAATACATTTGTATTGATGTCGACCCAAGCTCTCAAAGCTGCAACATGAACAAGAGATGTAAGTGAGGTACGTTTTAACTGAAAATATTACCACTTAAAAAGGAGAATATGTAAATGCTTTCAAAACTTTGAAATCCAACAGTTTTTCAATCCAAAAAAAAATCCCAATTAGCTGCCTTCTCACAGGAGAACGATCCAAAATAGTCTCCTTTATTTCCTACCTACAAAACACATGTGCCACAAAGGTCGCAAATGCAGTGTGATTGATTTCTATTTTCCTCTCAGAGAGCCAAATACAAATCCTTACAAATCGAATTGGGGGAATGGGCCTCTCCGCTGAAATCAAAGTAGCAGGATGAACAAAGCGGGTTGGGGGGCTTTTAAGGTGCACAGTTGCAAGTGACACCGTTGCAGCGGCTCAACTTCAGTGTGTAACTAAACAGGCTCTGGGGGAAGGTTTTGCAGTGACGACTAAAGGGAGAGGTGGTGGAATTAGCTACCTCGCTGTCTAGTTAGCTTGGTAATTTATAATAGGTAGGTAATTAATGGTCATGCTGTAGTACTATCGTGTTTTTTTTTTGTACTGGTGAAGTTGCCATGGAGAAGAGTTTAATGTACATATTACTGATCAATTTCTATGATAAAAGTCTTGTGACTTCTAGGTCAACATTAAAAAATTTAGCGTCAGCATCAGTTCTGGCAGGCCAGGTAGTCAAGGCGTGGCTAACGCTATTGGCAACACACGGTCTCATCAGCTGATCGGCTCCAGCTTAGCGGGTCAACACCCCTCCTGCTAATGGCTACACTCAAACAGGGCGCCCTATTTAAAGCAGATTCAGTTTTGCTCCTACCTGCTTGCAGCTCGCTTCTCTGCCACCCGCCTCCTGTCACAAATAGATTCTCTTTAAATAGGCAGTTGGTATAAATTGTCTGAGATGGATAAACTTCTTTATTAGAATAATTATCCCTTTTTGGCTTAGTGGTGATGATGTGAAGTCGTGTGAGCTTAGTGTTAGTTTATAAGAAAATGTTAAGAAATAAAATCGATTTGGCTTCCGGAAAAAATAAATGTAAAGGCTGTCAGCTGATCTGCCTCATATTGTAGATTTTTTGCCGTCACACAGATGTGTTGGCTGCTGCTGCATGATAGCTGATTATGATAGCACCCAATCGGCACGGATGCCCCACACATACATGTCATCGCTTTTTCACCCGGGGCTAGAAGACATAAAGTTGAAAGTTTGTCACAATGCACTTCTAAAACAAGGGTAAAAATCTTAAAAACCTTTGTAATAACTAACTTATTTAGACACTTAAATTGCAATTCATTCCCAAGCACGCTGCTGTGAGTAATCGCAGTGACCAGCTTGACCTGCCAACAGCACAGACCTAAACAGCTCATTTAACTCGTTCTATAATAGTCTCATTATGAAGACCTACATCAGTAAACAAATACATTTCTGCACATTTTGTGCTAACTGTTTAGATATTGTTTGAAGTTGAATGCAAGTACAGCAAGACCGTATTTCCTCAGCCCCAAATCAGGCCTGTTACTTGTAATTATTGGTGAAATACAACCCCCAAAGAAAATGTCCAAATAGAGACATTCTAAACATGGCATTACCACCTGCGGTTATAAGGTAGAGTATCCATTTAACATTCATTTAGTTTGCTTTTTACAGCAGTGAACTACAGTCATAAATCAATAGGAAACATAAGTGTCTGAATCAATTATTGTCTGCAACCCCAGACAACATGCTGGAATGCAAAAGCTCTGTTTAATCAAAGTTTGCTAATATTGACTGTGTAGCTTCTCCAAATTGCACCAAATTTGAGTTTGTGGAGTCCCCAGCAAACACGGTGATGTACATCCCACAATGTGATGAAGAGAAGAGCCATGTTGCTAGAGTGGGACAGACCGATGGACAGACGGACACACACTAGATCAGTGATATTCAACTAAAATGTAAAGAGGTCCAGAGAAAATATTCTTTAAGCAAAGGGCCAGTAGATCATAATGTGACTATTTAGTGTGATTAAATAGAGAGACAGAGTTGTATCAGCATCTGTGTAATCAATACGCAAATGACAAATCAAATTAATTCAGCACGATTTAAAAAAAAAACATTATTTGTCCTCTTTTTGAAGAGTGCAATTTGTTTCTTATTTCTGATTTCAGTTATTTTTTACAGTTCAGATGAAACATTTACCGAGGGAAGTTAAACCCTGCTGACATCCTGCCAAAAAAGCATCAGCGCTAGTGCGGGCACCCAAAGCACCGGAGGGGGAAATACATGTGGATCAGTGCCGCCTTATTCAAACAGAGGAAATAATTCTGTTATTATTGCTAATGTCCATTGAGTATCATAGGGCAAACGGAGCAGAAACAGAAGTGAACCTGAATCCCATAAAACGTATTAAAAGGATCATTTCTTTGCTGTTGCCTCCCCTTCTGATTGACAAAGGGTATGGGGATTTGTGATGTGCCGGTCGGTGATTGAGGGAGTCAAAGCATGTAGAGATATGCTGATTGTGTTTGCCATCTCAAAAGCTTTAACCGCTCGGCCGTCCCAATACTTTAATCCAGTTTATCCCTCTGAGGCAGGCACAGCGTGCTTACTCATAGTCAATCCCTTGATTGTTCGGTGACCTTGAGCAAGCAGATAAGAAGAGGGCTCGGGTAGTGTAGGCAATGGTTTGGCAGAGGCATGTCAAAGAGATAGACACCTGAGGGTAAAAAAATGACTCATTAAAACTAAAACCTACAGATTAAATCAAGGAGACACTGAGGTGCAGAAGCCCAAAAGCGTGTCCCTTCCCAAGATATATTTTTTTAAAGGAATTAAACAGCGGGCAAATCAGTAACGTGAAACGTTAACAGGTCAGATTATGTGAAGAGACATGCAAACAAGCACATTTGTAGACATGCTAACAACATTGGCTCTATAGTTAGTTGGTCAGTCCCACACGTTTGAATGGATTTACATGGAATGAGAGACGTTCATGGCCCCTATGAGAAAGAAATGCAGTTCCCCTTATTGTCCTCCATCACAACCATGGAGGTTGTGATTTGTGAGGCAGAGATGAAGTTTATCTACAATGGGTTCTCTTTTTACGGACACACTAGTCAAGATGGCAATAGACCTTATTTTCTTTTTCGCTGCCTGGTTGCGTGTTGGCTGCTGTCCGCTCCTCGGCCTCGCTTCTGAGCCTCTGCTCCAGCTTTCCTGCTCCCAGTCGTGCTCACTGTTTTTATGAGGGAGAGACTATCAGTCCATACGCCTCTCAGCTGAGCTCGTTACTACCAGCATCGTTCCCTGAAACACGGTCCCTCTGCAGCTGAGCTACCCACACCCCGCCACCACAACATCTGTAAAGATTGCCAAAAGGTATCACACAAACCGCTGTATAATTAGTGCCCTGCTGTTCCAATTATACAACCTCATACTCAGTGCCATGGCGGTCTCAATTTTGTAGAAGGTCAACATACTAGACCAAAAGCAAAGTGGTAAATGTGTCCTGTACACGAGCAACGCTTGATCAGTAGTTTAGAAAAGGTTGACAAAAACAAAATGCATTCTTCCTCAAGGACTTCTCTGTCTGTCAAAGAAAGAGAGCTCCTGGCACGTTGATAACACGATGAGCAGAGGGGAGATGGGAAATCCATCTGCATGGAAAAACTTGCCAATGCTGGTTATCGCTTTGCTGAGGCACATTCTGCCCACAAACATGAATGCCAAGGCAAGTTGTTGTGGAGAGGCTGATATGCTGCAATGCTGCTGGCACGGCAATTAGGTGGAAGCATATAACGCAGTGTTGCTGCAAAGTGTTACATCTCTTGAATTTATTGCTGTGCGCTTTAATGGGAGTTACAGACTGGTCTTTTCTGGTGAACAAATACGGTTTATTGTAGAGTTTTCAAGCGTACTGAGAGTACCATCTTGTTAAAAGCGTTTAATGAACATCTAGATCTAGAATATCAATGAAAAGCAAAAGTGCTCTTCGTTGTCAATTTTAGTCTTTCATCTAAATTAATTTAATTTTTGCACCCTATACGTTTGCCTTATTTTTTAGCTGAAGTGCTGCTGGAGGGGGGAGGGGGGGTGAATATTCGTCAATTGAGTTTCAAAAAACCTGTAAGGGAAGAGAGGGAGGGCTAGGATTCCTTGACAGATATGCCAATAAAATAAGAAAACAGGAAGGGGGAAAATATGTTTTTTACGGAACTGTCTCTTTGTAATGAACAGTAATCATCATTTCACTTCCTGTGTGCCTCCTTGTTGAGTGAAATGGCGTATCCGTTCTAACCCGTAATTACAGAGCTGTTCACCAGTGTTATTTATGATGGCTGTAGTCACTACCACCATGCATTGTGGGATATTTATGCCTAAGTAGTGTCCAGTATTTAAAAGCTGTAACATGCATGTAACACTAGAAAAGGCTTCCAGTTTGCTTACCATTAGTGTCAAGACAAATCTCAAACCTTAAATTGTTTTTGCATACTTAGTGCTTTGGTGATAGATTCACAATCTTAATCTTAGCTCACCACACGTTTACTACAGCCGAGAACATTTCCAGAAATGGCAACCATGAGTTTTTTTTTATTGACTGGGTGCAGTATTGATTACCGTATTTTCCGGACTATAAGTCGCAGTTTTTTTCAGAGTTTGGCCGGGGGTGCGACATATACTCTGGAGCGACTCATCTGTAAACATTTTCGAACATATCATCACATTTTCACACTAAACCGCAAGAGGGCGCTCTAGGCCTGTGTTGATAATTTCATCATTGGCGGTAACTTATATCCGTATATATATCAGTAACGTATATCCTTAAAAGCGCTCGCGTTTCCGCGTCTGGGGTGTCCTTAAGTGCAGACGGCCTCGGGGCCCCCGTGCCCCGTCGCGCCAACAAACTTCCCCCCTCTCGCAGCGCCGCCTGTCGATCCGTCATGTGCGGACTCGGCTGTCGGTGGACTACTCGTCTCACTCGCGCTGACCGGGCTTCGCGTGCCTCGCGTGCCTCGCGTGCCTCGCGTGCCTCTCGTGCGGGTGGCCTCGGGGTGGGTGGGGGCGGTGCACCTCGCTGCGCGGGCTACCGAGCCATCAGTGAGTGAGCCTCCGTCCGCGGAGCCACGGCACAACTCATCCGACTACGACCTCAGATCAGACGAGACAACCCGCTGAATTAAAGCATATTACTAAGCGGACGAATAGAAACTAACAACGATTCCCTCAGTAGCGGCGAGCGAAGAGGGAAGAGCCCAGCGCCGAATTCCCGCCTGGCGGTTGTGCCGACCGCCGACCTCGACGTATACTCTAGTGCGACTTATTTATGTATTTTTCTTCTTTATTATGCATTTTATGGCTGGTGCGACTCGTACTCCGGAGCGACATATAGTCCGGAAAATACGGTAGTCACTACTGCACTTGTGTTTCAAGTAAAGCAGTAAAGTTAAATGGTATTTACAGTACATGAACACAAACCTCAATATTAAACATATTTGTCTCATAACTTTAAACACTTAATTCCTATGAACCACAACTGTGTCATAGTGTGATACTACCACATGCATTTACTAATGAGCTACGTCTATAACGTTATTTATTACCCGTAATGCATAGCCTTACGCAGTTACTTTACACCTACACAGTGATAAACTCAGAAATATTTCCGAGCCATTAAGAATATATCAACGGACAACGTTCGCGTGAGCGCCGCCCGCCATTTTCGCTCAACTTCACATTGTTAACATTGAACTCGACTATTTACACATTAAACATATCTTTAGCTTATTAGATACACCTCACTGGGGATTCATCTTAGCTTATAACCCTTTGTAGTTATATAAAAAATGTAAAACAAACCTGGAAGTATTGAAAGTATGACCTAGTTATTTATGACGCAGAACAACTGTTTCCTTTCAACCAATATAGGATCTTGTCTTACTCTGCGCCTCGCTAAGAGTGCCCGAGTGACGCGGCTCCAATGTACTGCCACCTTGTGTCCGTGTTGTGCAACAGCATGTCATAGCGTTGCTTCTGTGCATTCTCTTAACAGCATTTCATTTGTAATAAAAGGGAAAGAAAACAAAATATATTTATCTCAACAAAACCTATTTTTGTGGGTGTCAAAAATACCTTGTATGTCAGTCATAAAGTATGGCATGAGGTAATTTACTTTTAGAAGCTCAAAATGTAAAAATGTGCATCAAATTATTGAAAGTATAAAAATTGTTGGTCATGACATGAAATTAATGAAGAAAAAAAAATCTCAAAAAATGATTTGCCTACGGCATTGATGCTCTATGTAGCAAAAAATCATTACTCGTACCCAATCTGGCTTTTGCTTATGGTCTGATTCAGCTAAACGGATCTGACAATTATGTCGGTAGGGCAGTAAATTGATTAGAAAATAAATAAATAAATAAAATGAGCAGGAAGCCGGGCCTGTAGCTGCTTCTATGTTTTGTGTCACAGATTTGTTCGTTTGAGCTGATTCTGCTTACACAGAATAATTTGTGAGTTTATTCTGTTTAGGACGTAAAACAATAGGGGAAATTGGATAATGAAGTCCTTTTGAAAAAGAAAATAGGAACTAGGTTTCTAGCACGCCTCAAACAGCAAGCTAGGGTGTCTCACACTGTGGAAACGGCCTTTTTGATGTCCAGGAGTACTTTAGTACAATATGATTTGCATATGGTGATAGGAATGTTTGTAGTGACAGCTTTCTTTTCCCATTTGTCTCACATTGCAAACAAAACCATACGCTTCAATTCACTGAAGTGCAGTATGAAATGTCTGGCTACTGCAGAATCTAGATAGGGTTTAAAGCTTGAGCTCAGCACACTCATTGCTATTCATGTATAGACACTGTTAAAGTAAAGAAAAATGAAAAAGAAAAGCAAAAGCAAAGAAATGTAGCAGTTAAAAAAGAGAAAGTCACGCATGAATACCTTTTACCAGATGAGATGCAATCGCTAGAGATAGACAGGGGTCATTTCTATTGCGAGCATGGGAGATAGGGAGCGTCTGTAGTCCTATCAGGGGTAGGAAGGTCATCGTACCACTGGGAACGCAGGGAGGAAATATCCATGGTTTTGAATTCAATATGAGGAGTGGGTGAGATGGGGGGGTGAAATGGAAGATTTTAGTGTGGATACAATGAGACAGGCAACAGCCTTCTGTACAAGCTGTGTAGCTCGGAGAGAGGTCTGATTGGAGTTGTATAGCTCAGACAAACGGTGACTGTAATTTAGACAACAAGAGAGGAGGAGGAGGTGGTTGCATTGTGTGTGAATTAAATTAGTTTAGCCCAAAATCACAAATTAGTCTCAGAGAATCTGTACACATGCATCATCCTCTGTCCTAGTAGCCTTACATCGGCACAAGAAAAAGCGAAAACGGTCAAAGTCCAATTAAGTTGTGTACAGAATGAACAGCGTAAAGGATGTACAATATGTTCAAGCCACATGACAGAAATTATTCCAATATTGACATTATGGAAAATGACAGCTAAAAAAAATAATATAGTAGTGGATGGGTTAGGAGCTAGTATCACTAGAGAAGTTCATAGTCATTGCTACCGAGGGCTAAAAGAATGATTGTCAATCTGGTTACAACAGTGTTGAACAGAAAGTTGTGGTTGTTTTTCATTTATGACCAGTAATAAACTGCTCATCAATAACAAATAGTGAGATAAATGCATTAAATAAGACTATTACCAGAATCTATGAATATCAAAATCACCCAAAACGTATTACTGTATCTGTTTATAGTAAACTAAGAATCGGGAAACAAGGATCGGTTGTATCATTTTCCAGGCCGGGTGCCAAAGACTATGAATACCAGTCTTTCAAACTGTTGAATTGAAATGAATTAGATTACAGCAGATTGTTAGCCGCTTGTGCTAAAAGAATATCACACAACTCACTTTCATTGGCTGTAGCTGAGAAAGTGCACTCTCAACACATAAGATAGGAAAAAGTGGATTGTGAGGAGAATAGGAGCAGCAATGGGACTGCAGCTATGAGCATGAATAGGGCGAGCGGAGGCCCCGACGAGGGGCTGGAAAGTGCATCAGTGAGGCGATGAATCACAAGAGACTCTTTGGTGAGCAAACATGACAAGAACTACTTTACTTCATCGGCTTCAGGGCACACTGCCCCTGTAGAGGTTATCTCTGCAAGCCATTCCCCCTCACACAATAGACATTAACCATTGATTTTTCCATATCACGTTTCCTTTACACCATTACAAGCCTGACCGGTTGAGGGTTTGGGTATTAAACCTTACAGTAAAGACGAATCAATCAACCATTCATAAATGAGAATTTCTACTCTGATAAGTCAACCAGTTCTGGGCCTCTTCTCCTCTGGGCTTTTTAGAAAACTTCTAAATATTTCTTAGACAAGGTGTAAACACAACATTGTAAGCATCTCTATTGCCGCTGCGCTACACACACACACACACACACACACACACACACACACACACACACACACACACAGATGGAGAATAACCTTCAGGTAATTAGTTTGAGTAATACATACTTAAATATTTGTGTTTTCAAGGTAGCAATGATCTTTTGTCAGACTTTGAGAAGTAGATGATGTTGAAATTTTGAAGGAAAGAATAGAAGATGCATTGATTACATGTCCCTCTCTGTTGAGCACCACCGCCCCAAAAGTAAAATATATATAAAAAATATATTTTCTACAGCTTTTTCCTTCCACAGCTGAGAAGGATGCAAAAGAAATTGAACAAGCCAAATAATTTTTTATAGAAGGTCATTTTTTGTCAATGCATGTCAGCAGGGTGCGATTTGACAAAAAAGCAGAGGGGGGGGGGTGTTTTTTTTTTTATTCATACAAGAACATGTGACTTTTAGCTTGCATAACTAGGGAGAAGAACGCAAAGGGTAGACAGGCCCTTTTTCGGGTCCGTGGATTAGTCCCCATCACAACATGGCAACACTTTTAATGTTAATTTAGTTGTTTTATTATTGGGTCCTAAGACGATATGCTCAGTGCCGGCGCTCCGCACACGCTCATCACGCACTGCGCGTAGGGAACCAAATACCTGGGGGGGCACCAAAAAATCTGGGACGTGGAAAATCATCACAGTAGGCTACTAGTATAAATAACAAAGGGGAAACCGATCCGCGTCACGAGCGCACGCGCACCACTGCGAACACTAAAATGTTACAATGTGTTTGTGTTGGATGACGTTCAGAAATTGACACTGAAGATCGTTAGATTTCAAGAGTTTAAGTAGGCGAGCAGTTAAGTTGCATTCATCGCTATCAAGGGGAGGGAAATCCTTGTCCCCCCCGTAGATAAAAATAATTTAGCAGAGGGGGGGGGATCGGAAAACCTAAGGGGGGGAAATACGCCCCCCCCCCCCCCACTACCCCCCCCACAAATCGCACCCTGCATGTCAGCACCAAGGATACTTTTTCAATTAACTTTGCAAGGTTTACACACAGCAAAGCTGTGGCAGGAAATAAGGACTGTGAAGGTCAAAAGAGAGCTGCTAAAGCCTGGAGTTTCAGAGAAAGTCACTGCTGACGGCAGATTCTGCTAAGCCGTGGCATTAATGCCAAGGATCAAAAGTGATGGAAAATGAATTATTTCAAAACTGTTTAGTAAGGATGCTGAGGTAATTTAGCATGTCTGTTGCTTAGGCCTAGTGGGAGTGATATATCTGCGTACCAGGTTTTTTGGAGTCTCTTTGGGGCCAGATATCTATGGTCTCAGACAGTTCAGATACATTTCTATATGCAGGGTGCGATTTGTGGGGGTGATGGGGGGGATTCCCCCCCCTCTGGTTTTTCGATCCCCCCCCTGCTAAATTATTTTTATCTCCGGAGGGGACAAGGATTTCCCACCCTTGATAGGGAGCATATTGTCTTAGGACCCAATAATAAAACAACTAAATTAACATTAAAAGTTGTATCATGTTATGATGGGGACTAATCCACGGACCCGACAAAGGGCCTGTCAACCCTTTGCGTTCTTCTCCCTAGTTATGCAAGCTAAAAGTCCAATGTCCAAAAAAAACAAACATCCCCCCTCTGCTTTTTGGTCAAATCGCACCCTGTCTATGTGAACGGTTTCCTTCTAGACCTGTAACTTACACCCCTAATCTCCATCAAACCGGTTCCTTCAGCCGCGTTAAGTCTCCTGCTTTTCTCATTGGGCAAAGCCAACACCTCTCCTAAAGAATCATCTCATACCCATCTGGTCAATTAATTGGATGATATACCAGTAGAAATATTGCAGTGTCAACACAAACCAAAACAAGAGGCAACTGCAACATTGTTTGCTTTGTTAGGATTTAAAGGATACAAAATACATGTGTGAAAATGCCCTGAAACATTGCATAGAGGGAGAGAGGGGCGCAATTACTTTAGTTTAGATCGTCTAGGAGGTGGATTTATTTTTAAAATAAAAATAAGTTATTCATTTTAAATTCATGTTTTAATTTGGTGAATAAACCCACTCATTTCAAAAAAATGATATTTAATATATAATTACACCAATGTTGAATTCCAATGTTGGCACACCGGATTCTACTTGATGAGATACGGATTAGGTGATCATCGAAAACGAAATCTTATTTAACAGTTGCCCTGGAAGAAAACTTCTTGACCAAGTTTCCCAACTCTGAGGAGTGGTTTTACCAACAGGATGATGCTCTCTACCACAAAGACACACTGAAAAAAATGTGGAGTGAAATTTACTAAGAAAAAGCTGGGCAACAATTTCCACAAAGAATTTCTAACCCTAACCCTCTTTACACAGTAAATTCTCAAGTAAACAGTAAAATGTACTAAGCAATCATGCACACAATTTAGTGAAACATAGGAAAACTTAATAAAAGGAATAGCAATTAAAATGTCACATATACAGAAAATGTAAGTAGATTTCGATTTTGCTAGAAACTATTAAATTGTAAATACAATTTACTGACAATATACGTGTGGAAATTGTTGCCTAGCTTTTTCCAAGTAAATATTACTCCACATGTGACCCCCTCTCCATCTAATAGCAAAACTAATGTAACTAATTATTAGCTTTTCAGTTTGTTATACTTTAGGGCAGGTCAGTGAAGGTGTGGAGGAAGGAGCCTAATCTTTTATTTTTTTATACCAGTGGTAGAAATGTATAGGCATCGGTTGTCTGGCCCAGGCATAGGCTAAACTAGAGTTCATAATATTTTCAAAGAAACTCAAATTTCACCATGGCCCTGAAATTCAAGCTCTACTTGTATCATCACAGAAATACAGAGCAACATCACACTTTTTCTAATTGAACCAATCCATCAACTGTCTGAGACAATCAATATCCGCAGCCCAATAAATTGCGTCGCGCATTGACATACCACTCCCAATGGGGCTAAGTCCCCCCCGCCCCCCGTTCATTGAATCCTAAAAACGCCCCAGCTGCTGACAAGGAATCATTTACGTTCAAGAACTTCTTGAGCCATACGTGATGAACACAACACACGAGCATTGACTGTACATTTTTGTACAGTGCCGCTGAAGCAGAGAACATCAGTAAAGCTGCTGCACACGGTGCTCTTCTTTTGGTTTACTTTATTTTGCGCTTAAGAAACTTGTGGACGGTCCATGTCTCACTGCTTCAATTGATTTTCTAAATTTCTGATTATGAATAATACATACTGCTCTGCCGATAAACTAGAGGGTCAGCTAGGGTTGAGCAATGCATGAAAAATAGACACTTTAGAATGATTAACAGAAGAAAAGAAAGTTTATTTTCCCATTCCACGGCAGCTCAGGTCAATCTTTTCAATCAAAAATCCACTCGAGTCCATCATTAAACACAAAACCGCTCCGGTAGCGAAAGTGATTCCAAAACGAACAAAATCTTTAGCCCGCTGAGTCCTTTCAACAGGTTCCTCCTCATTGTGGTCCTTCCTTTATGTCTCCTCCACATAAACGTTTGTTCTCCTCCTACTCATCAGGCTCTCCCCTTCTCCAGCCCTCAAATCTGGCCTTAATTAGGTGGCCTAAACAGCTCCACCTGGGTGAGGCCTTCTGGGAGCCTTGGCAGCCATCTTAAAGCTCCTTAAAGGGGAAGTAGCAACCCTATACCACCTGGCCCCGTGTGATGCTGCAACGCATATATACAGTATGAAGCACTTAGAGTACATATATCACCCTATGCATCTATTAATTTATATCAAGATCTGGTGGGTTCTTTTAGCGTTGCAAGCAGACGATACAACGCAACAGTTTTGTAATCAACCTTTATTTTATGGGTTAGGATTCTTTGTCTGTACTCGCCAGAACACCGCTATACTGCTTTTTTAAGGGCGATAAACATATCCATCAATAGAATGCAGCTAAGGCCTATTACACCTCCACCTGGCACAGTTCCCTGAGCCACTCCCCTAATCTCCGCTGTAGTCCCCTGTGCAGCCGAGCCGAACCATGTCCCGCCACCACAAAGACTAGTTCAAGATCTTTTCCAGACGTTTCAGTAAATGTCTGTATGATCCTTTTAATTTGTCGCCGGAGAGGAAAACCTTTGAGGTGCCTTGATTCATAACCTGTTTACATTTCAATTCTGTCTCATCTTGCAAGTATCAATATATAGTAAATGTTAATAAATAACCTTGTTTTTTCATAAACTCTCTTACTGGAAAAAAGTTTATTTTCACGTGCCTTTGGGGCTGAGAACTAGAGACGAAGGTTCTGCTAGTAACATTGGCTCCGAGCCTAAAACAGTTCTAAGTATGACTCTTAAACAATTCATGTGCACAGAATTTGAATAAAGGGATTAGAGTCAGAGAGGCCTGAGGGGAAAAGCTGTTCCTGTCACTGGTGGTTTTGTAATACAGTGCTCTGTAGCGCCGTCTCTGTACAGGGTGTGAAGGGGCTGCAGTGATCTTTTAAGCCTATTTCCTGACTCTGTAGGATGGCCGGCAGGCTGGAGCCAAGGATTCACTCTGCAGACTGGATGATCTGGTGTAGTCTGTTCCTGTCCTGGTTAGTGGGCAATTTAAACCGCACATGGATAGAAAAACAGACTGGATGATGAGGCCGCAGTAGATCAGGTCCAGCACCTGAGGGAGGTTGAACTACCTTAGCTGGCGCCGGAAGTTCAAGGTTCAAGGGTGTTTATTTGTCATTACAATAACAGGTTATGGCAATGACATGCTTGGTTCCCGTGCTCCCCAACATTGGGGATAATAATACACAATAATATAATATAACAATGTACAATCAATAATGATAAAAAAGTCTCTGATAGAAATGTATATATATACTGTACATATATGTAAGAACTTTGGTCCAGTGGTATGCATCCCATGCCCATACAGGACAAAGTGGCAGTGTGCAGGTGATGTGCATGTGTTTAATCACCCTCTGAAGTACCAGGCGGTTGAGGGTGGTGCAGCTGCCGTACCAGGCGGTGACACAGCCGGTCAGGATACACTTGATGGTGCATCTGTAAAAATTGATGAGTATGCCGGAGTCCATGCCGAATCTCTTTAGCCGACGGAGGAAGAAGAGCCGTTTCCTGGCCTCCTTCACCTCGATGTTTGAATGGAGAGACCAGGTCAAGTCGTCGCTGATGTTGACCCCGAGGAAGATGATATTGCCAACCCTCTGCACTGCAGACCAGTTGATGTGTAGTGGGGCGTGTTGTCCACGTCGCTGCTTCCTGTAATCCACAATCATCTCCTTCGTTTTGCTGACGTTGAGCTGGAGGTTGTTCACTTGACACCACAGAGTCACTGATCTTACCTCATCTCTGTAGGCCGACTCGTCGTTGGCAGAGAGAGTTAAACCTCTGCTGGGCCTTCATCCTGATAGTGTTAATGTTTTGGGAGATTATGGATCCCAGAGACCTAAAGGTCTTCACAGCAGTGACAGTGTGGGTGAATATGATGATGGGGGCATTGGGCTGTGTAACACTGTCATCTGCACAGTTTTGAGCTTGTTCATCTCCGTCGACAAACAGAACCCTTGCTCGGATATGTCCCTGGGGAGTGGAGGTGATGCAGCATGTGGTGCAGTCCCATGTTGACGGCATGATTCACCAATCTGTTCTGCCTGTAGGCAAACCGCTGGGGGTCCACCAGAGGCCCTGCAATGTTCTTTAGGTGGATCGACATCAGCTTCTCAAAGGATTTCATTGCCACAGACGTCAGGGCGACGGGCCTGTAGTTATTCAATCCAGCGATAGAGGATTTCTTTTGGGCCGGAATGACCGCGATGAAGTGTTTTAAGTGGATGGGACTTCACATAGCTCCAGTGATCTGTCGAAGATCAGCGTAAAGGGGCCAGCAGGTAAGCACAGAGAGGAAGGAGACACCTAGTCTGGGCTAAAATCCTCTTTGCAGATCTTCAGTGCTGCTGAGGGGTCAGATTTGGGAGGCGGGAAGAAGGCAGGTATGTAAGAGGTTCTATCTTATTGGTCAGAGAGCGGACATCAACCATATGGGTTGACGGGAGCATAGTTCTGAGGAGTTTAACGAGCGCTGCTGCTCATTTACCCCATCGGCGGTCCTGAGGACAACAGCTGGCTTTCAACCAAAAGCTCCGTGAAACTTCCCGGTTCAATGAAACACGGTGAAAACGTTTGACCAGTATAATGTTTAAATCAAGTCCCCTGCTGAATGTGATCAAAGAGGAGGAGCTGGAGGTGACAAACTAACAAAAAAACAGAACAAATGAAAGACAGTACAGTGTCTATGTCTATCGATGCCATTAAGGATTATAGATCCTAAAAAGAGGTTCTCAAACAACACAACAATTTGTACGAGAGCAGGACCATCAAAAGACCATAAAGGTTTCATAAAACCACATGCATGTGGTGTGTGCGGCTGAACATGGTTTCCCCCATTATGTCTGGTTAAGAAAATCAAACTGCCTCAACCCTGATTTGTAGTATATATTATTCTAGGCCTGCACTAGAGCCTGCCCTAGAGCAGTTATCAAAAACATTTTCCCTGATTACTGTCCACACACCGAGTTATCAGTTCGGCCTGTTACTTTTATAGGGCTGTTAGTGATTTGGACTAATCATGGACGGACTGACCCGTTGCTTGATTGGTGTTGTTGATGGAAGACATCTTCAACTTTGTCTGGATAAATTGTCTTTATGCTGTCGCCCAAAGACGTAAATGCCCTGTAGGGTTTATTTGTATGTACATTGCATTTAGCGGCGAGCACACTGAAAAAAGAAAACAGTTAAACCAACTTAATTGAATGGTTTCATTTGGTAACACCTGAATGATTTAAGTTCTTTAAAATTAAGTTAACGAGTTAGCTATACACAATTGATTTAAGTTGAATGTACTTAGCAATTCAACCGTCCTCAAATCAACATTTTGCATTAATCTGTCTTGATATTAAGGCAAGTCAATTTAAAGTTTTCAGCTTTTCCAACTCAATAATTTGCATAACCCTAAAGTAAAATAGTGGTCTTTTCTAACATAATACTATTAGTGTAAATTACTTTTTGTAGTAACCTTAAAATGAAATTTTAGTTTGTTTAATAACTAAAACTATGCACAAAATCCACAAGTATCTTAGTAGGACCACAAAGTGCAAAACAGTGCAACAAAGTATTAACACAACTATGCCCAACACATACGGTGCTATCACTAAGTGCCAAGAGAACACAAACGCCTTTAAACAGCTGCAGGCAATGGATATTATACATTTGAACATTGTTAGGGGAAGAAGAGAGCAGTAAAAGATGGGGAGGAAACCGGTTACAAAATCTGTACAAAAGCATTTCAAGCAATTGTAGAATAATTTCAAGAATATTGGTTGAGTCTCTTTGAACATAAAAAGGCCCAACATCTGAAAGAGAACATTTTTTACATGCCATATGTCAAACACTATTGTTCTTTTACATTACGGCACAAGGCCATTTGTATGTAGTTACTGTGAGCTCTGAAGTTTGCTATGCAGATTATGAACTTTGGGGGACATCTTGTGCTGATCAAGCTGCATGAAGATTTTTTGGAGCACAAAAGTGAAGCGAAAGGGTTTCGGATAAGCTAGGTTGAGTGCATAAATCAATCCTAGAAGCAGGGCACAAGCTGAGGCAACCGAAGTCAGTTCATGCAACACTGCCACGCCCTCAATGACGATGCCAAGGTCTTCAGGTGGCTCCTGCAGCCCTTCCCCCTCCTTCCGAATCACAAACACTGCCATGGTGAGCTGCTCCAGGTCTTTCTGAGCATCATCTGCTCCAGAGTCCTACAGAAGGGTACAGGACACAAACATAAATCATCAACTTATTTTGTGTTGTACCAATATGTGTTATGTGCTGGGCTATTTCCTTGTGTGTTCTCTCTCTCACATACACACACATACACGTTATCAATCTAACCATCTAACTATAAGCAAGAAATATTTTCCAAAATGTCAAACTATTCCTTTGAACTTGTAAAATCAACTAAACCAGTCCCCACAGTCGATGCGTGCGTGTATCTCCTCTCCCTCCTAACTTCAAGTACAATGGAAATAACGCAGGTGGCCGCAAATTCAAGCTTCCTGGAGCACCACAGTTTAAGCATAATTTAACATTACCTCCGATATCACCTATGGCCGTGACCGCATGAACTGTGCCGCGCCGACAGGCATGTGAACCAACACCCGTGTATAAATGCGCGCGCCCGTAGCAGTCTGAAGAGAACAGCGGGCCAGCTTGTTGGGATAATGGGCTAATGCTAATTAATAACTAGCACTAAGCCAACACCAACACACTGCATGAATACACAACTGTAAACTAACGTTACGATATTAATCCAACATAGTCCCGCCCGCAAACTATCATCAGGTGAAGCCCCATGCAGCAGAGTAGGATAGCTAGCTAGCCCCGCTAGCTGTGCCGGATGCTAGCGGGTGTTAGCGGCGGATGCTACGCGACTCTACTTTTCACAAATTTGGACAATTTTATACATATGAAATGATTCGTTTTACCTCTGACTTACCTTCAAAAACGATGGAGACCGTGGTAATTTAGTAGCCTATCTATCTTCTTCCCAAGTTATCTGAGCCGAGAAAATGGCGGCTCAAGTGCAGTTAGAAAGTTCTGGAGAAGGCGGAGACGCCATGACGTCAGACGCACAGCGTCACAAAAAATCTAATTGATTCAGGTTCACTCAAATGACAATAGCAGGTTACATGTGTTCTGAAGGAACAATATGAAATTCCAAGTTGAAATACTCCACAATTGTAGATTGCCTCCACTAAAGCACAAATCTGAATGAAACTCACTCAGAATTTTACGCTACTTCAACTACTGGTGAAATACACTTTTTAGAGTGAGCAGGAGTGTCTCCTGCCACCAGCTTGTTGAGCTTTTGTTAATGAGATGGACCCACGTGACAAGTCAGTCCAAGGAGGAGGAAACACAAGTATGGGACCTGCGTGTCCTGGTACTTGAATCCTTGGGGTCTGGAACATTGGTTTCGTATCAAGGAGAACTCTCAGGATCAGAGGAAGAGGAAACAAAACCTGATGCAGAGGTGCTCTGGGTTGAACAAATTCCCCAGTTCAGTTAACTTATATGGTGTATCTTATTATCTAAACCTAAAACTGCACCGATACTTGATTGAGAGTGAAGACCACAGCAAACTGCATATAGAGAAATTATGTGTATAATCATGAACAGTGGTAGAATTGTCTGCTGTAAGTCATTAAAATACCGTTCACGTGACATCCAGCCATAATGTAATTTTCACCATTGAGGAAGGATTTATTCATTGTTTTCTCTTCAATTCAGTTTTTTGTCCCGTCAGGCTTGTTAAGGAGCAAGGCACGGGCCGGCCCAACTGGAGGGAAGGGTGGGTCAGTTGGTTGGAGCGTGCTCACCTGTGTGCGCGCACGAGTCCATTTGGGCGTAACTGCCGTGCGCAGCAAAAAAACTTTAATAGTAGTAGGGGAAACATAAAATGAAATAAAATGAAAGGTAGCGGTAGCTATAGAAACGGTGGCCATCAGTACGCTACCTACTGCGAGGGCGCAGTCCTCCGAGTAGTGTAAAAAATGTTTTTCAATCTGGTAAGACACCAAAAGGAATCGTTTCGGTCCGGCAGGTAGACCGTTGTGTGGGTTCAACGACAGACAAGAACAGATACGAGTCCCTTGTGTATAGTATAAAGTCATTATTTATTTTCACTCGTGCTGTTTCTTTGCTATGATGCACTCTAAATCCCGACTGAAAATTATTTTAAAAAACATTCTTATGGAGAAAATCACAAATAACCCTAACCCAAAAATAGTATAGTCGTCTATTTTACTGTTGTTTTGAAATTTTGGTCAATTCCCCACAAACGTCTCATCATTTCCACATTAAGAAACCTCTTTAAAAATTTGTTTTGGAGAATAGTTTAATTTTTGGCCATTTAAGAGATAAATAATAAAAGTGAATGAAATAATAATAGAGTTAAAAGGCGATGCACAGTTCTGTCGTGGCCACGCAAGTTGCTCCCGGTGTTCATGTCATAACGCGCAGATGAGGCGCTGTTCGTGGTGCTGAACCACTACACTTATCGTCCGTGACACAGGTCCATTCATTCGACATCTCAACTTAACGCGCGTGCAAGGCTTAGTCCGAGTGAAAGACGAAAAAGGGGGACAATAACTCTGGATTCTAGATCTATGAACTACCAGGACCTGCTTTCCTGGTTTAGAGATAACGGAATAAATGTATCGCGAGTTTTGCTTGCAGGGCATCCATTATGGTCAACGGTATTCAAATCAACAGTGGGCATGTTGCTTTCTTTACCAACAAACCCAAGAAGTCAAGTGTTCTTCAATTAGTGATTTTACCAGAGGGGGAGAAGCGCTCCACCGTGCATGCCGGTGGGGATTTGTTATTTGGTCCGGAGCAGAGCGCGTGGAAAGCTGCGCATGCAAAGCTATGGGGACAAGATATGAAGGTATATTTCTGTCTTTATTATGCAAACAGAACATATGTCTTGCATCGCAAATAAAAATAGAGTTTGCAAGTAAAAAATATATAAACTGAGAATAAATATGATTTTCCAGTTTTTAGAAGCGGTCGTTCATGTGCAGTCCGAGCTATGGACTGCTGGACACGATCCTGCCGTGGCGGAGCCGTGACGCGTTCAGATCACCAATGCAAATGAGACTCCCCTCCGTCTCCTCCTCCTCCTCCTTATCACGTCCCTCCTCCCTCCCCCCCCCCCCCCCCCTCCCCCCTCTCTCTCTCCCTCCCTCTCTGTCACTAACACATACTGGCTTTATATCGCCGTGCCAGCCTTTCACAGCGACGGAAAGCAAGCAGGACTGTCTGCCGGAGAGAGAGTGTGTGTGAGAGAGAAAGATTATATAACACCAGTTCCGGAAAATGCTGGAGAGCCGAGGGGACCTTCGCCGGACAGCAAACGGGGGAAAACAGCGAACATAACGGCCGTAAAGTGATGGGAGATCTCCCGACAAAGGGATGCTGAGCGTGTGAAGGTAAGCACCACGTTCACGCAGCCTCTGCACTGTAAATGGTGGCTGATGAAAGACCGGATTCTTAAATAGCGTATGCGTGTTTGCTCTTGCTGTTTGTTGATCCGTTCCACGGGGTTGTTGATGATGTTTTACGGTCATTTTTATTTTAGGCATGAAAACAGAAATTGGGAGCACACAACTTGGGCACTCGGACTTATTGTGAGACTCACCGTGCAAACTGTTGCTTCAATCCTAAGGAGCACTACGGCACCCCGACTTTCTTTTTGCGTGGTAGAAACGAGAGATCTGAGACGAAAAGTAGAGCCGAAGGGCACGACGGACAAACTGCCGATGCGTGCAGTGAAGGGGTGTGCAGGCATAGCTAATGTTAGGTGGGCTCCTCTATAGGCTGGAAGTCTAAATCATCCCGCGAGAGAGTATATCGTAACAGAAAAATAAAAGCCACCGGACAAGCAGAGGCTGCACTTCACTGCTCCTCTCCTCTGTCAGAGAGACGTTTTACATCCATTCAACACATCATCAACCTCTCATCCCTGCATGACTTCTTTTCTTTTTTACTTCATCTTTCCACCGATTGCTATGATAGTCCCCAGTTCATAACCAAGAACCACTCCCCTTTTAAATGGAATAAGGGGAATTGCAGAATCCAACTTGGAGTAGGGTTTTAAACAGTGAAGCATCAGGGGATATGGTGCAAGATGCTGCAAAAAAGAAACAAGCCCATATTTCAACATGAGCTGTGCACTTAATCCCCAGGCATATACCTCCTTCCCTGTAGACTGTGCAGAGAGAAATACTCTAGTCATAAATCAAAGTATTTTTCTGTGTTTGTGCCTCAGCTTTTCCCCAGGGATCATCCTGGAGTCTGTGACCATAGCCTCAGATTTTAAGCCCCTCTCTGTCGTGGCACATCTATTGTTCCTCTGCTGCTATCGGAAGTTGAAGTGCCAATGTCAGATGCTGCAGGTCTTTCCGAGATCATGAAGTTGTTGGTAGGTTACCCATCTTGTCCCTCCTAGTCCAGAAGATGCCCTTCCACTGAGGACAGCGAGACGGTTGAACGGGATGGCGACGCCTCACTACAGGCTGCAATGCCTCTTGAAGCGCGCTCAGATGCTGCTGCTGTGCCTGGGCATTGCTTATCTCATGGCGGGCAGCATCCTTCTCCTGCAACGCTCCAGTGTCAGGGTGGCTCAGCCCAACCCTGCCGGCCTGCCCCCTCTGCTGGCCCTGGCTGCTCCCCCCACTGTCCTCAGGGCCTGGTTGGGCCCGGGCGTGAGGGCCCGCTCCAGATGGGCCGCCGCTGCTGCGGTTCAGCCCGCGTCCAGCGGGGGAACCAAGGCAGGGCGGCAATGGCCTGCATCCCAAAGCCCGGGGGTACAACACTTGCACCGCCAGTGGTTTCACAGTCTGCTGCCAGAGAGCCCAGATCAGAGAGTCCCTCTCCACAGGAGCAGCAAACATAAAGGTAAATAACTATGCACAGTCAACACAGACAACTAAACGCTAGGGTGGATAATTCCACAAAGTAGTTTGTTATATGGGTTGACATTTTCTTCACATACATTCTGCTTTGGCACTCTTCCGGTCAATGGAAAAGATCACTTGGATGGGTATTGTAGGTTGGTTCCTTGTTCAATTCTAGACTACTTTATGGTTTCTTACGATTACTCCCCTTATAGCTTTAAAGTTCAGTGTTGGGCTCCACATTGAGTTGACACCTACCACTTACTTACCTCTCTTTAGTCCTGCTTTCTTTCCTTATAGCTAACTGGCCAGCAGCCAAGAGCAACCAGTGTTAATGCTTACATGTGACCAGGGCCGGCACTAGCCACTTGGGTGCCCTAAGCACAAATGTTTGGTGGTTGCTGACTAAATACCCTCCGGTGAGATCTCTTAGATCATGTAACAAAGCTCTTCTCACTATACCCAAAATCAACTGTAAACTAGCTTATGGTTCCTTCAGTCACTGTGGTCCTGTGCTCTGCAACGCTTTACCAGTGGAACTGATGTCCATCACAACAGGGTCTTCTTTTAAAATTAGACATAATTTCTTTCACAAGCTTTTAGTTAGATTCTGGTCAGTTGTTTTTATATTTTCTTTTTATACTGACAGCATTATTTTGTATGTTTTTATTATGTATTGTGTATGCATTTCTTGTTTCTCCGTAGCCCAGGACCCAGCTCTTTAAGCGGGAGCTGCTGTGAGTGATGACCTGTTACTTTCGTATTGGTTTTGCATATTAACATGCTTTAGACATATTTTATTTGTTATTTATACTAGTAGCCTACTGTTTTTCACGTCCCAGATTTTTTGATACCCCCCACCCCCCCTCCCTCAGACACTTGGTGCCCTACGCGCAGTGCGTGATGTGCGTGTGTGGAGCGCCGGCACTGCATGTGACCACTGCCTGCCCTATTTACATTCAATAGTCATCCATGCCAGTGTTAACATGTGGCAGTGTCAACAAGAGGCAGTCGACTGTTTTAAGCAGCCGACCATGTAAATACTAAATTAGTATTCTTTCCCACTCAATTTTCTGCTTCTCGACATTTGACCCGACAGACTTGTGGTTGAGTGGCCTCGTCACTGCATCTGATGTGGTTTTTGCAAATCGTGTTGCCGGCTCTATGTACCTCTAATGCCAGTAAACAATGGAAAAGTCAGAGAAAAAAGCCCTCAGCTTACACACTTACACTGATCTGAAATGGAGCAGTTTGAAATATCTTGGGTAAAGATGTGTTGACTGAGTCGTGGGTTTTTCTGGTGAATAATATATGAAGGGGGAAATACACAAGTTTATTTTTTCGCTTTGTGATTTACTATTTTAGCTCAGGTGGCCTGGAGCCGAGGCATTGCACTCTGCGCCGAGGCTGTGCGGTGCACTCAACAGGATCCATTGACATTTCACGAAAAGATAATCATGAACTTAAAACATTTAGATGGGCATCATCATACATGTATATGACATTTTACTTGAGGGTGCTTCAGCTATTGTAGATGAGGCAAAGTGCTCACTGATGCTCTAAAAAACAGAAAAGGAAAAGGCAGGTATCCAGGCCCCAAAGCAGTTTTTCAGAAATACATTTGTGATTACAAAGATAAGAATGATATAATTCTTCATTGCCATCACCAGGGTGCCAGTATTGTCACTTGACTGCTGGACTCTGTTATCTTTTTAACGGCTAATGGTCTTTGCTATTTTGTTAAAATAATGAATGCACTATGGACTATGCTTCGGTGGAGCATTTGTTATTCCAGCTCATTCTTGAAAAGAATCCTACAATAGCTCTTAATCCTTCTTTTGAATAGACAATGAACAACCACTCAGTCAGAAGCTTGGGGATTGTTCTGTTCAAAAACCTTGGTGATGGTGCAAAGAACTTCATGATTCATTAAGTTATAAAGTGGTTTTAATAAAAAATAGAAGCAGTGATACATTACAACATTTCGGGCATCTTATTAGATAAAACATGATGGTGTCGGATTTATTTGATTTTTAAAGCATATGGAGCATTTAAAGCACATGTCTCTGGGTTGGTTCTCTTTCCTGAAACTCTCTACATTCCGTGTAAGCATACATCATTTCTGAACTTTTAGGCTAAACATGGATTTCTTATACGTTACTGATACACAATGTCATTAGATAGTCTTTGTTGTTTCCGACTTTCTGAGTGTAGTAATTTTATGAGCAAAAAAAATCAAAAGAATCAGGCCACTACTTGGGACAGAGTTCATAACTCTCTACAGTACAGTTATCACTAAGGAACAAACTCAGTTTCAGTCAGTGTAAAAAGCATAAATGAATTAAGTTGACTGAAAATAAACAATTCAGAATATTGATCAATGTATAAAGCAATAGAATTTAAAGCTTAGAATTTAAGAAGATCAACACTAGCAAGCTTTAATTCCGTTCAGCAGGTCTAAATATGACCCTGATGCAAGCAGCTTGTTAGCTCAGCTTAGCATAACGACTGGAAACCGCCACCCTCAGTTTTCCGAGTCACTGTGAGGATGCCAGGCAACCAGAAAAGTCTTTAGGAAATCACAGCTCCAGCCCCCCCGCCCCTCCCCCAAAATACATGAAACTCCTGTGTAATTTTTACGTTTTGGTTGTAATTCAATTATAAAATATAACATTTTATCTTTGTTTGGCAGATTTTGTCGGGTGAATTATTTGCGTTGCTCCATTCGCTTTGTTCGCGTCCTTCGTGCCATTTGTCTCATTCCCGCCGCCCTTTGAAAATTTGCTTTGTTTGCAACCATTTGTGCCTGAGCATAAATTGGTACGTTAGAAATAAAAATGAAAAGTGTCAAGCAGAACCGACGTGATATGCAAATTTGTGTAAAGTGCAAACTTTAACGTAAACGTGACCACAACAACAACAACTGCACAAAAAAAGTCCTTACCTAAAGGGCTTAGGTACCACAGACCTTGGCAGAGCCCTGATTTCTTAGTGCTTTCAGGCAGCAGCTGCTGGAGTTCTCCAGTGGCGGCCGCTGCGACTCAGCAGCTCTGCTTTGCCCCGCACGACGCGCTGGACGGGCTTCAGAGGACATCGCAGACTGATTGAATCACAAACTCGATATTGCAATGCTCGGGCCGCCAGGGGACCTCACAGTCCGTCGCTTGTGTTCATCTTGTTCTTGCACCTTGCTTCCATACCTTTTTTAGTCCTTCCAACACTTTTAAAAAAAATACTCTTTGGCCTGTTGACATTAGTTTATTTTTATGTGGGAAACTGAATCCTCAAAGTCCTTTACAAAACATCCTTGTATGCAAATTCGCAAAGCCTGTTAAATAAAGCTTGAAGCCAGGATTTGGGAATTTCCTTCATACAGTCCACTCACCAAAAACATACACTCCCTGGGTGACTTAGAACCTTTGAAATTTCACCTAAAAATACAAGCGTCTTAGACACAAGGGGCAGGATGTGAATGAAGCCTGAACACAAACGAAATGCATATGCTTCCCTCCACACAGACAATGGTCTTTCAAAGAAAGACTTTGATGTGTCAGCTGAGTTTGATGTGGTAAAGACAAGGATAACATCAAAGGCGGAATTCGGGTGACTTTTTATGTGGAGTCTTAATCTTGTCAGCACATCATATTAGTCCGTCACTGCCTATTATGTGTTATATCCTCCTTTCTACAGGAGTAGTTCTTATTTGAGTCAATGAGTTCAATGTAAAATAGGAATAAGAATAATCTATACTGGATGATAAACTATGCCTCGTAGTGTTATGAAATAGTTGGATATTATGGCTCCCAGTACATGCTGGCTTGTATAATATTTGTTAATAAGTGATGATTTTCTGACACTTCCAGAGTTAATACAAATGAAGTCTGGTTTATGTCCAATAAGGGCAAATAATCAATACGCACATTGTGCTCACGCTTATCAGTGAAACGTATCACATGGAACAAAGACGCTACTTTAAAACAATAACAACTTACAGCACTTAAATTGTAATGGCTCTTATCTTTAACAAGTTGTTAATCGGCTTATTTGATAAAATATCACTTTCTTGTTTCTTGTTCTTTGAGTTTGTATCCCGAAGTCACTTTGGATAAAAAACGTCAGATAATTGACAGGTAATCTAACGTAATGTACAGTGCATTCAGAATTATCTCTGGCCACAACAGTTTTTTTTCCACTGCACCAGAATCACCTGGTATTCATGTTTCAGCTATAGTAGCATGGCAATCATGCAAGTCAGAAACACTTAGGGTGTGTATCCATGAGCCAAATTATTGCAGTTTGTCCTCTTTTTTGGTAAACGTTGCTCTGAGTCTAAAAATAAATCTGAAAACAACTTCTTAATATTGATAATACAAGTTGTATTACGGCTGAAACTGATCACTGTTTTCATGTTTGATTAGATTGGCAATCAATTCAAATTATGAATCATTTGCTCAATAAAACGTCCCATTGCTCCTTCCAAAAGTCCAAGGTGAGACCTTCAAATTGTTTCATCATGTTCGGCTTACAATGGCAAAACCCCAACAAGTAATATTTAAATAAAATCAGATAAAAGCATCTCCTTGAACACGAGAAGCTAAAATCAAGGAACGTTTAAAATCTTGCCTGGACAAATTATCTAAAGGATTACCTGATTGTCGAGTTGTTTTGTTGACTAATCGATTCCTTGACTCATTTTTTCAGTTTCAAATGCCACTGCAGCTCTTTTCAAGACAACACTCACCTATTGTGACTACAGCCGACCTCCCTTATCAGGATGTCTGTCCCTCTCACATGCAGGAACGTACATGGGCTGCTATCTGCACAACGCCAGTGACCGAGCGCTGGGAGGAACCATGCTCTATGACCTACGCAAAATGACCAGCTCTTTGTGTCAAGACACCTGCTCCGAAAGGTAATGCGTTTGTGGCGGGCTGCCGGGGAAGGGGCCACAGAGGGCCTGCTGTTTGAGTAAACGCTTTGGATCTCAGTCCCCTCCATGAATGTCTCCTTGTGTTTGGAGCCAGCGGAGAGCCAGGTGGCTCGATGACAGTAAAAGATGTGGGGGGGTTAGAGGGTGTGATGAGCAAGCCAGGACAGAATACTTGATCTATTGCAGGAGAAGGAAGGTGTGTGTGTGTGTGTGTGTGTGTTAGAAAGCTGAATGAGTTGAATACAGCAGTTAGTGAATAAATCAGAGGTTAGATATGGGCCTTCCTGTGGCCGCGCTTTGAATCACCCTCAGTTGAGCTGCTGTGACCTGAATTCTCTGCATTTGCATCGACAGTCTGTAGCTGCAAGGAAATGTCGGTGAGGCAGTTGGGCAATTCGTGGGAAACTCAATGAAAGCTTGAGGTATTCTTGTTAACGTCTTAGCAGTGAGAATGTAGCGCAGCCCTGCTGAAACAGAACAGCAGAGGACAGATGGATGCAGTCAGAGAGCCCCACAAAGCCCCCAACAACCCGTCCGCATGGAAGGCCGTCGTGCTCAAGTGGGCCAATTACTGCGGTGAATAAAAAGTAAAAAGTCAAGGTAATTTATGAGGCAGCCTCAAAAGAACATATATGAAAAGGTCAACGTTGCTGACATTTCTGCCTTTCCCAAGGAGGGAAGATAAAAAGAGAGTACGAGTCACGACAGCCTTGATATGTAAAGTACAGATCATAGATTATCGCCATTCAACTAGAGAACAAAAGGCATCTCACAGTTAGATGAGTTGCAGAGAGAGCAACACTGAGGAACATCACGATCATCCCGGATTTCGATTGAATGCTGGGAAGTCTGCGTTAAATGATAAGTTAGAAATGTTAACTAATGTCCTGAGGGATGGTTTAGCCTGAGGGCGAGAGCTTGAGGTGATGCATTGCCTTGGGCTGGGGCATTAAAGCTGTGTTTTTTTACCTGTTTGTGTGTGTGTGTGTGTGTCTGTGTGTGTGAATAGCGGGTACCAGTTTGCAGGTCTGGAGTTTGGAGCTGAATGCCACTGTGGTAACCGAATCAGTAGCACACGGGCCCCGGAGGAAGACTGCGGCCTGGTGTGTCGGGGTGAGAGGGGGTCTCCCTGTGGAGGCGTGGGCCGACTCTCCATTTACAAAGTGGAGGGGCAGCTGCCGGGTCACAGAAAATGTGAGTCTACTCGCTGTTTTTAATCTGCATGAGCTGCTTTGTAGGTGCTGCAGACGAGCGACAAAACTTAAACCCGTTATATGAAATACACAGAGGTGTGTAAACAGTGTGCTGCGTCAGTTGAAAGGAATTGAATCAATAAACCCTCAATAGTGCCTGATGAATACTCGATACAACAAAAACCCATCCAGAATGAGTTTCTCACCTTACCTACACTCAGATATCATGCTAGAGCTAGCTTTTGTGGCTAGCTCCAAACCGTCAGCAACATCATTCCAATTTTTGGAATTTGTTCAATCAATCCTTCTTACTAATATCACCTGTGTTATCAAGACTGAACACATCGTGAGTTGCACCTAGATAATTTTGCACCCAGAAATACTCAAAAGGCGTAGCAAAAAAACATGCCTTTATAGTTGTATAGTTCTATTGTATTTACCTTGAACAGCCACTAAACACAACACATACATATTTTCTGCTTGAAAAAAATATTTAATAAAAATGAATTGATATCAGTGCTTAAATGCAACAAAGAGCTTATTTCCCATCTCTGTGAGCCGGGTGGTTTTCACCGTCTAAAACAACCCATTTTGGTTGTCTCAAATTTTGATGCCGCATGAGTAAAAGATGAATTTGTTTATCGCTGCTGTGACACTTATGTTATGTCTGATGTGCACTTGGAGAGCTCTCATGTCCAGGACAGCCACCATTAACCAGTTTTAGTGATGTATAGATATAAACCGCACATTGCAGTACCCTTGGTCTGTCCTCGAGACAACCTGGTGTGTTGCAGCACCCACTGCACAAGAGGACTAAATAAATATTAATCCATGGCTGAAAATAGTCCACAACAAATTAACTACTTATTCCTATCTGAGCCCAGTTTACTCAAAAACAGAGAGCCAAGTTGCTTAAGCAAATGTACGGAGCCTTTCTTAAAAATCAAAAGAAATGTTTCTTTTGTTACAAATAAAAAATAAATACTACCAGCCATATCATAAATGTCTTTGTGCCTGTGATGCCTCAACCTTGTTGGATTTGAGTTCATTTTTAATAGCAAAAGCAGTTTGGATAACTTAGGGCCACCAATTGAATTGAATTGTGTTTTGTTGTATAACAACAATGACAATACAAATGTTTAACCTTTTAATAAAGCGAGAGTAATGTGCAAATCAAGCCTTTATTGAAAATTGTATAACTGTTGAGTTTCTCACAGTCAACACAATCATCTGAAAAATTCAATCAGTACAGATAATACACACCATTTCTGTTTTCTGCGCATCAAAAATACAGTATGCGCAACATTATTGATGTTGGCCTGGTCAACTGTATTATATAAGAAGTGTATACCATATCTAGCATTAATATTCTGGCTGGGTGGGTTGGGTGTCTCTGGAGATTTGTGATTCGTGAATGTAAAAACCAGAATGAATAGTATTATTAGGGCAGACATACTTCAAGACAGATAATTTAAATTTACCCCTGATGTCGAGCAACCATTTAAAAAATTGTAAACCCTTCCATTTGCGCTAATCGGTTAATAAATTAAGTGACTTCTTAGCCCTAGTTTAAGCAAGGGAATCCCAGCAAATCCATTCTTGTTGTCATGCCATCAGTATGCAACTAGGCGAGCGAGTGAGTGGAGAGCTCCGTCATCTCTTCAATCAGAGCATAGGCGGTTCGATCCCAGGCTCTGATACGCGTGTCGATGTGTCCTTGGGCAAGACACTTAACACCCCAACATTGGTCATTCCCACCCTCGCCTGTGACTACTGTGCGTGAACGATATGAACAGTAGTTACTGGTGGGCACGTGGCACTGCATGCGGTAGCTCCTGTCATCAGTGTGAATGACTTGATGAAATAAAGTTTTAAAGCGCTTTGAGTCGCCAACAGACTAGAAAAGCGCTATACAAGTACGGTCTATTTACCGTTTATATTTTTTCTTGTGTGTTTCTAATTCCAGTCAGAAATGTTCACTACCGCGGTTGCTTCAAGTTGACAAAGAGCACCATCAGAACCTTCCCCATCGATTCCTTTCAGCCCAACCTCACCACGCAGTCCTGCATCGAGACCTGCACAGACAAGGTTGGAATTAGGCCTCTGAAATTACAGACCTGATGATCAATAAATTGCAAGAAGCTTTTTTGTTTCACCATAGCTCAGAGAACTGTCTCCATTCGCAGGGGAGCACATGTGGGAGCGTAGAGCTCCTTGGATTTTGCTGAATATTTACGTTCTAATGTGCCTTTAATGAGAAGCCGATAGTCTGGATCCTTTTGTGACATCTTAATGGATGGCGCTGCGTCTTCTCAGGAAAACAGAACTGGCTGATAGAAATATAGGGGTGGCATTTGCATTGTGAATAATACTCACACCGTGTTTTGAGTGCATGTAGCCTACATCATTATACACAAATCCTCTAAAATTGGTTTCGTCCCTGTGCTTTGACACTGAGCATTTTGATTACCTGGAAATGTGTGAAAAAATGATGAAATATGGAGTGATGCAAGACTGAGCTGACAGAAGGCCCACGAGGAGAATACACATCGGAAAGAAAAGTAATTGTGATGAGTCATAGGAGGACACAGAGAACTTTGTTCTTTTGGTCTGCAGGAGCTCCCGCTGGCTGTGTTCAGGAAGCCCCACTGCTTCTGTACATGGACGCCGTCTCTTTTTAGTCTCAACCAGCAGTCCGGCAACCAGCTGTGTGTGGAGAACGCTGGGCTAAATCACACCGGCAACTCCACAGCCATGGCGCCCACTGAGCACACCCACTACCAGGTGTACCACACACCTGTGCTCGGTGAGATAACAATCATCTGCATGTGGAAACCACAGCTACAGTATGGATCACAATCTTGGAGTCATTTCTGTACAAAAGTGGTTTTAACGTGCTAAATGCTGGACATTTATTTTGCCTCCCGTAGCTAATGGAGCTAACAGTGAAAACTACAGCAAAAATGGTACCCGAGCTAACGGGGTGGTGACTTTAAAGGGCAGTGAAGAAAAGCGGCTGTGAGCTAATCTATGTTGTGCACTCACAAGTACTAACATACACTACTAGCATGTGCACATTATGCGTGACACGTAGTGTTCTTGTGAGCTTATGATAGAAACCAGCCAACGAGGTGCAGCAGGTAAACCTACCTACACTATGTGGTCCACTTAGAACAGGACCTCAGTCAAGGCTGAAAACAAAAATGATGTGGAAAATGATGATCAGTTAATAGCAAATTTGTCTGTAACATACTTAATATCCATGTAAACATGTCAATTAGATGGTAATTTGGTTGGCAAAGAGTAGATGTGATCATTATAAGGGTTTATCTCTTGTTTAATAACTAAAAAGCAATAACGACATCTCCTTCTAGACTCCATGTGCAAAGAGAGGATGTTTCTGCCACAAAGATCCAGCTCCCTGGTGGCCCTCTCTAGTTTTCCCGGTGCGGGCAACACGTGGGTGCGACACCTGATCGAGCTTGTGACTGGCTACTACACCGGAAGCTTTTATTTTGACGGGAGCCTCTACAACAGAGGTGGGGGAGGACAAACGCGGGTTTGAGGTTTGATGTGGTACTGCCCACCCAGCTGACCACTATCCATTCATTCGTTCACTGGCGGCAGGTTTCAAAGGGGAGAAGGACTACTGGAAG
This sequence comes from Apeltes quadracus, assembly GCA_021346845.1. NCBI lineage: Eukaryota > Metazoa > Chordata > Actinopteri > Perciformes > Gasterosteidae > Apeltes > Apeltes quadracus. The sequence goes on along the minus strand of CM037916.1, from coordinate 1,866,487 downwards.
AGCGGCCGCAGCATCTGCGTGAAGACCCACGAGAGCGGTCAGAAGGAGATTGAGATTTTCGATTCTTCCATCCTGCTGATTCGAAACCCGTACCGCTCCCTTGTGGCGGAGTTTAACCGCAAGTGTGCCGGACATTTAGGCCACGCCACAGATGCACAGTGGAAAAGCAAAGGTAAGACTGCCACAAAATCACAGTGATTTTCCGATTTCAAGCTCTCTCATACAAGGAAAGAGGATGCATGTCAAATAATCAATAACTAATTAAAACATACACATATAATATAGTGCAACAGCTCAGTTCCTCAAAGTTGAGTCCCAAACTGTGCTGTCTTTCACCTGCAGAATGGCCAGAATTTGTCTCCAGCTACGCCCCCTGGTGGGCGTCCCATGCTCTCAGCTGGCTGAAGTTCGGACGGCGCCTGCTGGTGGTGCATTACGAGGAGCTGCAGAGGGCCCTTCTCCCTCAGCTCCGTGTCATCACAGCCTTCCTGAACGCCACGATCACAGAGGAGAGGCTGCTTTGTGCCCAGAGCAACCAGGACGGCCATTTCAAACGCTCGGGGGCCTCCTCCTTTGACCCGTTCACTCCCGACATGAGACGGATGATCGACCCCTTAATTCGTTCTGTTGACCAGGCTCTGCATAGGAGGAACTTTAGCGGACTTCCACAGGAGTACCTTCCCAGATGATGATGTGACAAGGTCGTGCTCTTAGTCTTTCGAATGGCTGGTCCAGTCGGGGCTCAACAAGAGAGAAGTAACACCCCTGGGTGCTCCCAACAACCTGGCTCTCTGATAAGGCAGACACAGCGTGAACGGCTGGAGAGTCATGGCAACGCCTTTCAGGTCACAGGAAACATGATAGTTCATCGTGAAATGCAATGGTGAACAGAGCTGAAAGCCTCTGGGCCGGGACAGCCTCTGTGAGAGCTGCACATCCCACGAATACTTAAAAAGGATTAGACATGATCTGTTGCATTGCGGGTTGAGATCATTATTATTATTATTTGGCAAGTGCCCGAGTGCACAAACCTTGTGTGGGTAAATCCTGGACAGACTCTTCATCATTTCAATTTAGTACATCTATTGGGTTTATAACATGCTCACAAAAAGTTCTACTAACACAGGTGAGCATTGCAATGATTGTCTGGATGGATTTTTCTCTGGCTGCTACAGTTTGATCATGGTGGACTCTTAATGCAATGAGACATGGACTCGTGTCGTTTAACTGCTTTGAACTGTAAAGTTGTATTTCATTAAAACGCATTCTGTCCGAACCGACCACATGTTAACATGCAGAGGGCTATCTCAACAAGTTTTGTGTGTTCACTGTGGTCAAAAGATGAAGGACGATGTTCACAGCGGTTTGTGTGCCCGGTGTCCTTTGAAACCACCAAGAGAGGCTAAAAGACAGCAAAGTTTTAGGTTAGTGTGCAAATCCGACCAAAATAACCTTGTTCTCACTTGGTTAGACGTGAGACATGAGACGGAGGATCGACCCCTAAGCTTCAATGCATGGATTTATCAGACAAAACACTTTAACTATTTCTGAATGTAGAATGTAAACATAGTGCTAATGAAATAATGCTGGTACCTGATGTCGCCAGTGAATCATGCATTGACATTTAAGACAGGCACTTGGTCATCTGCTTCAGTTTCAGTGCTTCAAAAAGAGAACATGTGGGTCTCTGATTGTAGTCACTCTGCTTCAAGTTCCAATATCTGATTGACTAGATTACGAATAGAGGTCTATAGAGATCAGCACTGTAAGACGAGAGGCGCTACTGCAACAGAAGCCCTTTCACTTTGATCATATAGCAGTTAGAAAACATCATAATCTCTGGTCTCAAGACAAAGCGCCTTCAAAACTGAATGTCAACGTTTCGCAACAGATTCGTTGTAGGACTGCTACACTGGACCTGCTCAGGTGCCTTGATAATGTGTCCGCCAACAGCTGTCACAGGGCCCAGGCAAGATTCCAGCTGCAAGCGCCAACATTGAAAATTACAGCAAAATCCAATCCCTAAAAGCAGCCTCAATCCGGGGATTTATGAGCTTGTTCGCCTCGCTGTGAACTACATCCCTGCAACACACATCTCCACATGTGCAGCACTGTGCAAAGGCATCCGACATGTGTGCTGGTCTCCATCTAGACAATGGTAAATGTTAAACGCTAACTACATAAATAAGGTGTTGAATTAGCCTGTCCCCTCCCTTGTCTCCAACGGCAAAACAGAACGATGGGTCCTCGAGTCCCCTGACAGGCAAAGGGAAGTTTCGAAGTGACATCTATCAGTTCATTTCCATGTCAACGTCCCTCAAAATATATTATATTATTATCAAAATGAATTGGATCATTTTGGGGGGAGTTTTTCCCATGCCGATGTGAGGGTTTCAGGGCAGGGGATGTTGCATGTGTTCAAGTTAATGGAATAGAATAAAGATGATATTCATAGGACATATCTTTGAACCCCACTTTTTCATTATATTTGTTATATACTCATATGTTACATTTCCCCCAAAGCGTTTTTTCTTTTTGGCACCCTATGGCTATTGGCAATATTTCTCATTCATGGAGTGAATATATGTGAAGATATGTGTTTAATGCCGTTGATCAACAATGTGAATTATTTTCCTGAAATATAAGGATCATTTCAATGTTGAGATTTCTTTTCTAAAAAGTATAGAACTCTTTAATAAGATAATAATTGAGCCTTCTATTTCAGGAAAATAATTCACATAATAATTCACATGTTGAATTTTCTACTTTAGTCAACAGTAGGGTCTTCTCGTTAATGCGTTGGGAATTTTGTCAAAGGATTGCCACAGCTGAAGAGCAGCTGAAAGTCCGAGCAGCTTAAGTCTCCGATTTTCCCCACACGACTTGGTGGACGGTTAGAGGACAAAATCCGAGCTGCTATAACAAGACTGAAAGAATCTGACTTTCAGATTCATACAGTATAAGTAAAACCGAATCTAACGTTTCTCCTATCTCAAGTGTCGATAGAATGCCAACATTGATTGATCCTTGATCAGCTCTATACGGTGACATTGTCAGTGACAGTGTCATCATATTTCAAGAAATCATTGAAAATAGGTTGCAGTATTTGGGCTGCAGTAGATAAGAAAGATCCCATTTGTATTTGGAATACATTTGTGAAGGTTCCCAGGAGGACAGTGGCAATCTTTTAGGTCAGAATTAATTGTCTTTTAAAAAAAGACAGGAGGACGTGACAAACAAGCGCAGGCTGTAAATGTGCTGCAGGATGCTTTGACCGAGAGGAGTTCACGGGGGGCTGGCTGACATTCAGGCTCATCACGTCGATTGTCTGCAACAGTTCTGTTATCCCCAGAGGCTCGGATGAGTTTGAAACTAAGCTTCATTTGTGAAGCATAAGGCCTCACAGTCAGGTGTCTGTCAAAAACGCAGAATGGACTGACAGCTAGTCTGGCATATTTTAAGAAACACGACTCCATCTGTCTCTTGTGCCTTTTTCTCTCTGTGGATTTGCAAACACATTACAATGACACATGCGAAAGAAAAGAGAAAGGGGAACGTCATTACAATGGTCACGTTCCAGAGGAAAGCAGAAAGAGGAGGATGAGGCCGGAACGCTGATGATGTTGCCTCCTTGTTGCGCTCGTGGAGATGAGCTGGTCCGGGTGGCTCAGGAGGAACCTCAAAGGAATGCCAGTATCGGTGAGTTTGTGTACAGCTTTGTTCACAGGGGAAAGAATACTGATGGTCCTCTGCCAGCAAGAAAACATCAAGGAAGAGGAAAGTGAGAGGCAGAAACTAACTTACTTTATTAAGTAAGATAAAAGTTTAAGATGGGTTAAGAGTTAAAATATAGGTAGCATCTACTTTTGGACAAGCCTGTATCTAATTATAATAGTTCTCATTTCCACTATGTCGTTACTGTGTGAGATTTTTCTTAAAAGTAAAGATATATCTAAAGACTAGATGTCTCGTCCACGTTGCCGGCCAACGCAGTCGAATGGCCGCAGATGGCGGCCATCTTGGTAGCGTCGGCTCGCTCACTCATAACATTGTGCTGGTAGTGATACATGTGCTTTTTAAATAACCATAAGTTGCTCAATTTTCAACCGATTTTTAAACGGTGTGGTTTGTTATGAACGTCAGAGACACTGCATACATACTAGAATAATTATGTTGGTTTTAACAAACCAAACCATTTAAAAATCGGTTGAAAATTGAGCAGGTTATTATTATTTAAAGTACATGTACGCTGAGCTTACCCTACGAAGATGGTTCTATACTCTGCCCAAATTTGAATTCTCCCCAGACACACAGGGGCTTCAGAGTGAATAGGAATTACGCCACAAGCAAAGCTGACATTCCTCAGTCAAACTGACTGCCGGCCTGAGCCCACAAAAGAGTCAATTTCAGACAACTCGTCCCTGTGTTCACTCACCGTGGTTTAATCTGGATATCTGATCAAACAACAGCAGCAGGTTGCTGAGTGTGGGTTGGACCAGCTGGACCACTAAATTAAACTATTGTGAAAATGATGGAGAAAGATGTCCTGACTTTTTGTAATACACTAAAAAGGGGAAGGAAACATATCTTTCCAGATGATCTGGGGCTGATAGAATACAGGACACCTGCTGAGCTTTGCAGTTTAATATGACCAGCAGAGAACCTGTGACCGAGCATAAGCCTTCGCAATGTTGAGATGCAGAATTGCTTCATTGTGCTCATAATAATAAACCTACTCTTGCTCCGGAGGTGTTGGCTAACTACAGACCGATCTCTAATCTTCCCTTCCTCTCGAAGATCCTTGAGAAATCCGTCGCAAGTCAACTATGTGACTTTCTTCAGAGCAATGCTTTGTTCGAGGACTTTCAGTCCGGATTTCGAGTGCATCATAGCACAGAAACAGCCCTGGTGAAAATTACGAATGATCTCCTACTTGCATCGGACCAAGGACTTGTCTCTTTTCTTGTCTTGCTGGACCTCAGTGCCGCCTTTGACACCATCGATCATCGTATCTTGCTGCAGAGACTAGAACATTTGATTGGTATTAAAGGAACTGCACTTAGCTGGTTTAAATCCTATTTATCGGATCGATCCCAGTTTGTGCTTGTAAACGGAGAATCCTCGAAGACCACCAATGTTGGTCACGGAGTCCCACAAGGTTCTGTGCTTGGACCCATCTTATTTACCCTTTATATGCTTCCTTTGGGCGACGTTATCAGAAAACACCGCATCAACTTCCATTGTTACGCAGACGATACTCAATTGTATCTGTCGATCAAGCCAGAGGAGACCGAACAGCTCGTTAGACTTCAAGAATGTCTTGGAGACATCAAAACTTGGATGACCTGCAACTTCCTGATGCTAAACTCAGAAAAAACAGAAGTTATCTTGATAGGCCCAGAGCGCCTTCGAAGTCAGCTGTCACGTGATACAGTTTCTATGGATGGAATTTCTCTGGTATCCAGCAGCACCGTCAAGAATCTTGGAGTTCTCTTCGACCAGGATATGTCCTTCAACTCTCACATAAAGAAAACTTCAAGGACCGCCTTTTTTCATCTACGTAATATATCGAAAATCAGGAATTTCCTGTCTCAAGGTGATGCAGAAAAATTAGTTCATGCATTTGTTTCCTCCAGACTGGACTACTGTAATTCTTTGTTTGCAGGGTGTTCTTGTAAATCTCTTAAGCCTCTTCAGTTGATTCAGAATGCTGCAGCACGTGTATTAACAAGAACTAATAAAAGAGACCATATCACGCCTGTATTGTCTGCTTTGCACTGGCTCCCTGTTAAATCAAGAATAGAATTTAAGGTTCTTCTCCTCACCTACAAGGCGCTTGCTGGTGAGGCACCTTCTTATCTTAAAGAGCTTGTAACACCGTACTGCCCTGCAAGGCAGCTGCGTTCTATAGATGCTGGGTTACTTGTTGTTCCTAGAGTTATTAAAAGTAGGATGGGAGGCAGAGCCTTCAGTTATCAAGCTCCTCTTTTGTGGAACCAGCTTCCACTTTCAGTCCGGGGGGCAGATTCAGTCAGCTCCTTTAAGATAAAACTTAAAACTTTCCTCTTTGATACCGCTTATTTTTAGGGCTGGCTTAGGTTTGCCTGGACCAGCTCTTAGTTACGCTGCTATAGGCTTAAACTGCCGGGGGACTTTTTAGGACACACCGAACTCCTCTCTCTCTCTCTCTCTCTCTCTCTCTCTCTCTCTCTCTCTCTCCCCTTTTACTAAAATCCACGTTGCATTAATGCACATGACTAATTCAGCTCCTTCCCGGGAGTTCTTTGTGCTTTCTCGCCGAGCAGGTCTCTGCAGATCGTAGTCCGGTCAGGACCCTGGTCCTGACTCTGGCCGTGGCCCTGCTGGCCTGCTGCTGCTATCATCATCATCGTCATCATCATCGTCATCATCATCATCATCATCATAATTTTAAATATGATTCATATCACTATTACCCTTTCCTAAAATCTTTGCTTTCCCTCCCCACAGTCTTCTGTGGATGGTGGTTCGATCTGACGGTGGTGGCCCCTGCAGTGGTCCTGTCATACATCTGGCCGGCTACTTGGAATTCTTTGATTAATTTCTGTTATAGAAATTGAATGTATTCTACATCTGTATGAGTCATTCTGTACACATGACATCCATTGCAGTCTGTCCATCCCGGGAGAGGGATCCCTCCTCTGACGTTCTCCCTAAGGTTTCTTCCCTTTTTTCCCTGGAAGGGTTTTTTTTCATTTGTTGGGGAGTTTTTCCTGTGCCGATGTGAGGGTCTTGGGACGGAGGATGTTGCATGTGTACAGACTGTAAAGCCCTCCGAGGCAAATTTGTAATTTGCGATTTTGGGCTATACAAAATAAAATGAATTGAATTGAATTGAATAATGATAATGCTATACACAGATTTACATAGTAATATATTTTTCAATAAAAAAAAATAGTAAGGGTTGGTAATAGTAACATGTCATAGGCCTACATGTCAAACTAATGACGCGTTGACGTGTTACGCAGCGTTAATGGTCTCCATGTTTCTGCTCAGTAAGAAGGACTTGCAGAGGTAGCAGCTGCACACTTTGCATATTGTGTAAATGAACAATACAAAAACCATTTGATCAATCATTTTATACTCGAACAAGGGTTGATATAGTCATCATAAGCTGCTGGGGGAAAGTTAGCCGAAAATATAGGAATTACTGAGTTCCCTTCATGTAATGCAGACACATGGTGGACAAAAGTAAATGTTGGTTTCATCCGTCATGTATTGCATATGACTTTTCTGCCCACGTGTAAAACATAACATGGTTTCACACCGTGTTTACAGAGGACACAGAAGCGCCAGGATTTCAGGCGCCACGTAAACCACCTGAACAAAGCTCTGGCTCTTCTGCCCTTCACTGCCTCCCTTGTCCTCAGCAGGAGGTTCAGGATTTTCCATCCCCACCCCCTCTGCGGACACACGGCGTTCACACATATCTTGGTGGAAATGAAAACATTGCTTTGTCAAAAGTACATAAAACAGGTCCGAAGTGGCCGCGTCACAGTTTCCGTTTTGCCCGTTGAGTCGGGCTTTAGGGCGAACGGAGCCAGACGCTGTTGAGATACGATGCTGTGCTGTTTGCCGTCCCTGTTCTTCTCCTATACCACCTTGCTTTTTATTTTGTCTGCTATGTGGTGAAGATGAATCAGGACATGCCAAAAAAGCAGGATAATACAAACTGCTGTTGACTAGAGGCTGGTAGTTGTAGCTTCCTGTATTATCTCCCAGCTGGACAGGGAAAGTAATACTTTGTGATAACCTGTCTAGATGGGCCCTGAGCTGTACATTCTTCCCTCTGTGAGCGTGCTAGCAAAGCTGTCACTTATATACTGACATCACATTTTGCTCACTGATGAAGGGAAACTGTTCATGTAGAAATCTGTTCACCTTCTATCCCTTCAGCAGCCTATTAGCATTACAGATGAGATGTACATTTACATACTCAACTTCAATGCAAAACGTTCACCAAAAAGAAAAATAAGAGCAATATGTGTATTTCATAATGGACTTTCAGGCATATTTACCCATCAGTGTGAGACCAGGTTAAGCACTCATTCCATTCATTATGACCTTTGGAGGAGGCAATAAAGTGACCTCTCTCGTACAAGAGTTGCTGAAAGGTCACCAGCAAAGTGTAGCACCACACAGTAACATTAGCAGCATTTGGTTTGTTAATGTTAATAACAGAACCTGTGATTTATAGCTCAACATTAATCAAAAAAAAGAAACAGTTGCTGCGCAGAACTTGTAAAAAGAAAAAAATGTATTCATAGACAAGAACATGTGACTTTTAGCTTGCATAACAAGGGAAAAGAAACGCAAACAGGCCCTTTTTCGGGTCCGTGGATTAGTCTCCATCACAACATGGCAACACTTTGAATGTTAATTTAGTTGTTTTATTATTGGGTCCTGTAAAGTAAGATTTACAGGTTCAACGCTGTTTTCCCTGCAAAGTTCCCGCACTAAAATGTTTTTGTGTTGGATGACGTTCAAGGGGCCATATTTTGATTATTTTTCAACAAATTAAAATAGATCTTTGAGTTCCATAAAACATGTTTCTGAAGTTGTTTGCTGGAAATTTAGCATCAGCGTCAGTTCTGGCAGGCCAGGTAGTCAAGGCGTGGCTAACGCTATTGGCCAACACACGGTCTCATCAGCTGATTTGTATTAGCGCACCACCTGGTCAACACCCCCCCCCCTCCTGCTAATGGCTACACTCAAACAGGGCGCCCTATTTAAATCAGTTTTGCTCCAACCTGTCTCAGCTCGCTTCTCTGCCGCCCGCCTCCTCTCCAGCTCCTCCTTGTCATGCATAACGTAGCATTTGCCTCTATGTCATCGTTGCCGCTCTGTTCATGTGGGGGAATCGCTCAGCTCACACAGTCCTAAAACGGTGTGAGCGTTCCCTAATGCCGCTGCTGTCCTCTGACTCCCTGCTATTTCATGGTGCTCATGAAAGGTCATAGGACTCTCTGAACAGAGCCACACCGCCAAAGATTCAATTCTGAACTCATACTGGATGAAATCTATCTGATAAAATAAAATGTTTCCTAAATCATTTTTATCGTCATGCGTGTCTTGGACACGCATGATGATAAAAGACAGAAATAGCTTGTAGGAAACGATTGTTACCTCCCTCTACTCCCCTCTGTTTCAGCCCCTTTCAGAGTGGGCTGTTTTCTGCTGCTCATGAGCTGCAGCTAATTTGGCCACGCCCACAGCTTGTACAATCGGAGGTAGCGGTCGGCTACCGTTTGTGACGTAATAAGCCTTGACGATTTTGAACAGCTCGTTCAGAGGCTGAAGACGGGATCAATTCAGAAACCCGTATCTCCCTCAAAACAGCATGGATGGATTTTCTTCCAAGTTTGTATGCGTGTGGAAGAGACATACAATAACACCCCAAATCCCAGAAAAGGGGATTTTTTCATAATATGGGCCTCTTAAGAAATATGCGCCGTCTGCCAGAAGGCTGCTGAACAGCTACTCTGATGTATCGACACTGAAGATCGTTAGATTTCAAGAGTTTAAGTAGGCGAGCAGTTAAGTTGCATTCATCGCTATCAAGGGGGGGAAATCCTTGTCCCCCCCGGAGATAAAAATAATTTAGCAGAGGGGGGGGATAGGAAAACCGGAGGGGGGGAAATCCCCCCCATCCCCCGCCTACAAATCGCACCCTGCTTACATCTGTTGAGCTTCAGTTTATTCACTCTGCCAATCTAGATGCTCAACAAAGCTACAGACATGCAAACAAAATAAAGCAAATAAGGAATTCAACAAATACAATGCCTATAAAAAAGGTATAAGGGATGATAAAAAGATATCACCAAATCGTGGAGGATAATCTGATAATCTCCTCAAGATAATTACGATTTGGGAGAAGATTTATTTTCCAGCAAGACAACAAGCCCAAGCACCTAATAGAATCTCCACTGAAACAGTTCAAAGACAAGGGGAATGCTGTCGAGTGGCCAAGTCAAAGCACACATCTCAATCCAACGGCGAATTTACGGCCTGACTTAAAGAGCTGTTCACGCCCAATCCCCAGGCCACCTGAAACAGCCTGCGTTGTTTTGCAAAAAGAATTGAGAAAATGGCAGTCTAGATTAAGACATATGCACATTGACTCAGTGACTGCAGCCAAATGGTTGTCTACTAAATACTGACCTGAAGGGAGGGGGGGTTCTTGAACTTCAATATTTTTAACTAATTGACATTTGAAATAAAATGTAAAAAATCTTCAATTTGACATATTTTTCTTGTTGTGCAGATTCTGAGCCAAAATTATACTAACCATGATTTCATTAATAAAAGCAACAAAAGGGTGAAACATCCAAGGGATGACACTGTACAGGTAAAAGCCAGTAAATTAGAATATTTTGAAAAACTTGATTTATTTCAGTAATTGCATTCAAAAGGTGTAACTTGTACATTATATTTATTCATTGCACACAGACTGATGCATTCAAATGTTTATTTCATTTAATTTTGATGATTTGAAGTGGCAACAAATGAAAATCCAAAATTCTGTGTGTCACAAAATTAGAATATTACTTAAGGCTAATACAAAATAGGGATTTTTTAGAAATGTTGGCCAACTGAAAAGTATGAAAATGAAAAATATGAGCATGTACAATACTCAATACTTGGTTGGTAGTCCTTTTGCCTCAATTACTGCATTAATGCGGCGTGGCATGGAGTCGATGAGTTTCTGGCACTGCTCAGGTGTTATGAGAGCCCAGGTTGCTCTGATAGTGGCCTTCAACTCTTCTGCGTTGTTGGCTCTGGCATTCTGCATCTTCCTTTTCACAATACCCCACAGATTTTCTATGGGGCTAAGGTCAGGGGAGTTGGCTGGCCAATTTAGAACAGAAATACCATGGTCCGTAAACCAGGCACGGGTAGATTTTGCGCTGTGTGTAGCCTTAAGTAATATTCTAATTTTGTGACACACAGAATTTTGGATTTTTATTTGTTGCCACTTCAAATCATCAAAATTAAATGAAATAAACATTTGAATGCATCAGTCTGTGTGCAATGAATAAATATAATGTACAAGTTACACCTTTTGAATGCAATTACTGAAATAAATCAAGTTTTTCAAAATATTCTAATTTACTGGCTTTTACCTGTATATATATATTTTTTTATTATTATATATATTATTATAAGTATGTGTGCACATATATATATACATATGTGCATATATATATACACATAATTACCACGGAACCATGGATTTATATATGGGGGTGTTAAGACACGTGAAAACTCTGCCAGGAAAGGCTGCGGGGTCACCAGGGTCATTAGGATTCATCAGCTCAAAGTAAATTAAGGTCGACTGACAGAGTCTTTGAATTCCCTTCTTATATAAGATTTCATTGCCATGAATTAAACAAATTATTAACAACTTTTTTTAGCTCTGAAGATGTACATCCATTTTAGAAGCAAACAAGGTCATATCCTATTCCGAGACATGGCATAGCATGACATAGCATTTTGTCAACTCAACACCGCTTTTTGTAACTTTTGGGTGATGGGATCGGACTATACACGTCGGTGTGGTTTCAGATAGGGCTTAGAAAACATTTTTTGTTACTCTTTTGTTTTTACCATCAGTTGAGAAAATAGACCCTATGTCGGTATGTTGTCACATTTGACCTTATGCCCCAATAGGTCTTTATTGCCCCCCTGTTGTTATTTATATTGTCAATGTCATCCCAAAAGAGGGATGAGGTCATTAAGTTTGCACTGTGGCTCCATCGATAAAAAGACAATGGGGTTTTTAGTGTATTGTGCATTAATGCACAAAAAGCATTACAGTCTAAAAGCAAAGGAGGACTAGATTTTGACTTATGATTAACCAAATACGCTCAAAAATACGACTTTAGTCGTTTCGTGGTACTTTCTGCAGCACTGGTGGAAACAGAGTTAGTCAGTTTGACCCTGCAGATATATGTTTGTCAGGGTCATGTCCATTGTTTGATGGTACTTTGACCGTCTGTTTGCTTCTTCTTTGGGTAAACACTGCAGTGCAAGCGATGCAACACATCATCATTTTAATTTGTGTTGACGTGCGTGCTGATTCTCAGACAACTTCGACACCGGAAGGTTGCAGCTGCGGGGACTAAAGCCAACGTGGAGGCCCAGCAGTGTGCGCAGACACGCGTGCGGCCTCTTGTTGTTACCTGGCGGTAGATCTCTGTTGGGAGCAACTCAGCAAGGCATCGCTCCGCTCCCCCGGAACCCGTATTTACCTCTCTGTAATGATCCCTGTCTCCAGCCCACAGCTGGCCGTCCCGATCCCGCCATGTGTGTTTACTGCCTCTGCCACGCTTGATACAGCTGCGTGTTTGCATGTTTCAATCATGCGTCTTCACCGGGAGGGGTTGTTTTGCTTTTTGATGAACACGTCTCAATTCACAGGAGAGAGTCGACACAGCAAAGTGTTGATTATTTAAATGCAATTCAAATGCAGTTATTATTCAAAAAGATTTGTTTGACACTCACACACATTTCATACTACATGCTTCTACTCCATTACATTTATTTTAGTGCAGTTACAATAACTTAAGTGTAGGCGGAGTGTGACATTTAACGGCGATGTCCTCGCATCGACCACCAGGTGGCGGCAGAGCTCTTTCCGCTGATGAGGCAACGCTGCAGGGCTTCCATCCAATCAGCTGTCAGGGAGGTCTGCACACAAGCGTGTCTGTGGCTCTGAGGATGTCAGACCACAGAAAAACAGCACCACTGTCTCATTGTTGTTGCTGTAAAGCATCTCATTGGCTGAGAGCGGGAACGTAGCGTCTTCAAAAGGCATCTCTTCTCAGAGGTTGTGTTAAACATGGAGGCCTTCTGGTATGAAGAGCTGTCACATTGTCCAGCGTGAGTGCTGAAACCAGCTTGTTACAGATGGGATGGCGTCTCCTTCGCACAGCAGCTCTGTCTGCTCGGTTCCGCCGGCTGAGTCTGACACAAGTCTGTCCTCCTGTTGGCATCGCCAGCTCAGCGTCTCCGCTGATGGACGTGTTACAGGCAGCTCGGCTGTCTGAGTGCAGGCCTCAGTGAGCCTGTGAGAGACGGACACATCTGTGCGGTGCGTCAGCGTTCTATCGCTGCAATGAGCTGCCCGGCCCGGCGTGGCACGACACACAGAGGTGGTGATCCGTGGAACTCCATCATTGTTGTTTCAGATTGTGACATGAAGATGAATCAATAAACTGCAGATGTTTGTTGTATCCTCAGATGATCAAACCACTCCAAGTCTTGAACTTGGTGATCTGTCTCAGATTAGTGGGGGGGAGAGGACACCCTCTACGTACTACCACAAAGACAACACAGAATAGAGTGACTCTATCATGTTAATATGCACTTAGCCAGCAGGGATTCGTGTGGAGTTAACGGTAAAAGAATATTCCATAATTTGGTTCCTCCATACCCGTCCGGTATGGACCAGGCTGCTGGCTAAAAATAAATAGCACATCTTTTAAAAGTCAATACATCAAGAAACGTAAAAAACACACTTGATTGTTGTCATTCAGCTGTTAATAGAAAAATGGTATTCCGAGATTTGGAAGAAGCTCAGAACACGTTTCATCAAACGGGATTTAGTTCTAAAAATAATTGAACAAAAAAGATGTGTGTACCCTACTGAGATGTCAAATTGATCTTACAATCCGGACCCCACAGTTGGTGAGTAAAATGAAATAGATAATGGATGCGTATGGTTTTCTGTCTTGTGCCTGAGGATGTGGTTTCCTGGTAGAAAAAAAGGTAATTTCTGTAAGAGGAAAATATAAAACATAAAATCTTAAAATGAACTTTTATTTTACTAGCCATTTAACTTGCATTAATGTCCACCCCACATATCATGGCAGTACAGTAGTAGTTCAACCAAAGTAACAGACAGCCAGCTGGGCTGGAAATGTGCAGCGTTCATATTGTACCGTATCAGATGGGAAACGAGGAGAGCATGGATCCGTCTCTTTGGAACTGCCGGAGGTCTTTGTTTCCATATTGAAACGATTTTTATACACAACTTTTGTATTGTGTTCGAATCCCGGTCAGAGAGGTTTTCTAACCAGCTTGGAAGGTCCGTTCCAAACCCTGGTGCTCGTAGTGGTGCACCTGAGCAGGTCTGAGGGACGAGGTGGGAGACGGGGGGTTACAGAGGAACTGCTTAGATGAAGCAGGTTATTTCCTTCCCAGATGCTGCAGAACGTTTATTGAAAAAAGGCCAGAACTTGGTTTCTTTGACACGCTGCCGTAACGCACAGCGGCTGGTGCGGCGTCCACGTCACGTTGGCAACGATCTCTTGGTAAAAAAAAGCGAGCAGTGTTTTAATGTGGAGCCCGCTGAAGCTTCCAAGACGAGTCTTCAGTCGTGTGCACATTTGGTTTCCTCCCATGAGCTGGTTCACATGTGCACTTGGTTAGGGGTTCATGTTTTACAGACGGGCCAAACATAGAGACGTAGACCACAAATGACAAACTCTGATGGTTCTCTGTGCTATTTTCTTTTCTTTCGTCAGTAAAAAAACAACACCAGCAGGAGGTCATGTAGTTCTTTTGCTTTATTTAACGCTAAATGTAACACGTTTTACTTGACCAGGATCCAGGAAGAGGAAGGAAACCCTTTCAAACAGCATTTCTAAGTATAAATTCATTTTTTTAAACAACTCTAATGTACTCTTAAGAGGTACATAAGTTAAAGGAAGTAGTTATTTACTGATTTCTATTTTCAAAAACAATAACACTATTAAAACACATTGACTAATTATTCACAGGCGGCTTAAAAACAGTTGATAACACACCGAATTTGAACATTCTTACAGGAGCCACTTACTGGATTTCTTCTTTGGCGTTCAGCTTTTCATATCAAGGAGAACAAAGCATATCCATATCAACAATACAAACATTAGGCAGATTTGGTGTGAATATTTGATTATAATTATATTATGTTATTGCATATTGCCAACAATTCACTATTATTACTTTAAATACTCCATAGTAGTGTCTATTAAATCCATAAATAATGATAATAGGCTATCAAAAGGGCTCAAATGAAGGGTTATAAATAAGTAAATATTGCGAACAATACAATGTGAATTCTTTACTCTATTCTGTGTAGATGTTTAACTATAAGACCAAGTATCTGCTTGTGTGTGGGGCCTCTGAGTGTATGTTGCTGAAGGCGAGTGAGACTTTTGTGATTTGGGGATTCAGGACAACGTTGTCTAATTCAATTTTGCTCCCTTTCTCAAAAAAGGCAAATGGCAACAGCAGTGATAGAACAAGTAACAGTAGGCTTTAAAGCTTTGATTTCAAAATATGAAAAATATATATGATATGAAGCACCACCACTCAAACTATTAAAATAAAAAGAAATAAACTGTATTCAATTAAAAAGGCAAAAGGAAAATCCTTTCAAGATGATTTGCTGAATTCTGATATGATTCTGGATAATTTAATGAACAATAATGCTAATTGTGATTTATATATATATGACTTAATTCATCCCCCAACAACAAGGCCACACTCTTTCGTCATCCCACATGGTCACTGGGTTGTGTTTTGTCTCTCCTGTTAACATGCAGGCGTTATTCCTATAACGTACTTTTCCTGACAAGCGACAGGTGAGTGTTTGAGCAGGCCTTGTCCTCTCTATATCCTTCATTCATGTGTCCAAGGCGTTGACATATGTCCTTTACACATCACCACTAATTCTTATGCAGGACAAATTCAATATTCTAATGATCAAATTACTCCTTTTATTTCCATGATGTTTCCACTATTATATTGACCATCACTAATGTGAGAACTGTCTCA
Source organism: Apeltes quadracus (assembly GCA_021346845.1). Classification (NCBI taxonomy): domain Eukaryota; kingdom Metazoa; phylum Chordata; class Actinopteri; order Perciformes; family Gasterosteidae; genus Apeltes; species Apeltes quadracus. The sequence continues at coordinate 1,850,623 of CM037916.1, read as the reverse complement.
CCGCAGAAAGAACACGTAGTTACACATGTCATGCACCAGTAATAGTTACGCTTCACAATGGGACCTATCATTGTTCACATACTAATTTAAATGATTTATTCAATTTCTGGTTTTACATTTAAAATGTAATTAATGTTAATTTTTTTTAATATTTTAACAAAGCTTCTGTTATACAAAGTATAATAATAATAATAATAATAATAATAATAATAAATAACAGCACACTTATTTATTATTAAGTTACTTGCTACATTTAGACATACAAATCGAGGAAAGCATAATAGAATAATCCCAGCCCGTTCCACACTGCTCGGTAAACAAATACTGGAACCTTATGGGTACTCGGTCAAAAGCAGACTGGAAAAGAGACAGAAGCTATTGGAGAAATGGCAAAATATAACAAAAGCTATTGAATGTTTGACAACAGCTTTATAACACAATTAGTCATGGCCAACCAGAGAGCATGTAATCCAGTTAGAACAAGCCATTGCCAAGAAGACTTTTATTTTGAAAAATGCACTATGCGGATGAAATCCCTGCAATGTCTGCAACTCAAGATGCATGATGGGAGCTGATGTGATGTGATGTCCAGGGCTGAGATGCACGTTTGGATCTGGGCCCAGAGGGTTAATGGGTTTCCATACTGGGTGGGGAGAGAGGAGCAGCCCTGCTTTCTTTAACAAAAAGAATTCAAGCATTCCTCTGTTGTCAGAGTCGAGAGCTGGCTGCCACTTTCCCAGCAGCCCTTGGGCCAGGTGACAAGGAGATGGATGATATCTGCAGCCCGGCTCGCACTGCTCCACAGCGCTCGCTCGCACACACACACACACACACACACACACACACACACGTATGAGTATTTGTTTAATACACCTGTCCTTGTTGCCTTTGGCAGCAGAACCAATAGCGTACATATCATGGGGGGAATGAAACCCTCACAGGTGAAATTGTTTTGAGGGCAAACTGCAGGATTTCTTCATTGTTTGCTTTGACGGAAGAAAGCATGAGATGTTTAAATAACCAAACGCAAAACATATTCTTCTGGAACATTTATTGAAATCCCATAACTTACAAGCAAAAAGGTGAAGTTGTCGTGCAAAAAATTATTACATTTTCTCTTTGGATGTAAAATACAAGACACAAATATTTGTCAATAGATGCATTTTGGAAACCCAGACCATTATATTTTACAGACATAAGGCAGGGGGGGGCTAAAATATAAAAATAATTCCACCCACCTCCCCCTCCCTGTATTTCTCTCCCTTCTTATTGTCCTTACCTGCTATCCTGTTCCCCTCCACACTGCCGACGCCTGGCCCTGTGCAACCGCCGCTGCATACTAATGAGGAGCCGAAATGTGTGTGTGTGTGTGTGTGTGTGTGTGTGTCTTTGCTCTTCCCCCACCTTTCCTCTTACGCTTCCTCCTCATCATTCTAGAAGAGCAGAGAGTGAACAGGGAAGAAGGGCAGCAGAAAACCCTGTAGGAGAGGAGAAGGGACAAAAAGCCAGAGGAGGAGGCGGCCTGGTAGGGAGCAGGCCGCTGACATCCATCAGCGTTTTAAGTGACTGCATTGGGCCGGCGCCGAGTGGAAAGGTCGCCTGGGCTCTTTCTGTGCAGTGGCCACCTGGGCAGAGAGGAGCAGCCTCCTAACGGCGCGGGGGCTAATTGGCAGGCGCAGGCCGCCCATTAAAGCGCCCTGACACTTTTACTGACTCACTGCGCTGCTCTGAGAAGCGCAGGCAAAGCGCCACGGCACGGCCCCCCCTTCACTGCTGACTCAACGCCTCGCAGAAGAAGACCATGAAAGGAAGAAGGGATTCAGAAATTCCTCTTTATCATTAATCATATTTATATAGGGGGGTCGACTAAACCGGATCTTTCAGTGGCGGATTATCAAAGAGCACAGTGATCATCCAGTGTCTTCGGGGACTGAGCGGATGCACTCGAGGACAGGACACACTGGGAATTTTTGGTCAAGGCCGTGTCTGAAGGACACGAAGAAAAAACAGCGGGATTGGACCGGGCTAGCCGGACATGTGCTACAGTTACAGCGAGGAGTTTCCCTTCATTTCTAGTTTGAAGTCTGGCTGCGGCACTACTGCAGCGCCACAAAAGAGTCACCGAGCGCGTGGAGGTGGAACGTCCGACAAGGTTACAGCCGCCGAGGGGTTAACGGCTCCTCTCTGAGGCCAGCCATGGGTCACATTCAAGTCCCAGTGCTGCTAGACGCAGCACAGTTATCAATAACCTCCTCAAGCTGCTGGCCAGACACCAGGTTTCCCTGGCAACGCCCCGGAGTGAATCACAGATGAGAGGGAGACCGGAGATAAGACACCGGGGGGAGGAGGGGGGGTGTGGGGGGGGCGTTCCATTGGGCTGCGCTGAGAACCTCCAGACCGCTCTCACTGTTTGCTTCTCAATCTCCGGCGTCGGGTCTTTCTAAACTCCGCCGCCAAGATAAACGCAGGTCTCAGCACCGCCCCCCCCCCCCCCCCCCCCCCCATTCCCCCCTGTTCCACCTCTCACAGCACTTACTGTAATCTGAAAGAAAAAAACAAAGTGGTTAATGGGGTTTATCTCTCATCCCTGTCGCCCGGAGAATAAAAGACAAACTTTATTTGAGCTTGATGCACAGAGATAATTACATTACAAGTGGCACCACAATTTATAGCCTTGATTGAATTCCGAACAAAATGGAATTAGCTTTAGTGCAGACTAGGGCTGGAGGGGGATTATTGTGTATTAACTGTGTGCCTGCATGTCTTTGCTCATGTCATCGGCACGGTGTTTGTGTTCGTGTGTTGAGGTGACTGTCTGGACTCCTGCCGCAGTGTCTGGAAACTCAGACGCACCCCCGCCCCACCTCTACACTGCTCCTCCATCAGGCATCCCCGACGCCCCACTGCCCCCCCATCCCTGCTGCGATAAGAGATCCACTGAACACTAAGCTGCTTCAGCACACAGCACAACACGCCGCTCCACGCAGGCAAATAAAGCGTGAATAAAAGCAGCCCTCTAATTCACTAAATCCATCTGATTTCCTTGTCAGCCACGAATCCAAATACGTTAATCTGTCTGTCCCGTATTACCTTGGCGAGCGACGAGGGGGCGCAGTGTGCTACATGACCACCTCCGAACAATGGAGAGCAATCGCTCACACACACCGGATCCGTCAGCTGGAGCCTTTGCTTTATCTGCACTCGTTCAACATCTGCATCCATCCGTCCTGCAGGAAGTAAAGGACGAGCGGAGAGCCGGGTACGCACGGAGTTCACCATGGTCAGTGACCAAAATGCATACTTATATTATTAATTTCATTAAATATAGAGGTACCTTACAGAATGAGAAGGGAAAACTGATGTTCTTCTTATTGATCGTTTCAGATTTTGATTTACGTGATTTCCGTGTTACAGACAATATTAAGACAAACAGCACTTACGATGTACTAAGAAGGACGTAAACAGCTCGCACAATGCTGTTGAGTGACCTTGACAACTTCCAGGTATAATGTGACTTAAAAAATCAAGTCTTCACAGAATGAGCATTTCCAAAAAAACAAGATTAAAGCATTGCTCTTATTTAATAACAAAACATTCTCATGTGAAATATGTTCACATTTAATATGCTAATTCATAGCTAACATTGATAAAAAGTGAAGCAGGTTTAGAATCATTTGTGATGAGGAAATTATGCCCAAAAGGTCAAGATAAGAAAGCAAATTCATTTTCTTTTTCTTTTTTTTAATAAGTCAATAAACAGAAAACGGGTTCCCCCAGCTGTTTTTTGTGATGCAGTGTGTTTATGGCACATAACAGATCAATTAAGAAGTGGCTTACTGAGAACTGCTTTGACTTTGAACAAAGTTTGTAATTCTCATTCAGCAGACTCACTGAAGTGGCCGGGAGCCGATTTTTTTACGGGTTGATATTTATTGGATCCTTGGCAGATTGCTCTGAGCATGCTGCTTTGTTACTCTCGGGGTGGTGGGAGTGGGGATGGGGGGGGGGGAGGGGTGTTGCGTGTCAGACAGACCCTAATAAAACTGTCTGGCTGTTTTGTGGTCTGCTCAGCACTTGTCGCACTGTGCCGGAGCTGTTTGGTATTCATGGGGCCACGGCGCTCCTTCAGCTGTTGCCGGGCGCTCTGTGCAGGCACACACTGATTAGTTGGCAAAGGCATTGTTCAGCGTGAAACCAAAACGGGGAACCGGGGAAAAAAGGAGAAGAAAAAAATTAGGGAGAAAAGGGGAAACTGGGAGAGAGATGGAGAGTATTAGAGAGAAAATCGATTGTTTTAAACTACATTCCTAATATGGGTAATTTAGCAGAAATGAGGTTTTCAGAAAAGCGTGCTGCCTTGGGAAAAAGGGAGAGTTTAAAAAAATCAGGTCAAGCTGAAACGGGTGAAAGAAGTCCCACCTTTGAATTGCATAAAGGAAAAGGCCTGATGCTATAATAGTGTTTCTAAAAGAGCAGCCCAAGATCTCCATGCTGCATCCCCTGTTCTATATGGTCATTTTCACCCTGCTATTCATTGATTGATGATTGTATTAGGAAAGCAAGAAAAAAATATTGTGGAACTGACGGAACAATCAAAAAGTCTGATCTTCAACACACGGTGAGATTTCTGTCTCCCATTTCCACGCAGTCTGCCCCTTGATATATCACTTTAAATATCATCCACTTAAATACAATTCATGCATTTAAATCATAACCATGATGCATGGCGTTTTTTTTTTAACCATTTCAGTCTCTATTTAAAAAAAAAAAAGATATCTCATATGTATTTTTTAAGCTTTTTACTTATTTTTAAATTAATAACGTTCATTTAAAACAAAACAAAATATTTAATTTCGTAAAAACAACATTAAAATCTGTTATACTAATTACGTTTTTTTCAGTTTATTATAGTGATCTGAGACGTGTTCGGAATGACGTGTGAGAAAATTGGTAATGGATATAGCTGCAGTGCAGGGATTAAGTTAGTGGAGGCTGAGCTGTGAAACATGTGAGCGTGTCAAGCAGCTGCTGCAGATGCGGCTTAGGACCACTGGTTCAGTGACCATCACACAGACGTATGGGCCAGCCAGCACCGCTCTGGGTCTGGGTGTGGTTGTGGTGTGGTAAATGTCCTGCGTCTTAGGATGAGATCACATGTTACTCGCTTTGCATTAAAACAACGATTTTGACCCAACAAGAGATGATAATGCCGGCCCTCGGCACAGTGCCCAGAATTTCAGGTATCCTGCCGATGACGACGCAGAGATCCCGAAAGCGGTTCTTGATTTTAGAATTATTTTTCTTTCTCAAAATAATACCTAACATGCCCATTCTACATATTCAGTTTACAAGCTACCGGGCTGAGCTACGTCCATTTCATGTCTCAACTATCCCGTCCTCCGCACCGTCCCTACAGTATGCACATTTCTCGCGGTAAATCAGGTTGTGCTTCATTCCGCCACCACCCTCGAGACCGCTCGGCTGAAAGTCGAATGTGCCGTCCACCCGCGTCCCGAGAGCCTAACCCGTGATATTTTACCAAGAGAGCTCACAAGTTAGGGTCTCAGGGAGCAGGTGAAGTCCGGCAGAGTCTACTGAGGAGCTGCAGTCGGCTGCAGGTCGCCGCGTGGCATCACAACCTTTTCCTATCTCTCTCTCACACACACACATACACACACACACACACACACACACACACACGCACACGCACACGCACACACACACACACACTCTGTCTTTTCGTCAGACACTGCCACTTCAAAGTACCCAATGTCGCCACAACGTCTCTGTACTGTACCAGACATTGGCTGCAATAAAAAAAAAAAAAGTCGGAGAAAAGAGGATCCATATTCCTCCCGCAACGATGGATATGTTGTTAGGAAGGGTTCAGCACAAAGACAAGTAGAAACCTATTAGCATGCACACTAAATGCTTTAGGACGACAACAAAGAAGTAAAACACGCGGAGAAAGAGGTTGAACACGTAGATTTGTTCAGACTTCAGTGATCCTCATGGCAGCACCCAGAAGCAGCCTGCTCTGTGCTAACTAGCCTTTGTGCTGCCAGAGGAAAAGCCCCCCAGCCCAGCAGCCGGGGCTCCCCTCTTTGTCCCGAAGAGCATCGGCTGATCATCAGTCTACATTTGTCCCTTCTTAGGCGGCTCGAACGGGACCCGTCTGCAGGGCTGTTATATATATTTCAAAATATATATTTTAAAAATCCTAGGAATCAGCACTGACTGCAACACCCTGGACGCCAGACCCCTACTGCCCCCCTAGCCAACGCTGCCGCCACGGTCGCAGGCTTGGCATGCAATAAGTTCTTGAAGGCAACAAATGGATCCAAGAAAGGACCGAGGAGAAGGCTGGATGCTCGAGGTACACACGGACTGCCCGGTGAATATGAACAAAGTCATGTTGGAGACGTTCCCATGTCCTTTTTTTGCCTGTCATGTACCCAAACACTATGCTGGTTGTCCCCTCTGCACCCGCCCTCCCCATCCTGCCAGCCACCTCACAACTCCTCCCCCTCAGACTTGAAATGGATGGATGGATGTCTCAGCATGTCTCCTCCGCTCTGGGGAACAGGCAGAGTGGAGGCTTCCGGAAGCGAATGCTGCGCGCCACCTCACACGCTCCCGTCTCCTTCTGCCGACGCCGACTGCCCCCCGATTCCTCCCCAACTACCCTCCGACTGCTCCTTTTGTTGTCCGCCACCGAGGATGAGGAAAAAAGGGCAGCGGTAGAAGCACGGGGGGGTGGGAGAAAGGGGGGCTCAAGCTGAGATGTCCGCCGGAGGCTGCAGCCAGACGTAGGTCAGTGATGTGGGACGCCCCCCTCCATCACAGAGTGTCGCTCCATCTCTGGAACCACTCCTTCTCCTCCCCCCATCTCCAGACACCAGGACACATCAGCTCCACGGACTCTGTCATCTACCCCCCCCCCCCCCCGCCCCCACCCCCTCTACTCATTTCCTATCGTCACAGGTCCAACGCGACGCCTGCCATTGCGGAATAAGGAAAAAAAAGCCAAAAATGTCTGCTTCCTCTTGCCGCCGCATCCCGCTACCCCCCCTTCGCCTCTCCCCCCCTCCCTCCTCCAGCTTTTGCGCCTTCTGCTCTTGCATCCCCTGTCCTTCTTCTACCACTGTCTCCATACCCCCACCCGTCCCCTCCCCTGTACCTGTCTGCCTGTCTTGTCTGTTACTCGCCGTGTGCAGCTGCTCACCCAAAGTGAGATACTGCAGCAGCAGTCTGCAGCGACAGCCCTCGCTCCCTCTCACTCTCCCTCTCTCTCTCACGCACCCTCCATCCAGCCTTCGCTGGCGACCACGTTCCTCTCTGTGCTGATCAATTTCTTCTCTTTTCCTGCGGTGCACACACACACACACACACACACACACACACACACACGGTGAAGGATGCACTGTAACTATCCCATGGTCTACTAACATGGATTCAGCTGGCACAGACACCAATCAACAGATAAAGGCTGCGATACTAAAATAGCAAACAGTCATTAGAGACAGACGACACACATGCGCACACACACACACACACACGCTGCAAACTGGCAGCACAAGCAATGCCGACAGCAACAATAAAGATGGCGAACGTGGTTTGAATGGAAAAGCAAGCCGCAGGGTATGCACAAACTGTCCCACAGACAGCGATGCGGTCGCTGTCACAACATGAGGCCCGAGGCTTGGAGGCAGCAGCCCGAGGCGCGAGACAATCAGTCTGACGGGAAGGTGGCGGCTAGTCCTCCATTATTGGTCTGGTCATTTTTAATTCTCCATCTTCCTCTAAATATCTAACACTCGTTTCTCTGCCAGCACAGCTTTTTTTTTTATTATTGTAGCGTGTATATAATCATTTATACTAGTAGAAAATAAAACAATTCAGATGGTGTCTGAATGAGTTTTGCCCTTGACAGCTTGTTCTATTCTCAGAGTTGAATCCCCCTCAACACCCTGGAGAGATTAGGGTTATGACCCTGTGTGACACGGAGGGGGCTGGGAGGAACATCTGCAAATGTTATCATTGATTGATTGCGCCCTTTAATTCAAATAGAAAATGGCACCTTTTTTCCCCTTTTTCTTTACACTCAAACAGAAAAGGCAGAATTGTAAAATGCCCCCTCGTTAAAGAGTCTGCACCTTTGTACACACAGTGAGGAGCGACTGAATCCTGCAGCCAATGTCAAAACCGTGGCCAGGTTGAAGTCTATGGGGGATGGTGGGCCTTCGCAGATTGGCTCCGTGATGGCGCCGATGACGCAGAGACGGGGAGTGGGAGGGCTGCTCTATGCTAAAGCCAGCGGGGCCAGCAGGCGGCCATATAGGTGATCAATCAGCTCCATTACAGCAGTGTCGCTGCAGTCTGGAGCTGTCGCCGCACCCCGCTCATCAACCCTCCAAACACGCACACACACACACACACACACACACACACACACACGGACCAGTCTAGACTGGAAACAAAACCCGATGGCATGATGAAATTTCCCCACGAGAGCAAATGGCGGGCTATAGCTGCTGTTAACCGCTGACACATTTTTAGGTCAGGGAGCGCATGCTATTCCAGCGTGGGGGGAGGGGGGAGGGGCTTTGCCATCGATCGGAGACGCTGTGAGTCGGTATATGCAACGAGCCGCGAGACGTTATGCGGCACGACGGTTGGTCACATATCCAGATGCATATCTTATGACAGACGCATTGGGGACATACAGAAGATGGAGGAGGAAATATGTGATGCACAGGGCCCTAATGGCGATCATGTCTGGTCACACTAGCTGTCGGGCCAGTCAGCAGATCCTGCCCTTGTCCATGCCCTTCTCCGATCAATGCCATTGATCGGTCTCAGGGGTCAAGGGGCAAGAGCGTATCAATAGGGGGAGAGTGGCTGATGCAGCAGGCGAAGCAGGCTTACTACAGACAGATCAATGACACCCCCACCGCGCACCCCCCCAACGTCTGGTATCGATGTGTTATGATTATTCATTTGCCATTAACCCGAGCACATTAAGGGAAGAAATAGTGCCCAGGGCTGCTTTCTTTCGTAGGGGAGGGATACTTTATGAGCTGGCGGAGGTGAAGCGCCCAGCCGGGTCAGAACCTGCAACCATCAGACAACTTTTTGCAAAGGTTTCCACATGTTGCTGACAACAACAGCAGGAAAGCCAATAGGCGGTAGAGCAGTTGTAGTGGCACGCTGTGATTGGCCGGTTTTAAGAGTGCCTGAGGATCCCTCCCTGTGATGGGTTCGGATGGCTCTTGAAGTATTACAAATATCATATGACCCTCGAGTGGGAGGTTCAATCCCTGCGCAAATAAATAATTTCTCTGATCACGAAAGTGTGATCTGCAATGTGTACACAATGTGCATACTTTGCACATGTTTGCTTTGCTATTGAGGAGATTCATAGTGAGCTGAAGCTTGGATTCTGTCCAATGTCAAAGAGGAAGCTGACATATTTGAAAGAATTAATTAACAGCTTTGTGTTGGCTGTGAGGAAATGAGGCAGATGTGATCAGGGCTGTAGTGATCTTTGTTTCACAAGGAGTTGTGACACTGCCGACGCTTTCTGCTACAAATAATTTGAGTTCCAAGTTTCATAAGGTTAACCTTAATTGTATTCATTCCTAAAGGCAGCTTACGGACCTCAAAACCTCAGGCCAACTGACTTCCCAAAGGGGCCGGGACAGCAGTGGAGAGTGAATCTGAACTGCCCCCATCTCATTGCATAATATATTTGTTCAACCATCCCATAAATGAAGGCCCAGCTGGAACCAATGACTTTTAGCTGCGCTGCAATGGGCGGCTCGACAGGGAAACGGTAGGGCAGCATGTTTCTCAGCGACTCAACACTTTCCCCTCCACATCTGGAGAAGCGATTGAAATTGAGAAGTGAGGATTGACGAGAAAATCACAATCCTCAAAATGAACCCGAGCAAGACACATCTTGACTGTTTGATATGCGACAGCTGATCAGTTTCTAATCAAATCAAGCCTTTTTTTTTACCAACCCTTAGTTTTTCATTTCATGACAATGAAATTCCATCTGCCTCCCTGTCCACTTGTCAGCAGCTATTGGGAGCATTTTTCCAAACGAGCGGTTGGGAGCAGCGTCATTGTGAGGCCTGGAGATGATGGGCTGAAAGAGGAGGCGTGAGCTTCTAAACACCAGGATGGACAAAAACAGGACATAAAAGGGATTCTTGGGTTTCCGGGGATTTACCAGGATCCTATTTCCTCACAGACACTTGTTTGAGTACAATGGACTCTGTTGCCGATGCGAGGCTGAGCAGGATCACTGAGCTTCAATGGAGCTGATAGTATCGGCCCCCATTTCATTACTCACGGGTAAAAAATAGCTGCTTTAGATGAATCCCATTATCTGCACTGGTAGGAAACAAATAACTGATTTTCCAGGGTAACAGACCTGACATGGTTTTGGAAATTTTACCTTTATTAATAAAACAATACTAAACAGACTGGCCTGTGTGTTAAAAGGGAAATAAGTGAAATAAAACTCACTTCTTCAGAGCCTTTGCACATATAACCACAAACAGTGGAATACAGTTTTAGACTAGAAAAGTCAATTTTTGACTAGATCAGAAAAAATGTGGTTCAACAAGCCAATCCCATTTGGCTTCCCTTCCTCTGTCCAATTTATGCTCATTGCAACGTACCAACCAAGTGTTTTTGAAAACCCAACCAAACCCAATCATGTTAAAGTAGAAAGTATCAGAATCAGAAGCCATTTTTTGCCACATATTAGAGATAGAGGAATTTGACTTGATGAGCCTGTTAGATTTGGTCTAGAAAAGGGAAGTTTGGGGTCCCTTGCTGAAAGCGTTGGCCCGGGACCCGAACCCGTAGAAGCAATTGAAGATGAGATGAAATGGAGATGAGCATGATAAATATCATTACTGTAGTTTGAATGGCCCCACTCATTGTTATTAGTATTATTAAGCGCCAGCCTTAGCCAAAGAGAAGAGCACACACAGCCACAGATGTTTGAAGAGAACAACACATCCAGCTTGGTATGAGGCCGGTTCAGAGAGTACTCCGAGCATCAAACACCATGAACAAAAACCTCCCACACTCCAATTGTACAAATAACAAAGGTTACAGAGGTTACCGTCCACTAAACACAGCAAAGCAGTTACATCCATCAAACCCCAAATACACTGTCACAATGATAAAGAACTGCAGCGGAAAAGCACAAAAGTGATCCCGACATTCTGTCTTTCTAATCAAGCCGTCCAGAAGAGAAACAAACGGTGGTATGTTTGGTGCTTTGGAGTATTTTACACGCGCTGGCTGGGTGCCAGAGAGCGATGAGGTCAGACCACTGTAAACAGAGACTTCAGTGCCACTGAGGCTATAGCTTCCACCTGAAATTGGACTCTTATCACAAATGCTCATTGTATAAAACCTGCAAACCTGCAAATTTCCCAAGACCCAAAGACCACGCATAAACTTGGACTAATACTTTGGGGGCAGCTTGGGGCTAACAGCTTTAAATACGTTAGGTATGATAATTAGAGCCCCCGAATCCCTAAGAACTGTATCTAAACCGAGCCAACTGCTATCAAAATATTCAAATGAACTGAGCGAGAGCAGTAATGTCACCGGGAAAGAATCTGTTAAGCACAGGCAGTCACATTTATTTTGATTATTGCGTTTGTAATCAAACCGTCTGTGCATCACAATGTCTGGTGCGCGGCTCCCACGGGGCCGACGCCACGGCCCCCGCGCCGACTAAACGGGCCGAGGCCACGAAGGCGGAGCAACCGCTTGAGGAGCGAAGTCATTACTGTGTGAAATAGGTTCCGCAACACAATTACACCTCAATGAGGGAAATGGCCATTTCCAAATGAGACGATAAATAAACATAGTTAGTTCATTTTAGAATGTCACGGTCTGCTCACGTGGTGGCTCTGTGTGTGTTCAAGGGACACCATGATGCAATCAATGCATTAAATGACATGTAATGTAATGCAGTGCAGTTACTCCAACCACGATGCATTTATTCTAAAAATACAGCATACGTCAAAGGTCAGCTAAGAAAAGAGATCCTCAGGGGGGCAAAGGTCACATCACTGCACTGAGGCACTGCTACCCAAAGAGGCCCTGCATTAAAAGCATTCTCAGTACAGACCGATGTCATACGTGTACTCCAAGGAAAGCTAGAAGGTTGTACAGTTAACTCCCAGGGTGTAATTCTAAACCATACAACCTACTACCTCAACCCGGATGCACACATTGTCAGCTTTACATAGCTTCTCTATTCATTAAATGAAGCATATCAGATGCCTAAATACATACTTGTTGATATTCTCTTTGAATGAAGACAGCAATCAATAGGTGTGAGTAGGAATCAGCAGCCGTGTTGCTTGTTTACGTTCATGATGATCATTTGGGGGGGGGGGGGGGTGATCATTTTGGGGGTCCTGCAGATTTGGCCACTTTCTCTTTAGCAACATTTAGAGCGACAGCTGTCGACTAGGTTTTAGGTGGGATTACTGTGTATTCTTGCTGGTTTTCACCTACAACAATATCCCCCCCCCCAAAAAAAAAGGTTAGAAGGCGACGTTCACACCACAATGACAAAGACCCACAGAGGCGAGCTTGTGCTGTCAGATTTGCCACAAGATCGGATCTACGGGTTTGTGCCAAATGGTTAGGGCCAAAGTAGCAAAGCAGGGAAGGGTTGAACATGTGACACAGAATCATATGGCTGAGTGTGAGTGTGACGGGTCTCTGAGCGCAGAAAGCTACACTCACACGAGGCGACTTCAGGTGCCTGTTGTACTGAGCGGGTCGAGAGCAGAGGATCCACTTCTGCTGGCATTTGGAGAAACTGCAGCAGGAGCCTTTTGTTGAGGATCAGTCCCTTAAAATAGAAGTTCACCAAGCAGACAAACTCACCCTTCATGGAAGAGGCTTGCTACTGAGGAGGGAGTGGGCTTTGGTTGCCGGGGTCAATTCGGAGTTCTCCTTTAAAAAGAAAAGGAAAAAGAAAGTTCTTTAGTGCTTTGAGAAACACTAGCAGCCATTGTGATGCGAAGAAGAAGCGTTACACAACATTGAACACCAGATCCTCACGAACATTGCAGAGCACCAATGACTTTACACTCTTAAGTTACCGAGCGCCACGAGCCTCGCAAGTTCCCACATATGCAATTCCCAGTCTGCGATAATAACAATCCCAGTGACTCGTTTTGTTGCCGTGTTTCACCAGCAACTGGCCAGCAGAGACGTGTCTCTGGCGGGAGGTTGGTCCAGCTCAGCCAACACCGCAGCGGGGGGATGTGTAACGAAGCATGCCACGGTCGGCTACCACTAACTGTGCCAGCGCCAGAGAGCCTGCAACCAACGAATATTCCCACGGCCGCACTGCGACAAAGGGAAATCTGCAGTAAGAAGAAAAAACGCCACTTACCCGGGACCGGGCCTGATTTATGGCGTCTATGTCTGGTGGTGAGCAATCGTTTTTGTTGGTGGCGTTTTATTCTCGGTAATGAGACGAACAGTGAAAAGAAACCGAGGGGGCACCTTCTTAAAAAGCGAGCTCGCTGACAATGCGCGCCTGAGTTTTGGTTACACTGCGGCCGCCATTTCCTCCGAAAAACAAACAGGAGGGTGAAAGAGAAGAAAAATACTGGAATAAAACGATTTGCTGGCATCATTATTCAATGTTTCCCCCTTTTTGTCCCTCTCCCTCCCTCTCTCTTCCTCCCTCCCTCTCGCCTTGGCTCCATCACAAATTGTGGCTGGAGAGATCACATGATTTCCACCAAAAAGCCGCAGCATTCCCAGCAAGTATTCTGCTGACGATGTAAAGACGTCTTTTGTCCAAATCAAAACGTCAGCCGGGGCCGCCCCCTCCCAAAATCTGGCACCTTCTGTTCTTGTCTATGTGTGTGTGTGGGTTGGGGCTGTGAGGGGGGGGGGGGGGGGGGGGGGGGGGTGCATGTGAAGGGTTCTGTTAGGAGTCATGGCAACCTCTACCTGGCAGACTGCCCAGCACACCAAGGTATTGGGGGGCGGGGGGCTAATATGGTGTCGAGCAGGAATGCGCAGTGCCTTCCAAAGTCAACTCTGTGGGCGTGCGGCTTGTTTGAGATTTCAGTTCAGACGCCAGCTAATTTTGTTTTTAACAGGGTCGATAGGAAAGAGCGGACATGACAAGCCGCTCCTCCGCATCCAACGAGTGAAATGAAAGTTGACGTGCTTCTCCTCAAACAAAAGACGTGATTCATCGTAAACCTTGTGAGCTGAGCAGATCAGGTTCATCGAGATCATGTTCAGCTAGGCTGCATGATTCTGCAGTAAACGACACAAGGTGGCTCCTAACAGCACCGCAGGTACAATGGCATGGAATCACCAGAGAGTCCAGATGAAGGCCTTTAGAGCCTCTCAGCGCCGTCGCTCTCTCACTCATCGTGAATCCTTTAGGACGTGTTTGTGAGCTGAGGCACGGCTCCATATTTGTTTTATCCTCATTTTTATTTTTCTGATTATATTACAGTCCTGCATAACGTTGAGGTTATTGGTTACTCTGAATGTGAAACCCTGTGGTTGACCAGTGCAGAGCGGACCTGTCCCTCGCCAAACTGGGATTGGTTGGTTACACTGTTGCACACCCCTTCTACCTCCCCCGCCCCCCCCCCGCCCCCAAAATCATGCTTACACAAGGAGGGGGTCTCTGATTGAACCTGCTGTTAAAAGTTCTTTTGTGTTAAAATGTCTTAAATGAATTACCATAATCATGTTTGAGAGCTTAATCGTCTCTTAATACCTCTGTAATTTTAAACAAATAATTGTGCATGTTCTGGCACTATGGTTGATAAATTAAAAGCAATCAGTTAGCTATCAGTGCGTGAACCATATTATTTCAGCCTCCATTACTGACTGGATAAGCAGAGCCAGTTCTTCTTTCCACTGTGGTCCACACATGATTACCACAGCTGCATTGATGAATGGTTATTGGTTTTAATGCAGGAGAGGCACAAAAAAGTACGCAAGTTATGTTCATTATTATCATCACGTGCAGGCAACTCATCTCTGCTGCTCACATCAGCACTTTACTCCTCTCGACTGTTATTAGCTTCAAGGAAGCGCTATGGATGAGCTGTGATAAGCTGAGAAGAGTCACATTCCATGTAGCACCACTGCACATTATCCACTTCAAATCCTCATTGTCTAAAAAAACACAGCTTGTCATTACAATTGAACAACAAAATGGCCATGTGGCTCACATGGTCATCAAAAAAAACATTCTCCCACTGAGATGGTCATTTCATATCCTGAGAGGCGGGAGGCCAGGGTCAAAGTTCAAATGAGAATGGGGGGGGGGGTGTTGCAGCACCTCCCTATGGGACGGGATATATCATCGCACACCAGACAGGGCCGGACAAACCAGACGGACTTCTCACGCTGGTAGATGTGAAAAATCTATAGTCGGTGGGGGAGGGTGGCACCAAAACACATCGTATGTGCAGACGTGGGAACAAACGACATTGGTGGCCCTGCTGCAGGGTTAGCAGCACATGAGATGGATAATCTGTGACATCACCAGGTGCTTCTACTTCCCTTACTCTTATGCCGCGGCCGCATTGAAAAAATGTTGAAAAAAGTCTAGCCAAACCAAGGCAGGGCCCAGCAGCCGCAGCCTCTGATTTTACAACTTAACAGTCCCTAAAATAGGTGGTTCAAGACATTTGAGGCCGCAAATAGCCGATGCAGGGAGATGATATTGATTCGTAGTGTCTAACACAGCGTAGAGAGGCCTTTCGCTGCGCAGCCCTGTCTGGGCCCTCTTCCTCAGTGTTCAGCCACGAGCAAACAGGACTCGAGGAAGAAAAGAGAGACTCCCTTCACTACTGGAACAAATGGGATTTTTTTGACATTGATGAGGTGAATGGAGAACAGGACAGTCAGGACACTTGGAGAAGCTGCATGACTTCACTTTAGTTGTACCGTAGACATACTTTTAGTAAAGCGACTGCTTTGGGACTCGCGGCCGGGGATTTGGGGTCGCTTTAAAAAGCTCACAGAGCCTTTTCTTTTCTTGCCGTGGAGCCATTCGGGACGGATGACTTTGCCTGACCCACCTGTCTGTTGATCGTGCTGCCTAGCACCAGACTAAACACTGGGATCGTTCGCCGAGGCTCATTGGCCAGCGGCGACCGAGCCGCGGCCAATGAGCGCGCTCGGGAAGGGGACGGCTGAGGAATCACATAGTGAGCGGAGTGAGGGAAAGGAAGGAGGCTGCGCAGAGACAACCAAACCTGAACAGGAACGCACAGCGGGACAAAGCCTGGTCTTTTTCTATCGCACCACACAAATAGAGAAACTCTGGTGATGGGGAATGGAAATGGTGCACAACAACAACAACACAGTTAAAGGGCATCTGATCTGATAAGGCGGCTGCAGACTGAGGCGGCTATCGGACCGTGCGTCACTAAGAGGGGATCGATACCTAATAAATTCCAAACGGCAGAGTTACAGAAACACCAATGTCTCGTACACATGAGCGCATAAAGGAGCCGTGCGGATCGATGAATATGACATTACACGCAGGCGGAGGAATGGATCTTCCTAATTGACCAGAGCATTTAAAATTAATTCAAACGACATCTAAAATAGTTTCGGACGGCGCAGCACCTTTGGCCCCCGAGAGCTTTCAGTGGCTTTGTAGTTTTAATTAATTACCGTTGTCTCCCATCAGGCTATACCACAAAGACAATGGGGGAATAAGTTTTGCATTTACATAGAGGCAGAATGAGCACTTAGCAGAGAGAAGGTTCCCATTGTGCTCAAATCCAATGTGTTACACAGCCGGAGAGACCACAGACACCAGAGAGCAGCCTCGCACATCTGATGTGAGGAAAGATTCCTCTTTGAAAAACACCAGGTGAAGAGGGTTGAACATTTGAATTAATAACTATCACCGCTAACTATTTAATTAACAAAAGCTTTTTTTAAACTGTGTTTAAATATGAAATAAATGTAATCAATGTGATCAATTATGCTTTTGCTATAAATTCCCGAAATCTATACAAACAGAAATCTGAACAATGGATTTGAAGTATTAAGTTAAAATCTCTGGGTTTTTGGATATCTATATTAGATACAAAATATGAAAAATCCCACAAGTCTAAAAGAACTTGGGCCTTAAGGGGGGAGGGGGTCTCCCGTTTGTCTCTCAGGTGAACCCAATCTAGAGAAGGGATCTCTAGGACGAGAGAGCTGGTATCGCCGACACTGACAACTTCTACACATCTCCTTCAAATGCTTCCCCAACAAGATTATCAGAGCAGTCGGTACACAACCGCAAAGTGAAAACTGCAAATGAACTGACAAAAATTCCAGACATTAATTGAGCGCTTGCAAAACAATCAGACATAAGAGATAAAATATGTATGTTTGTTAGATTATTGAAGTAACTTACGTGAATTATAATATGTGTATCATTCTGGATAATGTTGGCTGAAGAGTTGTCTTATACATATTATCAAGCTTTTTTATGTCCTAATATTTGGATTAATGAAAATACCAATGCTTTTGCAACTTTATTCTTCAAGCTTATATCCAGAAAAGACCCCTTTGAATAGCATGGAATTCAATATGCTTTTGAATTTGGGGGTTTGAAATAAGCAGAAGCCCACTTGGATTTCATAAAGAACCAACTTATTATTTTAAGACAGAAAAGTGTACTTCACAGTGAATTCCTGGGTACCAAACTGCTTCAGACTCTCAAACAGAAAAACAGAAATGTATCCTACTTACTACAAAAAAAAATGCTGCAAAAATAATTTAATTTCATGCAGCACCTAGTCAGACTCTGACCGTAGGCACCCGGACTGTATGGACACGGATTACAGAGAGCCAGACTACAGGGACGAGGAATGTAGCGCCCTCTCGGTTTGATAGAGCAGGACTTACAGCAGGAAATCACATGCAGCCGGTCAACAAAATAAAACCATCCATTCGTCCCTCCTTTAGGAATTAGCATTTGTCCTGTCCAACAGCGTGACATATCCTCACGAGGGCTCAAGGTGCGTGAGAGATTCTGCAGAGAAGCGCTTCAAATGAAAAACACGAGGCCGCTCAGGACCCGGCAAAGCCGCACAGTCAGTCAGTCAGTCAGTAGTGATCGGGACGGCACAGCGCGGGCGGGTGGAGGGGATTAGGAGGAACCCTGGTGTTTCCACTGGGGTCTCCCCTGCTGGGCTACATGGTCTCCGCTCCCTTTGTCTGCTGTTAACCCGTTAAATCCCGTTGAAGAAGCCATACACAAATGTGTCACACACCCCAGGGGGTGCATTTTGTGTGGCAGAAAGATCTTAAAGGGGTTACACAGCACTGCCACTGACTCCACCGCCCCATCCCCCCCCCCACACGTTCATTAGCTTCCTGGGGTGTTTCAACTGTTGCCAAGTCGCTATAAGTACGCTCACAGAAAGTGTAATCACACTGCAGTGATTAATGACGGGGCCTCTGAAACCAAACCATTGCACCAATGGCAAATTACTGCTGTAAAAATAAACCGCGGTGATGTGAGCGGGTCAGCGAGGCCGCAGCACAAAATGTCTGCCAGTGTGTATTTATACAGTGTGTGTGAGCTGGGCGGGACGACTCCCAGTGACCCAATTAGAGCTCTGCGTGCGGCTCTACAGTCTCACAAAAAAACCATGCTTTGGTTTTTGCATTCTGAAGATCACACAGAGGAGAAGGAGTTGGAGCGTTGACACTATCGTCACCCCTCATATCAAATGTACAAATGTACAATCATGCCCAGAAAAGCATGGTTTGGAATGTGAGGGGAATATACAAACCTGCAAGTTAAATGTCCCCAAGGGTCCTCTGGAGTGCTGCGGAGTCGAGTTCACATTTCTTGTCAAACACTGACTGTGTGACCACTAATAACCACATTTGATTAGTTCTCCACTTTCCCCTCAACTACACAACACACACACACACACACACACACACACACCCAGTGCTCAGATGAAGAGCACTCGACTCGTAGCCAAATTGAACTCTCATGTGCTCCACTTATATGAAGGATAAAGCCTTTCTGTGGCCCAACTCAATGGCGTGTTTCATGGAGAATCATCCCCTAGCGCTGCACTATTCACCAAGCATTGAAGACACTTGTCAAATTAATTTTCTGGATTTCCCATTGACTTTGATTTTTAAGACTTTTAAGAAAAGCCTGAAAAAAAGAGAGGAAATGCATTGGGTGATAATCCTCAAAATGTCAAAGATGGGTTTGTATGGCAACAGCAATAATCACATGTAATTGAGGCAGAACATGGAGGGATCTGTCATCAGTAAAGTGATCACAGAGGGGAATCCTTGATGGGAGAATACAGAGCGGCAGCCCGGGTCTGGACTTCACGCCACGCTGATCCGTCTCCCAGTTATGACAGCAAATTTGTTTTTTGATTGTTCATTTGTTCAGTTGTCAGTACACCTTTGCCTGGCGTCTTCTTGAATTTCAACATACACGCACTTCACGAGTGAAAGCACAAGAAGCACTTTGATAATTAACCATCCACTATCGGAAAAAACGAGGCCCGCGGTGTCGTATGAGCATGAATGCATCTCGGCATCAATCGTATGAAAGCCTGACAAGATGGCCTTATTCTTCTTTAATAACAAATAATAATAAATAAAAGCGTGCACATGGCCGAGGTAATCAAAAGCAGAAAGAGAGAAGAGAGAGAGAGAGATGGCCAAGCATCAACAAGCTGAGGATCAACTGGTTCCAATTAGGATTACAAAGACGTGCCAAAAATTGAGTGAACCCATCCAACCTGTCTCCCTTTGCACCTGCTAAGAAAAACTGTATTTTGTGTCTGCTGTCGGATTCAAACGTCTCCTCTCCATCTGCACCCTTTTTCTTTCTTAAACAAGATATGAAGGAAAACGCTCGCCGGCACAAAGCCATGTGTGCGCCGTTGTCCCCGCTAGCTTTCTCCTTTTCTCCCCTCTTTCTATTGCCGTTTAATCCAGTCACATCGGCTCCCTGAGCAGGTGAAGTCAGCCGGAGACTTTCCCACGGTCTGAGAGCAAATCCGACGCCCCGAGCCCTTCCTGAGGGCCGGCCATCTGTCCGCTCTGTTTGGGGGCTAAAGCGTCAGCTGCATGACCAAATCCAACGTTCCAACACACGAGGGGTGTTTCTTTCACAGAAAGAAAAGCAGAGCCAAAGCATCCATTCAACGCAACACACACACACACACACACACACACACACACACTGCTTGTGCCCAAACACAAACAAATCAACAAGCAAACAAACTGCTCCAAGATGTGAATTGCAGTCCAAAGCCCTCACGCACCTTGGATGGGATGGGAGCAGTCAACAGTTTGCTACAGCTGATCTGTTCAAAACTCTCAGTGGTCACTTGTTAAAGAACAGATCCCAGCCCCATCCTGTGTGGATGTGCCTCTGCACAAAGGGCTTCACCACGTAAACCTTGACCTTTGCTCCCTGGGGCGATAAATCACTGGTGCGGCAGGCTTGAAACAAACAAACAAACATCTTACTCTGAATTAGGGTTTGCACAAGCATTTCTTTCTTTCCCCAAGTACATGCTGCTGCTCCCCATCCCAAAGAGCCCCCAACCCCCTCCCCTCCTCACAGTTTCCCTCTTTTCTTCTACCCGCCTCCTTCCACTGACGTGCCATCATCTCAAAAGAACGACTCCGCCGGTGGATGTGGTCCTCCGCGCACCCGGCCTGACGCATTTTTTTTTACTTTTTTCTTTTTCTAAATGCGTGACATTGCCTCTGTGGGAGCATGAGAACGGAGCTTCCTCAATGGCAGGGTCCCCATACCCGGCCCGTAACCATGGAAGCAGATGCCTGCCCTCCCGGCCCTCCTTACCTCCTGTCGATCCCAGGCTGTGAGCGGCTTCGCCAGTGAAAGGAGGCTGCGCCTGCTTTTCTCCTCGCTCTGACCGAACTTGCCCCGCTCCTCAAAAGGAGCCATTGAGCAGGTCACCGGTCTAGACTTGTTTGCACGGTCCAGGGAGCAGCCTTGATGTAACCCTTGCTCTCCTCTCTCCCCTCTCTCTGCCTGCCACACCAGCCGCTCAGCGACTGCAGACTGTGGAGGGGTGGCGAGGAGGGGGCGGGGGGGGGGGAGGTGATATGAGGGGGGAGGGGGGAGGGGGGGCATTGGAGACGCGGACTTGAAAAAGGAGCCCGGCCCGATTTTTGCCATTGTGCCTTTTCATTCATCGATCGAATGAATATCGAACCTTCTGTCCCCGCGTGTGTGAAACGGATAGCTTAGCAAGCATGTTGCCCTCCCTCGCTCCCTCTCAGCTGCGTGTCCAGGGCCCAGATGAGCTTTCATTACGCACTAATTGTAAGACTAATTGTGTCATTTCTATTCTGAATATTTGTTTTGGTCTCTCGCTCTTTCTCTTCCATAATCCCTGACATTTGGAAAGATGCATAAAGGACGTCTGTTGGATTTGGGAAAAAATCCTGATGAGTGTGTACATTTAAGAATGTTTATTTCACAATGAATTTATACACACAGAAAATTGTAACCGTTGCAATAATGTTGCATTGGATAAGAAAGTAGAGAATTATTTACTAAACTATTGCTGCATTTGTTACACTCAAATTCCTTCGTAACAACTTGTATTTAATTATTAAGTATTATATGGAGAAAAAAATTAAATACTAGATTTCTAGAAACTGCTTGTGGTGAATGATTTTCCACAGTTAATATAAAAAGAGAAAAATAAATGAATGCCTAAATTATTATTTGGCCTATTTAAAGAAAGAAAAAAATTATATTATATATTATATATATATATATATATAAATATAAATATATATATATATATATAAATACACACACACTATATAATATACTACATTTTCAAGTTCAGGAAAGTGCAATTATTTTGATATAACCGATATTTCTAGTCTGCTCACATGAACACAAGTTGTGTGTGTTTCTACATCGGAGGCTTACACGTGAGTCTTCATGCATTCCACAAGGTGATGGAGCGAGGAGGCAGCAAGGAACCTCCATCAGCGTCAGCAAAAAGATGAGACAAATGTTGACATATCAATATTGGTCAATGGAGGCCTGTTTCATAAAGTAAAGCTTGTTTTGTTTTCACATGTGCTCCTACGAGTCGCAAACCTGATCTTTAACTTAACGAAAACAGCAGAATTCATCTTTTGGTTTGTTCTCAAGACAAAATGTAAACATTCACTTCGCTTAGAGGGATGTACAAAATCTCAGAATTATATACAGATAAATTATTAAAAAACTGGCTTTATGACTATTTATCTTTTTAAAGAGAATTCTAATAATTCAATGTGTTGTACAATGAGAGTTGAGAGAGAAAGAAATCTTCCCGTATAATGAAATCTATAAAGGAATACAGCACATAGAAATAGTAAATAGGCATTATTACAATTAGAAAGAGGAGCGTTGTAGCTTCCATGCACCATGTGACGCGTTGCTATGTAGGGGCCAATCAAAGGGGGGACAACACGGGGCAGAAAATGAGCAAATTCAAAGAGGAAGGAGAGCAAAGGAACCAGTGAAGCAAAAAGGCATTGTGTCCACACAACAATCCATGAGGCCCCAACTCCCCAAAAACACACCCCAAGGTGCTGCTGGTCCCAAAAATATTAAAACACCATATCAAAGAGAAAAGTCACCAGCGGCCAAAACCATTCAACACCCGGGGAAAAATCCTTTCAGGTTCATGTGATTAACATTTACTGAGATTATGGTCTGGCATATCATATTTAACAATACGGAGAAATAAAATGAAAAGTGTTTTGTAAATGATATGTTTGTATTAGAACCATTGGGCAATGTCATTTATTTTCCAGTTGTATTACTATAAAATATTTGTTACGAATACATTTGACATTGCTTTGACATTGCTACATTGCTGACATTGACATTGCTATTTGGAATAAAATATAATGACATTAAATGATAATAACATGAATAAGTGTAAAGAGTCAAATGTGAATGTGCCGTTATCCTATTGTTTTAATATTTTTGAAATATCTTCTAATAAAATAGAATATTTAAGGTAGATAACAAACCACAATAAAAAAAAAACAGCCTCTCAAAATACTGAACATTAATCATTGTGGGAGGACAAAGGGACAGGGACATGCCGGACAAGCGTGTCTCATATTACCCTCTAGAGCACAAGCCCATATTTTACTTAAAAACACGATAAACTAAATATAATTATTTGACGCAGAGCTTTGTGTACAACAGGGAATGAAACCCTATCAGGAAGCATTTCATATATTCCCCTACTGAACCAAAATCCCAAATTATAGTCATTTCTTCACCACGAACTCATTCCCAAACAGATCTCTACATTTACATTATAACAGAGGCAGAGCATGAATCAATTTAAAGATGATCACACACACACACACACACACACACAGCTTCGGCAGATGTTCCCTGGGACATACAGGCTGACCAGCGTGAGCTTCATCACCACCACCATCCTCATCCTCCTGCCTGGGAACAGAGGCGGCGTGACGCCGCTCTGCCACGCCACGTCTGCTGAGGCTGGAGCCCCGACCCCTGTGCGAGCAGCATCCCGGCTGACCAAATACAGCTTCAGAACTCAGCATTTGGAGGCCTCTTTACCTTGCAGATTATATTAGCCATAATGTCAGGATCTGGAAAATGTTAAAGGCCTTTCACAAACATTTCAACATGAAATCCCCGCTGATTTAATTATTTTAGGGTTTTATTTTAGGCAGAGACGCAGAGAGCCTTGGGAGACTTTAAATCAAAATAATAAAAGGGATGATGAATAAATGTGTGGGGAATGGGACATCTTTACAAATTGTGACTCACAACAAAAGACAGGTGATCTGTGGTCTCCTACTCAACCCTCTCAACTCTTTCAAATTCAGTAAGTTTAGAGAATCCAAAACGTCCTCACTTTGTTATCTGGTTCATTGTATTTTACGGCATTTCCTCATATGAGCCCATTTTAATGAGGATGAAATGACGGAATATGGAAACATAATTAAAGAGTCAGCTTTGATAGTGACTGTGGACAGAACACATTTTTTTACATTATAAAAAAATAGATATGTTTAAATATTAAATTAGACATGTGAATGTGTATTCTGGGGTCTTTCGTTCCACTAGTCTGAAAGGAGAAATGTTATGGAAATGAAATCTCTTGAAGCAGAGCATGAAAAAATACATTTGGGCTTTAGAATCTCCCCTCGAGGAAATTGAAGCCAGGTTGAAACACAGGTTGGATGGGTCGCAAACAGGGTGAAGAGCATGCCATTATTAAGCGTGGGGGGGGGGTCTGTGTATTTGTCACTCCTCCCCTACTCGGCGGAGTCAAACATTAAGCCTTCCAAGGTGCTTTGAAGGTGAGCTGGAACAAAGGAGGCCCTCTCCCTCCTCAAAGCGCTGTTTAATTAGGTGCGGGGCCACAAATCCTCCTTTTTCACAGGCCGCACACTTGTGCTTGTTGGAGTGGAGTGCGTCGACGGTGAAAAGCCTCCCGTCATAACACCAGAGGAGTACAAAGACACACACTGGCTGTGTTAACAAGCCAATCGTCTGCTTCTCGGACTCATTGTCTCCTGAATGGCTGCTAATGGAGAGACAAAACACACTCACACACCCTCCTGCCCTTTTTTTGCTCTTTTTATCAACTGAGCCCTCTTGTGAGGTGAGTTGA
This sequence comes from Apeltes quadracus, assembly GCA_021346845.1. NCBI lineage: Eukaryota > Metazoa > Chordata > Actinopteri > Perciformes > Gasterosteidae > Apeltes > Apeltes quadracus. The sequence continues at coordinate 1,825,874 of CM037916.1, read as the reverse complement.
GGGACGACTTGTCATGATTTGGATCTACAGATTTAATGCTGCAACTGAACATAACGACAGACTCTCAAGGTGTAACGAAACAGCCCCCAAAAAACAGCCATTACCTTGAATACCTTTGAATTAGTGAAAATATGCCAGAAAAAGCAGTGGTGAATTTTAAATTCACACACTATAAATGCAATTGTATATTATTTAATTTACTATAATAATAAATACATTTTTTAAGACTGCTAAAATAAAGAAACAAATACATGTCAAAAAAGCCCTGCAACCTTTTTTAAATTATAATAATAATAGTCTCTCTGATTTAGTATTTCATTCAATTGTACTTTCATTTATTTCATCAATTTTCTATGTTTAATATGTAAAAAAGATCAATTGAAACAAATTCCAGAGATCATGAAAAAATAAAAACAAGCTAATTTAAAAGTGTCACGGCAGATGTTTGGGTGTCTTTCCGGAGTATGAAACACACACACACACACACACACACACACACACACGCAGACGAGGGTGGATTATGGCTGGTGGCCTCTAATCCTGAAGGAACTAAAAAGCAGCATAGGCAGTGAGACGGATCTGATGGATCCCCGCTGCTGGATCCAGGCGCAGCGGTCCGGTCTGGGAGGCCCATTGTTTGGGGGGCGCTCCAGGAGGAAACTCACTCAGACAGCATTAGCCACGGAACGCATTCACAGACAGCATGCTCGAAGCACACCAAGGCCTGCCTGGACAATATAATATATCTGGAAAATAAGATTTAGCATGCATTTTTGCATTTAACTCTGTTTTAAAGGCAGTCATTCTAATAAAATATTAAAAATGATGACATTCTCCTTTTATTTTGGATAAACATTAACAATATTAAAAACAGTTCCACTTAATTGTTGTTTGAAATGTAAAAATGAAATGTTCTGGCCAGTGATTGCAACAATAAAACAAAAAGGGAAACTTCCCTGTATGTGAGATTGGGAATGATTTATGTGGGGACAAAAGGAGCGTCAGGGTTCATAAAATGAAAGGATTAGAGAGAGAAGAGGAGCGTTTTGCCCCTGTGATATAAGGCGCCGTCTCCGTGAGAAAGCGATAGAAACTTAGACAGCGCTCAGGGTTCCTCATCTAGGAAATTATCAGCACTTCCCTTTTCATCTCCGGTGTCAGCGCATGTGTGTTAAAATGTGCTTGGCTCTGTGGTGTTGGGGCGGCCGAGGCTTTTAAGTCAGCTCTGGGTCAGTCCAAACACTGGCAGCTATTCATGAATATATCAAGTTGATGCAAGATTCTGTCCCTCCTCCAATCATTTCCATATGAATGTAGAATATGCCATTGGCAAAAAAACAAAAACACAGGCAGGACCTTTGTCCCAGGGAGCCTCCGCAGGGTGAGGGACCAGGGAGGCTCCGAATCCTCCCCCATGGCAAAGATAGAACCATTCACCATGAGCACATTTACAATTAAAAATGATTCAAAAAAGACAGCATAAACACACACATTTCCTATCGATGGAAACACAGGTGATGCTCCATAATGAATAACCAAGCACGCACGCACGCACGCACGCACGCACACACACACACACACACACACACACACACAGCCAAATGTTTCCAGCCTCTGAATCAAGACTTTAGCGTGACAAAAGTGTTCGTCCTGAAAGACAAACAGCAGGAAGCACAATGACAATGAGCAATGAGCGGGACGTTTGTCCCCTTTGGACAAACAGCAGCAGCACACTGAGGCGATGTGCAGTAACCCCCCCTTTCTCTCCCCCTCCCCTCCTCACTCCCTCCCTTCCTCCCTCTCTCTGTCTGTCCAGCTACCTGGCGGTCCGTGCTGAAGCGGCACACTATCGACGGCATGGTCCCGTGTGTGGTTCCAATGTCAAGGGCCTCCTGATGTCCCGCACTACCAAGTTCTTGCTCTTAGGTTTTGATTAAGAAATTATTATTATTATTAATAATAATAATAATAAATTATTTGCATACGTGTCATTATGCTTATTTGATAATAAATCCCCACAAAAAATATATTTATGTTGAATTATGTTGATCCTTATTTTATTAATTTATTTCTCTTCCTATTTTTTTTTTAAAGTGGTTCAAATGGTCAAAAGTGGTCAAACGGGTCAAATCTGACTATAATCAGTTAACTGATTTTGGATGTCGTAAGTGATTTTAAATGCTGCATTACATCATTATTACTTATGGTTACATATCGAAAATCTCATTATGTAAATACTATCAAACCTATATCATCAAGATAGTTGATAATAAATATCAATATAATATCAATATAATATAAATATAGATATACATATTAGAATAGATATTACGAGATATTGCCCACTAAGGTGGATGCAATTTGACAACGTGTGTATGTGACAAACAGGATGTGTTTAAACGGCACACTATTTCTGAGTCATTGTGTTTAAAGGTCACATGTACATTTAGCAGAATTAGAGTTAGACAATCTCCCCCATCACTTTCCTTTCCCTGACACAGGGCTTTGTTTGGGTTGGACACAAGTACCTGTCACTGCTAATCACTGGTGCCAGTGTTATCGTTCAGAAGGAGCCAATGAGACGGCTGGGATTCCTCTTGGATACAGGTGACCATGGTTAGTACCAATCACTGTGAGGCCTGCTTACGGTTTACAATCTACAGAGAAAACAGTTGCACTCTGTGGTATTTGAGGTTACCAGAGTAACTTGTGCTTTCTGTGTGACTTTGTGTCAGTACTTCCTCTGTGCAGAGATGGGTGGGGTCTGGTTCCCCTCAGCCCAGCGCTCGCCACCTGTACACGCATTCTCCTGTATTTACGTTCGAGGGATCTTAACCAGATTGTTTTTACAGTGAGAGCTCTGTAGACGTGTGCCTTATCTACAGAGATCGGCTCACTCCGTCTGGATCAGAAAACAGTTACCAGATTCAAACTAATAGAAAACATGGAATGTTTGCATGGAATATTTCAAATCATCATGTCAAAACAGAACCAAAGAGGCAAAAAAAGGAAACTTCTTAAAAACTTGTTTTTGTTTTTGGACAAATGTCCCACTGGGCTGACCCTCTGCCAGCTACACAAACAGTGAGGGAGAACATGATATCACCCCTCTATCATCCCTACAGCCTCTCGGTTCAGCTGGTTCAAGTGCTGCATGCAGATGGCGGCTCATGTTGACTCACCGAGCAAGAGATTTTTGCTTCACGTGGTCCAGCTCCAACTGCCCCGGAGCAAGGCACCGAAACCCTAGCTGCTCCCGATGGAGCAGGTCAGCTCTCAAAACACACTTTGTTAGGTAGAACAGTAAGGTATACTTCTTTCTAAATAATTAAATATATTATATTCTATTATATTTATATTTATCAAACCTGTTTTTATTAAGAGAACTTTCGCACAAAACACAAATAAACACTGATTTTTCTTAACTTTCACATTGCGTACAAAAGGCACGAACCAATGGACAGTTCTAAAACACGTACACAAGTATTCTGGACTTTATCACAGCAAAGACCAGCTCCACCCCTTCTGTTCTTACCTTAGTACATTCTTGTTTCTTACCTCTAAACGAGTCAGCTTCACCCACATATGACGCCACTACAAGGGGTCGTTTTACCATGTGGTCCGAAGCCGCAGGGCGACAGCAGCTCCGCCGTGCTGGATTTCGGCGAGGGAATGCGGTCTCCCTGGGCTGCGTGTGGGCAATGTTCCCTCCTGACACAAGGCTCCTTTCCCTCCACGCAGGAGACATCAATTACCATCGATCAGCACGCCGGCATTCGTACAGATTTCCTCACACCCTCGTGATCGCGCCCTTCGACGGTTAACATGCGGAAATGATTCGAGGGGTTTGGATCTGTGTCTCCTAAAATGGACCCCAACAAACAATTTGACAGTGAGAGTGCCAACGTGTGTTTTACATTAATTGGTCTAAAAATGAAGTGTCATTATCGCACCGTAGAACTGTCAGGACCCTGCAGTGCATTTTTCCAATTTGCCCCAGAAGGTGAAAAAGAGACGTTTCCGACAGGGTAAATATGACCCTGTCTCACCGAAGAAGAGTGAAGGCCGGTGGAAGATGGGAAAGACCCACAGTACTCCACCGTGTGGCCCACAATCTATTCATTACTCCCGTTTAATTTCTTTTGGGTGCATAATCCTTTCACTTTCAATAGCAAATGTAACAGTCCCCAAGGTCCCGGCACCAGACTGGTCAATACAAAACCAGACAGCTAATTACTGGGCGCACCCCAAATCCTCCTCCAACCCCCCTCCCTATTTTCTCTCCTTCATCCCTCACTTTCCCTCTTTCCAGCAGCTGTGGCGTTCATGTACACAAGAGCAGCAGTGAGGCAGTATTAGGTTTCCACTTCCCAGATCTCTCTTAAAAGCCCTGTCCCATAATGGCCCTTCAGTCACACAAACACGCATAGAGTTTCATACAGAAACTAACAGAACCTTACAGCATGGACAGTTGGACAAGCCAGTGTTGATATGTAAACGTTCGCAGCAATAGAGTTCTGCCGGTCTAAAGGCTGGTGCATGCTCCTGCGTCGGCGTCTGCGTCTTGTGTTGACAGACTCGTTTCAATTCATGGTTCTAAAAGGCTTGCACGTATTGCAAAGCAATTCACCGCCAGAACACTAGGAGGAGTAACGTTTTTGTCGAAGACGACCTAGATAGTGACGTCTTTATGTGCGGAAGTTGTTGGTTTGTTTATTATTTTTTTGCCCCGTGCATCACCACTGCTGCTTTTCATCGCCTCTTTTCAGGGACATATTTGTCCGTGAGGCCATCCGCGCGTCCTGATATACAACGCGTCATTGGTGGACTAAGTGGTAAAATTTACGGATTTCTTCCGACAAAAGCACTTCAAACTGATTCATTCTCTCGTATAAATATTTATTAATGGAATTATTATGAAACTGGAAATGTGAGACACAGGAAAGGATGTAGCTTTCGACGAAAGCCTAGAAAAATTGGTGAAGGGGGCTAAAAGGCACGCAAGGGGCTCTTGCGTCTGCGTGTCCTTGCGTTTCTCTGAAAACGCAGAAGCATAAACTAGGCTTCAATTCTTCCAAACTTGATACTAATGTGGGTAATTTAATTGATTCTCTTGTTTTCCAGCAGCTAAACAGAAAACCCCAAATTGCATGTATACCAAGAGCAATGCTCATGCCTAGCAGTTAAGCGCTAGCTTTAAGAGCGTGTAATTAGCATGTAATTGAGGACTTGTTGTCAAGCAATAAATTTGAACTGGTTGACAGGCCGTTTAACTAATAAAAGCTGACCAACATGTGAGCGCTCGTGGTTAGTGCAGCTGACAACTAATTGATCCATTAGTTAATTGGCCCAAAATGAATGCGCAACTCAAGTCGTTTTTTTTCTCCTACGCTAGCATGATCCCAACTCCGAACGCAGAGGTAGCCTGGCTGTGCTGTGGTTAATGGTTAAACAGTGAAGATTGCATCCAGCAGATTATGAATCCTGGGGATTTGGGGCGCAGATGAGAAAGAAAGCAGCTCCCTGTGAGTAAATATCCCAGACTGTGACAGTGATATTACGGGGATGATAGCATACTAGGTGCCAGCACAGCTTCTGCTATGAACTCCAGGGTTTTGTCATGACCCGACGCACAGGGCGCAGTCACTCACTGGCCCATGGCCCAAGCCCCTCTGTTAAGATTACTTCCCCAGATAATGGAAAGAGTCGGTTCCCCCCTGTGACCTGAGTGGAGTGTCCTTTGTCTCACTCCCAGTGTTTGCCGTAGCCCATTGTGTCTGCATTATCCAGCACGTCCACCCTTCCCTGGCTGCCCGGCTTTGATGCGACAAACCCCGCTGCAACACACAGAACTGCCCTCAGAAGAGGAAATGCTTAATGCATGGAAGCCATTTCCCAGTGTGCCCCTGAGCTTTGTAACCTTTCTCCCACCACATCCGTGTGACCACCAAGAGGACGAGGCAGGTTAAAGGGGCCGAGCAGTTTAAAATGGAGTAGAGAATCATGTGGCTACACACACACACACACACACACACACACACACACACACACACACACACACACACACACACACAAATACACAACTGATTCCACCCCTACCCTGGCAAACAAGCAGGACAAGCTCCATTCATCTCACAGATGAGCAGACAAATTGCTAATGATCTCTTGACCCATGAAGACCAGTCCAGAATAAAAACTGATGGGACACAGAATAGTCACCGAACACACAAGCAAAGATCAGCACTTTGGTTTTAAATAGATGTGCTTAAATGACCGTAGCATTTGTAATCTTAGCGAGCTTTTACTTGCCAAAGGGACATTTTAATGAGGGAGGAAAAAAAGCTAAGCCAACCTTGGCTTTCATTCTTTCTTTTCTTTTGTCCTTTCCTTTCTCCCTCTCTGCTTTGTGTCAGTGAGGACAGCTGGATAAGAAATGGATCACCGGTATAGGGACACAGTCTCCATCACAGACATGACCTCACCCCCTCCATAAGGAACCCACTGGGGGCTGTTAGTGCTAGAATTCAATGCTTTGTCCTTGTGTGTGCACACGTGTGTGTGTGTGTGTGTGTGTGTGTGTGCAAGCTTGGTTGTCTTTGAGATAACCCATTTGTGGCTGGTGGTTCAACCACCGACATAGTCGTTCTGCTTTTCTTACTCATGTGGTCATAATAGTTTGAAGGGAAAACGTATCCATGGCTATAGTCATTGATTGCAGGACACATTTGAGTGGGTATCACTGACGGAGGCCGGACTAGCCTCTAATCATTAATAATTCAATAATCTGACTTATGATGCAAATCATCCGTCACAGTTATCTGTACAATGGCATCTTGTATCCATATTTCCTTGACTACTATTAATCAAATCAGGACTTTCTTTCATAAAGTTGAAGATGTTTCAATGAATCCATGGCAGACATGTCATGGCTCTTGGGCCCTCTTGCTTTGCTTTCAGATCCACGTTGAGGCAGGGATATTTCTTTAGACAATCACTGGCCACATTGTGAGAATTAAAAAATGATGTCACTGTCTGCAAGACATCCCTTGACGCCACATTGATTGAGAGGTTGCGTGTCCGGTAGATGTGCTGAGAATCCTCTTGGTACCCCAATTGGTGGGCCGAGCCCCATCACTGCACAGAGCGCAGAGGCTCTTTACAACAGCAGCCTGTAAAAGGGTTTTACAGGCTTTTTTCTTAAGTCTAAGTTTAAGTTAAGTAAGTTTTTTAAGGGTTAAGTCATGGGAGGAGAGTCAGAGACGTCCCTTACCAGCACAGGGCACTAAAAAAGTGAGTGGGAGAGTTCAGTGCTTGCTGCAGGACCGGAGAGTCTCAAATGAGCAAAAAGATCTCCTCCACAGCGTCACGGTATTAAAACCTATTCGCAGAAGAATACCCTGCGAGAAACATGCTCATCTTTATTCAACCGATCTGTGGCCAAACACGGGCTGCTGTCAACAATCTGAACAACAGGAGAAACCCACTCTGCATTGACAAACACCAGCCGCATGCTTTACCGAAACAAAAGTAAAGGTTAGGCCATCAACACCACCCACCTCACCCTCCCGTGGGTTCATGTTAGTCTGCTGCTACGTCCACTGGGCACGGTCCCTCGCCCAAACCTGCTCTAAACAAGTCCAACACCAACAGACTTTGCAACAAGCATAAAAGACGCTTGTTCACTGGGAAAACTACTGGACCGGCCCACTTCATGAGGATGGTCATGAGCAGAAAATTTGCTAATAATTTCTGGACGCAGGACACAAAATAAGATGTTTAATAATCAGTGTAGAGCAGGACCTGACTCAACAACCTGTAGAGGTCATCCTAAGGAAGTAAGTCCAAGCACTTCCTGGTTATGAACTAGTTGGGCTGCACAACAAAGTCCTTCTCATAACTACTCACATTATACGCCTTCCACAGGACAGAATCAGCTACTCAGTATGTGCCTAAATTAGTCATTAAAGTCATGTAAAGGCGTGTCCCTTTGTCCAACTGTCCCCCATTGGTCTGTCTGGGAAGAACTGTGGTGTATACCTCAAATGTCCCCTTAAAATCACAACAGAACACCCCCTGACAGAATTCAAAACGAGACAAAATGCTGTAGAGATTATTGACTGTCATCTTGACAAAGTTATCTTACTTGCATTATGGCTGTAAACGGACAACATGATTCACAGAGATGGAGTACTCATTCATGTGAGTGGCTCTGCCAGCAATAATCCTTCATGCACCGGGAGTCTGTCTCTTGGATTCTCTTTTTCTGTGCTAATGTGTTTGAAGCTTTTATTTTGGTGACTGGTTTGCTCTGGAGTGCAGGACAGGTTCTCCACGGAATATTTTAAATAATCCTCTGCACAACAGCCCATTCCTTTATGGTATTCCAGTAAAAATGCTATGCCTTGGAGTTATTGGAAATCACACAAGTGGGAAACAATCCTATGCACCAGTCTACTTCTACAAATAGTATAATACAAATAACAAGTGTGTACACACTGATTATAATGAAAAGGCATGCCAAAAAGCCAAACTACAACCTGTAACTACAGGTTACAAAACTATTTTGTATGACCATTCTTTACTTTGAGTTGACGGATGAGAAGGAGTAGTGTTTATTACAGGGAGGGGGCTGATTTAATGTTGCCGTGGTGTATTGTGCAGAGAGTGGAGGGTCTTCAACAGGGCCGTGGCCCCCCAGCCTGAAGTATGCGTTTCATGGTATTTGGTTACCTGTTGCTGGCTACTCTTGGGTTTCAGGAAATCAGATTGTGGATGGTGGTGGTGTATCAGTAATGACAGTGAAAAAAAGGGATTAATCTGTGTCTCACTTGGTTCACTCACCCAGTAGGCTTCAGCGTATGCAAAGGATCGTGTTTGTAGCTTTTAGGGGCAATAGTAAATGGATGTCCAAAAGAGCTAGAGTTCCTCCGAGTCTAGTACTTTGCTGCTTCTAGTTTCCCTGTCGCTCTGCACAGGTGTGATGGCTATCAAACAACTCACAGGGATTAGCACAGGCATTATTAACGTGCATTTCTTTCTGGCAGTAAACGGAAACCACTTCCTATTTCCTGGAGAAGTCCGATCCTGCCTGCTGTCAGAGTCTATTTTCCTCTTGAATGGCACCTCTTTCATTCACATGGCAGCAGGAAGCTAACAGCTAATAAATCTCCTCTACTAAGTGAGCTTTTCCTTTCGCTGCTTGCAAACAGCAACCGGGCTAATTTATAACCAGAGGAGGCATGAAGGAGAGGCTAAAATGGTCTCTACAGGTCAGGCCGGTTATCTTGCGACCTGTCTTCACCCGGCATAAAGGGCAACCAACAACACCAGAGGAGTATTATTCAGAAACACATTAAATGTGGCATTAAATAATGCCTCCATAGAGAGAGAATGAACTGTACCATAGCAAATGACTTAATAGTCATCCACTAAACAATGTAGTCATTTTATTTAATGAACAGCAGCTGTACTCGAATGAATAAAAAACGTTTTTTACCTGAAATATTTATTATGGTTCACAAATCATGGGGTGACACTATAGGAAAAACATTATCTTTATGCAAACCTAAAAACATCCAAAATACACATGTTGGTGTTTCATTTACCACTCTGTAGATGTCTCCTAAACTGGTAACTTTCCATGGTAATATTTATTAGTTAATTTACCCTGTTCATCTGTAGTGTCTTCATAGTTTAACTCTTATTACTTTCTATATTCCGCGACCTTCTTATTTTATCACCAATAACATAGCAAAAAATGGCTGTCAACAGTATCTTTGGACTTACAGAGTGATCCATAGAGATATACAAAATGACCTCATTAAAGTAATTTAACCTTCAATATGCCTTCAAAGTAAAACAAAAAGTTTGAACCTGGATTTACCCAATGTTCACATGTTAGTTTTTGGAAGGTATGCAAATATTGCACAAAAGGCAATGCTTCATTTGTGTACTTAAACACAATTATTCAGAAAACTGTCCTTATGTATGTTATTGGGAAAGTGGCATGATCATGTCCATTATTCCTTTGTCTTTCCTTAATAATTTAACAATTATGCTTTATGATTTAAAGAAATGTAATAAATCCAACTCGCTATGCTAAGCAGACTACGGATGCATGTCGTCCCGGTACCCAGCTGAAACAGAAGGTGACGTCAGTAGGAAGCGGTGCAGCGCTGCTTCATTAGCTGCTGACCCACACGCCCCAATTAGAGAAGTAGATTCTGCATGGGTCGGTATCCGTGGATTTAGAAAGCAGCAGTGAGTGAGATCCTGGAGATCTTCATCTATTAGAGAGCATGCTAACACTAGAATTTGCCTACAAAAGCACAACTTTTTTTGTTTTAAATATAAGCTTTGACAGGAAGAAGGTGTTCGGTAGTGGGGGCCGAGACATTCCCACATTACTAAGATGTCTAACGAAGGGAGGGAGCGAGGTCAAAGCCATTGAGGCGGGACATGCAAATTACTGCTTTCCAGTTCAATTGCTGACTCCCTCAACTTAACTAGATACGTGTCACCTGATACATGCACAGCAGTTCTTTAAGCCATTCTGTGCGGAGAGAAGAATGGCCGGGGTTTCTCTGAATCAACGCCGCAACTTTTGAAGAACCTTTGCTTCACAGAAAATAGTATTTGAGGATTTGAATTCAAGAAAATTATGTTTTACTTTAAAACAAACTGTTGAAGGACAGATTTCTTAGAGGCATGTGTGGTTTTAAACAGTTTTATCTGTTTAGGCAATCATATGGGATGATATATACAAACCTAGCGCAAAACATTTTAAAACATGTAACCATTTCTGATGTAATATGATAATCAATGAAATTGATGCAGAGCAGTATCCAAGATTATAAATGACATATATATATATATATATATATATATATGACATCCACACTATCTATTTAAATAGAAACAAACAAAGGTGTAGTCTTGACATCTATCTGCAAAAAGGTTTCTCTTATCACATATATAATGCAATAGAAATATTTCAATTTGACACCATTCAGTCACTCTGCAGTGAAGCATTAGTTTCACCGTCAACTCTTTCTACGGCGATGAACCAACTGCTGAAAATATGGAAAAAATATGGATTCATGTGGCGAGGTTTTCTGGGCCCCACTTGGCTCCTTTTTATTTAAAAAAAAGTCTGCATTTCTCATCTTCTTTATTACAGTAAGCCTTTAGTTTAATATGTCTAACAGACTCAAAGTGTGTAACAGTTATGTCCAAACTACGATGCTCGGTAGCTCAGAACTTCACTCAACCAAGACGGGAATATTCCAGATTAGGAAAAAAGTTAAACCCCTGAGCAACTGATCCGCTCCATCAGCGAAATTAACGGCAACAAAGCCAGCTGAAACATGCAGTCGGCCCCCGCGTTCTATAGTAAGAATGTCCTGATAAAAAAAAGTTTTTGAAGCCATTTTAATGCCTCGACAGGATGCCATTCCATTTGGCCCCTGCAGATTCCCCTCCCCCCTGTGAGCCTCCACTCTACCTTGACCCCTTGAAACTTTTGGTGCAAATTCAAAAACGCACAAAGCCCCCTTCTATTGCCAGAGCTGACAAATTCAGTCTGACAAATTGAGGGGAAGAAAAGGGATCAAAAAACAAACAGCGCACGGCTGTTCAAACTCCAAACAGGTAACGGCTGGCAGCACATGAATCACGAGCAACGAGGGACCGGACACAGGGAGGATCTGGGCATGTGGAGGTTCCCGCTTCGCCTCCGCAGCACAACTTCCACCGAAAGAAAAGTACCAAGAGACAGAAAGAGGATCGTTACTTACCGATCCAAGTAGATCCCGACATCCGAGCCCGAGAGTGACAGATTCTCCCCTTGCCTATCCCGGATCCACTTGCATTTCTCTCCCATATGGCACCCCCACCCCTCCGAGAAGCAGAAGGAGTGCGACGGAGAGAAGGTCAAACACACAGAGTGACGAAGAGAGAGACAGTGTGGGGTGGGAAGGCGGGGGGGGGGGGAGTGGCGGGCACAGTTGCAGCTGTGCGCCCCCGTCAGTATCTCCTCAAATCAGGTCCTCTCCTTCATGTGTGTCTGCAGCTCAACTAAAAAAAAAAAGAAAAAAACCAAACGGAAACAAAGTGATCCTCTTACACACAGCCTGGAGAAAGAGAGGGAGAGACAGAGCGGGAAGGGCAGGAAAACAAGTGAGCTAGTTAGGAGGCCGAGGCAGCTGGAGAATAGCAGGTTCAAGTTTTCAGCGCCCCCCTCTACGTGTCGTAGGAGGGGGAGGGAACAAGCGAGAGCGACTAGAAAGACGAGGAAATAGTGCATAATACCTTCCAGCTTCTTTCTACCCCCACCTCTCTCTCTCTCTCCCCGTCTCTCTCTCTCTCTCTCTCACACACACACACACACACACACACACACACACACACACACACTCTCTCTCTCTCTCTCTCTCTCTCTGGTAACATGCCTGGCTGCAACAACCCCCTCCTCCGGGCGCAGGAATGCAAGGCGAGAGTTTCAAGAGGCCCAGTTAGACAACCCTTAGAGTCACTGCACCTTGACACCCAGGTCAGCCTCCGTGTGTGTGTGTGTGTGTGTGTGTGTGTGTGTGTGTGTGTGTGTGTACGCACAATGAATAGAACACTGCTTGGAGTTAACATGAGATAGAACTCCATCTATCCTGGAGGGAGGCGCCAAAGAGGGATCAGAAAGAACAAATTGATATTTATCACAAATATTGCACATACATGTGCAAAATAGAACATCAATGAAAGAAAAATAAATGTAACAAAAAATAGATTAAAATCCAAAATGTAGATTGTAGTAACGTTTAAAAATGTAACCAAGCAGTGCCTAACATAAAAACAAGTAGGAAACTCATTCTCATTATGTCTGTCTGAATATTTCCCTTGACCCCCGTGGCTCCCCTCTCCTGTGAAACACAGGGCCCCTTTGCACAGGTACTTCTACATCTGTGGATGGTGATATTCAGATGGAGTATTCTGAAGAGCATAAATGTGCCATAGAAAGGACATCTGATTGGCTTGTTGAATCATATGTTTTCTGACCTGGACAGGTTGATCAACCTCCTGAAGAGTTTTTCAGTAATAGTACACATGCTTTTCCACTTTCATGTAATGTAATGTCTCGCATCAACTCCAACAGTTCAATGATGACATTATTTGTGCTCCCCCAGCAGTCCTGGCAGGCAGGTCGTGAGGATGAAGAACACACGTGTAGCATTGGTCCCCAGGCCCCGGCTGTGCTGCTACCATCAAGTGGGCTTAATGAGGTTTAATGAGGCAACGCGTGACCTAAGTGGACACTCAAAGCACAGAGGTTTTATAAATCTCCATATTTCAATTGAGGTTGCATAACAAGATATTGTTTTGGAGATGGAAAATAACAAACAACTGTTTGAATACGTACTTCTAGCAGCAATACAACTATTTGACGTAACCCTAACCTCTCGCCTTTGTAATTTCATACATGTGTTCAGTCAGCGCTTGTAACAAAAAGTAACCAAATATTAAACGTGTTCAACCAGTCCCAGGGAAATAGCTAATACAACGCATTACATTTCTCAAAAAGAATAACAGATCTCTCATATTAGTTACAGGTAGGTTATTGTTATTTTACTTTTTACTAAAGCGTAATATGTACTCGAATGTGAACCATTAGTGATGCAAGAAGAAAGAGGTTAAAACTACTGACCTAGATGCCGCTATTATCAAACCATTGACATCCAACCGGAGTTATTACTTTGGATTTAAGATCTATTGATATCTCTTGGCTTGCCTAACAAGGAATCGATAACCCCAGCGTGTGCTTAAGAGACCCTTCTACTCACCTACACTTCAAAGTGCTCCGATTCTCATCCCGATATCAAATAAGAGCAACAACTCTGCTCTAGTAAAATGTTCTCAACAAATAAAAAATGAACTTCTGTGGAAATATGTTTGCCGCCGATGAATTAAAGATGCAATCGGCACACAAAGCTTCTTTTGCTCGCTGTCCCGTTGGTTGTATTATTCTGCCAAACAAGTAAGAACACAAGTGACCCCAGAAGAGCCCTCAAACAGCACGTAAACCTTTCCCAGCATGGTTTGCAAACACAATGTGCAGGTAGCTTTTCCCATTAAGCCTCTCGAGCCCTGTGGTCCCTGCCCTCAGCGGCACATCTTCTTATGGAGCAGCGTCCGGGAGAGTTTCCAGTAAGCTCCTCGAGACACAACGGGAGTTATTCTAACAAAGACTGTTACCTACGTTGTTTTGGCCGGTATAAAAAAAAGGAAATTGATGTCTAGAAATGGCAAACGAGATTCATAATACTAGTGTCCATTATATAGTTTGTTCATCAGAGAACATTACTTCAACTGCGAAATGTCTGTCTTTACTGATGAGGGATCGGTTAAGAATGTTGTTTTTGTATCCACGTTTAAGATCATTTTCAAATACATACCCAAATATTAATACCAGTTTTGACCCTGAATTGATGTCAAAAAAGTCATTTATCCAGGATGTGTTGCGACCAACTCAACAAGCCAATATATAATCCCACAACTAGTGATAGAATGATAAAATAAACGTGCCTGTATCCGTCGCCACACACTGTTCTTCTTCTTCAGCAGTACATGCAGCATAGATGCATCTCAAGACTGCTGCTGCCCTCCACAGGTAATAAACAGACAGCAGCTGTGTGTATAAATGGCACCTGGGAACCAGCAAGCACGATGCCTCCTGACCTCTGCATTTTAACATTAGTAACACATTCTTTACTCTATCATATTTTCATATTGTACTTCAGACAAAAAGTTTGAAGTCAAAATATATTTGAATGAAAGAAAGCTTCAGTTTAGATTCCAAACATGCGATCGCCTATGCAAACAAAGCCTGTTTGTAAATATGTAGCCATGGTTTTTGGAAATTGTTGCAATGGCCTAGTGGAGCTGTGCAGTGATTCGCTGGTGGATGTTAACCCGAAGGAAGTGAAGAAAGCCAGTTGCTCGGGTAGACTCACCCTGTTTCCCCCGTTGGCTTAGTGCAGTGGTTCCTAAATGCAGTGGCGGCTGGTCCATAGACAGCCGCCATGGCCCGCCCTTGAGCCCAAAATATATATATACATTTTACAAAGTCAATATTTGTGTATTTGTGTTTTCGCAACATGGAATATACGCAGTAATATTTGTAAACTAAGATATCTGTGCAAAATCTATGCTTTTCCTGCACGTCCTCGGATGCCAGATGGCATGTCTCAGCTGAGCTCGGGCCGGTCTAAAGCGGCCAAGTGACATATAATATCATTTTAGCGTCCTGAACTGCATTCATAGGGCCTTTGCCGCCCTACGCTGCGCTCTCGGGGCCGGGTCGAGTCTCGAAAGGCGCCGTTTTAACAACATAACAAGAGCAAACAGCCGGGAGGTCGTGTTTAGCTTCCCATGCTCACTTTTTAAATCAACAGGGACAGAATCCAGCATGGACAGATACGCGAGTAAGGAACATGAAGCAAAAGGAAAGTACAGAGAACACCAGGACACACGCATAACGCCACTACCGTTAGCGCTCGTATAGAGGCGTGACTGTGTGTGGAAGTGGAGGCTGCAGCGATAACTCCTTCACATCGCCGTGTGGAAGTTTACATCGCTACCTAGCTGGGACGCACACAGCACTGCGTTGAGGACACACAAAGAGAATGTGGATGAAAACAGGGACATTTTATCGAAAATAATGAATTGTGAGACGTGATGATACCTTGATACCTTTTTTGGCATTCAATCATACTGGGATGTTTACTGAAATTGATTAGCTGGCCCTACCAAAAAAAAAATCCACCAGCCGCCACTGCTCAAACGTATTCTTCAGGGCCCCCTCTAAGGACACAGGGACATTGTAAAGCAGATATGTGTAAATCTGGTAGTTATTATTCTGACATTTGTAGGCCAACATATACAAAGGCATTGCCATCAAATACACTGAGCCTATGTAAAGCCACATGTTCAGGACTCCAGCCACACTCTGTGCGTGTGTGGGGCTGAGAATTAGGTTTTAACAGTGATACAGAGCGCCATGCAGACGGGTTAAACTAGTCTGATGACTAAGGCAGCGTGGTTCTCAACTTTTGGTTGGTCTGCATAAAATGTGGATGTGACTTAAAATGTTAAAGCTGCTTCCAATCAGAGTCTTGAGGTCGGGAATTCTGTCAAAGGCATTAGTAACCGTAGCACTTTACAGTTGACTGAATTGAAAAGTTGATGATTTTAGCCATTATATTTCCTATTGTTTTTGTTTTTAACCTTGATGGAATATTGAGACGTTGGTATGCCTTTTTGTTTTCCTTTTTGCATTCAGAAATATATCAATTCAACAATGTAGCTTCAATTGAATGCATTATATTTCCATAATTACTTTTTTAACCATTAGGCTAAAACGGGTTTTATGAGGTCACACTTCATTTCGATCACCGAATCTAATCAGTTACTAAATTACTAAAGAAATGTACCTCCTTAAACGTGAGATGGACGGATGACCCAAAACCATAATGAGTTTAAATGAATAAAGAGTGTGCACAGCTTTCAAACCAGAGACCCGGCAGGAATGTGCTTTTGTGTCGGATTAACCAGCCAACCAAATGGATTTAGACAACAGTGAAACTTTTGGGGAATTAAGGAACTGGTCATTCATGTAGTTCCCAAACATTGGGTCTTTTAAGGAGATCACTCAGTTTGAAAGCTAGAAGAAGTAATACAATAGCTCGGCAGCTATAGCAACCAACATCAGTCACGCAGCCAACAAGTTACTGCCCACATTACGTTTACGGTCACATGTCAACTGGTTTTATAAACAAGGGTTCTTTGAGGACAACCTCATAAAAACCTCTAACTCTGCTTAGCTCCTCTCCCTGCTAAACACCTGAAGGGGTTCTAAGTAGATCTAGATATGCCAAGTGAGCTGGCAGAAGGAACAATGCTCGCAGTCATTCCTCCTGATCTGTGCCACGAGGTGGGGAATGGACAACTAATTCAAGAAGAGAACTGCGGGCCAGAGGGGAATGATTTATGGACTGCGGTTGCAGTGAGTGTTGCTTCATACATTTGAAGCACTGGTCCTGTTCTACATTGACTTGAAGTCACATTTTTTTCTGATTGGAGCTTTTCCTAAATGGGAAAGTGAGCGCTGACTGTGTGGAGGGCTTTAACAGAGGTGCTTAGTGCTCCTGCTTCGTTACCTCTCTTTCTATTAGCTCCTTCTTAAGTATTCAATAGCAGCTAACAGCTGCCTCATAAGGACTATTTAAACTATTTAAGACTGCTTAAGAACGTATAACAAAGGACAAACCAGAGGCAGCGATGCATTGTATTGCACAAATAAAACCAACTGTTATAGTAAAAACATACAAAGCTGCCACTATTGGAATTCATAGTTAATAGATTTATGATAATTAATCATTTTGGAAACATAAAAGCACAGCAGCTGTTTTTTCATGCACTGCTTTTTAGTCTATTCTCTTTCTTTACATTTATCCCGATAGTCACTATTTAGATAGGTATTATGGATAAATGATGTTTCTAAATTGAAAATATTCCAGGTTAAATGACGAGCCACAAGTAGATCATGGTCTGTATTCTAACTACAATACTATCAGCAGTTTTGCACTTCTTTTTTCCTTCACATTAAAGGCAGTCAGCCCAGTTGTTCCCAGTGGTTTCTGTAAAGCCCCTTTGGTGACACAGGGACATTGAAGGCCCCTCCAATCCAAATGGGTTAACCTTCTTTGTTATGAATTAATTTCATTATAATATACAACGGCTTTAAAAAAAATAATTAAAAAAAACGAATTGTAATTTAAAATTGTAATTGTAATTGAATTTAAAAAAGGGTCGTACTTGTAGAGGCCATAAAATGTTTCTAATGCATTTGATAACGGCACTTACAGCCACTGTGCGTGCCTGTAACCACCATTTGTCGGCTACAGGCACGCACAGCATAATCGCTGACAACGCGGTCGAAAACTCTTCCCATCTACACCTCTTCTCATTAGCAGGCACTTACTTATATGCACTGGTGATGTGCCACCATGTGTTCAAATGTAGGAGCTGCATGTCCCAATTCACCCAGTGTTTCCCTCAAGATAAACATTACAAGTCATTTAGCTGACCCATTTGTCCATCTTGTTGTGATGGTTTGCTGCCCTGAAAGGCACACACAACATTTTGAGCACAACTTCTAGCAGCAGTTCTGATGATAGGACCCCAGAGTCAATCATCCATCTTTAGCCTAGGAGGTTCTGGTACCAAGTACACTTGTTGAGGGTTCTACCCCCAAATGTATTTTTTTTTTTTTTACTGTAGCCAATCCACGAGCGGTACAGAAGTTCACCAACAAAGCCACTTGGGTTTAGATCAGGCAGGCCGCTCCTCACAATAGACCCAAATGTTCTCCCCAGCAGAACTTAAATTGGGCCCTCTATATAAAGTTGGTAGGGCTCCATCTCCTGCACCAGCTCCAGTTCCTTCCGCGCCAGGGAAGAGAGCAAACATGGGAATATAATACAGCGCAAAATATTTAAATATATTTATTGTTTTTCCCTCATGATCTGAATGAGCTGCTGAGGTTTTTCTAGACACATTTTCTGACATGAAGTCACTAGGAAGGTCTCGAAAGTCCCCAAATCTAACAAGAGAGTCGCCTGGTTGGCAACACTGCCAGAGCTTCATCCTGCCGCGGTCTTATCTCGGAAAACACATGCTGGGTTTTTTCCACGTGTGCCGTTTGAATAAACACCACACCGTCCACTGTTTGTGGACAGAAAGAGACTGCTGGCTCTTTAAACTTTTCAGAGTCTGTGATTAGAGAGAACAAGGAGGGGTTGAGAGGGATGGGCGAGTATGAGGTGACCTCACTGCCTTATGAGTTTAAAACTAAACAAAAGCAAGTGACAGAAAACATGTCCAGTTTGGAGGCTGTAGTCAACAAAACAAATAATGAAAAAGTGCAAGAACACACCGCAGGGAGATGCTCATTCCCCAGCAACCGAACCAACAGCACCAATACAGTCAATCCCATGAGAAAAGATGCTCAACATCCCTCATTACCACCAAAGGTTGAGCAGTGTGGCCCTCGACGGCGTTCCCAAACAAGCCGATCTCGGCAGCGTGATGGCAGCTGCCCGGCTTCCAGTAATGAGGCAGTCAAGCGGCCACCTCCTCTTTTGTTTGACCGCTGATGGAAATCTTGTTTGGGCCCAGCTGCATCACCATGGAAGTGGCACCTTGAGAGTTTTCTCATCACCGCCCCGGTGGGAGGTGGCAGCCGCTGTGAGACACCGGCCCCTGGCACAAAGCCCAGACGGCATTTGTCTCCCTGCACAACTTTTATTGAACAGAAAACAGCCCAACCAGGGGCGGGGCTCTCACAGCCTTGGAGCAGTACTTTCTGAAATCCCCTTTCAACTACACCCAAACTTCACTAGAAAGAGGTGCAATTTAATTGATATTCAGTTCGGGGGGGGCAGAGATGTTAAATATGTGTTCAGGCTGTGTGATGAAGGGTCTCCGCTGCTTTCTATTCAGCGCAACTACAAATTGCCAGCCGCGTGAACTCGTGGCGGTCCGTTCACCCACTGCAGCTGCACGAGCTGGGACTGCCACAACGCAGTTGTTGTTGTTTTTCTACGCTTTTCAAAGGGAACATTTCATTGACGACCACAAAATGCTGACTCGACTGAAAGGTGAGATATTTAACACTGCTGGGGAGGAAAAGAGTGTGTAAACATGTATTAGCTGCAACGTTCAAAGCCTGCACTGTTTTTTTCTATCATCTCTCTGCAGCTCAGCATGGTCCAAATCACCATATACTCTTATACTCCAAGTCCTGTGGTTTGAGTTATTGGAACGTATTAGGCTCCGCCGCTATGCTAGTCAGTAGCTAAGTGGGATGGAATTTTTGGAGTTTCAATAAAATCCTGGCAGTGAAAAAAGCCATCACAGTGGTTTTTACTTAGTCTTGAAGACCGTCTGCATCAATTGATATCTACCTGTAGAAAAACCTGTTCAATTCAATTTCCAACCTAAACAAAGACGAGTGACACACTTCACTTCTAGACCATTTGTGTGTCAAATTACAGCGTGTAATTGCGGCTCTGGCCATTTGTGTGGCTGTGATCGCGACGATTAGTTGTGACTGGCAGATGAGTACCTTCAGGAGCAACATTGGTCCAGACAGCGCAGAATGTCAGCGCCTCCCCCCAGGATGTATTTGCGGTGATTAAGGGGCGTCCAGGGCGAGTCGACTGTGTTCCTTCGTTCCAGCGCTCTGCACCAGAGCTCTGACTCGAACCAAAAAAAAACGAGAATAACATTACGGAAATAAAATTCAGAATTATTATTATTAGCATTCTAAAATGATATCAGGATTTTTTACCATCTACTGTCATAGGGGACGATACAAATCATTTTTATATGACTTTTATATTATACAATGCAATTACTTTTTATGGCATACCGTACTTGCCATTCTTAATGACATTTTAATGACACACTATGTAATGAAATATGTATGACATACAATACTTACTGACACAATAATCAACTTTAGGTGTTCTGAACTAATAGACATGATACATCAATATTCAATCCTACTATTTCATTTTTCTATAAGTTCATTAAGCAAAACACATATGGAGAATATTCGGTTCTCTTTCAACATTCATTTTTCCATCCATTTAAAAAAAAGGTTGCAGGTGAAGAGGAAGAATACGTAATGACATCATCTGAATACCTCAGAGCCTCAGCAGAGAGACAATGTTCTCTCTCCGCAGACATCAGCCATTAAAGCTGCGAGACAAAAAGAAATTACGTCACATCAAATACTAAATCATACAACAATACCACACTTTTTATACATTGTGTGGCTGAACTGTTGGAGAATTGTTTAATCGTAGTCATAGACTACATTTTGTTGCTGTTAATGGCAGAACAACTGAAAGTGTCACTCATACTTTCTTATGAGGGATTTCAAAATGAAAGCACTTTAAAACCTCCCATATCTATATAGCTTGTTGCTGCTTTCCAGTTCAGGAATGAATGGAGCGCTGGGAGCGCGTCTATCCGCCTGCCCGATATGATATCACCAAGCTGACGTTGTCCTAAACTAGCGACATTGTGAAGGTGGACACTGTGACTGGCTTTAAATGACGTAGGTTAATGAATGTTACACACTGTTTGTAGAGTGTGAGCAGTGCAGAGATCTGCCAATAAAACCACTTTCCTCGTGACATCGACGTGCCAAAGAGCTGCTGTTTAAAGTCTGCCCGGATGTTTTTTCCAGTGAACAACTTTTTTTAGTGATCCAAGCACTGTCTCGCTGTACTTTTCACAGTTTCTCTGGCAGGGAATCAGTCAATTTATCACTGTAAAAGTCCTGCATTCAAGTTTTTACTTCAAGGGAAGAGCAAAAGAGAGGAATTATTGAACACACTGTACATTTATTCAAGGATGTTTTCATTCGGACATGATGCTTGGTAGTTTCATGAATGGTTAAGCATCCCCCAACCAGAAACATTTCTGTCAGCTAATGTTTTACACCATGGATTTCCTTTGAGCAGAAGAACACAGTAAGTAGTAGCAGAGGTGGAAGTCACCACATTTTCCAATATTTTTCTTAACATTTTGATTTCATGTTTTTTTTTCTCCATCTTCAGTCATTGATGTTTTAAATGTATACATTTTATTATGAGTCGGAACAGACATGTGCCGTCGTCTCAGTTTACCTTTCGTTACGCATTGTGCGTTCACTGTCCGGTTTTTAACAGGGACATTGCAATGACTCAATCAGCATCCAACGCTGACTTACAGGAAGGGTTGAAAAGGGGCTCAGAATGTGTGCCTGAGAGGCCCCAAACACTCAATGATTGGACAATGGGACAGAACTAAAGCCTTACAGAGTTAGCGCGTCTCAAAGTCTGCGAGTGGGTAAAGGGTGCAGATTGGGATTTGGCAAATAGTCTCCATTCCTCGGTGCGATGACGTGCTGTTACAGCCACATAGGACTCCACGGACCTGGACGTCCAGCCACTCCTTTCCGCTGTTCTCAGCGATTCTTTGACTTTAATCTAATCTTCTACGTAGAGCCTGGGCTCAGAAGTGTTTCTCGTGTTCCTGATTCAACAGCTGTTTTGGGTTATTGTGATCTCTGGATGGTGGCCCTCATGTTTGTAGTATTCCCCTACGACACTGCTTGCAAGATGCACGTGTCATGTCCATGTGCTTTAACCCTTCCTTGTTTAAAAATCCAGAATAAGTACAGACAGTTGTAGTAGTGTTGAAAAGTGGTTTCTATGATGTCTCCACCCGTTTTAACCCCGTGCACTTGTGGCAGTAGGCCTGACACGTGACCTCTGCTGACCTCACCACAAAACCACTTATCTAGTGTATTTTATTTATTCAAGTTATTTCATGAATATTCAATACGTTTTTTTATTTAGTATGCTTTTTCATTTATTATCTCAAAAATCCAGACTCAGATACCAGGATGCTTTGACCCGACCTGGCACGCGCCCCCTGTTCATCACGTGTCAATCACTGCTGCCTTGAAAGCGCAAAACACGTCTACGAGGTGCAACCCACACAAAGCTTTGTGTTGTTTCATTGTTAACAGTTTTCAACCAATAATGCACATTTTATCAATACTATGTTGATTTTGTAAACCCCCCCAGTAAGCAGTGTACATTTGATTTGTATATATTCTAAGTACTCCAAGCTCTTTTTGAAAGTTATTTTCTGGTTAAAAAATACCATACGTTTACTATGTAAGCCTTCAAATGAGTGACACGTCGTCGTGGATGTCGTTTTGTAACTAAAGTACAAAACTCAAAAGTATAAATTGGTCGAAAGTCTTTAGCGCCCTTTAAAATGGCCGCCGCTGCGTCACTGCCTCCGTCCTCCGCCGCGGGCTGCGTGTCAGAAAACTCAACTTTCAGCAGGCAGCAACAGCCATTTTAGCAAACTAATAAATCCAACAGCTCATGTATGTTTGTAATTAGTTATCTCATTATCCGCGTTGAAAGGAGTTTGGTTAGTTGAACCTGCATAAGGTAACGCAACAAGTAGCCATCAAATCAATAAACCAGAGTCTGTGTGTGGTTCCTGATAACCATCATTCAGAAAGCCGGATAAATAATCAGTAGTAATCTCCCAATGGACAGTTGGTCGACTGGTGAGGTGCCAGATACCTTCTGATGCCGGTAAATAAACAGGATACAGCACGGGTGTCGATCGCTAGCGTCAGTAGTTCGCCTGCCATTGGAAAAATAAGTCACGTCGGGTCGCCACGCATGCGCGGTAGACCCCGGGAGCAAACGGAACACTTGGTTTTGGTATTTTTCATAAATATATTATTAAAAGGACGAGGCTGGGGTTTGCGTCAGTGTCAGCCGTTCTCCCCTGCAGGTCTTGTATTTTCTGGGTCCTAAATTTGGATGCTGGAGAAGCAGTTCAAACCTCTAAGTGTCACGCAGTATCATGGTCATGGTCAGTATTAAACTGCCAAGGTCTATACTCCATATTCACAGTATTTGGCCCCATGCCCCCCTTTAAGTCAATAGAAATAATGAGCAAAATTAGGGGGTGCTGCGACAACAATAATGAATGCCCAATAAACATTTACAATCCCAAACAGGTCTGGGAGGTCTCTAAGAAGGCAAACTCAGAGAATAACTCATATTATTAATACGATTCTTTTTTTAAACCTGGTGAAACAAAGGAAAAAATCCAATGGCTCACCCAATTAGATCAGATGATGTCATAAGCAGTCAGGATCAAACATTCGGTCCGCCCAGCCGGTGTCACAGCAAGTCACCGGGGGCTCAGACATGAAGACAAAAGCATTGTGGTTGAAAACTCCTCTACTCACCTGGGCTTCCTTGTGCCAGTGTATTTGCTTCATACCACAGGAACCCAAATAGATAAAGACCTGCTTTGCTGCTGTGAAAGTATTTGTGAATTTTGGGGTTTCTGTGTATTTCTTACTTCCCCTCAAACTGCTTGTTTGGTGTCCTTTGCTTGTTTATGTTACACTCTGGGATTACGGTTCATAAAGTTAAGACAAACTAATGAAACGTAAGATCATTAAAGTAAATTTACTGTAAAGTCTTGAACCTTGAAGTTGTACTTATCACGATTAAGAGGATAGTTTCAATCCACTATTCTTCATAGTTCATTCATCATGTATGTAAACTAAGCAAATATTGTGTTCTGAGTCCAGATATTAAAGATCACTGATTAATTGCTTTCCTCATCATGCCAGAACCTCTTAGAAGTGACCCATTGGAGATGCCTCCACATATTGTATTGTTATTGTATTATTGTGGAGGTGGAGCTAGCGCCGCCTCCACAATAGAACTTTGGCTTACACTTCCATAGCAATCCAATTTTTCTGGTAATATTTTTGTGCTTTTTACATGTTTTCTAATGCAAAACTTTTAACAAAAATATATTATAAATTATCTAGATTATTTTTACTTTAAATGATGGGAATATCGGTACATTGTCAGATCAAAGCACTCTTATGAAAACATTGACCTGGATTTGATCCAATCACCTTGTCGAACAATTTGGTGAGCGTAGTGTTGCAGTTTGATAAGGACGCAGCAGAACAGCTGTCCGCTCGTGGTTCAACTCGAGCACAGGAAGCAACTGTGTGTCGGTGCTACAGGTTCCTGCTGCTCAGCGGCTCCCAGTGGCGTCAGCCCGAGCCGGAGGTACATCAGATGACAGCTTGTGTTGAGCAAGCTAAACGTGTTTTTCATGACTAAACAATGAACGGGCGGCAGCATGAGTTACGGCTTGGACCAAAACCCAAAACTATTCCAACAGATGATTTTGATCAAAGCTGCACCATGCTGGTAAATGCTTTTCATCACAGGGCTGGTTTAAAAAGGCGTCGTTCAATGGAAGTCTGATTCCAATAAACTGCATAATAACTGTGGTAGATCGCCCACAGTTCTTTGACCACAGATCTCAAGTCAGTATCACATAAACTTACCATAGTTACCATGTCAACTGCTATTAGATATACGCACATCGCATTAATGTTGAAAACACATTCAAAACAGGGTAATGAATCACCGTTAAAATCATCTGCAATGTCAATGTTAACAATATTTATAGTATAAATGTCGGAGCAAATAACAGAGGACTCCATATCAGGCAAAACATTTGTTTATTTGGCCAAAAGGGCCATAAATAAAACTTTATACTCTCAATTTATTAACAAGCCACAAGGAGTCTGTGGCCGTCTACCACAGCACTTCAAACCCCTCATTCTGCACACGAGACCCTTCTGAGACCCTCTCACACATCGGAAGGCGCTCATCCTCACTTTAAAACAAAAGGCGGTAATACTGTGCCAAACAGGAGGCGGAGGGGGGAGGTGGGGCTTTTTTACGCAGATAAGGGTGCTTCAGAAAGGGCCTTGAGTGCGGTCTGGAAGCTTGAAACAAATAGCAACAACAACAACAATAATGAACTATGAAAAACCCTCAAATGTGTTTTCTCAATAAAAAAAATGATAAAAAGCTGAAGCACAGTGTGCTTGGCTTTCAACCACTGCAGGATTGCCACGATTCTTTTTTTATTTTTTACATCTCACTTTTTTTTATTCCCTCCCGAACAGTCCGCCCTCCTTTCTCTGTTATGTTTTGCTTCAAAATAAAAAATGAAATATTATTTCTAATGGTAAAATCTATAGCAGCTGAAGAGTAACAGAGGAGTAACAGCTAGAAGCGAGAGACGCCTGGAGTTAGAAGGAAGGCATGGGTTAAGAGAATTCCATGGATGTCAGCCCGGGTCGGGCCCGTAATGGCGGAGAGGTGTCCGTCCTGCTGGAGCTCATCTCCCGTTGGAGGGCCCCCCGCCCACGGCGGCCATGACGCGGCTGAACCGTTCGCTCAGCTCCAGCGTGGAGTAAGCGGGCAGCTTGGGAGGGTCGTGGAAGCTCTTGATCTCAGTAGAGCAGTCAAGCAGCTTGGGGAGGAAGTCGGTCAGCTTCTCCTGGAGGTTGGCTGCAGCAGGAGGAGGAAACACGGAGGCAAAGGGATGGTGAACTGGATGGGCCTCACATCACTCAGAGGTGAGTGTGTAAATCCCGTAAGGCAGAAATCACAGGGTAAATATTTTCCAGGTGATGTCACATGTTCCATAACAGAAACAGATTGTGGAGCGAGCGATAATACCCCGCTCTTTTCCTGAACACGGGCCAGGAACTGTAAAGAGACCGATCCTGGAACACCAGATAAGAGCGGAATCCTCTTCACTGCATTTATCTACCAAGAAATAAGAGTTTTCTGTGCAATCTGACAGAACATCTTTTGTTGTATGTGGGGGGGCAACAACTTCAGTTTAAATGAATGCACATTTTTGGCCTTCTATTCATCCACTTATTGTTAACAAAATGTCAAATAGTGAGAAAATCTGATATATAACTGATATATTTAAGTGACTTGTTTCATATGAACAACGATCCAAAGAAGATCAAGTGAAATCAATTAGTACTTAGCGCCAAGTAGTCGTGAAGTCGTGCCAACATGTCATGTAATCTCTGGGACTAGGGCTTCATTGAAGCTCTAAAACCATCCGAGTAACATTTAGCTCTCCAGATTTCCCAGGATGATTAGAACCTTCTGCCCGACCTCAAAGCCTTTTGGACCCTTTTAACCGAGCCGTGACCCGTGCTTCCGATCATCTCTGGTGCAGGTAAAGCGAATGTCCCATTAACCTGGCACCCCATATCTCCAGAAATAAATAAAGAAATCTTTCTCTCTCACGTTCCATCTCTTGGCCCAGGTAGGAGCACCAGCGGTTCCTCATGTCCTCCACTGCCAGAAGGTCCCTCTCGGCGTCATGGATCAGCAGCAGAGGGATGCAGGGCACCACTAGGTCGTTCATGATGCCGATGCCCGTGGTCACCTCCGGCTCTTCCCCTGACTCAAACATGGCAGCCGCCTGCTCGTTCAGTTTCTGGGGTGGGGGGGGGGGGGGGGGACCATAGAGGTTACCGAGACAAAAGTGAAACACATTCATTCATTCATTCATTCCTTCTTATTGCTCTAAAGCAAGGAACCAAGGAACAACCCACAAAGTACCACCAGGAACAACAAAGTGGGCGGAGCTTCAGGTGCAGGTTGAGCACGTCATCCGCTTTTCACTCTTAACTGTTGGGTGCCGTGTAAGCCAACGTGACCTCTGAACTCCTCTCCACTTCCCTGCTCCTGCACAACACTTAAGAGCCAAGCAATCGGCTCCACCCTCATGAATTCTCTATGGTGTAGCGTCTGCGAGACACCCAGCGTGTTAATAATTAGGGCCTTTAGGGGATAATGGCAGGGCGTGTTTCAGAACTCCAGCCCCAGCAGGTTAAGAACCTCTGCTCTGGACTATGAAGATACAAAGATATACAAAGAATAACACGATTCAACGTTATCGTCGTTAATCGCACAGAACATCCTCCTGCCACTGGAACAGAGGAAGGTCCTGGGGTTCCTGCAACCATGTGGATTCAGGCTTTTCTTTTCCCCCTCACTGTCACAGACAAACTCCGTGACCTCCTCTCTGAGGAAACCAGCTTTTTATTTTTCCATTTCTGCGAGCCAGATTGGAACCAGGGGCTGCATTTAAAAAAAGCACATTAACTGTGTCAACGTTAACAGTGTTTTCAATTAAAACAAGAGCTGGAGGTACACAGCTGAGCGGACGGAGCCAGAGGTTCTGGCCAGAGATCTGACACGACCCACCGGGGCTCAGTTCTGAGGTTAGCCGAGGACACGTCGTGTCCCATGGTAATGTGTTTACACTCGCTGGCCCTCCTGCTTCCTATTCCCACTCCAATGATTACATTATGAGCACAATGCCGGTGTAAGGTTACTGAGTGCACCGCCAAGGACCAGTGCAAGGCCCATCAGACCAAAATACCCTCGCCCTAACCAATAACACACAGAGCGCAGCCCGCAGCTATGGAAAGGGGGGGGGGGGGAAATGAAAAGGGCACGCACAAAAATTGCAAAACGCTGAAAGGCATTTCATCTGGCCGTATTGGATGAACAGAAAAAATCCTCAGTAGAATCTTTTGCGGGCTGCGAGCAAGCCAACGCAATATCTCAGCGAGAGCAAATTTGATTACGGCGCCGCAGCTCGGGTCTGAAGGAGAAATGTCTGGCGGGGATAGTTTGCACCAGCTCACCAGCTCAGACGGGGCAGATCACAGGGACACAGAGGCAACTCCCACTGCGTCAATCTCTCTACTCATTTCAACGGGACACCCACGTGGCCTCACCAGCAAACACTCTCGACGGTAATGAGCGAGCAGCTCGTCGTCGTGCCCTCTGTACTGCCCTTTAGACAAAAGCTCCTTGTTGTACTGGTACGAGTAAATCAGATACATCAGAGCCTCCGTGTAGCTGTGGGAAGAGAAGATGAACAGATGAGACACGGAGATAAAACAGTATTAAAGCTGCACTGAGGACTTACGAAAGGAAAGAAACCCAGTGAACTCTCTGCACTAGTACTAAGCTAGGGAGCTGGCGCCCCCTGCAGGGGACAACATTCAATGGCCACCCAGGGGAATTAACTGAAGTTAACCGTCACGTGCAACATTCAACTTGCAAGCTACAATTTGAAGTAAACGGTTAAACATCTCTCGCCACTGGATTTGAGGAGGAGCCATACTTTGTCTTCTGAAACAGCTCCAGGCCAGTCATCATGAGGATTGTTGTCTCGCGGAAATTCTGGTAAGCCTGATGCCACATCTGCCGAAGATAAACAGATTAGTGGATGCAAACTGACTCAAAAGGAACGTTGAAAAACTCCATTGACCTGGAACAAAAACTGCAGCAAAGAACATGGACAATGCTGCCTTAAATTCTACAGTAGATGCTGCTGACCTCGTATTCATCCATGTTGACCTCCTCGGGTTTGATAAGGTCCAGTTTGGCACGTGCCACACTCATAATGCTCTTACATCTGTGGGGAAGCGGTGCAGGGACAGGCAGAGGAGCCAGCGTTAGTGAGGAGATGATGAGCTGCTCCGGGAGATGAAACCGTCCACCCTGCCCCACAAATCACTCTTCACTGCTGAGAGGAGAAGTGAAACGCTCCCCCGGGGGCTCCTTTTTAGGCCACATGCACACATACATCTAATTATCTCGCTCGAAATAGCGGAGAACAGAGAAATCAATTCTTTTCATAAATATGGATCAAGGCCATCGAGCGTGGCTGAAAAGTTAAGAGATGGTACAGGGCATTTCGTACCGTAATGACGCGAACAGCAGTGTTAACTGTGAGGGAAAGAGGGGACATGGTGGGAAGCAGTAAAGTGTTGACCACTCGTTAGTCAAGGTCTCGGCTGCCCTCTGCTGGTCATTAAGTGTAAGTTCATTAAATCGATTAAAAATCGATTAAAACACAATATTGTGGCAAAGCTTGGAGTCACTGCCACTTCCTCTACCTTCGAGTACACTAACGTCCCCTAACATACTTTGTTGCTCTTTTTTCCACACAACTTCCAGCCAAAAAAATGCAATTTGGATGAATGAATAAGTAGTTCCTGTAAATGTTGCACCAGAGATCAGTTTTCCTTTAGGATTTTTTTCCTTTAATGCAATTCTGTCTATAAATGTTTAACAATCATACATACGTAATGGTTTTCCTTTCAGACAAATTCATGGTTTTGGTTCTTTGATCTGTCTGAAGTTTAGCAGGCAGTGAATTGCTTTGCAACACGTGCAAGCCTTTTAGAACCATGAATTGAAACGAGTCTGTCGACGCAGAAGCAGAAGCATGCGCCAGCCTTGACCCACCTCTCATCAAAGGCCAGGTTCCGGTCAGCAAACTGAGTGAGCAGAGTCCTCTCCAGAATCTTTTTGGGCGCCTGGTTTTGTATTAAGTAGACGATGACGTGCTGTAGTCGGTAGTCGTTCTCGGGAGGCGTGTCCTCTTGGGCAAACCTCAGCAGGCGAGCGTACTCCAGCTTTATGGCCTGAGCAAAGAGACAGAAAGAGGAGGAGTCATGGTTACCGGTATGGACAAGGACACTACTTATTATTCTGGTCCGCTTGGGTCGAGAACATAAAAAAGGTGGAAATGGAACCGGCAAAGTGTTTCACTTTGCATTCAAATTCATTTCTACCGTGTCCCTTTTCGTCTCGCAGGGAAAACTTTTAGTAAATGTCTGGCGTCATAACGCACTTGGAAAGTTATTAGCCCATATTTCTGCAAAACATTTCAAGAGATCAAGTTGAAATGGATTGTGTAAATGTGTGCAGTCATAAGTGTGTTGTAGAAAAGTCCCGGGTTCAGTGTGCGCTCAGACGAACACAGAGCACAGAGAGTGCAGCAGGCTAAAGCGTCTCCATGGGATTTGGGTTTGAAAATCTAAATTCGGGCACATCAATCGCTCTATTTTCTATTTAAAAAAAAAACAAAAACAGTTGCATAGGAAAAGATTATTAAGATTAAGATTGTTCTTGAGATGCAGACACTCATTTGCCACTTTATTATTTTTGAAATTGATCCCTCTATTTTGAAGTGGCACGTTTGAAAGGCAGGTACTACATTAGAAAGGATGGATAACCAATTGACCATTAGGTTTTAGTAAGGTCAACTAAAACGATTTGGATAACATCGGGGTGCTGATGGGATGTGGCGTGATAGTACAACTTTTTAAATAAGAAAATGCACAGGAGAGTGAGACACAGACACACATTTAAGAGAAGGTGGATGGAGGAGGGATGAGGAGAGGGAGGAGTGTGTACCTTAAAAAAGGCGGTCTCAGGCCCGTTCTTTTCATACACGCTGCTGGATTTGCCAATGGCCATAATTACACCCTGCATGTTGGGGGTCATCATCGCCTGCCCGGGGAAGCAGGAGCCAGTGTCAAACGAAACAACAGGTTGTCGGGGCGACACCGAGCAAAGTCACCCGCTGTGCTATGTGTTCGGAGGCCACTACAACAGAGCGTGCAGCAGAAGCCCATGCATGGGTTAGAGCGAGGCGGTCAGGAGGGACACAGCCAGCCGGATCCCCGCCGCGATGGCCAATCCTCACGAGGACCACGTGTGGATGCCGAGTTTGACACGTCAACGACACAGTGTCTCAACTTGCCCGGAGCCACCGCGTAGCTCAGACCCCTCATCCGACGCACAGCTTCTACTTCTGCCTGTCGCCACGACGGGCGAGAAACAAAGTGAGGACGTATCCAATGACGCCTCCTAACTTCATCTCATTTACAGTAAATTCCAGGCTTTTGTGTCCCGTCTTGATCAATATTGACATACGATAGGTGGTTTAACACAGGAGTGAGGAATACTAAGCAGCAGCAATGCACTCAGAACACACACAGGAATACATGTGTGCTTTTGGTTTGGTACACTAAAGTGGGCATCAAATAGACAAATGAAAGCAAAAGCAGAGCTTTGCTTTCTGCTAAAAAGGTGCCAAGATGCAGATTCACACGAGAGTGGTGGGGGAGAGGATCGGAGGAGGGAGGGGGGGGCAACAGAAGCGGTGCGCCCCCCTGTGCAGCACGGATCCAGAAACAGGCCGGCTGAAGGATGCCACACATTGTCTCCAGCGTGAGATACCTCATGCAGAGCCACCCGAACAGGCAACGCTGGCCTCACTCCATGTCATGGCAAACAGGCACAGACATCAGCAAAGAAAGGGGGGGGTTAGGGGGGGCTGGGCGAGGGCTACCTCGTCATCGTACCCCCCCTCTTCTGACTCAATGACAAAGGTCCCCACGTTGGGAATGGCCACCTCGACCGTGCGCTGGCCGGGGGACTCATCCGCCGGGACCAGGTCAGGGTTCGGGGGTACGGTGGGGGTGCACGGCTGGACGGGCTGTGGGGAGGGGGGAGCAGGAGACTGCAGAGAGAATGGGACAGATGAAACCAAGGAGTACTGATGGAGAGGCAGCGAACATCTCAGAGGACAAAAGATGAAGTATTAGAAAGATGGATATGATCTTTCTATCCACGTACGGATTCACTGAAACAACAAACTGTCCTTCATGTAGTTCAGCTGAAATTAAAAAGGAGGCTATGACAGGTTGAGTTGATGCAAGAGGCATCTTAACAGACTTGGCGCGAGAGGCCGTGTTCTACATACAGCGTTTAGCAGTGCCTCGGGGCTCCTCCCCTCCTGCTCGGCGGCGGCCCTGGAGATGGCCCTCTCCGTGTCCTCCTGCAGGTGTTTGGAGTCGTTGGTGGGTGATGGCTGCTCCATGTACTCTGGCTCCTGCTGGGCTACTGGAGGAGGGCAGACGGCATCATGAGAGGAGCAAGAGAGTCCCAAGAAAGTCAATTTCCTACATAGCGTTGGATCACGACAGAATTCATTTAAGGGTACCTTTACATGATAGTAATAATAATGTTTTTAAACTAACCTAATGTTTTATGTTATTTATCATGTCATTTCTGTCGCTACATGGTTGCGCGTTTACTATTATCCACTGATCTCTTGATCACATCAAAGATCACTTTCCTACCGCAAGCCCCGTGATATACTGTGTATATGGTACACAAAGATACACACATGCCATGGGGAATTGAATATGTGATTTTTTTCTGTGTTCATCCTCCTACAACTCATCACTCTGCTCTGGACTCAGTGTCGTGGCCCTGACCTGTGTTGTCTGGAGGGCTGGAATCAATGCTCATGGGCTGAGGCGAGGAGGAAGAGGGGGAGGTGCTGGAAGGCGCGGCGGCGGCTGCTGCGGCTGCTGCTGCCGCTGCTGCTGCAGCGGCGGCCAGAGCCAGCTTCTCCTGCTGGGCCTTGCGGATCTGCAGGGCGTCCCACTCATGGACCTCCTTGTCAAACAGCTCATTGTCCCCCATCACATGCTGCTTCAGGTCCGGAGGCAGTTTGTCCATGCCACTGAGTATCTGTCCCGTTTCTTTATCAAACTCCTCTGCAGAGACAACACACAGAGACAGAATTCAAATCTGGTCTCAAAAACCAGACTGTTTCTGCTGTAATGAGTTTTTGATGTACATTTTTCCAACAGACATGGTTATATAACATATGAAACAAAAAATGCTTTTGCTCTCAGACTCCAACTTAAGCTTTGACAAGAAGTCAGAATTTCTAGTGGTGTCTATATGGTTAAGAAAATTCAAACCAGCATCACTTTTTTTAATTTAAACTGGGCCGACAGCAGAGTGAGCATAAGTGAGGTTTTATTTGTGTGGAACTTGGCCATGTAGAGACCAGCTAGTGTCTGCATGGTGTTCATATCACATTGAGGGGGAGGTGTTGGAAATGGCAGCCACTGCTCAGACACAACAAAATTATACTATGTTCCTAAATGTATTAAAATATATAGCTTGAGTTGTATTGGACAAATAGTAACTTAATAATTACGTTTACAATTAACAAACGATAAATGCAGATACTACTTTTGATTGTCTTCTGGGCTCAAATAATCCCGATTGACTAATTGAGATGTCTAATGAATGTGTTTTTGGTCCAATCTTTACTACTTATCCTTTGTAACTGCCATGCTGAACACACATGTGGCTTTCTGTTTTTACGTCTCCAGACAGCCAAAGGTGCCTCTGTATTTAACGACGCATTGCTATGAATTGTGGGTATTTCCCTTGGACAAAGGAGCACTGATCACTTACAGAAATCACTGTGACTGGCTGTAGATGACGGATTTAACAAGCGGTTTTTCTTGTCCACGTTTACCTTCTATGAGAAAAGGCTTCTTGTCGTTGATGTACATGAGGCAGTAGGCACTTGCGTTGCGGTAGCCTCCGAAGGAGTCCCGGACCAGCTCCTCCCAAGACGACTTGGTGACGGAGATGTCGTTGTACTTCATCCAGCAACGCTGATGTGGGTCGTAGATGTAGGCCCAGTAGTGGCCTGCATTGGCTTGGCCTTCGTGGACAAGCACGGCGTGGAGCCGGTATGGAACCTGGGACCACGCAAGACATGTGCACTGCAGATTAAATGTCGGCCAAAGATGATTTGACTTTAGGCTTTTCAGGATAGAGCAGCTCTCACCTGCATCATGGATTTGTCGGAGTACATGAGCTCGACGGTCCTGTGGATTCTGTTTATGCTGCCCTGCAGGTCTGGTTGGAAGAAGAATTATACACAATCTATCAGTAAATTACTGTGGCACAGGTAATTCCTGCTTAAAGAGGCAGGTACAATATACCAACCACGGGTGTCGTTTTCCACTTCACTCCTCCAGCGGTGCAGGCAGCCCTCAAGCACCCGCAGCTCTTCGTCGGTGATGTGGCGCGGGGCAGGGTGCATGGGGAGGTCGGGGGGCAGACGGGACTGGGTAAAGGGCTTGTGAATGGTTACTCGTTGCTGCTGGGCTGCAGTGGCAGCTGTAGAGGGAACTGAGGCAGGGACTGAGCTCTCCAAGGGAGGCTGGGGGTCCTGCTCGGCTGTGCTGCGGGGGGAGAGACACAGGATATCGGATGAGTCTCGGATCATTTTAGAACCCTAGCGTCTAAAAGCTAAAATAGAGCTACACCACAGATGAACTGAAACAGATTTAGCATGCTCTCTTGTTATCAAACTTGCCTCGGTTGGGACAGCGGTTGTCCCGTTGTGCCACCTGGGGGCGCTGAAGAGTCAATGTCTTCCACTGGGGAGGTGCACACTGGCTTACTGGAGGCAAACTCCATGGCGTACTGGAGAACATCTGCCAGAGGAAACCTCTTGGGGCCGGAGCCGTAACTCAGATACCTGAAAGAGGGAGGAATAAGAAAGGAGGGTGCACAGTGAGGAACTCCTCCACGGCTGTTTGCAGAGCTTTGTTCACTTGGCTGAACTCTCGGCTTTACGTGCACTAGTACCTCTCCAGTCGCTGCTGAAGCAGAGTCAGGTGCTCTTTCAGCCTCCTGATCTCCTCCCTCTTGATCCTGGTTACATCCCTGTTCCTGTCCATGTACCTAACAACAAAGACCAGAGCAGCCAGCCTCAGTCTTCAACATGGAATGCGCTGGTTTTCCACTGAAGAGACAAATAGTGTAGACTTTGACAGGCGAGGCCTGCGCTCATCCTTCCCTTACCTGTCCATGTAGAGCATAGAGGGGAATTCAAGCTTGTTGTGGATCTTCTCTGGTCGGCCAAGGGCCTGGTTAAACTCAAATCTTGACAGTTCGAAGGTCAACACAGGAGGGAGTTCTGTGAACCAGTGCTGGAGTAAAAACAGTATGTTGATCTTGAGGTTAATTAGATTATTATGTTTGGATCTATAGCTAGTTTTTCTCTCCTTAGAAAAGAGACATTTTACCAGCAAAATATGGAAGCATAGCACGAAACATAACACACAAAATCAAATCTTTTATTTTAGAGTGTAATAAGTGAAGAGGAAAATTACATTAATTTATTATTATTTTTTTTTTAATCCTTTAGTCCAGTGATTTTCAACCACACCAAAGTGTCATGAGAGGTCGTGGGAAAATGTCCAATTTAACTAATTTAGGCCAAAGAAAAATGTTATTTAGTTGAAGCAAATCATTTTCTACATCGGTGCGCAGGAGTTTCGAAAACAAACTGGATCGGTACATCTCTATGTGGCAGTGACATTAATACAATCTGCCTGCAAAGATACAATGTGGCATTTGTTTTTGTTTTTGGGTTGTTGGTCTGAAAAAAGGTTGAAAAGCACTGCTTCAATTGTTTGGTTAGGAACAAAGTATCCTTTTTTCCCTGACTCCTGCGCTGGATTTGAGTCACACTGGTGTGAGCTTACAACAGACACTTGTTGTTGGTGAAGTACTGCGATCTCTCAGATGTGCTGAACTCTGTATCAGAAGCACAGAACACTGACATGTGGTACGTTGGGCAAAGGTGGCAAAATAAATCAAATAGGGCAGTGATTCTCAAAGGGTGGTACACGCGGCTCCCTCTAGTGGTACGCCAAAGAATCACTGAAAAAAAAAATTAATTCTTTTTTTTTTTACTAAACATTTAAGTACAGTACAGTTTTATTTAATCTTTAAGAAGAGTTTTTTTTTACATGTATTTTAGTACAATGTTTATTTAACTTTTATGTGCAATACATTTTTTGCATAATTACATAATTGAATCATTATTTAAGTACCGTTTTTTCTTCCTATATTTAAGCGCAGTCTTACTGTTGAAACTGTGTCATGTTACAATGGCTGACAATATTAAATATACTTCTTCAGGAATAAAACCTCTGCCTTGTTTTTGATGAATACTTAGGCCTACTACACTAGTAGTAACTAGTAGTGTTGGTCATTATGGTGGTACTTGGAGAGCCAAGTATTTTCTGAGGTGGTACGTGGTGCAAAAAGTTTGAGAACCATTGAAATAGGACATTAAAAAAAAAAAAAAAAATTGAAATATATATATATATATATATATATATATATATATATATATATATGGCATGGAATGTTACCCAACTACAAAATGGTACCAAACTACAAGATACAAAATATAGGTGGATTGGCCTTAGCACATCAACACCCACAGTGAAATAGGACAAAACACAAAGTTATCTGATCCAATATATATTAGAAGCATTTCTGCAAGGTTTGTTTATTTAATTTTCTTACAATTTTGTTGGGGAAACCCTACATTCTTAAAATGATGTGGATGGAGTATCTCTCCTAAGAAGTTTATGCTTCTGCGTTTTCAGAGAAACACAAGGACACTCATTTTTCTAGGCTTGCGTAGGCTTGTGCTTCCACACACAAAGACGTCACTCTCTAGATCGTCTTCGACAAAAACGTTACTCCACCTAGTGTTCTGTTGGTGAATTGCTTTGCAACACGTGCAAGCCTTTTAGAACCATGAATTGAAACGAGTCCATTGACACACGACGCAGAAGCATGCGCCAGCCTCTACTCCCTCCCCTGTGATGGCTGGTGCAACATATTCATCAGTGCACTGGCCTAATTATTAGCTGCTCGCAGCTGCAATGGGACAGTGGAAGCGAGGCCACAGCTAACCGGAGGTCACAGCCAGAATAGCACAGGTGCCACATAGGCACCAGGGGGTTAACCCTTCGGAAAGGATGTCTTCCATCAATCACAAATGATTTAAGCTGAATGTCCGCTCCAACTGCTCGCGGTGCACCTCGACTCAAACCAACTTTTATTTCATTTTGTAGCAGAACCTTTGTGGAAACGAGCGTAATCGTGCAGCTTTGACACTGACCTCTTGTCCGGACCTGGCAGTGTTCTCCGCCGAGTGCAGGGACTCGATCTCTCCCTCGATCATCGCTGCCTCCAGACATTCGTGGAGATCCTTGAAGCCATTCACCTGCAGCGGGTACTGTCCGAACATCTCTGTGTTCTCAAACTTTTTACCTGTGGAATAACAGAAAGATGGATGGAGAGACAGACGGGCAGAGAGAGACCGATATAGACACAGACAAGAGATAGCGAGACAGACAGAAAGAGAGCATTCAAAGGTCACAGATGTGCCAGGCGTGATACTATGGTTCAGAAAGCACAGAGCATGAAGAAGATGCAAGAACTCCACACTCGTTTAGATCTAAGCGGGTTTTCACTTGTTCAGCAGTCACTCACTCATCATTAAACAGGTCCACAAACCTCTTCGCAACAATGACTGATTGGAGGCCCCCCCCCCCCCCCCGCCCTAAATAAAACCAAACAAAGGGAGAGGAGCTGCTAGCGGACATGCAGATGAGGCATTAAGGTCGTTCCATGAGCAGCAGTCCACTGGCCCAGTGTTGGGTGGCTCTGGGCCAGAATTGTCACGCATAATAAGCACAATGTCAATCAGCCATCAAGGTCTTCCACGATCAATGCAGCCGCTCTCCTCTTTTCCACGGCCGTGTCTCATTAAGACAAGGTCACTTTTCATTACTAGGGGCGAGGACGGATCAACGCTTCGTAACTCGGGTCTGGCTTTCGATCTTTACTGGTTTAAATCGAACAGCTCATCTCACCTTCCAGGACGCCCACAGCAAGGAAGCGGCCATAGAAGAGCTCCACCATGGGGTTCTTTGGCTTCTCGCCCTCCCTTGAAGCAGAAAACAATTATTTAAAGGAGGGATTTCTGATTCAGTTTAATGTAAACAATGTTTATGTGACTATGCTTTCAAATTTAGTAAAAGTCTACTGCATGTCCACTGTCAGGATGGAGACACTTTTGCCTACCTGTCTTCCTCCGCCTTCATCTGGAAAGCGTCCTCCAGCCAGTCCAGCAGCTTGTGGGTGAACTCGCTCACATCTTGCTGTTGAGGAGCGCACACACACACACACACACACACACACACACACACACACACACACACACACACACACACACACACACACACACACACACACACACACACACACACACACGAGCAGTTAAAGGACAGCCTTTGGGACGTGCATGTCAGAGTCAAACTACAGGACTTAACTGGACCTGGATCAGTGAATCAGTGTTACGTCTGTCATCTGCTGATGTACACCTCTGAGGTGACTTGTCTGAGTGGATGAGTTGGCAGATTGCTGGACAAAGGTGACCAGCATCGCCACGAGGCCATCATCTCATTCCCATCCATGCCAGCCTGTGATTCAGGTCAATGCCTCTCTGAATAATCATGCTCATGGAAGAAGGGCAGCACTGTGCAATGAACCTTTGTACGTCCCATTAGGGCTGGGTGGTATGACCACAAATTCATATCACAGCATTGTGTAAGATTTCACGGTGTATCCCCCCCATGTGAACATTAATTCATTGACGGCAGACTAACTGAACAGCCTTTGCTGGCCAACTTGTTAACTCGTTCGCAATTGGCTAGCAAGCAGAACAGCTGCTGTCTTTTCTGTTTTCTTTTTATTAACTGGGTCCTAAGTGCCTCCATGTATAGCTCCTCTCTTGGGCACCAGTTGTGTTGGTGCATCTCTGAGCTATTTTCCGTTTATTTCACGTAGTCAGAGTTTCTTCTTCTTGTGATAGCGGGCGAGCTAGTACCCAGCATGCAGTTCGGTGGAGTCATTTTATAAATGTACAATTATTGTGTCACAAGCTGTTGTGTTGTTTTACCCTGTTAAAGAGCATTGGTTGCGGGTTATTAACTGTTGTTAGAAAGTTATAACCATGACTCAATCTCAATACATCCAAGACAAGTTCACTGAATTTGTAAAGGGGGTTGGGCTAAAGGATTACTAGATAGATGCGTGAGGTTTGTGAGGTTTGTAGAAAAACGATCAGATTTGAGCCGATTTGAGCCGTTAAGCCAGTGCTTGATATGACAAACAAGCAACGTGGCAGATGTTATCTGCCTATTTAAAATAATTTCACGATCAACACTGTACAGCAGTAATGAATTTATAGCTCAGCATCTGACTGCAACATTTCTAATAATTGTTAGGGAAAGAACGTTGCATAAAGACCTCTACGTCTAAAACTATAGCTCAAATGAGACAATGACAGATTGGTGTGTCATTACTACGTGTATCCTGTCAGGAGAGGATTACCTGCTGTGACTCGCTGGACTTGAAGGCGTCTTTGAGGATTTCCACAGCTCGTGATGGATCCACATATTTCCTCTTGGACCCCACCATGAGGGAGAAGAGGATCCTCAGCTCCTGCATGAAGGGCAGGTTCCTGTGTTCCTGGTCAGGATTAAAACAATCAGCAATTTAGTGAATTAAATAAATCAAGCCAGCCTTCCTTATCTCAAAAAAATGTAGGTTAGAATTTAATTTCAGAATTTAATTTGAAATATCAAAGGTGGTGAGAGTTTATGATTCATATTCTGGATGTTTGTTGTTTTTTTTGCTGTGGTTTGGGCAGAGGTTTGTCAGAGAGACATTATACTCATGTCAGCATCTTCCACTTCGTCTCTGCTTGCGATTCAGTGTCTTGATCTCTTTCTTTGAGGAAATGTGCATGTTGCATGTGCACAATATCTGGACTAAAATGATAATTATGGTTCAAAATAGGGCTGCAGCAACAAATCAATAAGATTTATTTATTGAATTAGAAGTAGGAAGAAGTTGTGTCACGCGATTATTTTCTGTGATCATTTTTTTTTATCAGCCTTTGAGTGTTTTTATACATCAGGCGAACACGCATGATAGCCCAGCATGAGGACAGTACACATGGAAAGTTTTACGCTGATGGAGTGAGGATTACTACTCTAGAGGAGGCTTGTGTGAAGGCCTCACGGCCCACAAACGGGAGAGTCCAAATTTGTCTCTCGGATTTCCGTAGGCCGATTTGCCAGACTTCTGGATCGTCTGATCTCACTGGATTTGTGCGAACCCACGCGGAAATGATCGACAGGTTCCAAAGCCACTCAAAAGCCAAAATCAGTAAGAGTGTAAAATTAAGCTTGAGTCTGAAGATTGGCTGTAAAAATCGAGCCCCGAAGCTCCATAACGTCATTGTGTGAGACATGCAAGATGGCGGATCACTGGAAAAATATCAGATTCATTTCCTAATTCCATTGAAAAAAGCCCAAAAGGTAGGAAATATGTGTGATTCATACACCTTGATGCTCGGTGGTATTTATACATGGTCTGTCTGGGAGAAAAACCCCTTTCACAGGGTGCAGACGTGTTGACTGTTGAACGTCATCGGTGGTTCAAGTTGTAATGCTCGTGTATTCGGTGCGTGTTGGCCAGGCTCGTACGCGTCGTTTGATGCAATTCTATGAGATTCTATGGACGCTAGTTTGTCCACAGTTCTCCTGCGCGGCGCATCAAACGTAGTCTGCCAAAGTCTCGCTCCAATAGTTTAAGTGGTATTTCAGGCTTGTAGTACTCTGGAGACCCTCGGGTGGAAGTAGTGAAAAAAGTGACATGGTAATAATGATAATCCAATATTTGCAGTAACTTTCATTTGAAGTGAAGGAATGATGTCGGAAATACACATCTCAACGTTGATTGGCCAAGACTCTAAGCATCAACAACGTTACTCATGTCACGAAGATTAAGAGATCTCACCGATCTCAGAAACGCTGGCAGAGCGTCACACTGTCACTGTGTAATCCTTGATGGAAAGCTAGGAGTCTGTCTGTGGTCAACGATTCCACATCAATGATGCAAAGTGAAACATATCGATACATCTAATCATCTATTAATCATGTTCTGGACTTCCATCAGTAGCTAGCGGGGTTAGCAAGTGGAGCTAACAGCACAACAATAGCGAGTGAGAGTGGGTTGGCTGGTTTACAGAAAGACAGCGTGAGCTACTTAACTCAGAATACATGCAACGTTCCTCAAGACCCCCAGCCAGGGTGCTACGTGTCGCCTGCTAATTAAAGTGAACGGGTTCACTTTCGACGGGCTGACCTTTAGGGTAGACCAGCTATTCTCATTTTAGTGACAAGCAGCAACCACACCACCAACAACAAGACTTCCATTTGATTCATTTTTCTGAAATAGTAAACAGTGGATTAATACTAACAGCATTCAACAAACCACACATAAGTAGCTTATGTACCTTTTGGTTGCGAGGCAGGTCTTGCACTCGGGCCGGCGGGGAGTAGTGAAGCACCAGCCTCTGGAACTCCAGCAAGTTGAACAGAGACTTCAGGGTTGAAGAGCAAAGTGGGAGACGTGTTAACAAAGACGAGGCTGCTCACATAGATGGATTACGGTCAGAGAGAAACATCTTTCCCCCCCGTAACGCATCAACAACGGTTTCTACTTTGTGGAGTTATTCACAGTACTTGGTACACCTACATGCATGTGCAAGGTAGTGTTTCTGTAACTTTTACATGCTCTTTATTAAAACATAGTTCTCCCTTGAGATCATATCAAGATCTCTAATCTAGTAAATCCATCTCATGCTCGTGCCAACTGTGATTCATAAAACATTCATTTATTATTGCTTAATGCACCTATAAAAAGGCCAGAATATTATAGAATTTAGCTTGGTGAAATTTGGTTTCATGTAAGAAATACAGCAGAAATACAGCAGAAATACAGAACCACCATAACTGGGATTATGGTGGTTCATTCCTGTTTGGGACACGAGTGGACAGGAAAGTCCTCGGGATTTGGATGTCTGATATTTGAAAAGGTTGTTTACTTCTGTTCTGGCACCAAGTGCAGCGGGATCAGGTTCAAGCGCTGCCTCCTTTGGAAGGGTAGGGGTTACATTACACCGCGTGATGTTGTATCCAGGGTACATGAGGCATATTTTCACTTAGGTCACATTCTACCACCGACTCCAGCAAACAAAACACTGAGTCTTTGTGACAGCTGGGCTAAAAACGTCCCAGCATTTTCCAGCTTTTTAAAACTGATTACGGTCTCACCCATGGCTGCTACTTAGGCCCATCGCAGCACATTAAAGCATTGATCATTACGATTACATGCCAACGCCACGACCTATGGGTCAAAAAACGGCTGAATCTCAAATCTGCCTGTGTGTGTTAAAAAATCTCTTGATGTGGACTGAGACCTGTGAAGGTGTAGCGGAATCTGCAAGTGTGTGTTAAGAATGCATGAATGTGTTATCACTTTGAAAGCGTTTCCTTTAATAAACCTTGTGGGGAAATGATTCTCTGCATTTGAGCCATCGCACACAGTGGGAGCAGTGCGCTGCCGTAAAGGCGCCCAGGGAGCAGCTGGGTGTTACGATGCATTTCTCATTGAACCATCAACGCTGCGGTTAGCGGCGCACTCTCCCCACTCAAATGTGTGCCCACCTGAATGACTGCACTGAACCAGCAGGTGTTGCCAACATTTTTCAGGCCGACGGGGCAGGTGTCGATCCTCTTCCTGTCATGCGGGTTGGGGGAGTCGCTCCACACTTCTGTGTGGGTCCGCTTCAGACTCGCCTTGTTCTCGGCTATGCTGGCCTCCAGAACTCTAAAGAAAAGAAGATTGTTGAAAAACAAAAAACAAATCCAATGTCCTCCACTCATTGGTTCACCTGCTGCAGTTTATCCTGCAGCTCTCCAAAAAAGCATACACTCATGTTGCAGTCTATGTCTGTCCAACATGTAATCCCTGGATCCTTTTATAAAATATATCCTGTGATTTTACTAGGATGGGGATTCTTTTAGCGTTCTCCACTGTTCTAGAGAACGGGAAAGAAAGTTTGACCTCCACATTGGAATCAGTTCACTTGAAATTCCCTCAAGATGTCCCCTTGAATATTGTGTAGATGAGAGAAGTGGGGGGGGGGATGTGAGGTCACAGTGAACATGACCTTTGACCTCTAAATTCAAATGAGATTCATGCTTCCACCACATCGGATGCCAAAACAAAAGCAACGGGATTTCAAATGAATTATAAGCAGACCCTGTGAACTACAGGTCAGGTGCCTCCACACCTTGTCTGGCAACGTGCACAGACCCATTAAGGTTATTCTTTTCCAAACACAGCTCTTTGACAGATAATATTTGTTGTTGCATGTAACTATTATGTGATGAATCTTATTTTATAATGAATTTATCATCTCAAACTAGCTTCAGAACAAGATGCAACACGGTCGATCAAATGTGCTCACAAATGATTTTCTCACTTCATTCACTGTGAGCTGGACAAAACCCAGGAGAGTATAGTGAAGAAGAATCAGATTTTGATCTTTATTTGTTTGGATCGTCCACGACACAGATCCTTTTGATCAGCTTAGGACTTCCCTGATTGATCTGGGACTCAAAACTGTGACCTGTTCTGAAACAGTTGGGTGAGATGACGAGTCGAGAACTCCTCAGTCATGCCGCTGAGCACACCTGCTGATGGCCTGCTCCTCATCCGTGATGCCCGTCTCCCTGAAGGCCCGGTTGGACTCCTCCAGGCTGAGGGCGATGGCTCTCTGGAGATCATCTTTATCGTCCCCAGTAAGGTCAATGACATCTGCAGGAAATAAAACACAGCTGTAG
The DNA here is from genome assembly GCA_021346845.1 of Apeltes quadracus. Lineage (NCBI taxonomy): Eukaryota > Metazoa > Chordata > Actinopteri > Perciformes > Gasterosteidae > Apeltes > Apeltes quadracus. Next base: position 1,782,046 of record CM037916.1, on the reverse strand, counting down.
CTGTAATTGGTTTTGCTTGAGCAGGATATTACATGACTTCATCATTAGTAAATGGTTTACAAAAGTTTTTTTTTTTAAAAGGACACTCATTTTCAGCAGTCTTTGGCATCACACAGTTGGGTTCCCTCTGTGCTGCCAGCCCTGTAACTACCAGGAAGCGGGCCAGGAGCCCTGGGCGATGACACAGATCCGGCTAAAAATGACATGTTTGGGTTTTCTTTTAAACTCCAGGGCCCTCAACGTTGAAGGAAAGTGCTCACTCGTGTCTGCCTGGCTACCAACACTGATGTATCTGTCGCTGGCCACCTGGGACGTCTGGTAGTAGGCGGTGTCATCTTGCTGAGGAACTTTGGCGTTCTTCTCCGTTAGAAAGGCCACGGCCTCGGCCAGGTCTCCATTGCTCACCTGCAGTAACAGTAGATTTTGTGAGGCTCATGTCAGCTTGCCGGACACTCAGGACAATAGATAGCAGGGACACTGGACTCAAGGTTTCCCCTCGGTTAGCAGCTTTTTTTCAGGTTGGGGGACGGACACAGACGCAGCAGTGTGTAGAGTTTGTAATGTTTCACGGTGTACCTGCAGCGCTTGCTGAAGCAGCTGAACATCTGTGGTGCCCGTGACCTCCCTCAGCTGGTTAAGTAGAGTCTGCTGGTGCTATTGGAGGGAGAGAAGAGAGAACGAGGCATGATGGGGGAAGAGTGCATCCGTATCTGAACATCACAGAAGATATCCGAATAACCATGTTATATATCTTAATTTAACATCATTTATATTAACTCGAAGCACAGATAAATGATCCAAGCAGCCCTATTAAATTGTCACCCTTATTCAAGGTTGACGACTTACTGTTATACAAACAAGGCTGGATAGCAAGGTCCAGCCTTGTTTGTGTGTGTGTGTGTGCGCGCGCGCACACACACACACACACGTGAGGCTCCTATGAATGCACCACGGATAATGGGAGAGAGCGCTTAGTGTGTGTTCAAGGCAGACATCTTGAGCTGAAACAGGCGTGAGAGGAGCACCGCCTGAAGCGGGTGCAGCAGGCATCACATCCGAGTGTCCTTTCAAAGGCGTCTCCTTTGTTTCGGAATACAATATTAAAGTGCCACGCACTTTCTTAGTCGAGGACGTGGTTGCACACCTTATGGAGACTCGTACTAGTGCTAATTCAGCCATTAGTTCATTTTACAGCTTTTACCACCAATGATTTAAATCTAAGCGTGTTGTTTTTTAAATCTTCCCCTGAGCTCGTGAAAGGGTGCTCTCTATGCGGCCTGAGAGTGAACATGAGCTCATACCAGATTGCCACATACACAGCTATTTGTTTACAGTGATGCCAGATGTATCTTCTTGCTATCAGGCACACAAAATAACAGCGCAGCTATTTAGAAAAGCCAGTTGGTGCAGTTACATCCATTATATCATTTTTTTTAAACATAATAAACACACATGCTTAAATATTGTTTGATTAATAAAGAAATGTTTGAGTATACAAATACTAAAACATTAACTGAATTCAAATGCAGGTATCTTGAATTAAGGATGACTTTATTTTAAAGACAAAACAAGCAGCTCACCAAGGAATTATTGTTTGCTTTTTGCCTGGCAGACCGAGAACAACCTGTCCGAGTCACTGTTATGGTTAGGCTTAATCATTAACATCATATAGAGCCATCAGTCATGCACCCAAAACATGCATTTTCAGATTTTGTCCATTGTAAGTAAAATTGTAATCACAGAGTAATTTTCCTTTCGTTAAATTGGTTTGAGACCTGATTGCAATCCTACTAGCAGCTGCTCCTTAATGGGAGTTTTCAGAAATAGCTTTGTTAGAGTAGCATCACATAAACAATGTCAGTAACACCATTTGTCTGCAACCATGCGCATGGCTTATTAGAGATATCAGACACACTCACACACAGCTCTATACAAAGCCTACAATCACTGCTGGTCAGTGAAATTATGATTCCCGCCTGTGTTCATAGTGTCCGAGAGAGAAAGCATTCATAACATTGTATCTACAGCACTGGAGGCCAGTCAACACGGAGATGACAGCCTCTGACAGTGACCAGAGCACAGCAAATGGAGGCTTTGGACGTGGTGGATGACGTGGTCAATGCAGTGCGAGGGGAAGTTCCACCTGTGACAGATTCGGGTCAAGTTAACTACAAGCGGTCACCAGGACGTGTGGGTGGGGAAGAAGGTGTGAGGGGGGCTCGCACAGGACCACACATGCACGCACACTCACACACGGATCTACTTCAGGGGCTTTACAGCAGAGCACTGTCAGGTTCCCACGGCCGCTCAGTATGTGCATGTCAAGGAGTTTCAAACAAAAAAACAATTACTAATTGGGACAGGAACAGAAAAGCACTTTTAACATGTCACTATCAACAGGCCAGTGAGTGTAACAAATATGACAGTGACAAACAAACCAAGCCAGGATATGGCCTTATATTCATACTATACGTGGAAAGATTTAAACTGAATACGATCATGTCATTCCATTGTTGTTAACCATGGATTCGCTTAGCTACAAAAGGTCAGACTGCATAATGGGGATTGTGTTACACTGCTACTTTAAAGTTTGAGTCAACAAGTATTTATTTTAGCCCATGATTAAGACTTCTGACTGGCATCAACCATCAGATGTTTACCTCCCACTGCTAGCTTATGTTGCTTTTTTACGTAGCTAGTTAACGAGTTAGCTATGTCCGATTTACAACCACTCTTATGCAAAACTAAAATGTATTCACATTTGAGCTAGCAGAGTTTCCATCAAACCAAACTAAAATTTACACATAATTAACCATGGTATGGTGACAATTCTGGAATTATGAGTCAACAGAGTGGCTCCTGGATGAACGCTCGTACGGAGAGAGCATGACCCATCGACACCAGAGCACCGCTCCGCGGTGTGAACCACGCCAACGCCCTGAGGCACGCGTGGTAAACAAACATATTAGATTTGGGATGAGTAACCTAGGAAACATTTGCGCGAACACAAACAAAACGTGTCCACTTCCACAAACTCGACGTAAACACATTCCTTGGCAAAGTGACCCGTGAAAATAAAGCCACGTGACGTTACTCCATAGCGTTATATACTCCTAAATGTATGACACTGACAGTTAACGTTACGTTAAATCGTTCACTAACACTCGGCCTTTTTCCTTTCTGCAGACGACACAGTTAGCCCGGGATGCTAATGATGTCCAAAGTAAGCATTTTTCCGCATTAATGCACATGATCTTGGGATTACCCAACGTACAAAAACAAAGCTATGGTTTAACTGCACCAAACACCAACTAGCGTTACCGTTAGCTATCCGTTAGCTATCGTTGGCAACAACACAGTATTGGATAACGCTTTACGCTAGGCTAACGACGGCCTAGCTTTAAAAATAAAGACAACTTGCCATTTACAAACGGATACTCGCACCCTGCAATCCTTCGAAATCCAAATACGTGTTGATCTTACCAAACAAGAAGCGCACTGGTCGACTGTGCATGTACTTTGAGCTCTACAGCTATGCGGCCAAACAGTAAAGCTAATGTTAGCTAGCCCCCAAGTTAGCTTCGGTAAGCTTACCTTCTGCGAATGCTGCTGGAGGACATTCTGCTCCACGGTCATGGTGGGTTCAGAAATAAATAAAATTCAATTCAAACATATAGTTGTAAAATGCACAGAGCACAATTAACTGAAGCAAATTAAAACACGATCCTACGATGTCCCCTCCTTAATCAGCATCATCACGGGCGCCATGGCAGAGAGACTAGCGCAGGTCGTCAGTAGGCATGAAAACATTGCTCTGCTTTGCCAGAGTTCTGGGATTGACTACTCACGTCTGCCTGAACTCTCTTTACATTACAGATTAGATTCTGATTGTAAATCTGAAATGGTGCATAAAAATAAGAATAATCAAAAGTAGGGCTGTTATTTGGGATTACATTATGTTGTCTACTAATAAAATGAAATATATGCACCCAGTGTTAAGCCCCAGAGAAAGTAGCTCATATATATCAAACCATATAATTTTGTAAGGAAAATTAATATATTTCATGAATACTGATTCAATCTACATACAATGAAGCAGTGTGTTGCTCAACAGTGACCGAACCTGCGTAGCTTGTTCTTCTTATTGACTAAATCCGTTGATATTTCCGTTAAGTTATTCCAATTTCTAATTATTTCTCTTTTCCAAAAAGGTTTTTCTTCTACAGCTCATTTAATTGTTGTTTCTGTAGCCTTGACAATGCATGCATGGCAGGAGAAGAAATGTAACGAATAATCTAATAAGATTTTAAACATATTTTTTGTGTAAAGAACAAAAGAAAAACTGAGATAACTTGCTTTGTGAGTCTTAGATAAAACTCAAAAACTCATCATTATAATATTTTAAATATAAACCAATGTTCAAAGAGATCTGACTGCTATTAAACAGATGCAGAACGTAACTAAGAATGTGTATTCGAATACTGTATTGAGTACAAGTGATACTGTTGTGTTTTTGACTCCCTTGTGATTGTCTGAGTGATTACACCTGTTTCCAATCACCTGCACCTCCCTTGTCCCTTTAAGTCCTGTCAATCTGTCGTCCAGTGTTGTGTCATTGTCGCATGTCGTCTGATGGCAGATGCCCTGTCCCTGTGAGTTTTTGCCTTTTTGGATATTGAAATCCCTTTTTGTGTGAACCCCTGCGAGTGTGTCTCCCTACTTCCGGTCCGAACCTGCAGCTCCTTTCCTGACAATCCCCAGCTCAGGCATACACTATAAAGTAGTTTGAAGCTATTATACTTTTAATATTCCGTTTGTTCTACAATACTTGCACCTCACTTTCAATTTCTAGAAAAAAAGTTTCTTTCTAGATTCTACATTTTGTGTGATGCAAACACTGTAAAAGATGAGCCAAGTAATTTATTACATTACAAGTTTTATTTACTTGAAGCAAGTGCAAATGCAGAAGGTAGAATAATCATTCTCGACTAGCAGATTCAAATGTAAAAAACATAGAAAAACACAAAATAAGAACAATGATTAGGCATTAAAATTATGATATCTGATATAATATATTCTGGGTGTGTAGCCTTTTCTTGCTGTCTCTCTCTCTCTCTCTCTCTCTCTCTCTCTCTCTCTCTCTCTCTCTCTCCGGGTGACTCACATGATCCTGCCTGCAGCCACGGGCTGAAACGCCGCAGTGAGCGCAGCTGAAATCAATCCGCTGTTTGGTGGCACGGAGAATGAGACAGGCAGACGAGGCCTTGGATTAGCTTGCAATTAGCTTAGCAAGCCCTATGTGCTTGTGTGTGACCAGTTGATGGTATTTTGATTTACTTTGGTAGGTTGAGCATCTGTGTCACTTTTCTCCTTTTGGCAAAGTAATACTCAATTGATGCCTAGTATGGATGTTTAGATTTATTGTTAAAAAAATCCACTTTGTTCACCAATTCATTGCCCGTGAGCCTACTGTTATGTTGTTGTTACTCCCCGCCTCCCCTAACAATTGGTCGCAGAACATAACATAATATACGGTGTATTTGGCCTTTTATACTTTATTTACACTTTGTATATATGTACTTATAATGCTGAACTTGTGTGGCATTGTAATGATAACAAGCTGTGGCACTTTCTATGACATATATCTATATTGCAATATATCAACACTTGAAATAGTTTAAAATTCTGTTTCCAGTAGTGTAAAATGACAGTTGAACTTATAAATAAGGTGGTTGAGTGAAATTGATGTTGATGTTGGTGAGCATGTGGCTGATCCACCCATTTCCATTCTATCTTTATTTCCACGTTATGGACTGGAAATGTAATTCATGTCAATTTCAGGCTGCTACCCAAAGTCCATGTATCTGTATCGGGAGTTTGATTAGTGCATTGCTACTCATACATATACACATTTTAATTGTAATTGTAATACATTATAATCATTTCATAGTGCATTATAAATACTATTATAATGTATTATAGTGTGAATATTGGGAGCTAAAATCTTTCCCTCAAACCGTGCATCAAAGCAAAACAAAAACACATTTTATAAGTCCTAATGTCACCAAAATGTTGCCTACTTGTGCACAAAAGAAAGGGACCAAATTGTCAGACTATTCAGACAGATAGAATAACACCGATGTTTTCACACGGGCCTTCAAACGTGTCGGCTGGGATGAATTCAGAGCGAGATGGAGAGAAGAGAACATTCCTCTCGTACCAAACTGGGTCATTCTTTAGATGTTTAGGGTTAGCATTGTTTGTAAAAGTCATAACTGAGGCAGAAATCCTGCTTTGTTAACATGAACTGTGTCATCTAACTAGTGCATATACATATTAATGAGAATAGTCAGAACTTTGTGGTGTCATTGGGGGAAGGATTCAGCAGCACAAACACATTGTGCCGGAAGATGTCAACCAGATAGATTTTTTTCTGCAGTTTTATCAGAGGAAGATTGATTATTAAAATGATGCAAGGTGCCATATTAGAAATCACTACATTTCTTAAATCAGTACAGACATTATCTGTTCACCGATGCCCTGTCGTTCAGCCCTCCTCCAGCAGATGGCACTCTTCTCCTTTGAAGCTCCAGCTTGCATAACGACAGACTCTCACAATGGCAGCCGGCATGTGCAAAAGATAATGAATCATGAAAATGATTCCACTTATAAATCACAAAGTCTGCTTTCAAATTTGTTTCCTCAGCACTGCACCATAATCAATATTTCATAGCATCTACGTTGCAGCGGGCTGAAATATTGACTGAGCAGAAGAGTGTGTGTGTGTGTGTGTGTGTGTGTGTGTGTGTGTAAGGGTTGACCTAAGCACACAAAACACATCCAATAAAAGCAGCCTTCCTGTGTGAGCCAACACACCACACAGTGACCTCAGGGCAGGAAGTAGAGCTATCAGTCAGAGGAATCTGGGAAGCTGTCAGGAAACCAATCAGAAAATAAGTTGATGAGTCAATTGGCAAAGTCAAGCGGTAGCAGTCTTGATAGATTCTCTACTGACAAGAGCCTAGACTTGTCTGAAGATCAAAAGGGATCCTGAAAGTGAACCTGGGGGCTGAATGATGATATCTTCAATCGCACCCCTCTGTATATGTGATTCAGTAATTAAACACATTTTTTTTTGAACATGTACTTTTCATGCCATTTTACGTGGAAACATTTTGTACTTAGTGATTAATATGTAATGTTCCATTTGAAATGTATCTACAGTGGAGGTGGGGGCTTCTGGGGTGTGTGATCATCTGTTGCCCCAGGACATCTGCTTGCCCATCTTGTCTCTAGCCTGCATGGAAACATAAATATGTCAGTACTACATGTACCATAGGAGCCCAAGGAATGGCGTTGGCGTGGTTCACACCGCGGAGCGGTGCTCTGGTGTCGATGGGTCATGCTCTCTCCGTACGAGCGTTCATCCAGGAGCCACTCTGTTGACTCATAATTCCAGATCTGTCACCATACCATGGTTAATTATGTGTAAATTTAAGTTTGGTTTGATGGAAACTCTGCTAGCTAGAAACATCTGATGGGTTGATGCCAGTCAGAAGTCCTTAATCATGGGCTAAAATAAATACCTGTTGACTCAAACTTTAAAGTAGCAGTGTAACACAATCCCCATTATGCAGTCTGACCTTTTGCAGCTAAACGAATCCATGGTTAAGAGATTTCTTGGAAAATGATTTAATGTAAATTACCTAATGCGTCAGCTTGCTTGTGCATTTCTTCTCCTGGTTTCTAAAACAGGATATTAAAATGCATCTATGCTCCTTCTATTCTTGAATCTTCATGTGCTGGATTTTATTCTTCGTCCATGTTTGCCCCCTGTCCTTTAAGGCTACTGTACAGTTATTTGGACTGAAGAGATTTATTCTTTTTTTATTAACTAAGGGCTTCTGAATGTGGCTGACAAAGCATCATCCATTATCATTCACCGGCTCCAGGGCAGACCATTGTGCTGGTCACTATAAGAAATTGTGTTGTGATGATTCTTACAAGTGTAGTCCTTCACATCTAGTAATGGCTTTACGTCTAAATGAGTTGGCACAGTTGATAAGACATTTTATATAATTGGTAGGATCTCTTCTTGAAGCAGACGGTGTGTTCAAGCACGCTGACAGGTGATCCTTCACAGAATACGCAAGTGGCTCCACGGAAAATATTAACAAATTACAGCGCATTCCCGGGGTTAAGACATAGACAGCACGGCCCTGCAGGCCTCGACGATGGGTCCCTGTATAGAGGGGGCACACTAATCTAATAATGAGGCCTGCTTGGGCACCGTGAAGCGGATCAAAAAGCCTCTATAAAAATATGATTCTCGCCTCGTTACACATAAGTAGTTACATTTTCTATATATTCCTCTGAAAAGGAAAACTCCATCTCAGTTTAGTCCGCCTCTCCTAAAGTAAAATGTAATTATCTAAATGAATTTCCATCTTTGGTTTTTCTGCCATACAGATCTGCAATGATGATTTCTGGGGACTTGTTGACGTCGTCCAAAGGGAGGTCTGGAAGGATTCTATCAAATGCAGCAAACCCCGGGTTACGCTGAAGGCCGCTGATATTATTCCTTCATAAAGCATGCGGCCATAAAAAATGATGTGTCCTTGAAAAGCTTTTTTCTTCGACTTCAGACTAAAGCATGGGACGAGGTCTCGGCCTTTTTCGCTGACAAGATAAGCTTCGGTGTGTTTTGCGGTCAGGGGAAATTACAATGCCTCGACGAGATCTCATTCGCTGATCCTCATATTTAATATCAAAAGCAGACGCAGACGTCTATCATTGATGTAAATATGTGATACAGAAAATATGAACACAGCGTCCCTGAGATGCATCACAGCCCGGCAGATCTTTAGTTGGAGAACACATGTCAACATATTTTGTTAGAAGCATTCGTGGTACATACTTACATTTACCTAATTATGACCAACACTGATTGTTTCCTTTCCTCCTCTTTTGGGAAATATGGCCATTGTTTTTTGACAGTAAAGAATAAAGTAGTTAAATCCTGCCGTAGATGGATATAGGGTGTCTCTCTCTCTTTCGGCCATTTTTCAGGTTTCTAATTATATCACCACTTGCACCAGTCCCATTTAGTAATAACTACATTTGCATATCTGTTAAAATTATTTTAAAGGCCAGGTTGATAACTTAGACCATAATCTGTAACTTACACTAACTCTGTCCCAGCTGCGTCGGTCATCAAAAAAGGAAGAAAAGAAGCTTTCAAATGTTGTAATCGTAATTTAAACACACAACTGCTGTATTGGGTTTGCACTGTATACAGAGTACTACATGAAAGTGTACTGGAGGAAGGACTGTTGACAGCTCGCCATGGGTCATGCATGGTACGTGCTTTTAGCTACAGTAAAGCATAAGCAATAACGGAGGATGATGAGGGTGGCATGAGTGTTGCAAGTTTTTGGTTAATAAGGGAATGTCAACTTATTTTTGGTTTCCATATAGTTGTTGAAACATACTGAAGAGGTGGCCTGGCAGCCGTGCAGCCACACTGCTAGCATGGCAATAAAACACAATCAGTGAAGAAAATGCAATGTTCGTTACATGACAGAGACTGAAATTATGATTGTTGCTCTTTCAGTGCAACTGTGGGAAAGTGGGCAGCCCGGTCGTCCTCCAATTACAGGGTTGGTGGTTCGATCCGAGGCCCGGCTGACCTGCGTGTCGATGCGTCCTTGGGCAAGACACATAACCCAACGTTGCTGTGACTACAGTGTGTGAATGTTAATTACTGATGGGCAGGTGCCACTGTGTATGGTACCTCCTGTCATCAGTGTATGAATGGATGAATGATGTCAGGTAGTGTTAAAGCGCTTTGACTAGAAAAGTGCTGTACAAGAACAGTCCATTTACTTTTAATATAGCTTAATGTATCACAACATCATTCTGAATTGTCTTACAATTTGAACGCTCAAATGTGTTAAGTGCTCTTCACGTGCTATTTGAGATCCCCTCTGAGTGCCAAAGTTAATATTTACATCTCTGTATGACTTCACACTTAGAGGAACATGAGAACAAAAGTCAAATGAGTTTTAAATGCCCCCCATCCCCCCAAAGCACAAAGTTCACATCCCGAGCTGGTCTCAGCCAGACCAGTTGACACTGATGAAATGTTCATATGGAAAGTTCATGACCCTGCTGATCAACCACTTTGTCATGTGATGAACCATACAGGAAAATAGTGGTGAATACATTTCCTGAAGATTTTTTAATTGCAACTTACCCAAAAGGAGGCTTCCACTCTGAGGAGCCTGACCGAGGTAGAAGACGTTGGCAGACCGGAGACTCGACATTTTTACTTCCCCCTAAGCCACTTTGTAAAACATTTACCCTGCTGCTTATCTGACAAAATGTCCTACGTGTTCATCCACCGAGTGTTAGCGCAGGATCCCTCAAGCTGACAAGTTGCACTGTGAACCACAGGGACTTTCACTCATCATGAATGTTACATCGGTGTGTTTACAGTCCTCCATTGGGCCACCAATAAGGACGCTTAACAAAACAGATTTATATGATCGGAGCAACTTAAAATAAATAAATAAAAAAGTTATTCCATTGAGCTGTCTGGTCCAGCAAGATGTCTTGTGACTTTGTGACCTGTTGTTTATCCAGCTGCACATCTGGTTTATTAGTTGTGTATGGCTAATGACCTCGTGGTGTCTGAGGCCATGGGAAGTAGCAGTTTAAGAGGCTATCAGGTATTACGCAAAAGAAAGGACTGAAGCCATGCTGCCACTTGTCATATATGTCAGAAGAGTGGGCTGAGTGTAACGCCGGGGGGGGAGGGGGGCGGTGCTGCCGGTGTATTGCGGTGTTCGTGTGTGTGTGTGTGTGTGTGTGTGTGTGTGAGTGCCACAGCTGCAGCCCAACAGTTGATCCTGTCCCGGGAAACAGGATCAGCCAGGTCAGGGCGAGTAGGAGGGGGAGAGAGAGGGGCGGGGGGGGAGGTTGTGACCGGTAGCGGGGGAGTTAAGGAACAGACTTTACAAAGAGGTAGATCTTCTAAAGCAAAAGCCCAAACGGGGGAAACCAGCATAAAGTTGGAAAAATAAACCTGTTTGACCTCCTTTCTGTGAGTGGGAGCTTCCCCAGGTGTCAGCTCGCCTGTTTATTGATGTCTAACTCTCGTCTGCTCTCATGCACGTCTGCACTGCAGCAGCTTCACGTCACCTCAAGCTATCAAGGCATTCTTTCATTTTTCACTGGTACATTTTTTAGCATTTCATTACACTGTTCCGCCCTCGTGAGACACTGCAAATGGGGTCACACAACTCATAAAATGCGAAGGACATTGTGTGTGTGCGTGTTTACATAACGTGGGGGGTCAGACCGTGTGGTCAAAGTTCAAACCCTTGCATGAGAAGGTGATTAAACATCTGTGAGCATATTTATCCCACCAATCACCATGACAACCAGTGTCAGTTTGCCCCGTATGGCCTCCATGTGAACAAACAAAGCCCCTCAACAAGAGGATATCTCATTAACACTCGAATCTAGGCACCATGGTTTTCAAAATAGCACATGTTCCCATACAGATGGGATACAGACTGATCCATTTGGGTTGTTTGTGCAAAGAATGAGCATTAGAAATGTCAGGAAATATGATTTTGGAAAGGCCTCGTAACTATAAAATGCGCGTTGAGGGACTTGCGAGTCCCTGGCCTTGCTCTGGGGCGCTCACATCCTTTTGGCCTCATGCTGAGGTCAGGAAATCAAAGAGAGAAGCCACAGACAAACAGGCGATTGTCAAGTTTTACACCTTGACCTCGGCTTAAACTCGCGACCCCCTCCCTCATGTTTGCCGCCCGTCTCGGCATTCAGAGGAAATCAAGGGGTTACTGATGGTTCAGCCTTGATAAGAATCTTTGAAATGAGAGAAGTTCACCGAGGGGAGAGGTTGCCGGGAGTTTAAAGAGAGTGCAGCCAGTCATGGGGAGTATTAAAGAAAAAGGGAAGTCAGGGTTGAGGAACTGTGCTGCGATTCTAAAAGTGCACCGCAAACAAAAAGTCGTTTGTTCGCTCGCCTGGACTTCATTTTCAAACACAGCACGAGGGGAAGTTCTAGGGTGAACTTATCTTCACCTTTAGGGAGTCTCACGATATGGGCTGATGTACTCGAGGCAAAAAAATGATCTCAGAACTGAAGAGAGGAAGAAGTTCTGCAGGGATGGAGCAACTGTGTCTATTTGGGTCCCCTTGGTACACATCTGGTGACCTCTGTGTGTCCTCCCTGCTTTTAGCGTCTTTCCTGCCTTTGTCAAGGATCAGCACGCTGAGGGAACAGAAGCAGACGTTTTCGGGGCAAATACAGGACATCCTCTCACTCCAATTTAACTTGTCTGTGATTACACAAAGTGCCGTTTGGCTTTGATGTCTCTTTTGAACAACATCATTCTTTCTTCAGATATCGGGACGCCGCCAATTGATATGAAATTACTGCATTTAATCAATGAACTATTAAAGTGACATCTCACAGCGAATTAGAACAAAGCTGTAGATGACCCTTGGAAAGGAGAATAGCATAATAATAATCAAGCATAATGTAGAGGAGTATAAATGTTTCACCAAGTGATGTGTTATGTTCTAATATACACAGCCCCAATGTGTGCATTGGATAGAAAACACACTTCTGAATAGAAAACTAGAAAAAGAGGAACAGATTCATACTAGGTCATGCATTTTAGTACTTTATTTTTGAGATATCAGTGCAAATGAACACCAAAGAAAATGAAAACAAAAAAAAAAACTGAAATTATGTGTCAGGTTTTCACATGAAAAAATGAAACATATATATATATATATATATATATTATATATATATATATATATACACGTGTATGTATATATATATATATATATGATTATATATATATATATATATATACATACACGTATATTTGCTGCTACAAATGTATTTGTCAGATGCACAATGCAGATCTATGATTGTACGTCAATCCCCCACTATCGCTGGAGCTCTTGTCAACCAGTAACAGAAAAGAAAAATCACAAAAAATATTCAATGCACGTTTATTTTTCACACAGTTCAGAATCAACTTGCTTGACAGTCTGCGGTTATTTAGGGACTGTTGGTATTCTAAACGGACCTCTCTGTGATAAAAAAGACCTACTTTTAAGACATTTTCCCTCTTCACCAGTAGGGATACACAGGTAGTTCCCATGCGTCTGCATGCAACAGGCAGCAGTGAGGAGAGTCAGACATTATTACACAACACAGCGCAGGATAGATTATCATTTACCACATAGAGACACATGCAAAGAACAAACCAACCAAAAAAAATGGGCATAGCATCCTCTGCCTTTGTATGTACACTTGTACGCATATAATTCATATTTACATATCAGGGCATTAAAAACTAGGGTAATATCTTTTCTTAAACATTACAAAATAGTCATCTTTCATACTGAAAGTACTATTTACACAAATATATTTAACCATTGTGAAAATGTATTAATAATTGAAGAGACGTACTTCATAGGTATATGTATTAAAAAGATCACAAGACTAAATGGATAAAGCAGTGTGTGACATTAACCGTAAAGAATACAGTACAATCAAAATAAGGAGCTAGATAGCAGATATCCCTCAAGACACCAAATGTCTTGGTGGTTATTGGGGGCAGGTACACATATCCAGCTGCTTGGGGAAAAAAAGATGTACCTGTGGTCTTCTCTTAATTACCATGCAATTCTTTTGACATTTTATGAGTTAAGCCACAAAGAAAGAGGAAAAAAATGTTCATAAAGCACAACAGTTGAAGAAATGATGAAGAAAAGAATCACAAACTGTCCAATTCTCAACAGATAACAATACTGACATTTCTTTTCTTATTACATGCCGTTAAATGAGTGTGGAAAAGGACACCGAGGACTCGGCTCTCGATAATGCAAACTCTAGGTGGTCTTTCACGTGAAATGAAAAGCAACAAAGCGACGTGCTTCCCACTTGGACTTTTCGTGTGCACGAAGAGACAAGTGGTGGTTTTGTTTACCAGGGTGGTGAGATCTGTTTTTCAGCCTTTTAACTGTTGCTCCAGAAACCTCTTTACACGCAGTTGCTCAACGATAAGCACCGCACGCGCCCTGCTGACCCATCTGCTCAAAACGACACAATCTGCAAACACGACACCATGAATTTGCACTGTCGAATATTGCCCACAAAACGTTCAATTAAAAGCAAAGCAGAACTCAATGATGTGAGCATTCAAACCCCCGCAGCTCCGTCCTCCTTTTATTGGTAATTACACCACACTGTGAATCTGGAAAAGCAATGCTTGGTGGGGAGATCCTCACTGGAGCTACTGCAGTGTGAACACTTTTCGAGGTCCTCCTTTGAGTGAATTTATCATGTGCATTGTTGTAATAGACCGCTGTGGCGCCAGTAGAATGGCTTTATTTGGAATCTTATCTAAAATTGATGGGCCTCTGTCTTATCTGAAAATGTTCTGATGGAGGAAATAAATAAATGTCCAGTGAACTGAGTACTAACATTTTTGGAGTCATCAATAATAAATGTTGCCTGAAATGTTTTCTAAATGTATTATGGCAGGCAACAAAGGGCACATGGAATAGTGATATGTGTGGAATTCAGGTAAAAAAAATAAAAACTGTTAAAACAAAACCAAATAGTAAAGGAGAACTTCAGAATTGACCAAATTAAATCTCTAGTGCGTAATAATTACTGATGGGAAAGGTTAGCTTTGGGACAGTTGTGTACCTTCGCCAATTATTATTGAAACATTTTGCTATGACAGACCTGTTTTATAGCACTCTGTGACATCGCCTTTTACAATATAGAAACCAATGCTAGTATGCATTTGAATAAGAATTTTCGTTATTCCCCCCCAAAATGTCATGTTTGCATTCTTTATTATTTGTCCAATCGAACCAATTTGGCAAGTTGTTAAAAAAAGGAAAAAGAATAGAGTCAATGAATTCAATTCCACTTTGTATTTTTCTGTAGTTGATACAACTTCTACTCATATGATTGGCTCAGCCCCTGGCTCTCATGGCTGTGCTTGTCATTGTGTTTCGGGGATTGCGGGGTGGAGCTCAGAGTGTCTTCATAAGCATGCATGTCACTGATTGGCTCTTCTTTAACTCTGACCATAGAGTGGGTTCCCTCGGCCTGATCCCGCACCTCCTTCCTCAGCTGAATGCTGCCCTTTTGCAGCATGTAATACAGGATGGGGTTGGAGCGCGAGAGCCGCGGAGAGTCCGGGTTCGAGTCACAACCCTTCTCCTCCTCCTCCTCCTCCTCCTCCTCCTCATTCTCCCGACTACTCCATCTCACAGGGCTCTCAGGCTCCTGTTTGACTAAAGTAGGCGGGTCCCGTTTTTGAGCAACTGGCCATGGAGCTGGCTGGTGGCCCCATGGGGTGCGGACAGGGCTGTCGCCCGCAGGTGGGGCGGGCAGTGGTGTGAGATTACTCGAAAGCCCTGAGTTAACAGAACCATGAGGGTGCCAGCCCGGCAGGTGGAGGAAGCTGTGATTTTGGGCGGGCTGACTGAGATGGCTGCCATTGGCCTTGCCGTTGGCCTGCAGGACGGAGGGACTTGGCGCCCCTTGGGGCTGCTGGGACAGCTCCTTCAGGCAGTTGTCAGAGAGCAGAAGCTGTTTGAGCACATTGAAGCCCCGACTCTCTCTGGTGAGGGTTCTGCTCGGTGAGCTCCTGGGTGGAGCTTCCTCTTCCTTTACGTTGTTCTGCTGCTCAGGCTCTTCCTGAACAGCAGAAGATGCAAAAACAATTGTGTTGCCACTGTCCACTGCTCTTGGACAGCTAGGATGATCATAACTTTCAGTCCGGTCAGAGCAGAGGCGTCTCTTTTTAGGACCTGGGCTCGGATACTCCCTCTGTTCTTCTTTAACTCGTCTGGGCTGTAATTCAGCTTGCATAGCAGAGCTGGTATAGTAGGTAGCAGTCTGTTGTTTAAGCAGCTGGCTGAGGAGGCCATATTTTGCTATGACCTCTGTAGGCCGTGGTTCTGTTTTTAAGTCCTGCTGAGAATCTGAGGGGGGGCTACTCTTTTCATAGCCACTAGGTCTCTTTCTGCCACTAGAGTCCTGAGACACGGCCAAGGACGGTCGCATGTCCTCCGCAAACTCAGTCTTGACCTTCACATCCCTAGTGGGCCCATTAGAGCTGTCACAAATAGGGGAGGCTCCAGGACCCTTCTCATAGCCCCCCCCTGCAACCTCCACACTCCTCCTGCCACTGCCACTGGGCCTATCTTTGCGGCTGCTAGTAGCAGTGGCCGAGCCTGTGCCTAGAAGGAGCTGAAGTACAGTGCGCCTTTCAAGAAGGTTCTCGATCTGCGTTGAAGGAGGAGAAGCTTCCTTCTGACTGAAAGGTGTGCCACTGCCCGAGGGTCCGTCTGAGAGTGGAGTGGTGGTGGTGGTCCTGTGGATTGGAGCATTGAGCCTTTCCAATAGGGCAAGGGGCCTGCTGGCATCTAGCTCCTGTACAAAACCTTTGCCAGAGGGGATGGGTGGGGATGAAGAGGCTGTGCCACACTGAGCCAGATTTTGTAACAGTTTGCTGGCACTGAAAGCAGGCTCTGAAACCTTCTCAGCAGGGAAGGCTTTAGATTTACACAAATCCAATGGGCTGGATTGGACATGGGGGGAGGGGTAGGAGTATGAAGACAGTGCACTGCTAGTGTCACGGGTGAGTGGTGAGTAGAGGGGCTGGGCTGGCGCTACAGGTCTATCTACGGGGCTTTTTGTCCTGGTCTCCTCCCAGGGCCCGTGTCCCTTTGGTTGGCCTTGAGCCATGTTGGCCATAATTATATCAACAGGTGAATTGGGGTTACATACTCTTTTATTAACCATCTCATTATTCCGGCGCTCAAGAAGAAGTTGCATAAGTGTAACTTTAGAGTGTGACTTTAAGTCCTGGCTCATTTCAAGTTCCTTGTTCTTGCACAGCTTTGACCCTGATTGCTCTGGCTTCCACTTGTTTATTAAAGATTCTGTTAGTTTGTCCAGAGAGGAGGTAGACATAGAGGAGGAAGATGAGGAAATAGCAGTGGAAATAGAGGGGACTAGAGTAGAGGAAGGGGAAAAGGTTGTGGTAGAGGATTGAACAGAAGCCTGGGGAGAGAATGCAACTGGAGGGGAGGAAAACACTGTAGTGGAAGAAGAGAGGTTAGACGTGGAAGAGGAGAAGTAGAAGGAGGAAGAGGAGGCACTAGTTTTCGGCCGTGTGTCTTGTGTGCCGGCCCGGCTTCTTATGGAAAGGTCAATCGGAGAGCAGCTCGAGTAGGAACTCTCTGCATCACTGCTGTCCTTAGCTTGGCTCCTCTCCTGGACGGAGCACTCGCTATCCGATGTCACCGAAGATGAGCCACTGGGCGGCAGAATACCACAGCTGTCCTCTAGGTGCCCGTTCTTGGTCAGCTGCTTCTGGTTGTTGTGGTTGTTCAGAAGCAGCAGCAGCAAGCTGCTGCAGGTCTGCGGGGGACGGGTTGGACGTGAGTCAAAGCCTCGCTTCTCCCTTGGTGGTTGGCTGGGAGTGGCGTTCGGAGCATGTGGGGGAGTAGGTGGGGAGCCCTGGCTGTTGCCACGCAGCAAAGAGGGACTCTGTGGACTGGACAGCACTGTTCGAGGGAGTGTTGTTGTTTTTGTGGTTGTTGTTGTCATTCCATTTTGGGTTGTTAAGGAGCTTAGTGTGTCTGGGGCTCCAGGCAGAGTGCCTCCCACACTAGGTGGCCTGCTGTCCTGGCCATACTGCTGGTTCGCCATGGCGGCCAGTCTCTCGCTGGCAGATCTTCCTGAGAGCTGGGCTTTGAGGGCATGCTCTCGGGAGTACTGCTGGAGATGGGCTTCGCTGGACAGCAACAGGGCCAGCTGGCTACAAGCCACACTGGGCTTGGGTGAAGGTGCGGGACTAGAACGAATTTTCACCATGTTTGCCACCGCCTTCAGACGATCGGCACAGGACACGGATTCAGCAGTAGTTGGGGCGGAGGGAGGCGTTGCACTGTGTGCTGACCGAGGTGATTCTGGGGGCCTATCCTGACTATGTCCCCTGCGACTGTAAGGGGTGCTGCTGTGATTTTGAAGTTTGCTCTTCCTCATCAGGCCCTTCAAACGGCTTGAGGCTGTCCCATACACAGGAAGGGGGTCCTTATCCGCAGGCGTAGCCTTGGATGGGGAAGAACACTCACTAGGGGGTTTATTAGAGTGCTGAGACATTGCCACACTCTGAAGCCGTGAGCTGAATGACTGGAGCAGGGACGCCAGCAGGGTACTTTCTCCGGCATGAGGAGACCCCTCTAGTGTTCCATTTTGCGGGCCTCCCACTTGGCCATTCAGCTCCATTGGGGGCGAAGTCATCCGCTGGCTCCCTGGATCGTTCCAGACCCCAGACCGCAGTAGGCGGGCCTTCTTCGGGTGCTGCGAAGAACCCAGTGTGGGCCCGTTAGTCCCAGCTTTGGGAGCTGTGGGGCCATGATTGGGCAGTTGAAAAGGTCCGCCCACCTTGTCACCCTGCTCCTGGTTGCTGTGGGCAGCCTCTGACCTGCCGCTCGCCGTGGCCCCAGGGCCGGCTATCACTGGATGCATCAGTAAACCTTCCAGATAAGTTAGAACAGCTGAATCCTTGTGTGTTTCAGGGCCAGGCTCCTCCCCATGAGTCATGTTCAACACTAGGTTCCCCTCGTATGGTTCAGGTCTGCTACTAGGAAACAAATGTCCACTAGGTCATCTGGTTGACAGTGTCATGTACTTCATAAACACAAAGGAAGAAGAGTCCCAGAGGTGATCCCTTTCTTTGTGGGCACAGTCAGCATTGTGGTGGCGCAGCAGCCATAGCTGGAGGCAAACTGGGGCAGGTGGGCCTTCCAGGCATTGTTGTATGCCTTTAAACACTGTAGGACCCCAGAAGGCCCAGGTGGATTTCACCACGAAGATGTTGACACATTCCGTGGCTTTGGATGTTTGGGATGTCTGTCCTAAGGCCCGGCGGAGGTCCTCTCACAGGCGCCTTTCAGCTTTGCAGATCTCAATTGGGGGACCTACGGAAGTAAGAGAGAAAGGAGGGAGGGCAAGATGGTTGGGTAGAGAGGAAGAGGAGAAAAAGGAGAAACTGTGTAAGAAGCAGGGATTTGCACAGCACTCTATCACATTCATTTCACCACCTTGTCTGGGATCCCTGTTACTTAGCAACATTTCAGATTGACTGCACACGGCTCCTTCTCCTCTCTGCACTCTCCCCTCACAGCCACCGAGCAGACGATAAATGTAGATTAGGCCTGATTGGATTCAAATTGAAAATGCAAGCCCGCTACCTTGAAAACATTCAGGTCTTGAGCTGTAAGCCCCTCACAGCGATGTCTTTCAAAAGTGAAGGGCCTTGTGAGAGCTGTGAATAATTTCTTATGCAGCTTGTCATTTCAGTGGATTATTCCCCCCACCTCCCCATACCACCTCCTGCTCCTTATGCACTTGAGCAGCTCACACGACGCTACCCTCCACCCACAGCCGTAAGCAATACATGCATGCATGTCTAGACACAGGGATGAATAACACATGAAAATACACATGCACAATGTGCATGCATACTCAAAGAACTCTACGTAATCTTCGCTCCTTTTAGCCTAACAGGTTTTTAAATCAGATACAAAAGCAAAACATGAACGTACTTGTGTTTACGGCTTCAGTACAAAAGCAGTGGACAATCACACCAAGGATATAGCTACAGACTAGCTGTTCCTGACGGTTGAGGGTGTGTGTGTGTGTGTGTGCGTATTGAGGGGTGGCAGAGCTTAAGTATCAGGTGCACTTGTCACACCACACCCTTCTCAGGAGGGCAGTCGGTGGCACTGGGGTGAGCATTGTGCCAGTTGCCATGACAGTGTCAGTGGCGCGGCCCAGGGAGACCTCTGCCCTGAACCCTGTCAACGTGGTTTCCGTGGATACAGGACACCTCAGACAGTCCTCGCTGGGTCCAGTAAAGGTTAATTAATACAGAGCTTCCCCCTTTGCCTCGGCTGCTGTCTGTCCTTTACCGCCCTCACCTTCGGTGTCCGCTGCGCGGACCGACATAGCAGGTCACACAACAGGACAGCAGCCGTTGATTATGACCAAAGGCAATGGCAACGCACGTGGCCAGCGGCCTGAACACTTCTCAGAGAGCAGTAGCCAGGGCCAAAAACAACAAAGCAACAGGCTGAAATCCATCCTGATGGCCAAGGTCCACAGGTTGTCATGACAGTAAGGGCAACTCTGTGTCCCCTTGAAAATGAGCTGGGATTAAGAGCTTTTTTCTAATTGATTAGTGTGCAATTAAGTCCGAGTTTCTGCACAAAAACTGCAGTATAGAACACTGCATGAAAAGTGGAATTTTCGGCAGTATGCGGGCACTGTAGATTGTCGAGGAATTTCAGGTTTACGGCTGTTCACGGCAATTTGCGGGCAAGGCCTAGAACGGAAATTGTCGGAAATTGACGTGGGCCTCCTTTGGCAGTTGGCCCCCCATCGCCCCTCTCCTCCTAATTCTAGGCTTTGACATGTAAATGAAAATGCTGAGCTATACAAATGCAAATCAGGGCCGCAGAGAGAGTTTTAGTCCAGGTGACATTATTTAAAAGGTAAGAAAATCTCTGGTACAACTAAATCAGGCTCAGTAGCCTAATTATAGACTTACATTTTAGCTTGAATTGATTTATTTAAGTATGCTAGATTACTGTGTATGCCATTAGCTATGGCAAATTTATATATTATTTATGAGGCTGGGTGACCAATGGCGACAGATCTGCCAACCAATCACAAGGGATTTTTCTTGTTTGAAAGTTGTTGTTTCATCCAATGAGGAGTAAGGGAAGTCAAGCCAGGCCTGCCCAGGTGTGGTTTTGCTGCCAATCACTAGTGATTTTACTTCTTTGAAAGTTGTGGTTTCATCCAATACGGAGTAAGGATATTCAGCCCGCTGCGCCACCCGCGGTTTCGCGGCATTCATATGCTAATTAGGGCCAGCTGATCGCCACAGCTTTGTGGCACAGACGAACGCGGCGTGCGCGCGTTGCAAATTGTCGGAAATTAGGGAGATATCCGGGCGTTTACGGGGACGAAAATCCCACTTTTCATGCAGTGGAATGTATGGAATAGTATCATTTTACAGAGGTTGGCTCATTAGTGTCAATTACAGTCCGAGGCCATTTTTAAGCGGCTGACCTAAATCCGACAAAAACAAAAGCCAACCTGGTGCTACTGGGCCATCTTACGTCTGCTGTCATGCTAATCTTAGATGCTCGGGATTAGGGCTATTTTCCCGCCAGTGAGCTTAGAGCAATTATAATCGAAGGCCCTGTAACACCGCGTTTGATCAGCCCAGTGCACATGTTTACCTCCCTCACAGCTTGGCTACGTAACTAATGCAGTGAAACACTGCTTCAGACGATTCTGTTAATCTTTCTGCAGTCACCCGGTAGTGAACCTTTGGAATCACATGTGCTCTTGTCTATGTTTTGGCCCAAAGAAACTTCAATACAGAGGGGAAAAGGCTGCTGAGGGACACTATGACACTGCACTATACTAGTTAATATTCAACAGAGCCTTTGCATTCACTATCGTTCATAAATAACTTTAAACAAAGCGGGGACCTTCAGACACGGGATGACGGAGCTGGTGTCAGAAAAAGGCCCTGCGAGAGCAAGGGCAATAACGAATGTGCTCCCTTCAGTGGCAGAGCTCGGTTAACGAATAAATGACGTCAATATGGGGAAAGCTGTCCTCCGTGCCGAGCCCCTACAGCCATGTGTGCATTACTATTACATTATCTCCCCCGGTGTATACATTGGAAATGACCTTACACATCTGTTAACATGTCATCTCATTGGAGGTGGCACCCAAAAAGCTGACCTCCCTCCCCTCCGCTCGCCCCCTCCCTCATGGTGAGACACCCCAGCACCGATGAGCTGCACTGCTTTCTGTGGTGATTATCCATTATCCTTGACAATGTCAGCCAATGACAGAGCAGGCGGCATTCTAAAGTGATTTTTACCCTCACAGTCGGCCACGTACGTGGGAGAAGGAGGACAAAATGATGTGTGTGAGGGGGGAGGGGGCCGCCGGGGCTCTGTGGGCTGCTCCCTGTGCTTCGCTCCTCTTTTGCTTAACAGACACCGGGAACAGGAAAGGTCACTGCACTCCAGAGCTACATAGAATTACCAGGAGGCATTAGGCATTATGTGGAGGCCTACGCAAAAACAGCTTGGATCTCAATAGGTGACCTTCAAGCCCTCCGCTGACCTCCAGACTACAACCACGGACACACAGCCATAAACACACTTCCTCTTTGACACAGCTTCCTTTTTTTTATCTTCAAAAAAGGGACTTGCTGAATGACCTTCATTGTCT
Source organism: Apeltes quadracus (assembly GCA_021346845.1). Lineage (NCBI taxonomy): Eukaryota > Metazoa > Chordata > Actinopteri > Perciformes > Gasterosteidae > Apeltes > Apeltes quadracus. The sequence goes on along the minus strand of CM037916.1, from coordinate 1,759,635 downwards.
AGAATGGTAATCCATTTAAAATGTATGAGACCAAACAAAAGAATTAGAAGGGGAAGAGCAAAGAGGAGTGGCAGTTAAAGTCAAGGTCATTCACACCGCCAAGGCTTTTCCACTTGACGCAACAGCTGGTGTCCATGCAAAGCGCTGGGCGTTAATAAAAAGTGACAATGCTGCCCGAGCGGTGTGTATTACTAATGTCTGACACCAGCCTGGCAGATGTGTACTCCCTGCATTTAAGGAGAGTCAAGGTTAAAGGAATTTAAGGAGAGGCGATACCTAAACACCATTATATCATGTAATCTGCGGCCCAGCTCTGCCGCACATGCTCATCAGGCTAACTCACTTACACATGCGGCGTGACCGTTATTTGTGAATCCAATGCGGTTTGACGTGATTAAAGAAGACAAAGCATAAGCTACCTGACCAAACGCCGGTGCTGCGGGTCTACCACAACAAGCGTGCGCCGGAGGAAAGTTGAAATGAAAAGCTCTTTGTTCACCTTGAGATGGAGCGAGGTAAACAAGAGGAACAACACGCTCCCACACAGCGGGAGGGCCAGAAAATGTTCCTGCAGATACATTGTTATTCTGTCCTGATTGACTTACTGTAACGCAACACACACACACACACACACACACACACACACACACACAGACAAACATGCACAGCCACACAATGAGAACTAGGGCACTGACCCACTTCTAAGGATGCATTGACCAAACAACACACACAGAGAAAGCGTGAATGTAGCCCACACACAGGCCCTGTATACACAGATAACACAGAACTCTGGTGTTAAGTAGCGCACGGGATCCATTGGGGGGAAAATCATCCCACTTGCATGTAAGGAACAGTGTGTCACGACAGAGCGCCACGGTTTCAGAATTGGACGAAACGGGACCAGAACCAAGAGTTCTTGGGGTGGAGAGAAAGCGAGAGTGTAAAGGAATTTGTGTCCACCCTGGTGAGTCATCTAAATGTTTGACCGGCGGAGGACACGTCCAAATTATAGCCAGAGCAACGCTGAGATCATTGCCCTTTTTATCGCACAAACCCCCTTTACTTTACATGCACAGGCTTTGCACTGAGGTGCTTACGAAAAATGTTTGTGTCCACTGTAAATATTTGTGCGCCATTTTGAAGATCCACCCAAGGGCCGTTTCCTGAGTGGCTGAGAATTAGTGCATTAAACACATGCGCGCGCACGCGCACACACACACACACACACACACACAGACACACACACACACACACAGTCCTTCCTAATGAGCCGTGGCTGCCATCAATCTACAACTCATTCATTTCTATTGGTTTCCGAGGCAATCATCTGCTTCCATCGGCTGTCTAAAATGGAGCTCATTTCCCACCCGGAAGAACACCCGTTCTCCGTTTGTAAACACAGTAGCAGACGAGGGCCCAGCCGTGCCCTCATCCGGCTCTCGTGCCGGACTGCAGCAGTGTCCGAGGGAAATGGGCCACTTTGCAATCAAGATGAAACGTCCCACCGTCAGGCAGCCCTGAAAGCCGGATAAAACCAGCTGAAAAAAACGTGGCCTTTAATGAATCATTTCCATAATATGCTTGGCACCGGCCGTAAGAGGGCTGTGGCCGTGAGTCAGCAGGATGTCTGCCTTTGTTAGGTTAAAGGAGAACCGCTGCTCTTTTTAACTGGGAGTCATTTGGGGTGGTATGGAGTAATGCGGTGCGTGGCACACGTCTAAGTGGCAGAAAAAGGGGAGGACATGTCTTTGTTATGATTCTGCCTGTTCATAATGCTGCCATTGACCTACTTTGTATTTTTTAAATCACACTAATGCTTGCTGAGGGAGGTTGGGGAATGATAATACAGGGGACATTCCATTATGATCCAATTCACGACTTTTAAGCATTCAGTTCTATTCAAAGTCCCACAAATAATGGAATCAATTAAATCAATTGGATGCATTTAACCCAACAATTACGTGTAACCTTTTTGGGGGGGAAATCTCTCAAGCAGCACCGATCCAGTTGGCAGGCCAGAGCGGAGTACATGCCAACAAACAGGAGACTTCAATGAGACTGGTCCTACACAGCGCCATGGCTGCCAGTCCTCACCAAACCCCCATGCAGATGCACCGTAACACATCCAAGACATAGTGCAGCTTGGATATTATATGTCTTCACAGCCTTGGAGGATTAAGCAGGGCCCGAGTAAGTGCTGCTCACCATACTTCTTTGAGATAAGGTTGATAAGAAAGAGGAACAATCCGCTTGCCCTCTCGCCAACCCGAAGGACCAATCCCCACCCTGGTCCCTCCCCCTCCTCCTCAGACTGCACGCTGCATCGGATTCCCTCTCCAGCAACAGCCATGCTAACGCGTCACCGATTCCATGGGAACCAAATAATGGGACCCATGTAGCAGCGAGGAGTTTGTTTGCTAACAAAAGAACATGCTCACTATCTTCTTTTGCAACAAAGGGCAAAGGATGATCACTGCGTCTTTCCCATAATTAGAGCTACGCTCATGACGTCCATCCTTTTCATTTACTGCCTTATTGTAGGACATTCACAGTTGTGACCTGGGTATTGCCTGTTGTGTTTGTATGTTGCACATCCACATTTTATCCAAGATGCCAGAATAAACAGCAGACCATTAGAAAACGTGGCCATTGCTGTGCATCTCAACAAAGCCCAAGATTACCAGGATATGTTGTTCTGCTTGCTTGTTTTAATTTTGTATGCTTAAATAATAATAAAAATGTGTTTTCCAATGTCTGCACAATAACAACAAGCATCACTACTACAACTGGATTTCAGTTGAAAATCTAGTTTTCACCACTTGACGAAAGATGACCGACGCAGTGAGTAAACACATTATTATTTACAGAAAACGTGTAACGTTACTGCGGGCAGAGGGACATCTCAGCAAAAAAAGGTCATTATAAACCACCATACGTCTCTCTGATGGATTCCACTGCTTTATGGATCGGAGTACGAGTGAACTACTGCAGATGCATTGTTCAATAACTTACCACCCTGAAACCCTGACTATGGAGCCCCACTATTGGATATCTGAAGAGCTTAACTTAAAATTCCAAAGCAGCGTGACATTCAAAAGGTCCTTACCAATTACTATCTCCACAACTTAGATAAATGAGTAAGTGGTCCTTGAAAAATAACAATATTTGTAATAAATAAATAGTGACTCTTTGTGTCTCAATTTTAAGCTTATGAGATAGATATGAAAAAACAAAATGTAAACCCATGAGATAAAGTGGCTTTTCTAAAAGCATTAAATACAGCTTTGAGTTAAGGGGTTAGATTTCAAACTCTTTGTGTGCTTATAGTCTTCCTTTCCTTGAAGTGCGCCATGATCCCCGTGATCTCCTCTTGAACCGGAGACAAATCCATTTTCTCCAACACATTACGGCAGAAGCTACTTTATTTAGCCTGACCTCCTCCTCATATTCACAGGAGAGTCTGAGACACACTTACTTAACACTGCATGCCTTCTACTATGAAGAGAAGCCCGGATGTGTGGATGAGCTGTTGTGGTCAGGAACTCCTCTCTGATTATCCCACACCAGCAACATCTGATTGGGAGGAGACAAGCTGAGTGGAATAAACCACTTTGATGGAGGAGAGAACATAATTGGGAATCATAATTTGACTTTTTTTTGACAGACGTGTTCTGGGCAGAGAAAGTAAATCACTAGTATAAAAAGATGGAGCCGTCTCTCTTTCCAATTAGAGCCAGGGCGGGTCTCCAATGATAAAGGTGGAGGGCAGCTGTCAGTGGTGGTCTGAACCAGTGGAGGACTGGTTTCATGTTAGACAATATTTTGCGGACCGGTCCGTAGTAGTCAGTGTGAGTGGCGACAGCTTTGGGTTGGTTTGGCCTCGTGTTGCATTTTACTCTCTGTCGCTTTGATTTGAACTGCTACGTAGTTCTACACCTTGATGGAACGAGCACAGCCACAGCTGAGAGGAAACGGTAAATGGACTGTAATTGTATAGCGCTCAAAGCGCTTTAAGGCTTCATTTATCATTCACCCGTTCACACACTGATGACAGGGGGCTATCATACACAGTGCCACAGTGTCACACACTGTAGTCACAGCTACAGGAGCAATGTTCACATCGACACGCAGGTCAGCAGGACTTGGGATCAGACCACCAATCCTCTGATTGGAGGACACTTTTTTGTGCAAGATACCCGTCACCATGCCATTAATCATACAAAAAAAGAATAAAACACAATGAATTTTACAAAAAGGATCGGCTCGATCGGAGTCACATGACGTTCATGGTTTCATGGTTGCTCTGAGTTCAGGATGGGATGTTCTGGTCAATTCAAACAGGTTATTCAGACATGTAGATACAGTCTCACCCGTTTAGGCTTTGTATTGGTTCCTTTTCACCAGGAAAGTGTCACAAATGGTAGACAGAGTCGAGTGGGGGGGCGGGGGGTCTCCGTCCTCCCTCAGTTGCCCGTTGATTATTAAATCCGAAGGAGAGAGCGAGGCCAGCACGTGACTATTTCCCCGTAATGAAGGAGACGGAGAGGCCGGGGCGAATGTCTCGAGGTACTGTATGTATGGTGAAAGTTCCCGTGGTAGTGTAGGAATCCCCAGTGAGGGTTGTGTTAACACACAACTATCCTGCGCGCGCACACGCACACACACACACACCTGCGTACCTTGTCATCCTGAACTGTGGAGGCCGATACAAGTAAAGTGCAGTAATCAATTTGCTCCACCGGCAGGAGTGCTCCATTGGAATATTAATCAGGCCTCCTTCCACCCGCCTTACCTCCTCCACCTTTCTCCTTCCTCGTTCACCTTTCTCATGACTTGACACCCCCCCAAAGCCTCTCCAGGCTCCTGGACCTGACCAAATGCTAAAGGCGAGCGGGCTGTCTTCTGCACAGATAACTGCTGCCACTAATCAAGCCTACGTGCACCGGGCCGTGGGATTAAAAGAGCTCGCGCAGCTTGACTCGGGCACTGAAATGTGTTAGCGTGCAGGCTAACACACACACACACACACACACACACACACACAAGGTCAAAATAAAAACCTAAAGGGATGCCAGCAGTGTCTTGTTCTAGAAACACACAAAACAAGCACAACAAGGTCAACTTAAAAGCTGATGTTGGGTGAACATTCCACGGCGCTACAAAAGAACACGCACACACACACACACACACACACACACACAAGGAGATTAGATCTAAATTTACTCCGCCCGTCAGAGCGCGACTCTGCTCTATCTCTCTCGGAACACATGTCACGCAGGCAGTTGCAGTGTTGTGCAGTGTCTAAGGGGGGCGGAGGAGGGGGGGTAAGAGGAACAAACCCAACTGTCAATTGAAAGGGCCCTAATTTTTGTTCGTTTTTCATTTGCAGGGACGGCTTACAAGAGGGGGGGGGGGGGGGGGGGGGACTCTACACCATATCAAACACATACCCGAGTTGCCTGAAGGCTGTAACAAAGCGCTCTCGATGTTACACAATGCGCACACACACACACACACACACACAGGAGACGTGGAGGAATGTGTGTACCAGGGAGAAAGAGAGACACAACCCCAGCCTATGCATCAGCAGGGATATTTCATTTTGTACATAACGAGTCCCATTAATCGCTCTTAACAAGAGGACACCTCACCTTGGCAGTCCCTCACACACACACACACACACACACGCACACACAGCGGGGAAGATGGGGGCAGTGGGGCTTTGGAGGTGGGGGGCATAAATATCTTCAGAACGCACAGAAATTAAAATTCACCCGTCACTGTAAGGATTCGCCGCCTACTTTGGACGGAGTGCATGGCCCCTGGGATTGGGAGGGGGTGCGGCGGCAGCCGACGGTCACGTACAAGCTGCTCGTCTGATGGAGACGCGTAAACACACGTTATGAGGGGAAATAATGATATAAATATGAGTGTGTGTGTGGCTCGGGTGGGAAATGCCGCAGTCGCGTTTGCCAACGGGGGCTCGTGCCCTTGACATACTGACACGGGTGGAGGGAGGGAGGGAGAGGGCGGGGAAATAGCTGTCATGTGACACTCTCGTCCCTCGCCTCATCAACCTCCCGCCTTGCCACCTGGCAGCCCCCTCCCCGACATATCGCCCACCTTCTTGCGACCTCCTCCTCTGCTTTGTTCCCCCCATCCGCCTCCTCCTTCTCAAACTATGCCCACTGCCAACCCCACCCATCCTGCACCTCTGCAGTCCAGGCACTCTGTTGCCCCCCCCCCCCCTCCTCCCCTCTCCTTTCCACCGCGGCTGTGCAGCAAGGTCAGGCAGGTCACCGTGTCCTCATCTGTAATCCGCTGCCATTCGTCATCAGTCCCGGTCCGGACAGGAGGAGAGGGAGAGACGGAGAGAGAGCGGGGAGGGGAGGGAGGAAAGGCAGGCGCTTCGATGAGGGGAGAATGCCCAATTAGGCAGCTGTCACACACACACACACACACACACATACACACACACACACACACACACACACACACACACACACACACACATACAGCAGAGCAGGGAGCTAGAAAGAGGAGTAGTAAGGCTGCAGAAACAGCGTACTGTCCACAGACGGGGGGGGGAGGGGTGCGCGGGTGAACATGAATCCTTTCAGCTGTGTCTGTGTATTGTTGTGTTGTGTGCGTGTATAGGATTGTTGTCTGAAGCATGTCATCGGCTTTTAAAATGGTACAAGTCTCAAAATGAGACCACCAGGTGTATGAGATGATGAGGGATCAGGAGCTCGGTGCTGCAGGAGAAACACCTGATTGCCTTGCCGGTTAAACTACTCCAAAGGATGCACATATCTTCTTGCTGTGTGCGTCTCACCACAGCACTGCGCTGGCCTAAAGGGGAAAGTAATCAAATGACATAGAGGCAACTCCACTGGCGGAGTAGGGGCTGATTTATGGGCTGATTCACAACTTGAGCCTGTAACTATTGACTGTTTGGTCTAAAACGCTTCCTCAGCAAATCAAAGGGAATGGTCAAAATGGTCAGTAGGGATTGAAACGCGAGGAGACTCTGGTGTTTCCCCGCTTGAACTTCAAAGGATTCAGAGCTTCAAATCCAGCTTTGAGTGGTTTTTGTTCCCAAGGATTGCATCACTAGGAGTGAGGGACACTTATCCCGTAAATCCTGTCTGAGTGCGAAGTACACTTGCAGACGAGGTGGGATGCATACGTTGACCCAGGTGTTTGGAGGACAGGTGTCCTCGCTGTGAGGGCAGGACAGCGCGGGCCAGTGGCGTTGATGCAGACAGCATGTACACAGTGGATAAACCCTTTTTGCCAGTCCGCCCCCCGGTACGTATTATGTGGACAGACACAAACCACTATGTGACCTCATGTAACTTGTCTTCTGGTACTGCCATTGATTTGGTTTGAAAGTCAGCGGTTACAATATACTCCATTACACTACCAGTAACACACCACGTGCCCTCTCTGCCCACAGCAAATAGACGTAGTTAGAAAATAGTCTAAATAGAACTATATCTCATAGCTAGAAGCTATAAAACTCAACAGTCCAAATGTCCACTGCTTCAAGAAGAAGTAGTAAGCAATTGTGTGATGAAAAACTTTTTTTCCTCAACTAAATAATAATAACAATAATAATAATTTTATTTATATTGCACTTTACATAAAAAAATCTCAAAGTGCTACATAGTTTCGCATTTCACTACATTGTTTCACGTTTAAAAATATGAAATTCTGCTATGAACGAGTTGGCTGGGACAAACAGGCAGAAAAGCTTAGTGAAGGTTCAACCGACCTGAAGTCTGTTTACACGGAGCAGAAAGTTAAAAAGAGTTGTGAGATGAGCTTGCAAAAATGTAATTGTTTAATGTTTGATGTGTGGAGCTTCAGTCTGATTTCCCTGCACTGGCAACACTTCCACCGCTTTCCTTTAAAAAAAAAAAATTATCATAGAAATTCAACCCGGGATCTTTCTTTTCTTGTGACTTATGGCATTATAACTGTGTTACACTGCACTAGTCATTTGAGTTTGCTGTTTTCCCTGAGCTGAGTTAGTAATACAGTGGGGGAATCCTCAGGGTCATTAACAGTCGGAGGACGTGTGAAGCTAAGCTAGCTGTTGACTGTCCGCAAATCCCTCCCATCCATTAGGCTGCTACTTGGGGCTTTGCTTTCTACTAGTACATGTGTTACATGCAGAAGATGGGAGGAGGGCATATCAAAGGCAAATCTAAAGCAATGTAAAGCCTCACTTGTGCCGCTATTAGTTATCATTAAAGTAATTACTTTAGATTCCTTTTTGCTGCCGAGTAGCATGTGATCAGAAACTGATTACAGTATTCAAGCCACACGACCCGGCACAGTTCCTGCCGTTGGCATTAGTGTTGAGAAAAAGTTTTTCATCACACAATTGCTTACTAGCTTGCTAGTGAGACTGAATATGCTGTGATGTTTATTAGGGTGACTGTAAAACCTCTTATCAGGTCCAGTAGTCACACCGCAAGGCCTTCTGGGAGTACTTGAGTCATTCCCGTGGGGCTGGATTCCTGCCCGGCTCCACCCACCTCTCTTCATTGTTATTTTAATGACTCAGTGTTTTGTCGGCCAGTTGCTGCTTCGCTTCTCCAGCACTGAAAGTACCTAAAGTGCTCCCAAAGTCTAAAGATTGTAATCTGCGATGTCATATTGATGCATGGCCCAAATCGGCTCCATTAGTGGCTGGGGAGACTGACTTTGTGGACTCATACGACGTCTGCATGTACATCTACAAGGGAATTTAAAGAGAGTCGAGGCTATTAGTTCTGTTCCGGAAACCACGGCTTTATCTCCTCCTAAAATGATCAGCAAAGGGTCCAATCCAGTACTCCTCTTAGGGGCCCGACACTACAGCCAAAAACACTTTATGCTCCCATAATTTCGACTAGTGAAAATAAAAAAGTGTAATACTTTGTCACTGCAAATTTCTCCAAAGGTCACGGACAATTACCATTAAATAATCCCTAATTTGCATAACATAACAATTTTCCTTTTGATCTATACTGTCTTCATATTGTATTTTTTCTCTAAAATAGTTTATTCTCAGTATCTGATCCAGAATTATTCTGCCGAAATGAGTCTCCTGCGTAGGCCTTAGAGGAAGGGTAAGGAGCTCCGACTTCACGGGGGAACTTGGAGTTGAGGCGCTACTCCTTCGTGTTGAAAGGAGTCAGCTGAGGGGTTTCAGGCATTTAACTATGATGCCTTTTGGACGTCTCCCACTAGAGATTCTTCGAGCACGCCCAACTGGAAGTAGACCCCGGGGAAGACACAGGACACACTGGAGGGATTAGATTTCCCCGCTGGCCTGGGAAGGCTTCGGCATCCCCCAGAATGAGCTGAGAAATGTTGAAAGGGAAGTATGGGTCAGCCGGCTGTGCCTGCTGCCATCGCGACCCGACCCCGGATTAAGAGGAGCAAAATCGTATTGCTTTGTAGGACAGTATTTTCTGATTCATTAAGTGATACAAAGAGATTACCCCTATAAAAGATTTGAGTTACTGAAAAACCAAGATTATTGCAAATGAAGAGGCATTTGAAAAAAATAATGTCTCATTTGCACATTTACATACTACGTTAAGGAAAGAAATGTCCTAATGTAAGTAATCAGCTTGTGAAGTGTCAAAGTGATAGTTAAGAGCTGCATCATTTTACCCCATTCAATTGTAGTGTCTGATCTTACTCATTATTCAGTAGAGCCCTCTGCTAGAAACGGGGACTGACACCCCCGACTGCGAGCCGTTGTAGCACGGCACACTGCTCTCCTGTGTAATGGGCACTGCAAGATGATCCGCCATTGACCGTCGGACACGCGGCTACGATGTAAACAAAAGGTGGACGAGCGAGTTCACACGGCCGCTGTTCTCTCGGTGCCACCACACGACATGATGGGGTTATCATCGGAGAAGGAGTAAGAAATGCTTGTGCTTAGCAAGGATTCCCTGTTTCCGACAGATAAAATAAATGTTAACAGATGAATGCATTGTGTTTACCTATTCAACATTTGTGTGTCATCATTAAATTACAATCAATTCATCCTTGGATTCATCCGGATTTTTCGGCTAAATTTGAAAATCCTGAAAAGAGAAAGACACATTACAGTATCCTAACTGCTCTATGAAACTGATGAACAGTAACACACAGGCAGGTCCTTGAGCCGCTGAATGGAATCCAGCAATCACTCCTTTTGTTATTCAGTGCTGTCCTTGCTGAAGCCTTCAAAATACCTTGTTTCAAAAAAAGATTCTCGAGTCGTTCATGTGAACAGTTCAGCTCAACTTGGTGTGCATGAGAACACAGTTTTGCATGTTTGGAAATCATCAAAGCGAGGGAAATGTACCTAGCTAACCAATGCTAGCAGGCTTTAGCTGCGATCTTTGGATGGACGGCTGATTGGCCACAAGACCGCCAGCTGAGGAGCTTTTGGAAGCGTCCGCCATTGCCTCGCTGTCCCTTTATCCAAGTGTTTTTTTTCCTCTCTCTTCCATACCTCCCCTCCTCCCCCTTGAGGTTTGTCACAGTGACTCTTCCATCTCTCTCTCTCTCTCTTTCCAACACACAAACACTGCCTTGATGTGTGGCTGGCAACTATAAAGCAGTTATCCAAGCATCTCTTGGCTCCGAGCAGAGAGAATAAGACGCTTTCATTACTGTCCTTAAAAAGCTCTTGCCCTCAAAAAAAAACACAGCGCAGGAAAGTCACAGGAAAGAATGGACAAGTTGAAGGACATTCTTTCCCTATACAACTTAATTCTGTGTGTGTATGCGTGCATGTCAGTAGTTGATGGTTTCTGACCCCTCCCTGCCTCCCAGTTCCCCTTTCCTGTTCCTCTTTAATGTCACAGGGCTGCCTCATGTGACCTTGAGCAGCAACGTTGGCACTGCAAGAGTGAGAGCTGCCTCGCCTGCGGGCGCCCTTGAACTGGATCTGTGCGACAAAAAAGAAAAAAAGGGCCTGATAGACATCTCAGACGACCCCCCCCCCCCCTCTCCTCCTTTCTCCACAGCTCTTTTATTCAATCTTTGCCTTTTCTTATCTGTCCCCCCCGGTAGGAAGAAATTTATCAGGATGCTGTATCTTTAACCTCGCTGTCGGACCGAGATAGAAACAGAATTTCAAAATGTCTGACCGGCTGGCACAGATTTATTTTTAAACCTCCTCCTTGAAGGCCGAGTGCTGTGTCGTTCCAGGGAAAGCGTGCTCGTGGTGAGGGTCTTTTTATGGAATACACCTGCGTGATGAGACGGCCATCTCGTCCAGAAGGGTTGATTGCGAGCCTGGACATTCCAGAGTGTTTGTTCCCTCCGCGCCGAGCTGCTGGCACACGCTGACCTGGAGCGTCAAAACAAACAGTCCTAACCCCTCCGCTCTGCTCCAAGGATGAGCTCGCCGGCCAATCAACATTCTCCGGCTGCGAGAAGGGGTGGAGGAGCATGTTGTGACAGGTTGATTGTGACCCGACAAGGTCCCTGAATGAAGACCTTGGATTTTCTAAAGTAAACACATGGTGCAAAGTCCAAAGTCTGCCTCTGCTCTCAGAGTGGAGTCTACTGTAAAAGCACAAAGAGGTTTTTTTGTTGTTTTATATCAGCATGGAAATATTGCGGCACCCTCCTTCCGACGGCAACTGGGCCACAAAGGTTCAAGTGATACAGTCAATATTTACAATGTCCTGTTTCAGGCAGTGTGTTCAGTACTGGGTGCCTGAAAATCCACAAATATGGCCTTTTCTTTCTCATGACCGCCACTGTGTGTGTGTGTGTGTAGGTGTGCGAGTGTAGAGGACTGCACCGGAGGTCGGGGTGCTCTGAGACTGGCTCGGCCCTCCTGGTGGTTCTCTTCACGCCTGACCTTTTCAAAACTGTAATGTTATCACATGTCACACGCAGGCCTGCTGGAAACCATCTGCCAGAGGCACCGCGGTGGCTCACTATCGCCCGGAAGAGAAGGAAACACCGGCTGCAGTGGCCTAGTACTGGTTCTGACTGGTTTGGTGCTCAGCGTGTCCCACCTTCACACACTGCTCACTGCCCCCGTTGCGCGACGTGAGCCACGAGCAGTCTCCTCAATTAGCGTTAAGGGGCTCTTGCACAGAGACATGGCGTTCTGTGGCTAAGATTAACGCGAGAAAGGTCTGCTGCCCCCGCAGCGTCAGGGCTCTGGAGCTGTGGCACCGAGAGGCGCCGGTGCCTTTAGGTAACCGGAGTCACGCTGCTGATCCGATCCCCCCACTCCCCCGCTATGTTTAGCCCCACCTCGGGGTATTATGTTATGCTTGCTAGTGCAACACCTTGGCTAATAGGGATGGGGTTCTTAAATGTAGTTGAAAACAAAATTGGGCAAACCCAGCTCAGCTAGACCCTGGAGGCAGCTAGTTAGGATCCGTAAATAGAAAACGTTCTGTTGTTCATTACCTAGCATATCAGGTATGCTAATATGCTAGGTATATTAGCATACCTAATATGCTAATATTACTTTGGAAACTGAAGCCATGGTCACTTTATTACAAACATTTTCATTTCCTGTTAAAGCTGTAAACCGAGGGGGAAACACTTACTCTGATTATTTGAGGCTGTTGGGGTTCATCGAAAAGTTGGGCGACTTATCATAAAATAAAAGTAATTACTGGAAATGAAAGCCTGTACAAAACCGATATATTAAAAGTTGTGTGGAATGCAGCACAAGCTGTGTTGCTTTGCAAAAGTAGCTAACTATTGTAAACCACATTTTTTTAAACGTTGACGTAGAGCCGAAAGGATTCAGGAAAAAAACACTAAAAACAGAGCCTGGAGAGATTATAAATCATCAAATGGATTAGGTCAAAAAAGTCCATTTTAAAATGTTTATTGTATGTATGTATACTGTATGTAAAAATATTGTTTTGTCATATTATTTTGTCAAGGTAAATATAGTTAAATTACTGCAAAATGTTCAGTTTATTGTCCGTATTACCCGTACCCGGCAACATATACTACCCGTTTTTTTCCATGGAAAGTTTTCAACTTTGAACATTCCCGGGATTATGCCACCCTAGATGTGATAATCAAAAGTTCCACAAATAAACAGACAATATTTTTGAGGCCTAGAGCTTCCTGTCGGATGCATGAATAAATCCAGATTCTCTGCGCTTTGCTTTAACAGCTCAGAACAAAAGACACAGCCATCGTTTGTGAGGACAAGATCCAAACCAGTGTTCCTCCTCGTCTGTCGCAGTGAGAGGACACGGAGGACACCAAGGTCCAGACCCATTTCAAATCCATCGCGGAAATACATGGTAGTCATAATGCCCCCCACGGCTTGAGGACAATTCGCGAAAAACCTCAATACAAGCAAAACTGTCCTTCCACTCCGGATGCCACAAGAAGTCTGGTTGGGTAGCATGTGGGTACCGGGTATGTTCACAATCACGCGGGAAAGACATTGGGAACAACCAATGCCTGGCCGTTGGTCCGGGTCCAATATTTATTTATGCCATGAAATGTATTTATAACTATCGTAACCATTTTCACTATTAGTGTGTCATCACCTTTTCCATTACTTATGCCAGTGATTCTCAAAGTGTGTTACGCGTACCACCAGTGGTACGCCAAAAAATCACTGGGGAAAAAAAATTAATTAAAAACATTTAAGTACAGTACAGTTGTATTTAATCTTTAAGAACAGTTTTTTGTACATCTATTTTAGTACAATGTTTATTTAACTTTTATGTGCAATACATTTTAATTGAATCAATATTTAAGTACCGTTTTCTTTTTCTTCCTATATTTAAGCGCAGTCTTACTGTTGAAACTGTGTAAAATGTTACAGTGGCTGACAATATTAAATATACTTCTTCAGGAATAAAACCTCTGCCTTGTTTTTGATGAATACTCAGGCCTACTACACTACTGTGTAGTGTTGGTCATTATGGTGGTACTTGGAGAGCCAAGTATTCTCTGAGGTGGTACTTGGTGTAAAAAGTTTGAGAACCACTGACTTATGCTATAGAAATAAATATATCATTAGTACAGCTCACAAAGTTTGCATTGAGTATCATTACGATCATTTTAAGCTCTTTCAGTAAAAAGTGACGGTAACTTATATTGTCGGCAGGATCTCAGGAAATATTGTTCTTGGTCAAAAAACTAAATCAGCTGGTCTGAAGGAGATGTTTTCACAGCGTATAAGATAAATACTTGAATTAAATTTTGACCCGTTTGACTAAAACACAATCCTAACATCCCCACTGACCACTAAGACACGTTTTAACATGAATTGTGGTTCAGTCGGCACGGCAGCACTGCAGCTCCTTTGACAGGGAAGCAACATGCAAACTTGAAACATGACCTAACTTTTTTTTCTTGTTGTTGTACATTGTTGTTTTGGTGAGACAGAAAATGATTACCTAACGAGGGCGCGTGTATGCAAATGTTCCCCTCAAACGTCTGGCACAGATGATATGCAAAGAGGCGGCTGCATCTGTGTCGGCCGTCTCTAAACACAGTTGAACTCGGCACAGTACATAACCTGACCTGAATTAAAGCCCAGTGATTCTGGGAGAGACGCAGCCTTCACTGAGAAAACCGCAGCCAGGGAGGTGGTGTGGGGGGACGGGGGGGGGGGGCGGGGGGGGGGCGGGGAGGCGGGGGGAGGGGGGGGTTGTGTGAAGAGATCGTCGGGCTATGACTGGAGACAGAGAGGGGAGAGGGGGGGGGGGGAGACATGTGGAAGCTGGCAGCGCTTCAGAGGCTCCCGCGCTACTGTAAGGCTTACATGTGTGTGTGTGTTGTTCTGTTTATAAGTGTGCGGCTGGGGAGCTCAGCTCGCGCCGTATAATCTATGGTCCATTTGCAGCTTTTCTCCCCACTACGACCCGTTTACAAGACGCAGCCTCTGCTGCTGACCCACTTCTGAGTGGCTGCGTCCTCGCGACAGGGCCCTGCCTACCCATCAGGCACTGCTCCTCGTCTAACTGACGATAACACCGCCACCCTCTGTCTCTGTGAACTGTGGAAAAAAAAAGAAAAGAAAGAAAAAAAATAGGTCGCCCTGACCCACTTTTCTTCTTCTTTCTTTTTTTTCTCTCTCCCTCTCTCTCTCCTCCCTAACATTGTGCGAGGAGTGCTGCAGAGCATGATCGAGGGAGACAGTACAAGGGAAGGGGAGACAAAGGAAGGAAAGTGGAGAAAAAGAGAGAGAGAGAGAGAGAGAGAGAATTCTGTGTGATGAGTCCCTGCACTTTGGAGATGCGTTTCTGTGGCCTCTGGAACATGAGGGGTGACCCTTATCAGCGCTTGGCAAAAACACTCCCACGCCTTGATGCAACAACTCCGCCTCCTGATAGCATTCCGAGAAAGACGATGGCCAGCTGAATGGGATGGTCTGCGCCGGATAGGACAGCTCATGATGAGTCTCATATCAATCATGGCGCTTTCATGCAACCCCCCCCACCCCTACCTCCACCATCCTTGTTAGCCACACAAGCTCACATCCATCCGCATAGTGCCGCTCAGTGCACCGCCCTGACGGCGGCTCAGGCTTTCACTCGATTGGACCACAGATCCGGCACGCCCCTTGCACCAACGTCTGAAGCCGTTGCGGGGACCCTAATTGACGTTGCACCTTTGCCTGCCGATTTAAATATTAATGCGCTGGCCACAAGCCATCACTCACTCCTGAGCCTTGGCGTTGCTTAGCAACAATAGTACAGCTTCCGTTCGAGAAGCGATTTAATTAATCACCTCTTACATTTAACACAGCTGAATGATTCTGTGCACCCACAGCTTGACGGTTTTTTTAAAGACTTATGTCTTTAAAAAAAAAAAAAATGTAATAGAGTCAAAGTATTAGCGTCATGGTGTCACAGTTTGCCCCGCACCGGAACATTAGTCCCACCAGCTGCTAGCCGCTACATGTGTTTGCGTGAGTGCTCGTTTGCATCAGCCAGAGTTTCACACCCAAAGGAGGGCTGACCTGCTGCTAAACTCTCACCAGCCCGATGCTAAGCCCCTGCGTGCTAATGGTGACCCAGTGCACACAGACATGTTGGTTCCTCAAGCCTGCTGCTCCACTTTCCTCTACTGCAAGAATGCGCTGCTGGTCCCTTCTTTGGTTTTAAGCATCCAGCATACGACCCGTGGAGAGCAAAATGGCCCTTGGAGAAAGCAGAGTAAGGTTAGAAGGTCTTGTTATTTGACAGAGGGGGCTGGCGGAGGTTCTAGTTTCAGCTTAAGGGGGTGGATGTAGTTCAAGCCCTGCCTCCTCATAAGCACCAAGGTCAACGCTGAATGGAAGGGAAGGTGGCTTAGAGAGAGAGAGACAGAGAGAGGCTGTGGATGAACCACAGAGCACTAGCCCCAAACGTCTAAACGCACCCCACGTACTATACAATCTTCATGTAAACATTTTGCATCGTCAAGACATCGCACACAGGTGAGCACAATCCAAACAGCTGACACCTGCCGGTCCGTCTGTCCGCACTCCCACCCCTGCAAAGCGGTTGACGTAGGGGAAACACTGTGGCGTGTAAATGCCTTCACGGTGGCTTTCATAACCTTTGAAGCCGAAAAAAGCTTAACTTAAAATGTTGTGTACGTAAGCGACACCTTTGCCTTGCCGCTTGCTTTCGACACAAGACGAGCTCGGATTTGCTGGAAATCAAACTTCTAAAGCTAAAGGTTACCCCGGGCTGCTTTATGTGCGTGTTTGTGTGTGCTTAAGGTGTATTTGGGTGGGCGGCAAATGCCTCTCTGATTTTAAATGTCAAGTCCCAGCAGGCGATCCCCTTTATTTAAGTTACGTCGAACAAGACAACTGTCTGAACAGAATTAAGGCAGCTCGTGAAGCGCTTGGGGCCACAGGGGAGGGCCCCGCACTAACCATTTGGAGATTGGTTTATGCTGAGGGCATTCAAGACTTAAAGAAAAAGTCCAACAAGAACCAGAGAGAAAAATGGCAATATTTTTAAAAGAGTGTGTTCCGGCATAGAAGGCAAAACGCTTCATTTAAATCTTGAAACAGTATGAATTTTATTTTACACTCGGCTGATATAAAGGTTCTGCTCCACTGAGGTAGAAAATTTAGATTAAATCAACTTCCTCATCACCCCAGTCTAACTTCCACCTGATGCAACCTTCCTGACATTAAGAAATTAAACCAACCACCATGTCATATTTACATCCAGCTTTCTACCTTGTTTTTGAGTCATTGAGATATGACTGCCGTTCATTACATCATTACTTCCCTCTTCTTCCGACCATTGGATAACGAATCTCCAACCGGAGGACCGACCCCACCTACGTCTTACCTTCTAAAACCAACTCCTTATGCAGAATGGTAGTGGATGGAGACAAGCAATTTATTCACTTTTTCTTTTGCAGGCCTTCTTACAATTTGGGTTCAAAATAGGTTTGAAAGGACAAACTGGGATAAAGTTCCCGAGCAGTCAGGTCAGAGAGACAGCAAGAGAGAGAGAGCTGAAAATGTCCGTCACCATTCAAACCCTAAACGATTTGCATAGGGGAACGGCAGAAACGCCCCAAAATCCAGGTGTGCAAAGCTGGTCTTTTCACAGGACAAGAATCTGCAAATACTACCAACGGTGCTTCAAATAAGTACTCAATTCAGGGTCGGAGTATTATACTTCAGTCTTTTCGTTCTAAGAAAGTTCACTGCATCCGAATCACTTACTGTGTCCATCCCAACAGACTCATAGCAGAGTGGCTTTATTTAAGTCTCGGCCTGTTTTCTAAAAACGTCACAGCAGTTGAGAATCCCTGACATCTAGCTCCACAGAGTAAAGAAAACAAGACTGGAAATGATTCTTTGCCTCCTTGTATGGTTGTCTAGAGACCCTTAGTGCTAGCCCTACTGTCAGGCACTGTAACACAGTCATATCAGAGTGTGGCTTAAAGGGGCCATATTTTGATTATTCAAATATCTAGGTTTGTGATGTAACAAACCTTGAGGATTTTGAACAGCTCGTTCAGAGGCTGAAGGCAGGATCAATTCAGAAACCTGTATCCAACTCAAAACAGCATGGATGGAAGCTTGTATGCGTGTGGAAGCACCAGAGATACACAATAACACCCCAAATCCCAGAAAAAAGTGATTTTTCCATAATATGGGCTTTTTAACAAATGATCAGATTAACTTTCTTATTATTTATTATCTCTAGTTTACCAACTACCAGTAGTTGCACTGGTGGAACAATTATTTCAATTCTTTAAAGTATGTAACACAACGTCGTTCTAATTTAATGTGTTTATTAAAATGTGAAGAATCACATATATTGTAAGAATGTGACTTTCTTTTAATCAGAGGCCTAGCTGACATTTTGTGCCTGTAGAGAAAACGTGCCTCTCTCCGATTGTCCAGTTGTAGAGCTACAGTGTATCAACAGCAGTGTACACTGCGCCGACCCGCATGGCCGAAGACTCCGA
Source organism: Apeltes quadracus (assembly GCA_021346845.1). NCBI lineage: Eukaryota > Metazoa > Chordata > Actinopteri > Perciformes > Gasterosteidae > Apeltes > Apeltes quadracus. The sequence continues at coordinate 1,741,197 of CM037916.1, read as the reverse complement.
TGCATTGCAGCCTGTTTTTTTACAAAGTGGGCTATCCCGATCTACTCAGCCATGTGCTAAACATATCCGGGGGGGAGGAAATGTTACCGTAGTTGCACATAAAAATACTCTGTGGCGAGACGCGTTGAGCCAGCGCACTTTAAACTACGGGGCAGCTGTGTGTGTGTGTGTGTGTGGGGGGGGAGGGGGGCTCACTCGGTACATGAATAACTATGGACATGAGACGACCTTTCCCTCAGAAACATGCTGGTATCAATGATTGAGAACTGAGATGATATCAACCGGCCAGTTTGTCAAAAAGGAAAGGGGGGGTAGTGGGGGGGGCGGCAGAGACTTGTGGCTTCACTTCAATTCAGTCATTGGAAATCTGCTCTTCCATGACGCAACCTTGACCTTGGAAGGGGAGGGGGTTGACCAACAAAGAAGGGCAGCACCTTGGCTGCATGCCAGGGTCTGAGCCGCCCCGCCCACTCCCCTTGTTTTTGTAGACATAGAAGGTCGGGAGGGAGGATCGGAGGGTGAGGCATGGGTGAAGGGTGTCACATGATTGGATCTCCTTCTGGAGAGTCGCTTAAAAAGCCACCTCTGTATTCAGGGTCAAGGTCATGCTCTGGCCTTAATGCCACAGGAAGGGAAGATGAGTGTGTCTGTGTGTGTGTGTGTGTGTGTGTGTGTGTGTGTGTGGAGGGGTGGGAGGGTGCACGTACTCCTCTACATGTTCAGCAGTCCTTGCTAACTTGAAAACACAAGCTATGATTCTATAAGCCGTATTAATCTTCCTGCTTAGTGGACACTTTTATTCAAAGTCACTTACGCGATTATCACTCTTGCACATCTCCCTCCATTGCTGCAGCTGGATATTTACTAGAGAATCCAGGTTAATTGCTTTTGCTCAAGGGCAGAGGGTGAGCAGGAGTATGAGCCAGCAATCTTCTAGTCACCAGTCCATTTTCCCAAAGTAATAGGTCACACGGCTGCCCGGAGTCACCCGCTCCTCCCAAATCGCCTCTTTGCCGCTAGTCTCGCGGTTATGAGGAAGCTGCACTGCTGAGCTTCCTGAGCCGAGGCCTTTGTGGTCTGTTTACCCAGCTTCACTACCTCACTAACCGATTCACAAAAGGAAACTGTATTTTGGGAAATTCCAGAAACCACTTTCAGGCAAAGAGTGGTTTTACTGTTGGGCCGAATGATTGAGGCGCTTGATGTTGTTGGAGTGGATTTCTTTCTTCATTAAGAAACTATTCTACCATGTTGTTTTATTGAAAGTGCGATGAGTCTTTTAGGTATTACGCATCTTCTGTAAGCCAGTTCAAGGCTGGTCTTTCTGCACCTTAGCAGACCGATCTTTTGGATGAACATCCCATCGCTGTGCTCAGAATGATACAAAATGAGGTATTTAGAGAGATTCAGTCACGTTGCTCCAAAAGAAGCCAACGTGCTGCACATCTATCTGAACTCGCGCTGCTCCGACTCTCAACCCGGCCACCCGCACAGGTCCCTTGTTGCCCAGCAACCACACAGCTCATCACCAGTAGCCAAAAAGTATCTTGACTTAATCGCGTAACGTCCAGCTTCTATCGGATGTGGGTCTGAATGAATGAGGAAGAGGGGGCACCCGGCTCCTGTGTTTTCCACCCATCTTGCAGCGGCAAACAATGTTGCAGTGTGAAGAAAAAAAGAAAAAAAAAACTACTGACATTTCAGGTGCAGTGAGAGAGCAGCTCTCAGGTATAAAGTTTAACGAGTAATTCCCACAAACTTCACCGGTTTTGCAACAGAAATAAAATCCATTCTGCATATGCTCCCCCTGCTCCCGCCCTCCCTCCCCCTGTCATCCCGTGCAATACATCCATCATTCATTCATAAATTCTGAAGACTCCTCTTTAGTTAATTGCCTAGGAGAATTTAATTTCAAAGGAAAGCTTTTAAAAAGAAAAGGGTATAATTAAGTTGCAGGGCTCTCTCTGCCCCCTCCTTGCCCAGGAGGGCCTCGGGTGGGGTGGGAGGGGTGCCAGCGAGCCGAGCGGTGCTGCACCGCACTGCTCTGTGTCAGGGAAGTCATACACCTGTGTTTAAAGCAGAGCGTTACGTAAAGCCTCCCCCTCTGCACAGGCTTACTGCACCAGACACTGCGTCCTTGCCTGGGCTGCTCAAGGTTTCCGAAAGGACAGACTGCTAAGAAGTTGGGAAGGACGGGGCCCTGTGATAGCCTGCAAAGAGGGAGGGAGGGAGGGAGCTGCTGCCAGTGACAGCTTTGGACTTTGAATTGAGCGCCAGACAGGCTCATGCATCAATCCCTCAACTTACAAAGACAAGCCACTAACCTTGACGAGGCCAGGGACTCTTCAGGAATGAGTGGCATTTTCACTTATCCCCCGCTTCTCCCCTGCACTCCCGCCACATAACCTGGTTAAAATAAGAAACAGTTGAGTAACAGCCGGCCTCACTCCCTGGACTTTGTGACCCACTGTTCCAACCCTCAAACCCTCAGGCCATGAGGCCATGTCAGGGACACATGCATTAATACAGGAATACGCGGGTACCGCCGGCCTCGTCCACTACCCGTTTGAGGGAGGCCCGACGCAAAACCCTCCAGATCAACATCACACTTAGTCAACAACATGCTGCGACTGCTGCTCCTCAGTGGGAACGCCGGATGCCCGTCATCCTGTGGGTTTGACCCGCCCACACACTCTGTCAAGCCCGCTGGCGTTGGCCTGCTTGTGTCAAATGGAGACACCTTCCCCCACCGCCTGACCGCAGCATCCCGACAAGTCCGCTCACCCCGAATGTGGAGAATACCTTGCTGCTGCACCTCCACAGCCCCGGGGGCAGCTAGAGAGGCAGACAGGGAGGGAGTCCACTCCCGCACAGCAAAGACAGTCAGCTCGGGTCACCCAGGAGGCCTGCGCTCTCTCTGTCTCTCTCTCTCAATCAGGGGAGGCCAATCGATGGGGATAATTGTCTCCACCTTGTCATTTCGCCAAGGTGGAGGGGCGGAGAATTGGAGGTAAGGTGGGAGGCACGGTTAGGAGAGCGGGGCCATTCAACAGATGAGCTCTGGCTCTGGCTGATGTTGCAGCTGAGGCGTCCATCTTTCTTTCCCTGGAGCACTTCATCATTACAGCTCCCAGGAGCCATGGCGGCGAAGCGGCATTTAGCGGTTCCTGCCTCGTCATCAAAATGAGGCCCATTGACTTTGGCTGCCATCCGTTTGTGATAGAAGCACCAACAGGAGCTCTGAATGAAATACTGCTGCTATATCTAAGAGTCCTTCCTAAAAGAAAGGGAGGTAAGTATTGTAGTGGCAAAATATTCAGAAAAATAAAAAGAGCGAGCAAATCACAAGAGCAAGTTTCTCCATGACTGTTAATAGACTAAAAGACTTGTCCTCCTCTTTGGAGCTCCAACTTAGTATATTCATGAGGACTAGGCCTGTAATAATCAACTAATAAATCAATTATTCGGACGATAACTTTTAATGAGCTAAATAACTTTTCCGGCCGCGATCATTTCTATTTGCATGCTTGTTTGTTTGTTTTCCTCTCTCTCTCTCTCTCTCTCTCATAGTTAGTTGAGAACAGAAATGTTCCCGATTCATCCGATCTGCTAACTTCGGGAGCAGGAAACCCGACCCCCCCAGACTGCGGTAAGAGTGTTAAGAGTCCGCCAGTTTCGCTCCAGCGAACGTGAAGGCAACGCGAAGCGAGGAGCGCCGGGTAAAGCGCGTCAAAGCGGCGTCTCGTTAGTGAGTTGAGAACAGAAATGGAATTGGTTTCAAATCCGAACACAGAAGCTGCAGTGTTTGGGATTCAGACCCAATGATCGTGGTGAACCACTTAACGTGTGCGAGCCAGTGTGTCGCATTTGTGGCAAAACGGTGTCATCAAAGAGCAGCAACACAACCATGCAACTGCACTTAGTAACTGGCAGTTTGTTTTGCCTGTTTTCCCATGTCTGAGCCTGATGTTTAATATCTTTTAAGGGTGGTTTTGTTACAGAGACTTAATAATCCATTTTATTTCTTGTTTTGGTTGTTTGATTTTTATTCAAATAAGTCCATTTTATTTAGGCCTATTGTTTTTTGTTGTCTCGCAATTCCTGTGTTAAATGTTCTTAAGAAAGTAAAGTTTGATATTTGCATTATTATTCCATTATCATTTTTTTTGTTGAAAATGTCAAAATGTCAGTTTTATCGTTTATCGCAATAATTTTTTTGTTAATTAATCGTCAAGCAAAATCTGTTATCGTTACAGGCCTAATGAGGACTGCACAACTAAATCAAAGGTTGGTCACCATGGCAGATTTTTTTCTTCCCACACTCTTCTTTAAACAAACGTTATCGACGACAATAACAATAAGAAAGCTCCACTCAGAGAAAAGTCTGCTATATATCAAGCGCTCCCGTCCCAAGCAGCAATCCAGATGTTGTCCGGCATTCAGCTGCAAACAGCAGCACCCTATGAGAACCTTTACTGAATACGTAACTATCGTGGGATACTGAATATTACTTTGTTTGCCAGTCGGCTGAAAACAAACTAAATTCTGGGTATTAAGGAAACATAACTTATCAAAACATGAACGTGAAAGCAATATTCTGTTGATTTAAATGTGAATTTGCCATACAAACACGTTTTTTCAAAAATCAATGAATAATCCTGATAGATTAATTGTGATGTCAATATTGATGAAAAATAATCAGGCTAATAACTGGCTTAATATTAATTTCCTATTCCGTTGCTACATTAGTCTGTTAACACTGTATTCCAGCTAAAGGCTTGGCCTTTTCTCCTTTTCGTCCTCGTCAGGTCGGTTCCAAGATATTTCCCATTCAAATGTTATGCAACGTGGCCCTGTTGCGTGTCCGACCATGGTGTGTGATACCCTCGTGTGAGATAAGCAGCGAGGAAGAGCTGGCGGCACAGAGAGGAGTCAATACTGAAAAACGATCCTTTCAAACCCTTTGATCAAGCATCATTTACTAATCTCATATTGGGTCTTTGTGTCATCAATTAAAGATAAATGTTTTAGTCTATGTTTTGATTAAACAACTTTCAGTGGCTAAAACTCCTCCCAATACCAGCAGCAGCGCTGAGATCTCCCATTAATTGGGTGTCTCCTCAATGAACAAGTCAAATAAAAGAGAAGAATGAATTTGGCAAAATAAACGCTCCACACAAACATTATAGCCTGAAATAATTAGAGAAATTAGCTTGTGGTCTCCGGTGTGAATCCTCCTTGTGCCAAAGTAAGACGATGTGAAATGCTTCTCCGTCTCTACATCTACTGTCAAAGTGCCCTTGAACAGTGTTCCATGGCCAAAAACAAAAGTGCTGGGCAGCTCCCAGGTCTACAATAAATAAGAAACCTGCAGTAAATGCATGACACTTGTTCTGGTAGGCTGCACATCAGGTTTTTTCGGTGGACGAAATTCGAGACGCCACCCAGAGCTTTGTCAACCATGTGCGTGTCTCATGCTATTGTGTGACAGACATGTTTACAGACGACAGGGCTCTGAGCTGGCAAAGTGGTCGTGGTTACGGAGGCTGCTAGTGGAGATAAGTGCCCGGGCAGGTACTCCTGTATCTGTGGCCTCATCCTGAATTAAAAATGTCAAATGGGGAGAGGAAAGTGGCAACACGTGTTCTGATTCACCAACTTCTTTTTATTGCCCGAATGAAACACACCATCGGATAGAACACTATGGGATGTGCAGAAGCAGCAGCAGCAGCAGCAGCGGTTTGACGGCAGATAGGATCTGCTGTCACGAGGGGCGGCGGATGAGAGAGGCCAAACTTGTGACTGCTCAGCAGCCTCCACACCATTTGCATTCTGCCATTTGAATGTCCTGTGGTTCTGTAGCAGGCTAGTGCACATCACTCAGCAGCAGCTCCCTGCACAATAGCAGATGGCCCAATCAAACGGAGCAGCGGCCGGCAAAGAGGCTCCTCTTGAGTTACTGGTCAGACACGCACACCAGTTCTTGTCAAAAGTGCTACTTCAAGAAGTCGGGCTGTACGTGTGCAGGTGTGAGTTATCTGTGGCAAAAGAGGATACACTGAAGTACCTTGAACATCTTGCGTAAGTTCAGGTCAAATAATTAAGCAGCTTAAATGCTCAACAAAAGAAGGGCTAAAAGGCCGACCTCCAGACACAGACAGCATTTAGAAGGATTTAGAAGAAGTTTGACTTCCCTCCACTTTGCACTTAGATTGTCGGGTCTGAAGTTACAGCAGCTCTGTGAAAGTGTAGCACCGAACAGAGCGCTTTTTGTTTTTCCTCATCCGCCCGTTACGACATCCAAACAGGTTTGCCGCCGGGGAGCTCAGTAAATTGCCCTTTTGGAACATGAACTGAAGTTCTCTGCCCTCTTTCCTGTAACTTGCAGCAAACCTCAGCCCCTGACCTTTTGCCTCGGGGCTGATCCAAAGTAATGAAGCAATAGGAGGTTTCAGGAAAAATGAACACCTACGCAAAAGGTTATTCAAAAAAATAAAATCTCTCTGGTAGCTGCTGCAAAGAAATATCCAAGTATTTTGAACTCTATCAAAACGTATCTGACATGATGGTGCAGCGATGTTGACAGGCTGCAACGGACCAACTGCATTTTGCTCTCATGTCCGTCCAGACATCTGAATGGACGTGCCAGGGGTCACACGCCACCAGTAGTGTTTGGGGGTTTGTTAAGGATGTGGCAGCGATGCAAAACAAATGAGCATCATTAAGAAGCCGTGAAATCGAGATCATGGCTGTTTATGGTGCATTTGAAAGACAACATTTTGGACAGACCAAGACATTGCATATTCATATTTGGAACTACCTTTGCCTACACTGTTTTTACTGTACAAGTAGCAGTGTCATTGCCAGCCCCCTTCCCAGTGGGACTGGAACAGAAAATGCCACAGCATTGGGAACATAAATATACTCTTTCAGACATGAATACAATGTAACGCCCAACTAAAAGCCTAAGTGAACTTTGGGTCTGTGCATCAGACAAGCTAATACATCAAAGGCATATGTCAAAATGTGTATATGTCAACGTGTGTATATCTATACAGATGTATATAAATAAATGAACACCTCAAAAACCACATGTATGACCCAAGCTCGGCGTAGGACTAGACTCACGGCCTTGACGTTCCTGCTAAAGCGTTGTCGTTATTTCTCTACGTGTTTTCGTACGCGGCCCCGCTGCGCGCGCTGACCCCGACTGAGATGAACTGTGCCGCCGTTAACGTGACATCCTGACACGGTTGGGCCCCCACGGGGTGTCGTTGACCATCCACCGGGATCCATCAGGCGGTCATAGTGACAGAAAGGCTATTAATACACTCGGAGAAGGAGCAGGGCGCTACGGTCGGTCCGTACGTCCGACATTAATGTCCTCGGCTGTATTTCACGCGGATGAATACCTGCGCTGAAGGCCCGACACACAGGCTGACAGAAGCCCGGAGCGCCGCGCGCAGACGGCGGCTTCCGAGCCTCGAAAAAACACGCTAAGGTCTGGACGTCGCGTGTGTCATTACCCGCCCTCCCTCCCTAATGGTTATCGTCCGCATATCACTGTGAGTGTATTTGTTAGCAGGTCAGGAGCCCCTACCTGCGTTGTCCGCCCCGCACTCAGCCGGAGACGCGCATCGTCCTGGTCGACAGGAGGAGGACAATCCAATGAAAAACGGTCGCGTCCGTCTTCACCCTTCAGGCGGCGGAACAAAGATGGCGAGGCAGGCTTTTAAAAAATAAAAATGTTAGTCCAAAAAGATGCCTTGCTGTTTTTGTGTGTATGTGTGTGTGGGTGTGTGTGTGTGAGTGGGTGGGTGGGTGCTGGGACTGCGAGCGAGGCCGACGCGTGTAGCGTGTAACTATTCTGTGGGAATTGTTTATTCTCGGAGTCCCCTCGCTGAGGACAAGTGAGCGGAGACAGCCACACTCCTCCTCCTCTGCTGCCGCTGACACCACCCTTAAAGGAACAAGCCCACGATCTGCTGCTGCCCCCGCATCGCACTGCACGCACTCATCACAACACCCCCAGCATTAGAATAATAACGATAATATCCATCCAATACCACTGGTCATAATCACAACAATGCTCGAATAGTAACACAAAGGATAACATCCTATAACCCTGACCATATTAACACATAACAAGAATAATAATGTCAAGAAATTAGAAATCAGGAACATTTATTGCCTAGTATGTTGAATGAATGACATGGCGGGTGGTGCATAGCATTGGACATGAAGACAATGAGACATTGGACAACAAGACAAGTGCTCATGTGTGTTTTTTTTTACAATTAGATGTACACATTTAATAAAATATAGAATAATATTAATTATAAATATAATAGCACTAGTTATAGTAATAATAATATCCCAATAACACTGAAAATAATAATAACAGCAATAGTAAATATTTACCAATAATGGCAGAAGCACTATTTAATGTCAGTTATAATATCACAATAACACTAATAGTTCTAATAACTATAATATAATAATAGAAATAACAATAATGATAGAAGGAGAAATATTTAATTACATTGATGATATCACATTAACACTAATAATAAGGGCAAACTACTCTTTATCATTGTTTATGTTCAGTTAGTTAGTATTTGTACTTTTTAGTTTTAATTGAATTATCGTATTTTGATAAAGTAACCCTATTACCAGGGGCATTACTGTCAGTGTTTGTGAAAAAGTCAACAGTAACATTACCACCAGTAGTAACAGTGGCATTAACTGCAACAGCATGAGCAGTATTGCAGTATATGTTTTCCCACTTTTTTGATTAAATACAACATGAGCGGCAAAATGCGTTTCACACTAAAAAGCATTACATGGACTCAGGTCAGTTTTAAGAATACTAAAGGAGCACTCCACCAGTTTCACACATACAGTTTGATATTTGTAAAAACAGTTTAGCGTCTTCTTCAAGTTCCGCAGGAAATTTCTTGTCTTGTCTCTTTATTGTCAAAGAGAGGAACTGTCTCGAAGGAGCAGTTGGATCTTCTTAACGGCATGCGGAGCTCTGGTTGCAGAGCTGTTTACATTATATTCCATATCCGCTAATAGCTTCCTCTAACTGCTACGTACCGGCCCTTTAGGTCTAAAAAAAACCCTCATGATGTCTTCAGAAGTGAGTCCGCTGTGAGAGTATACCTTTCTGAAGAGAAAGCATGGGTCACACAGCAGATGGTGAGTACTTCAGGCAGATGTTAAAAGGAAGAGTAAGTCGCATTATGGTAAATTTAGGATTTTCTTATGGGGCTTGGTTCATAATTGAAACTAAAGATCGAAATATCCCGGCTTCAGCTGCGACTGTTTTGATCAGTTGATTTATCATATCATAAGTGTCCTAACTTTGTGGTGGTGTAGTACTGAACCACCAAATAGGGTCTGCTGAAATGTGACATTTCAAGTCCAGGGCCTTTTTGTTTTGTTGAAATAAATATTGCAGAAAAAAGTGTATATTTATTCATGATGAATAGACATCCTAAAATGTAAAAAGTTGGAACCTTTGCACACAGTCCCTTATACTTTGTTTTATAATACACAGTCAAATACAAATAAAAAGGCAGCCTCAAACCAAAAGCCTTGAAGGTGTACTATGCAACCAGGGTTGATTTTCCAGCGAGGCTCCCTCCAGAGGCCGAAAATAAAAGTGCACTGTCGTAAAGACGTTCTCCGTCAAGCAGAGGTGAAAGTAAGCCGGTACTGTCCGGTACGGCGTACCGGTAAGATATTCGGACCCGGTTTGCCGGATACGGTCTCTGAAAAAGATTGCACTTTCACCATGACAACACAACTGCTAACATTACGCGAGTGAACGCAGAGTCTACGGGAGGTTCGGCGCGGGTGAAGGCAGAGTGTTCGGACCGCTACCAACCGTTCCAATATTACTTCCAATCGCATCAGCAGAAACGCGAGGTCCGCTCAGCCTTCTTCCTCTTTGAGCTCTCGCCATTGGGAAAAGGCTTATTGCCCTGATGTTCACCCGTGTAACGAGTCCTCTCTCTGTCCACAGCCCTTTTCCTCTTTCTTGCCCGCTCCGACATGGACTTTCGCTGTTTTGTCGCGGGTTCCGCCATGATAACTGCACAAATATCGCCACTGCGCTACGAGCCCAAGAGCGTATGGCTGAAGCCCGCAGCCTCTCCTCTCATGCCGTAAAGCAAGACTCTGTGGGGGCGACCCGACGCTCCTGCAATTGCATGTGCGGTATTTCCCCTACAGACGGATATACAACATCCCTCCAGCACAGTCACCAAAGAAAGTGAGAGCAGACCCACCATTGTGGAAGTGCCCTTGAACTGGGCACTGAGGCAGTCCTCAGGTCTCAACGTTTGTTATGAGAAGTGTGAAGCGGGGTGTCTGCTCTTGCGGGGTGCAAGAGCAGATGAAAAGCTTTAACATATGACAACTGTCCTTCTTCTCTGGCATCTTATGCTAATCTCTTCTATCAGGTCCACTGGCCTGCAATCGCTTGCCTCAACATGGCCTTGGACAAAATGTCCCTAAGGACCTAGGGAACATCAGCGTTCTCATGAAATGAGAACACAACAACATAACCTACTTCTTCCCATCCCTGTCTGTGGTCCCTTTTTCCAGGATGGAGGGAGAGAGGGGTGGTGGGGGTCTTCCTCCCCCTCCTACTGCTCTGCTCTATCACATCACGCTGTGTTATTGGCCGCTTGCACTCAGCCAGTAGGATACTGTGCCTCCTCACCTGCTGCAACCTCAGCGTGGCGTTTAAGCAGTAATCCAGTTCATTGCCAGTCGTACAACCAGAGGCAGCACGCAGCGTGTCAGTCAGGGAAATTGGATAGTTTTCTTTTACAGGGCTGTTGTTGCATTTCGATTGCGACAGCCGTTAAATGTCTGATCAAACTCCTCGCCAAAGTGCCATTCATAAAAAGTTGACGTTGGGTGCTGTTTATCGCCGTCGTCTGATTGCACCACGAGTGCGGCTCGGGACGTTATTTTTGTTGATCAGCCTGACCTCAGGCCGGTGGACCGACTCAGCATTTTGGACGCCATCTCGCCTCGTGGCCTTTTGAACTGGAGCGACCTTTCATCTTTGAACTTTGACCCCCGGATGCCACATAAATGGAGATACAATATCCTCTCATTCATTCCTTTCCCCCAACCCGAACACGTTGAACTTTGGCCCCAGGAGCGCTTCACAGAAGTGTGCTTCAGGAACCTGTCCTTTGACCTCAAACATACGAACAGATTGTGGCTGACAAAAAGAAGTCTGAGGCCGTATTGAGGATTTGTATTCATGTATGCGGTTTTTAACCGGCTGGTTACGGATGTTAACAGACTGGTTTCAGTGTGTGGCTGCTGACAAAAGGACTGGAGGAAACAGAAAAAAGGGAACGTCAACAAGCATTTAACTGCCGTTATGAAAATGGACTTTGTTGTTTTACAATACTGACTTTTTACAATCTTGTTAAGAAAGTAAACACTTCTAGAGTGGGGTTTGAGCAAAAGTACAGTTGCAGAGTACAGTAACAATGACCATTTCTAATTTCTGGTGCTTTTAGGAAACAAGTAGAAGGATGGTGTTCATGTAAAACATTGTTCCTGCATCAAACATCTTAGCACTCTATGGCTCATTCATTAAAACAAAGCAAACTTACTAAATACTAAAGGAAGAAGCTTCAGTTGACAAATATAAAAAATGCAACAGATTTGATATCTCTGTATAACAGCTTGCTGTGATCCAGTCAGCTCATCTGAGACTCAGCATTCGTCGGCAGAAAGCCACTGGGCAAGATTATCATTTAAATCTTTGGACGGAAAATGAAGATTTGATTTACTCCCTCCTTCCAGGAATAGCGGGATCTGACCTCTGTAAGCGTATACTGTAGTGTGCTGAATGCTTTTAACTGTACAGAAGAAAGAAAATGGAGGGAAAACACATGAATGTGTTGGCAAAGGTCAGCCCCCTCGGTAGCGTCAGACGGAGGAGAGCTTTGAATTAGACGCCTGAGAGTCTCAGAGGGAGGGGGCTGGGGCGTCAGCAGACATTAACCCTCCTGACCTTTGACCTGTACGGCCCAATTTTAACCGCGGTGACTCTCAAGGTTTGCAGAGTGAGGGAAGGCCCTCTTGGGGAGGAGGCAGGTGCGAGCTGCAGTGGGAGGGCCTGCTGGAAGTCACACCACACTGCGACCTTTGAACTGGAATGAGTATGGGAAGGTTGTGACATTCCCCACGTATACAGCTGTGTGCCTGGGGGGCGGAGGGTTGTCCACCGCAAGCATGTGATGCTGCATCGAGACAATTTGGATTTTTCAAGAGCTTTTGTTTGATGAAACCCTGCGGGAGCTTCGTCTTTGATTTAACAAAGTAAACAAAGGAACAACCCACATTCACTTTTCCAACCAGTTCTGACAAGGTCAAACTGTGGAACATTGCCACGAATGTGACAACACTCATCGCGGTCTTTTGTGATGAGCGGGTTATTCATTAACGAGCTAACCTGTCCTTATTGGCACAACAAGCTGTGAACTCAGACAGAAAATGCATGACCTCTGTTTAAAATAAACAGAAGGGAGTGATTATGACGGGATTACGGCAGACATGCTAAACAGCCATCTCGGTCATCTCTGTAAATATTTCCCCCTTTTGTCCTTGACGTGTGTCGGGGAGATGAAACCATGTCTGATGGGTAAGAGAGATGATTCCTGAGCTAAAAGGAAAAAGCCACAGCTGCCACAGTCAGGAAAGGTGTGCCAAGCTACTGATTCAGTGTGATGACCCCGTCTCACATCATCCCATTTTCCTCTCATCAGACTCATAATCAGTTCGCCCTGTGAGTTATTTAAGTTCAAGAAAAGTGCTGCAGAAAGAGCCTCATTTTGTTTGACTGATGTCATCGCGGCTCACAGTCTAGGTATGTCAGGGTTAGTTAGCGCAGCTTGTTTCGCGTTGAGTTTCTCTGGTGAGCCAGGATCTGACTGAAAAGGATCCACGCCGGCCCTGCGGATGGATATCATGATGGGTGGCCTCACAATAGAGATGGTGTCCGCTTTCCCATTCCCATTTGGCACCTTCTTCGGTTGGCTCCAGAGAACAATAAACACCTATGGTTTCAAAAGAAGACAAAAACTCTTTGAGGTCATCCTGCCTGGGGCCGTTTTGTTAAGGTACGACGAAGGTATGACTATCGCTGAACATTCCACGTGACCTGAACGCACACAACGTCGAAAAAAGTTTAGAGGTGAAACAACAACTTTGCGCCAAAAAAAGAAATCCTCATCTATTAAAACTTCATTTCATCATTCTCTTTATGCCCGGCGAAGCAAACGTTCTGCCAGGGACTCAGCGGCGAGGCTGCTGACAGCAGTGGGAATGTTTACATCTCCCTACGCCTGTCCTCATATCGGGTGCTTAACCCACACCCGCTTGCTCTGAAACAGAAAAATCAAGGGGAATTTTGGAGTTGTTTTTGGATAACTGTCAAAGTATGAGGGGGAAAAAAAACAGGTCACCGCGTAAAGCGTGGCAGCCTCCAGTGCTGTGTTAGCGTGTGTGTTTGAGAGAGAGAGACACGCTGTTCATGCGTGTGAATGGGAACGAAAGACTAGGTCGACTCTTGCGTGGGTGAGTTGCCTTGCGTCCCCTCCCCCCTCCCCCACATCCCCTCCCCAACACGCGCCGGCCCTGCATCTTGTTGACCTAGTTGGTGCTCTTTGACTAATCCCCGACGATTCCGCGGGTGGTCCGGGAGGAGTTCTCCTCCAGTTCCCTTCCCGCATTTGAATATCAGATGGCAAGGGCGGGGCGTCACGAGAAAAACCCATCTCTGAACCGCCAAGGGATTTGACTAGAACGCCTGCCAACACAACGTGCAATGTTTTTTCAGTGCTCCCTGCTGCTCCTCCCTCTCTATCCCTCCCTCCCCTGCGTGCTATCATGGGTCTTCTTCTCCCACCCACTTGTCAGACACGAAAGGCACCTATTCCTTTAGATTTGTTTGCTCATATTGACCCATTATTACTGATACTTTAATCATGTTTGTGTGTCCAAGAGTGTGCGTGAGCAAATTGGAGGCCGAGCTGTGCTGCAGCCTTTCAGCCACCACTGCTGGTCACTACTGGTCTCGCCCACATTTAATGGTATTAATACTGATGTTTGGGGGGGATCCGATTACTCTTTAACCTGGTGTTGTACGGCCCTCATTCGTACAGAGCATGAGGAGCCACGCATTTACACCTTGCCTCGCAAATTTATGTCCAACAGCTTCGGAAACTTTCCAATGCAGGCCACCGGTCCGAATCTGTAGACAAGTTTCCGACGCAGTGGTCATGTGGGTGTTTGCCTAACATGTGTGTGGGTGACATTTGTAGCAGCAGAGCACCACTTAATCTGTAGTCAAAGCTGCTGTATTGGTTGTTGGTTTTACACTCGGCAAGCTGCTCTGTTTAACTTGGGCTTTAATGGGAGGAACCGGCAGGGGCGGAGCTAATGAGTCAGATATCAGGGACAGAGCCTCCTAACTGTCCCTCATGCTCACACACACGCACACACACACAGATGGCGGTGAGCGAGGACATTGAAAACACAGCTCTGTGTCCCTGAGCCCTTGTCCTTCCTCCAACCATTCACCACGGGTCGTTCCCACGGGGCCCTTAACATCTTATTGACCCTGCTCGTTCATTAACAAATCAGCATGGAACACACTGAGGCACTTTAACCCCTGTGCATACGCATACACACGGAGACACACGTCCTGACTCTCCACGCGCACACCGGGTGCAGATTACTTGGCTCTCAAAGCAGTATTTTTGGACCTCTGCGTTTCGTAGCAACCCTTCGGAAACCACAGTGGGGCCCTAATCCGGCGATTACTTGTCGCTGTCGTTGCGTTACGACCGAGTGCTACGCCAGGACCACCTCATCCCCCCCACCTCATCCCCCCCACCCCCCCCTCCCTTCCCCCACTGATTCTCAGGGAATATGTTGACATAAATGTAGTATGGCTACTGCTAATGAGCTGACGACCACTGTTGGAGCTGTCAACGTGACGGCAAAATGTCCAACTAATGGATTTAAACATGTAGATTACAGTGTTTTATTCATTTGAAGGCTGAATCGTCAGCGGAGGGAAAATGTCTCCAAGACATTGGATTGCAGCGTAGACAAGTGCGGTCCTTGAAGGCCCCCCCTTACGGCAATTGAAATTCACGGCAGGTCCGAGGTAGTGTGATACTCATGTAGGCACAAAGCCTGCTCTTCTAATGTTTATTGACGGCAAAGCCTACATAGGCTGTCATTATTTCCAGGCAGCATAGGAAGGCTGAGCCTCAGCGTTTGCGTGTGTGCGCTGCGCCGTGTGTCCGTGCGTGTGTTTGTTTGTGTCACACAGAAAGCAGATTAGTGAAAACACTGAGGTAAAATAAGCAGCCTGACCTTGCTCTGAAACTGAAAGGCAATCCTCTGAATGATCCGTGGGTCAGTAGCTTTGTCCTTCAGACAGTCAAAGTCTATCCTTCTCATCCACCCCCCTCCACCCCCCCCCCCCCCCCCCGGCCCTCTCAATGTTTCCTCCTCCGATCATCCCTGTATCTCTCTTTGTCTTTCTTTTACAGTAGCTACATTCACATTTAATCCCTCGTTTTTCTGCTCCTTATGTAAAACCTGTCCTACTCTATTTTCCATCCATGCAAAAACAATCTGTCTCAATGTGGCACGCACATCAACACGCACACCAAGATACACACGGGCTCACACAAAAACTGAATTCAGAATTCTTGACGTTCACGCCGTCTTTTCATGTCTGTTCTTTGAACGCGGCTGTTTGTGTTATTTCAAGACCCGATTGTTTCCCGTGACAGGCCGTGATGGTGCTGATGCGTCTGATCTGCCGCCGGGCCTCAAAGGCAGACGAGTAAGACGCAGGAAAGGCAGATACTACCAGCCGTATTAAAGACATCCCCCGCAAACTCTTTGAGCTGTGAAATGTTTGACGCGTTTTAATCCCCCTCTTCCCCCCTTCCCCCAACGATGTGAGCGCATTTCTGTTTGAAATGGACAGGCTTGTGTTCCTATTAAAAGTAAAGGGCCTGTTACTTGAATGCTCTACTGAATCTGGAATTACTGAAGTTTGCTGCCAAATGACTGGCAGCAAAAAATATTAGGTTTTAACTAGTTTGAACCCATCAATCAACCAATCAATGAACCAATCAATTCTATTCTTCATATGTGATCATGTATTGTAAAACTCCAGTGAAATGTAATCACACTAGATGTGCAACAAGAGTTTCCATATAGTATAAAAAGTACATTTATTTGTGTCGGATGTCAACGCGGAGAACAGCTGGATCCCTATATATATATATACACGGAAACTAAACTTCCTTGTTAAGTCTGAAACTGATAGGAAGTTGAAGTTGAGAATGAGACCATGTGACCCCGATGAGCAAATGGTTTAAAATCCATAGAAATAGGTGGATATCAATGCCACCCAGCATCACGCTCTCTTTCACTATCTGTAGATATGCTGTTTATTTTCAGCGGTATGCTGATGGCGCAATGAGCGTCAGCTGAGGCGTCTTGCTTTCAGTGATGAGTAGTTTCCCAGTCCTCCGTCCCAGCGTGGCAACCTTTTTCTAACCGTGACCTTTATATGTGTCGGACAAGCCAGCCCTCTGGCCACAAGAATAGTCCTGTCTGACCTATCACGAACGGAAAGGTTTCCATCACTCTACAATGCAAAGAAAGCATAAACGCGACTGCGAGAGGCGTTTCCTCAGCCCGAAATCAAATACAACAGCCAAACAAAGCCTTCTTCCCTTTCAATTAAAAGCACCAGGATCATCACCCAGGTTGTGGTCATAAATACAGCTGTGCTGCTGTGTTATGAGAGCACACTGACCCCTCCCCACCCGTAGCCCCCCCACCCGCTGTACCACAGGATGACAGATCGAGGAAATAGAGAGAGAGAGATTCAGGATTTACATTGTCCTTTGACACGTTCATATAAACGCCCCCTCTCCCCCAATGATAAAGAGACTGCACTGACAAGGACACCAGTCCTCGTTCGTCTGCCGAAAGTCAAAGATTTGCTATCTCCCCTCCCTCCTTTGCTCTCCGTCTCCCTCTCTTTTAGCGGAATTCAGCGCAAAGCATGTAACCTTTGTGAATTATTTAGTTTATTGACCTCTGCAGGGATTTAATATGAAGGTTGTTTTCTGCTGGCAGAGCGAGCGCCGGCGGGGTCCTCAGGTGACACGGCCAAGGTCGCCCATCTCCCTCCAGTTAATAATATATTTGTCACACGCAGTGTGTTAGCCCCCGACACAGCGCTGCTGCCTTCCACTTGATTAGTGCAACCAATAAGGACTGCCAAAGATAATAAAGTAGACATTGGCTTAAGGAGATGTGTCAAATGTCCACAGCATCGCTCTCTATCTCCAGCCCACACAGATACCCAGAGCAGCCACACAAACACGCACACACACACACACACACACACACACACACACACACACACACACACACACACACACACACACACACACACACACACACACACACACACAAACACCAGAATTCACACCATCTCTTTCCCTCCTCCTTCTCCACCTCCTCCTCTCTGTTCTTGTTTTATTGTTTCCTAGATGAAGGTTAAAATGGTGAACAGACAGAAGAGCCCGAGGGCCGTGGAGGGCCCGGCTGCGGCGGTCAGTGCTGTGGGTACCAGCAGCCAGCCGACCCCTGAACCCCATCTGTGCCTCCACAAGGCCATGCGGTACTCTGTGTGTGTCAAGGGGGCAGGAGGGTGAGTCGGCCAGGAGCCACAGGGGCAAGTGGGTTACAGGATCTGATGTGCACGGGGGGCAGTCGAGAGCCGCCGGTCGCTGACCGTGCCTGTCACTGATAATAATCACAGAGAGCTATGGAGCCTTATTAGCGCTGCTGTTTGGTTGAGACAAAATGGCGCCCCATAGGTGAAGCCCAGGTGAATTATGGCAAGGGAAAGGAAAAGCATTTACTACAAGGGTGGCAAATGCATTCTGGCACAATGCTGAAATGAAGTTGGTGATGTGTGGGAGGATATAGAGCATGGGGTTTAAATCGTCGAAGGGTGGAGAAGCCTGAAGTGCAACATTATTGATCTGATTGATATACAGGTGATAATTCACAACACAGGAGGCTCTGCAATTACGGGCAGAGGATGTTGGTGGCAAGAAGATGCCGCAGTCAAAGTTGAGCTGCAGTATGTCCCTTGTTTTCCTTTTACCTGGACAAGGTTTGAATCATATAGGGCAGACAGACACAGAGATAACAGCTGAGAATGTTAGTCAGCTATTACAGACACTGCATTTTCTATCTAGAGATACAGAAAAGGTCTGCTTTTGGTCAGTACGTAATACTTTCAGAGAGTGGAAGGTAGCACACAGATATGATGGTATATTTATGCCTTTACTATGAAAACAAACACAAAGTTAAGTTTGTAAGTACAAATACATACATAGAACAAATGATTTGTTAGTTTTTCTTATGAAGCTAGAATTTTTGGCTGCCAAACAAAAACGTCTGGCGAATTGAATGAATTGACCATGAATTGAAACGAGTCCATCGACACCAGACTCCTTTATTCCAAAAGAGGAAGCTAGACCACAAGGCCAACCCTGAATGTGGAAGCTAGAACACAAAGGCGGACTCTAAAGTGGAAGCTAGTAATCTTAGCTAGCTAATGGTTGCGGACTAAACTCTACATCCATATAAATATAGATTTTTGTATGTTTTCTTAGGGGATGCCCACAGAAAAAAAAGTGTTTTCATCCTTCATTACGAGTTTCCGGAAAATCTAATGATAAAACAAAGCTTCTTTAAAAAACATGTAAGAGTGTGTCAGTAGGAAGTGATGAAACTGATACCGTCCCAAATTAAACACCAGGGAGCAAGTCGGGATGTGAGGGGAAATCTGCCAGAGCATTAGCATGATATATGATTCTACTGGTGGATGGGCATTGTACACAATATGAATATCCTATTCCAGACCTCTTTCTCTATTATCTGAACTGCACAGCGCCATTCATAATTTGGATTCCTATCGTATAAATGATTGTTCCTATTCCCGTCTCTGCTCAATCACGACAATAAGGCTCAGTCCGCGAAACAATATGCTCCATTGTGTTTGAGACTATCTTGTGTCGGAAGGAATTCATATTAGAGAGGCTGTGGTTGCCGCAGTTATACCTAATGCTAGAAGGTGACTCTCTTTACTACAGCAAAGCCATAAAATCACTCAACACTAATAGACCGATATGCTGACTGAAGTAGACAGTGAGCATTTTGCTCGCAGATCTCACTCTGTATGTGAAGATTATGACTCTCTCCTTAGCGGATCTCTCCTGAAGCTCCCCCCAGGCCTCTGCCTGGAGAGGTCACCGGTGCAGACACTTATTGGCCTATTTATTAAGGTGGACGGGAGCAGAAGTCTAGGGTAAGGTCTCCACTTCCAAAGTAACTCTGCGCCTCAGACCTCATTTGCAACCAGACAAGCCTATTGTAACACCAAATAAAACATTATTGATTCTCCAAGTGGCAACAGGGCTGTGCATCTTATTGATCAGGATCAAGCACTTATCACTCTCCAGACCCAGAGTGTGCCACTGATAAGCACAGGTCCCGGGTCTTAATTACAACAGTGGCCTTTACACGGTTCCTCGCCTTATGATGCACCAATAACACCGCTGTGTTTGACCTTCGCCGTCCACCAGGCAGACCGTTCTGTTCCTCCTACACAGAAGTAAATGTTATTGTTCAATGATTTTACAAACCACACTAACCTTTGTTTGACATTCTGTGCGGCATACTGCTGTTATTTAATCTTCAATGTCCCTCCTTGGTGTTGTACCCGCTGTTTATCTCAATCACTCCGTCAGTACGGAGTGAGCAGGCGAGGTGTCATGATAACCTTGTGCGGAAAAGGGACTCCTGTGTCAGAGGAAGGTTACAGTTCTAACGTCACACGTTTGACCCCTACTGAAGCTGCATATTCAATTCAATTCAATTCATTTTATTTTGTATAGCCCAAAATCGCAAATTACAAATTTGCCTCGGAGGGCTTTACAGTCTGTACACATGCAACATCCTCCGTCCCAAGACCCTCACATCGGCACAGGAAAAACTCCCCAAAAAATGAAAAAAACCCTTCCAGGGAAAAAAGGGAAGAAACCTTAGGGAGAACGTCAGAGGAGGGATCCCTCTCCCGGGATGGACAGACTGCAATGGATGTCATGTGTACAGAATGACTCACAGATGTAGAATACATTCAATTTCTATAACAGAAATTAATCAAAGAATTCCAAGTAGCCGGCCAGATGTATGACAGGACCACTGCAGGGGCCACCACCGTCAGATCGAACCACCATCCACAGAAGACTGTGGGGAGGGAAAGCAAAGATTTTAGGAAAGGGCAATAGTGATATGAATCATATTTAAAATTATGATGATGATGATGATGACGATGATGATGATAGCAGCAGCAGGCCAGCAGGGCCACGGCCAGAGTCAGGACCAGGGTCCTGACCGGACTACGATCTGCAGAGACCTGCTCGGCGAGAAAGCACAAAGAACTCCCGGAACTATTGTGCTGAAGTGCTGCTAGACAGGGCTCCTGACACCTGTAATGGAAAGTAGCAAAGTATGTACTTAGGTATTGCATTGAAGTACAAGTGATTGCCAAATGTGCTGTTTGTCTGTGATTTTATCCACTGTAATTCACAGGTAACTAATATGGTCAATCAGAGGTGCACACTGGCTCACATATCCTCACAAGATCCTTCTGGTGGGAAAACATGATGGCAGATAACTTGATCTGATTATGTAACACACACATCCACACAAACGCCACATGATTTTAAGGGTTTTATTCATAATAATTCAAATAGAAATAATAATAATTTCATTGTTGTTACCAAATCAATGGCTCAAATGGAGGAATGCAGCGGAATTGAAAAAAAGTAGTCAGGGACACAAAACACTAGCAGTGTAAATTGGATTCCTGCTTAATTGGATAATGAAATAAAAGTGAATGGAACACAGTATGTACAGCAGTATTATAGTATTTCTGTGGCAATACTACAAATTTTGTAGATCAGGGTATTTACAGCAGCAGCGTATGCAGGGTTAAGTCAAACAAATTACAAATTATAGTGAGTTCCTGAAGAAACATTTTAAATATATGATACTTCCAGATGCATCCCCTAAAAAGTAAAAAGAATTCAATAAAGAACTGCAGGTTGATGAAGCCCAACAGGCCTTTGGAAGCGATTGCAGTGTTTTCTCTCTACAAGGAGCTGGAAAGGGCTGCAGGTCAAGTTGTTTATATGCTGGGTCATCGACTTGTTGTGTGTGACGCACAAACAGGAGGAATCTGTGACTTATATCACCCAAGATCAACTCCATTTCCACGTCTGCTGTGGGGGAAGCGTTGGCTCAAGACATAATGATTCATGTAAAATGCAAATCTCCTTTAATGGTCACATTACGGCTTTACACACACACACACACACACACAGAACCGCTGCAGCTTGGAGGGTAATGAAATGCACCTTTTGCATATACATTTCAGTTATCTGCCTCTGAGGTAAAAAGGTGTAGTTTTGATTCTAGGAGATGTCATGCTGTGTTTAAGACACATTATGGAGTAAAATAAACCATTTAAAAAATCATGAATATAATTACTCAGCCATGCCACGCTGACTTTGATAAAACTATGAAAGAAATAAACATATGTGCACAGCCAACCATAATGTTCCCGGACCAGCCAATGTATTGCACATGATTGTTATTGGCGAATGCAATGTGACAACAATGGACTCTCACAAGTACAGCTCCATTTCTTCTCCTGAATGTCTCAACATGTTTGGAAAGGAAAAGATTCGGCCTCTATTGGTAAGGATTTATAAAACAGTGCTCTCTGAATGTACGGGGCGTTTTAGGCATAGATTAGTGGGCTCACAGGGAGCATTGCCACTCAAGGTTCTGCTGTCAATCGTTGAACCTCGGCACTAGGTCAATCAATGGTTATTCCGCTTTCTCTCCCTCTCTTTTTTCCCTCCCTCGTTCTCTCCGCTCTCTTTTTTCAGTGATCTTCTCAGATCAGTGGAGAAGGGAGAAAAATCAATGGAATAAAGTAATCACTTGGCGGAAGATACAGCGAAGGCCCGAGGCCTGCCCAGCTACCTGAGTTTCATTTCACGCATCAGCAGCTGCAACACAAATACACATCGCCGGCCTGTGCTCCCATCTTAAACAACACAAGCAGCCCGACACTCTGCACCCTCTGTGACCTATCCCTCCCCAGAGGAAACTCCCAGATTGCACTGCAGCACCCCGCTTCTGTCTACCCAATAGCTGGCTATTGATCTGCAGTGGTACGCGCTCAGGCTCTCACAGCACCGGCCACACCACATTCCCAAAAGTCCTGCCTCTGACATCATGGCCATTGGCCTCCTGTTTTATAATACTCAGTGCCTACAAAATGGTGGAGTGAGACATTTAATGAATTAAAGTGTATGAGTCATCTTTGTCAAGTTAAGGAACGTTTTGCATGTTGATTTTTTTCACTCACTTACACAAATAGTTCTAAATTGGACCCCACTCGATCTGCAGCCATCACCGTATGCCAGTTATTAACTTGGGCTGCCTTGACAGGAGAGCGGGTGGAGGATCACAGTGGGTGGCAGGCAGAAGGAGCCATGGGTGGGTATTTGTTTAACAATCCTAAAATGCAAATTATAGAGGCGCTGTACTGACAAAGGACCTAAGGGAGAGGTCAGCAGGAAAAGGAGGGATGGCCAGTGCATTCAATCTCAGCACAGAGCTTTCAGCATGTCCCCTGCTCTCAGCTCCCATGCTGTTGATGTACAGGGTCAATACGGCTCATTTCCAGTGAGATTATCCATAATTAGCTGCCTTTCAGCTTTACTAGCTTTATTAGTTTGGGGGTAGAAGGGATGTTGCTGCAGTTGTGAACTATAAAGTGTACGATGTTATCTTTTGGGAGAGTCAGATTTTAATACACTAATCAGACATGCTAAAATGGCTTTCAGCAATATTATAAATATGCAATAGCTGGTCTAAGGAATGGGATGAAAAGGAGATTTAAGATAATCAAATGTAAAATCAAATGCTACATTTTTTTTAAATCGATCAGCTCTCAAGTTCATCATTCGGCTTCATCCTCTGCCCGAGGTCTTTTTCAAATGGCAACGTCTCTAAAAGTCTTTGAGATATTTCAGCATTGCCATTGATGGAGCCAATGATCTTGGATTAATGTACGAATGGTTCTTTTCAACTACACCTGAAGAGGGACGAAGTAACTGGTGAGCAGGAGGGATTCAATGCGCATTTCAGAGCCGCGGCTCCAGACTCCTGTTCAGCCAGACCCCCGGATGAACGGTGGTTTGCTACACTAAATGAGCTTGTGGAACAAAACACACAAGATCAAAAATGTGTTGGTTCACTTGTGGCAAAGAAACGGCATCAATAGGATTACTTAATTAATAAGAATTCGGCTTTTATTACTATTTCAGCTATCTGTAATCATGTTGACTTCTGATGTCTATTAAAGCAACTAATATTAACTTCCATGAGTCTGGACTGCTGCCTAGTAGTTCACATTCATAAAGTCCCTGTGACCACATCCTGATCATGTTCACTCCCTAGATTAAACCTGACATACATCAAAGCTGTGATATTGTTGCTAATGTGCTTCCTTCACATCCGCTTGTAGGAGAATTCTTTAGGCCAGTGTGTCTCTGAGCCCTTGTGATTCTCCGGAGGCTTGGAGCAGGTGGGCACAGAGGGACTGGGCTAACCGTTTCCTCTGAACATGCTGCGACCATGCCAGGCGTTCTGCAGGAACGCGGCTTTGCTGGCTGCAGGAACATTTTCACCGTCAAGGCCAGAATGTTGACAGAGGCGGACTTTAGGCTTCTCCTTCAGCTCGTAGGCAGAACGTGCTCCTGAGTGGCGCAGGGTCACCCTGATCTCTCCCTCTCTCTCCATGTCTGTGTTTTTTTTGTGATGTTATCTTTTCACTCTCCTCCCACTCGCTGCTGTTCCCTGAAGCTGTCTCAGGATGAACGCATCATTGTTTTTTTGCCCTGGCATTGCTTTCCAAAGAGTGCCTTTTCGGAAATGGATGTCGAGCTGCTTTAAACTCTGTTTGACCTTTCAGTTTTTTTTATAGGAGGTCATGTCTAGGACAATTGTTTGTTATGCCACTGCAAACCTTAATTTGAATACATCTCAAAAAGTTTCCAGATGAGGTTTGTGACCCGTTTAACTTCATGTTTATGCTTCACACAGCTGAACTTGCTGTTGTGAACTCTGCATTTGGCAAGCAGAGGTTACATCCAGTTACATCCATGGCTTCTATTTTACCAAACTACCTAATACTGTACAAACATTTTATCTTGTGTGATTTGCTGAACACCATATTGTTTTTGACAACTGCCAAGTTGCTAATCAGTCGGCGTACAGTTGTTGCGCGTTCCCTGGAAGCTGTCTGCCGCCACATGTCGAGGTGCCATCCATCTGTTTACCCAGGTTGCGTCTGTTTATTTTTCTTTATTCCAATCATGCGCGGCACCGGGGCTTCGCACAAATCAAACGCACCTTCACATGTCGTTTCTCCACGGGGGGCTGAGTGATCGAGGAGGAGACGCAGCGCCTCCTCATGAGGGCACTAAAATTGATGTGCCCTTTTGGCTCTAGCGAGGGTGACCTTAAAGAAAATCAGAAACACTCAGCGAACCGCGGAGCCACTGTCTTACAGCTGATCAATCTCACTCCTCTGCCCAGCAGCCAGACTCCGGAGCAGTTCAAACACCGACTACTCGCGTGTTTAAATCACCGCTGTGTGCAGGCGGGCTGAGGCTATGCGGCATAGCCGTGCAGTCGGGTAGTGTACGCGGGGTAGAATATTGAGTGAATGTGCATAACCACATGTGTTAGATAGTGAGACAGCTCTGATGGGGGAAAACAGCTATTAGACAGGATGTATGAAGTAGCAGATGGGCCCAGAATTCAAATGTGGCAGGCCTTGACTAAGACTGACAAGACACCTGAGTATCTTCTCCGACTAAGAATTCTGGAGAGAAAAAAGCCAAAGGAAAAGGATGTTATGAGGTAACGGTGGGCTCCAGAACAAAAATCGCACTTTGCATTTGGTCATTTGATAATCACTGTTTTGCCTGGAGATTAGTCATCAGAGTTTTGATCTTGGGGAGGTGCACGCAACCTTCACATCTTAACTTTAGGCCGCAGCATGCTTGCATAATGCACATGCACGGACACTCTGATCGCATTGTCCGCTGAGGGCCCACTGGAGCAGAAAAGGCATTGGAGGAGGTTCAGGAAGCGTAGATAAAAAACTGAGTGTGATGAAGTGCTGCAAGGGCAAGACGTCTTCCACGAACCCCCCCATACCCCATACCCCCGTCTCGGCTCCAACCAGAGCGCTGACACGCACGCACACACACACACACACACACACACACACACACAGTTTAAAAACGCCAGGACACACATACTCCACTCCCCGAAGCCCATTACCTCAACCTGCATCTCCACCTCCTCCTGACCCTGTCATCCCAATCTCCCCCCCTTCCACTCATTACTCCCTCATCACCTACATGCCACGGCTCTCCAGCCCTCCACCTGTTCCCTCCCCTCGTCTCGCTCCTTGCTGTGCAGTGAGTAATTCTCCCTGTGGTACCGCGCTCTGACCTTTCATTGCACCTTAAGGAGAGAGGGATTTCTTTCCCTCCTTACTCGGCGTCACTCCTCATCCGCCGTGACGGCTCGCGGTGCATTGTGGGTAGGTTAGGGGGGGAGCGGAGGCGGGGGGGTGCTGTCAGGACACAAGGACCCCCCCCAAGGTGGCCTACAGGCTGACAGCAGACCGACCTGCTATTTGTTACCTGAAACATGTCTGAGGAAAATGTCAGGCAGCATCACAGCAGCACATCAGCGGCCCCCGAGGCCTCTCGGAGCACTCGGCCCTCACGGCTCCATCCTCCAACCTCCATCCACACAGTGTTCGAGTGGCATACCTCACGTAAATATAGACGGTGCAGGCCCTGGGGCCGGCGGGAAGGGAGGATTAGAGAGAGAGCAATTTTACTTTTGCAAAGCCGCACCCCCTGCTTCGAGTTACCATGGAGCCCACACTAACAATTAGTACACTGCATTGGGAATTACATTGGTGGAAAGGGCAGTTCAAAGAGAAGCAGACAGAAGGGTTTACATTCTGTTTTGGGAGGATGAATCCAGGATGTTCAGCTGATTGAGGAATGAAAACAGGATGGAAGAATAAAGAGTCGAACACTGAGGGTGTGTGGGTAGCATCCGCGGCTGCAGTACAGTTCACACAAGGGTAAGTTACTGGAATCTGCAGAGCTAAAGTGAGTACAAACACATCCCATCAATGACCTCACCTCCCCCGGGCCTTCAAAGCCTCTTCTCTGCAGCCTCTCATAATTTACACCCAGCCAGAGGAACGGATCATTGCTGATCAGAAAAAGGCTTTATTTTGCCATCCGGTCCAAAAACACACATGGTGTCGCTGTGCATTCAGAGCTAATGCTCTCGGATTCACACATTTCAATACACACGTAGGGGTGTGAATTTTAGAATTAGAAGTGGGATCACGCCAGTGGTATAAAGCGCAAAAGCTCTTCTATTTCCTTGTCTTTTTTTTTAAAGAATGGGGGTGTTGTACATTCTTGTGTAGGAGCCCTAATTTCCCCATCGTCCCTTAGTGACACCTTTTGTCATAGCGGGGCTTTGTAGATATTTAGGCGCCTGGGGAAAGCGTTTTTTTATATTGTTTTTATTATTCCAACAATGAAGGTAACACAGGGACAGAAATGGGTCACAAATGGATTATCTATTTTGCTTCTCTTTGTGTTTCGACACCGCTTTTATTCTGTTCTATATTTAGATATTGTGAGGAAGCGATTCATTATTGTGCCTTTGATGTAATGGTGGCTGAGAGGTGCTGTCCTAAAATAAAAAATGATACATGCCATAGGGAATTATATTGACTGAGGTAAAGAGGACTGTGAATATTTGGCCGCGTCTGTCTATTTGTCTAATAATTAAGTCTAATAATTAAGAATTGGTATATTTACGACCACTCTTTCATCCAGAGACTATATTAAGAAAATATCTACTCCAGGAAAATATCTACTCCAGTGCCCTAACAGGGCAAAAAATGCATTTCTTTTATAGTGGTGTTGAATATTTGCACCATGTATCATGAAAATCTGTTCTTACAGCGCGAAGGGGAGCAGCCATGTTCCACACTCCTACTGAAGGCAACTCTTCAATTTGGTTTTGTTAGCGAGATATCTCATTTCGATTAAAATTGTGATGGAGATCATCAATTTCAGAACCTATTTTTATCATATGAGTGATAAACATTCCTCGGTTTGACTGCCTATGAAAGTATTGAACAGTGTCAAATGATTTCATGAATGATGCTAACAATGATCATCCGGCTCATACTGAGTGGCACTGTGTGCAGTTGAAAAAAAAAAAAAAAAGGAGAGTACTGGTGCCAAATGTGAGTTAACATGCAATGCAGTAGAAATGAGGCGGTAAGTAAAGCTGCAAAAGCTATCACTTTACTGGCCATCAGGGGGCAGCACTAATAAGCTGAGACCCTGTTGACATATACCTTTTAAATTAAAAGGACAAACTCAGCAAGCAGTGGACTATTACACATTCAACAGGTGTGGAGCAAAATAAAAACGCATGTATTTGTGTAAATAGATGATGCATTGGTCACTTTGAAGCTCGCTAGCTTTCAGGTGTCCGCTTTCTGGCTACACAGAGATATTTAATTGATTGCTTTTATGAACGTATTGATCACCCATTTGGGTAAAAGCTTTCAGTCCTGCCGCATTTTCACTCTGTGTTAGCTCGACTGTCAATGGGTTAAGAAGACATTTTTCTTCCGACACGTTGGTACACTCACACTGCGGCCCACGTCTCATTTATCAGTACTAGTGCACCACCACATGAGCACCAGCACCACAGTGCTCTGTCGCCCCACCGCCATGACTCCTTTTACGATTCTCACAGACAACACGGTGTGTGTAATTAGCTTGTCTGTCACCACACCGCTGGGAATGAAAGGGCGCCTCATGACCCCTGGGCCAGGCCTGTTCAAAGGTCAGCTAAGGGCCAGCTGTGTGACCAGTGAACACACAACCAACCTCACACAGGCCGTCTGAGGCTCATTATAGTTCCCAGTGCATCTTTGGGTTGAACGACCTGCAGTGACACAGTGGATAATGTAAAAGAAGGCTAAACAGTCGCCTTTGTGGGCCGGAGACGAGGTCTGGCTGCCCTCTCCTCTTTGCTACATTACTGTAAGGTTGAAGGGGTGAATGTGGCCCCGGGGACGGGAGCCAGAAGATGATGATGGGCTTTATTGAGAGTGACATTTAAGATAGGAACGACATACAGTGTGGCACCGCAATGCCCTGTGGCAAACCACCACATAGAGACAATGTCAGCACAATCTGACTTAAGCCCTAAAACGCAGCAGATCCCATCCCCACCACACACACACACACACACACACACACACACACACACACACACACACACATAGACATATCTCTTACACATGTCAACTGCATCTCATGGCAAGTGACTATAAACAAGATCTGCCACATTCCAGATGTGGATGTGCTGTTATTGCCTTGAGGCTGGATTAAGCTTCATGCGATTTGAATGAAATACATAAAAAACTTTTTTTCATGAAAATTCCATTTCTTTTGAGCATCAAAGCTAAATCCCTTTAGCTACAATTGAAAACTAAAGCTATATTTGGCTAAACTAAAGGGGCTCAGGATGAGCAGCACCAGCAGTCCAAGAAAACAGGTTTCATATTGTACAGGAGCAAAACAGGCGGCGCCACGTGAATTACAATTGTCAGGGCAAGGAGCTGCATCACCCGCTGAAGGCACTCGGCACGTCGGCAAGCCTCAAAATCCAATTATGGTATACAGACATGGCACAGTGACCTTTGACTCAACATTCAAATGGTCAATTTCAGCAGAACTCACAGATCCACAGGAGACGTGAGAAACACTTTTTTCCGCCTCTTGCTGAGAGCTTATCTTGAACCGCAATATTATTTTTATAAGGGATCTGTTTTGTGCCCTTCGTAAGTCATCAGAACTACAACTCCCAAGGACAATGGAGATCAGATAGGGAGGTCCAGGCAACAAGGACGGGGAAACCATTTAAAGGTGACATTTCAGCCAACGCAGCAGATGCTGCCAATCTATCTTGTCTCGGCTCTATCTCCCGCCCTTGTTTCACATCTCTCTCTCTCTCTCTCTCTCTCTCTCTCTCTCTCTCTCTCTCTCTCTCTCTCTCTCCGCCTCCACGCTCTCTTTTTTGGCTTTCTTTTTGCTTCCCTCCTCATTCCTGCCTCCGCCCATCACCCCGCGCCCCGTGACGTGCTGACGAGGCAGCAGGGGAGGAAGCGGTGTAATAAAAGGAAGAGCTCATGAGAGGTCAAGCGGGGTCAACGCGGCCACATACCTTTGCAGGATAAAGGGTAAGAGAGGTCATTTATTCCTAGGGGACAAACTGTTTCACTTTTTGACGGGCAGGGGGGGTGTGTTGAAAGCTCAAAAGGTCGCAATAAAGGACGCCGGGGTCATAGCCTATGGACTGAGATTCGGCACGTCCTGTGGTCAGAGGTCGGCGCAGGAATGCTGGGTAACCGGGAGGTTGCAAAGGGGGCCAAAGGTGTGGTCTCTGTCCCTCGTTTGGACGGACATCTCTACTAGAAGTTAGACTATACCTGCAGCAGGGTGTAACTGATTTGATATCTTAAATATAACAGGAGATGATGAATCACATTTTATTCAAAGACTTTGATCAAGAAGCATTTTCACTGCGTTGTATGAAACTAATGCAACTCATATAATAGCCACTGAACCTCAAGACTCAAAATGTTAAGGATTATTCTGTACGGAGAGATGATTTAAATAAACACATGTAGAATATTTAAGATTAAGAAAAAGAAAATTTCACACACATTACAGTCGGAAGCATTGATATTATCAGTGTGGAACTCAGATCTAATGGCAGCTAAAAGGAGCTCACTTTGATCAGTAGGAGCAACACTGCCACCTGCAGGAGACGTTGGAAACAGGCAGCGCGCTACGCCTGTGTGACACATGAGATTACATTACATGTCAATTAGTTGACGCTGCTATCCAAAGCAACTTACATTGTATTTTTAACCACTGGCCTTTCACATTTCGCCCAGGCAGCAGTTAGGTATTAGGTATCTTGCTAAAAGACACTTCAACATGGCACATGGGGCTGCCAGGATTCAAACCATCAACCTTATGGTTCCCAGCACACGCGCTCTACTCGCTCTATGCGCCACCGAGATCAGGGAAACGACACAACAAATGACAGGAGGTCAATATAGGGGGAATTAAGACATTAACTAATAATTACCAAAATAATTTAGACACCAGAAACAAATGTAAACCTCCAACAGACACTAAATTGATCCAACGATCAAAGCCAAACACCTGTGGAAGCAGTGAAGATGGGTATCACGAGATCTTATTTAATCAGCATACAGAGTAAATGATCCAGTACATTCAGAGCTGTCGTGTATTAATAATCACAACGGATTAAAGACTGCAGAGTGAATTAAGGTGGGAAAATGTCATACAATTTGTACTTAACATGGTAGGAAAAGGTATTCAACAGAATAATGTCAAATTTCAACCAAAGATATAAAACAATTTCCTGACTAAGACGGAAATAACATTCGTACCATTAATATAATATTGTGATGTAAGGTAATATTATGGTGCAGCGTTATTCATCTTCTGATGGAGTCGGAAGTCCACTCTGGTCTAATGGACCACTCACTTATTCTCACACACTCAAATGGAGAGGGAGTTCTTTGACTGACTCAAGCCAACTTGCCATCAATTATGAATATCCAATCAATAAAGCGGGTGGTTTACACTTCCAAAGATGAAATCTGTTCAAAATATTACTGTTTGAACTCTGCCAACCTGACACTCATAAGACATTTGTATTGCTCACTTTATATAATCAATCATCAAATTGAATATGTCCTCGCTTTTTTTTTTTAAAGGAAATACATTATCAGGAAATATGTTGCTATTACTTCAGAGTACATGTTTTACATTTTTGGTTGATGGGTTAAATGACACCACCTCAGGGTTTGGGAAGAGCTTCCAAGTGATTTCAAACAGGTGGTTTCCACAAACATTACTCCACATGAGCCTGCCTGTCACACTAAAGCTTAATTCTGACTGTGACAGATGTTCTCCAGCAGCTGCAATGACATATTCAGCCATAGTATAAAAGCATTTCAATATGCTGCAGTACTAATGGTAACTTAGAGGATTTGGGGTAACAAGGTAAAAGATATAGCATGTAATGAAGAATAAATCTCTCCTGGAAAACAATGCTCAGGCAAATCAAATGTTGTCCTCAGTTAGAGGCACACACCATTTCAACACGTTCACCCATTGTGAGATGCATTGCTGGACATTTTCATTAATGCCTTTTGTGACTCCAAAGTCAATGTCATGATCAACCTCCTCATCATTACTTTAAATAAAAAAAATACCATCAATCAAACATAATTGATTTGTGTGTGTTAGCAGAGCTCAGATCGCAACAACATGAAAGGCCGTCATTGTCTCCTGATGAGAGACAAAAAGACAGAAGGTGGACTGGGAAAAGAGCAGGGGGGAAAGGAGGGATTAACAATGAGCCCGACATCAATAACGATTGTGATAATGTTGTTTCCTGCAGCCTGTTGACGAACGGAAGAGTGAAGCGTTGCGAGCGGAGAACAAGCGACCTGAGAGATTTGATGGATTTGCATTTTCCTAAAGCACCAGGCCGCTGCTTATGGAACACACACACATGTTTCTGCAGAATCACTGTAGTTCCTGAAAGCTGTTCTCTAGTTCAATCATCCTCGGAATGATGGCATTCATGAGCTCTACTTGCCAGGGAAAGATGTCGGATTAAAAGTATGCAAACCATGGCTCCACGTTCGGACATGTAAAAACAGGATGTTTGTGTTAGTTGCATGTCTTATTGTGTTTAACCTTGCGTATTGATCTCCATCAGGTCGTGATCATGACCACTTCGGACACATGGCAGTCATTGTCTTGTTGTTCGCGGGCGGACAACGATGGCTCACTGCATAAATTGGATTATGCGAGGGATTTGAGACTGGGATTAGGTCTTTGGCCCATGAACAGTGTGGGGGCTGCGTGTGTGTCTGAGCGTGAAAGTGTGTTTTACACACCCCAGAGGCCACAGCGTGCGCAACTCGTCTCCACTCGGCTCTATTGTCTCTTTGGCCGCGGAGCTTCGATCATGAACCTTTTCTGCTTCACACTGGTAAGATACAAATGAGTTCATGTTTGATGTACCGGGGAAGGCTTTGGAATGATGGAAGCACAGCGGAGGAGACTCGTGTCCCGCTGCGGGCGGGGGGGGGACTGCCGATGTGCTGGTTGTTGACAAGGATCTGGAAGGGTCTCCCTGGAGAATGGGGGAAAACTTCCCTGCTCTGTAAGACTCACCGTGGTCCTCAGATGGAGTCTTTCTTGTGTTGTGCTCGCACTCGCTGCCTTAATTTGGCTGCATACCTGTGTAGATATCATTCATTTGTATATGTTCATTGTTATATGATGCTAATCGGGTGGACGTGAAAACATTCCAACTGATCTTACCTAAATAATTATTCTTGAATGTCTTTGATTTGATAGGAATGAAAATGTATCTGCTGTAAGGGAAGCCACTTTTAATATGATAATTATTATGACAAGAAGATAAATGAATGCTAATTGGGCATGAAGTCTTTGTTGTATCGTTAAACTGCCTCAATCAGAAAACATGCTGTTTAAAAAGCTAATCACATTGGTTTCCCATGCAGGCATATTAGAAATATACCACTCACTGCTGCAGGACTACCTTTGCAAAGGTGCACTAAATTTTTCTCCAATCAAAGGCTGGACTTTTTGGACAGGCACTGAAACAAGTGTGCATGGCAGGGTGTGAAAAATAATGTCTATTTAAAGGCACACTATGCAACATTTTTCAGTTAGTTAGTATGTTCCATACCGTTTTGGATGATTAAATGAGTCATTTCAGATGGAACAAAGGTTTTCTCGGCCGCCCTGGGGGTCTGTAGGGGAAATACCGCACATGCAATTGCAGGAGCGGCGGGTCGCCCCCACAGAGTCTTGCATTACGGCATGAGAGGGGAGGCTGCGGGCTTCAGCCATACACTCTTGGGCTCGTAGCGCAGTGGCGATATTTGTGCAGTTATCATGGCGGAACCAGCGACAAAACAGCAAAAGTCCATGTCGGAGCAGGCAAGAAAGAGGAAAAGGGCTGTGGACAGAGAGAGGACTCGTTCACGGGTGAACATCAGGCAATAAGCCTTTTCCCAATGGCGAGAGCTCAAAGAGGAAGAAGGCTGAGCGGACCTCGCGTTTCTGCTGATGCGATTGGAAGTAATATTGGAACGGTTGGTAGCGGTCCGAACACTCTGCCTTCACCCGCGCCGAACCTCCGCGTAGACTCTGCGTTCACTCGCACAACGTTAGCAGTTGTGTTGTCATGGTGAAAGTGCAATCTTTTTCAGAGACCGTATCGTTTCCTTTCCGGTACGGCAAACCGGGTCCGAATATCTTACCGGTACGCCGTACCGGACAGTACCGGCTTACTTTCATCTCTGCTTGACGGAGAACAGCTGAGCGTCTTTACGACAGTGCACTTTTATTTTCGGCCTCTGGGGGGAGCCTCGCTGGAAAATCAACCCCGGTTGCATAGTACACCTTTAACTGCGACATGTAAAAACAACAAAAAAATTATCAACCTATCGAAAGGCAAAAATATTAAGCCCACTAAAATATCTCAATATCTTAAGAAAATGAAGGCGAAGAAGTCTTTGGCGGTGGTTTAACTGAAAGAGAGAACAGCCAGATCTAATGCAGTTATAATAGAGTTTTCCTGAACAAACTTCACCCCCCAAATTACACATGATCCAGCAATTTTCCCTTACACGGCCAGACATTTTGACTAAATGGATGTGTTCATGGCAGACTGCGGACCTTTATACCTCAGAGCTAAAAAATTAAAAGCAAAATTTCATTGAACAAACAATTGAACTTGTTTGAGTGACAGGCTGTTTGAGCATAATAACATCAGTGTAGATGCTGGACCATTTGAAGTCATCGCTCTTTGCTTTCAATTGATTTCCTATTGTGTAGTTGGACTGATGATTGAATCCAAACAACTTCTCCTTAAGGAGCCCTGGCAAGAGGATACATTTAGCTGGAACATTTGAACGCAGCCGATCTGTGTGGTGATGTGTTTCAACCAGGCTGCAGTTACCATGCCGACTGTGTTTTTTCTCTCCCAGGATGGCTCCACAGAAAGCATGTATGAGCCGCCCTACGGAGCGCCACTCAAGGAGCTACCCCCCAAGCACCCGTGCAGCCCTTCTTTTCACAGGTGTAAGCTTGAATGGTTCGGCTCAGATCCACTTATCACTTCTGTAAGTTTATTCTCTCTATGTTTTATTCAGATTTAACTCCGACAATGCACAAAATGTTTGCTCACAAAACATTCAAACATTTAAACTGCTCAGACACCTGAGTGGTTGCACCAAGACAGCATGTGTGGTGCAGGATGGAAGCCTGCTCTGCACAACCAGAGGTTAACCTCTGGAAACCAGCAAGCGAGCCAGAAAGAGCTGCAGGATCACCTCTCTTGGACTGGGATTGAACCTTTCATTATTATTATTATCTCGAGACCTCGGGCTCTAAAAATTGCATTTTGCCGGAAGGAATACTAAACTACGTGCGTGCAGAGAATTTTCAAAAAAACACCATTCGCCGTAAAAATTGAAATTGTTTTAACTCGACCATACTTTATCTAATCTGCTCGATATTTCTCATATAGCATCACCTCCTTACCCGTAGACATCGATATGATCATTTTTAATCTTAGTCCTTTCCAATTTACACATGTTTGATAAGACTCCGGGCCTGAAGACATGTAAAGTGGAATCAAAGTCATAGCGCCACCTAGTGGTAACAGGGAGTCACATTTTCTAGTTTCCAGTAAACAACGTAGGAGCTTTTAAGGTACTAAACATGCTCAAATTGTAACTAAATGTGGCACACACATTTAGAGTCAAAGATAGCTGATATAATTTGAAGATTCAAAATAGTAATTTGGCTCAGTAGCGCCCTCTACAAACATTCATTTAAGCAGCCCCAATGCTACGTTTGACCTACGAGTTTGAAACTTAACTTAATATGTAACACAAGTAACCTGAAAAAAGGAACAGGAAGTTGCATGTTTTTTTCATTTTATACCCTGCTCCTTGCAAATTAATCAGATCTCTCTCAAATGTTGTCAGGAAAGACCTAAGACCGTAAGATGAAGTTTGCAAAGCGGCATCCCTGGTGTTGCTACACACGGTTAACGGCGACTGACTCTCGGCCGTCCGGCCGGTGCCCCGACATGTGGAGTAGCGAGGACCAGCCAATCGCTGCTTGCAGCTTTAATTTATATTTCTCTTGCCTTTTTGATTTTGTGAAGATGTGTCTGTCTTTGTTCTTTTAAGGACCGAACTCAGGCTGCACTAAAAGTAAAGAGGAATAACAGAAGGTATGTGAGTTTTGTTCGCTTTAAATAATGCCTTTCTTAGAAAAGATTTAGTTAGACCGTCTCTAGTTTTGTTTGTGTTTTACTCATCGGAATTAACTTGTTCCCAATAAAGAAATAAAAATATATGTCATCATCATTTGCCATTTAGGTTATGTTTGCCAACATTACCCTCAGAAGATGACGCAATAGGTTGGTACAAAGTGCTTGCAGTTCCTTATTCTCAGACTTTTTGTAAAAGCAAATCCCTGCTCACTTTACTCATATTGATTCTATTATGTTGAACCTTCCTGTATACAGTTCAAATGAAACCCCTTTCCAACTGCTTTTCCCTCCGCCACATTGTCTGCTGCAGACAAAGACAGTAATTATACCTGCTGGATGTCAAGAAGAAAGAAGAACTTTTCTCGTCATTTGAGAGGTAATACACACAAACCATGATCCACTCAAATTGGAGATTAGAGTAAAGACACAGTTGTAGCATATCAGATCATTTCAAAGGATCAATGATTATGTCATATGTTTTACAATACATAAACTAGGAAGGTACACTCAGCAGTGTGCAGATCTCCACCACAAAACTATATTAGACACATTTTACAGGTTCACTAAAACCACAATAAAACACACAAAACAATTACACTATTAAATTAATCTGCCATCTTGACAGCGACTCAGTGTCAGACATACAGCAGGGTGGACACGGGCCAGCAGACAGACGATGGTAGTATAAACAGCCAAGAAAGGTCTTTTCAGTCTCAAGATGTCCTTGAGCATGCAGCTATAACTGGCCACCCCAAATCAGTTTGTCATAGCTGTATGTGGGAAAACAGACAGAGAGGTGCACTCTCACTCGCTCATACACACATGAAATAAAGCATTGTCTGATCAGTGTGGATTGATCCTACAGAGATGTGTAAAGCTCCATGTCAGAGCAGCACGGTGACACGAGACGACAGAGCGGAGGAGCTGAACTCTGACAGGACACGGACAGATCTACCAGCTCAGGTAAGAGCGTGTTTTATTAAGCTCCAAGAGCCTTTGAGGATGAAAATAGAACAGTATCCATGTTAAATGTGGTCTAAAACTATGTTCTTCAAAAATAAATCACACCTTTGTTTGGAGATTGTGCATATAGAGCGTAAAATTCTCTTTTTTCACACTTCATTCAGCTGCGGCACAATAACTCAATAACTCAACACAATAAGAACAATAGTTATTCTCAAGGGTGATACAGCTGACGTACGTGGATGTCTGTGCATGTTAGTACACATGGGGTAAAGTCTTTGGGTGTATTAATGCTCATCCTCCATGCACGGTTTATGTAACAGAGGCAAACATGGACTAGATTGTTAAAGTGAAGCAAAGCCATGTTAGGTCCTTTAACAGATGATAATACTGTTCTTTTCTGTCATTTGGATGTGTGGGGGACATGTGAGGGGAATGTGACCAATATTCAGCTGAGAATGTTCGTGTGGAATTTCGTCTAGTGAGTCTATAATAGCAAGGTCAATGGTAAATCAGATCCCCGGATCACTTTGACTAATGCTCTTACGACTGCCATGTGTTCTTCTGGATTTTGTACTGTTTAGTGCTTTTCATGCCAATGGCTGACAGTTGAGAGGGGGACCGGATAGCGATTTCTTTCCACACAGCAGAACAGAACAAAATGATAATATGAAGCCAGTAAGATAAGGTGACCGTAGAGCATTTTTCTAAAAGAAACTGGAGCTAAACAGAGTGTTTCAGACACGAATACACATACGCAGACGGACAGGATCGACATTAAGGCATGCAAATGTGTAGATTAAAAAAAGAACCTGTGGATGTGCATGATATGTCCCCTTCAATACTAATGAACCAATTTGTAAGCAGAGCAACATTTTACCATTGAGGTGGAGTTTTTTTTTACATACAGCTTATGCTGAGCGTTTCATGCTAATATGGTTGCTTCATTGCAGGGCGTTAAAACTGCAGCTGACACAGCAGAATCAGAACACACAACAGGAAGGCAAGAGAAATCACAAAACCTGGTGCCAA
This sequence comes from Apeltes quadracus, assembly GCA_021346845.1. Lineage (NCBI taxonomy): Eukaryota > Metazoa > Chordata > Actinopteri > Perciformes > Gasterosteidae > Apeltes > Apeltes quadracus. Next base: position 1,703,388 of record CM037916.1, on the reverse strand, counting down.
CAAAGAAGGCACATGAGGATGGAGCCGGTAGTTGGAAAAGGACCACAGAGAATAAGGGTGAGTCATCGTGGATGATGTTCTACAACCTGCTCAAGAGGCTGTGTGGAATCCACATCAGTAACTCCTGCTCATCTTCAGATCAATTGGCCGGCGTGTTGAGTGACGACAATCCCGTGCTGACCTGCATGGGCCTGGGGAGGAGAGCAGAGAATAAGCCCTCGATGAAGACGCCATCACCACAGCGGCACCAACGGCCGACCAGAGATGTCCATGACGATACAGAAGAGGAGGGACTTTGTTCATATCTAGGAAATGATCAGTGGAACCCCTTTCAGTGTCCGCAGCCCTGGAGTCCCCTCTACCACACCTGTCGCCAACCTCGACACCAGACGCCGCCGGGTGGAGGGACCTTGTCGCTGCCCCGGACCCCAGAGTGGGATCGTTTTGAGAGTTTGATACAGGAACTGGACAGCAAACAGTCGGATCTGTCTCCTTCAGAAATGGTCAGCTCCATCACAGATCCGCCGCTACCTCAGAACACAGTAAGATGTACCTCAGTGACATTAGCACCAGGAAATGAGACCAACGAAAGTGTAGTATAGTCCAGCTGATCTCAGACAGTCATTAGTCGAATAGTGGTTTAGTAAGGGTTAATGTTGGGAAAGAGCCAAGAGCAAGTTTAACAGACGCTTTGTGGGCAAAGCTGACAAACGGCTCAACTGAAGCCAATTGGCAAACAATAGGGAATGGCTGACTGTTCCCATTCCATTCATGTAGGAAAATGTAAGATCTGCACGCACACGTGCAGTTTTTAGAAATGATGCATTTTGGAATACTAAAACAAGTTTACCTCTCCCCTAAAAAGATTTTTTTAAAACCACTAAGATCAGCACGACAATCACTGAAATAGAAGCTTGAGCATTTCTATATATGAAAAACAACACGATCGAGAACCACATGGCTGCCAGGGTTTAACCTAATTCACAACACAGATCATAAACAGGGAATAAAGAGTGGTCACACACATGCTGATACTGTGCCCATCTGTCACCACTAAAACGCACACGTTAATCTCTCTTTCCCCCGAACAGTTTACTAGATCGGGGAGATTTGACGCCTCCAGCCTGCCCTCGCCTCAAAAAAACCCATCAGATAACGGAAGCGCTCTGGTAAGAGACCCGACATCCTCTATCTGCCAGTCGAGGAAGTCATCGAGGAATTTGCACTATGACGGCCACTATCAACGTCCTTCACAAGCAAATCCGATTTTCAAAGAAAATGCATACCAAGTCTATTTACAGTGTTCTTTGTTTTCAAAGCTAAAGCAGGAGGAGAAAAGCAACCCAACCAAACCGAGGCTGCAGAGGAGGGAGACGGGGACCTCACCACAAAGTGACAGGAAGCAGGTGGAAGCTTCACCTGAGAAAACGCTGACAGCCATCACTGTATGTCACGCACTCTGCACAGCTTTTACTAATGCACTGCGTTTTGGGTTGGTGGCACGGTGCGATCACTCCTAATGAAACAACATCTGTTAGCGAGCAGGCAGTTGTCAGCCACACACCTGCTCTGGCACAGCGCAAACTATCAATCAAACTACCATTATTTTACACCAGCAGTTAAGCAGAAAAGGGGCCAACGGATCCAACACACAACTTGAATAAGTAATAGACTACAGCTTTGAATTATGTGTTAACACAACAATATGGAGACTTCCAGCTTGTGTGAACAGGGCAACAAGGGAAGGGGAACCACTAAACAGATATTTATTTAGTGGTAGAAAGCTGCACAGCGCTTAATGAGCAGCATGTACAGACCCAGGTAGAACTGAGATGCGGACGTGGAAAAGAGATGCAGGAGGCTGCAGAGACAGACAGACACACTGGGACAGCACCTCAGAAGCCATCATATTTTGGATATCTACAATATCTATCCACAAAAGTTACAATGTTTTTTTTAGTTATGATTGCCAACAGTGTTTTGCAACTACCAAGACACTTAAACTGTCGTTGTGGCAGGAATTAACACAGGCGCACCAAATAAAATAACACGACTTTTGGATCTAAGGACATCTCATTTGAAGCTACTTTCAGTACAGCAAGTGTGTTAGCACATTTAACATATACCGCGATAACATAAATGGAACAGCAGCATAATTAAACGTATGAATTACACCTGTGTTTACCCTGCTACGACATGTCCACATGGCTGCTGCAGATTCCCAGCCCCATTTCCCTTTTGAAGATTCTGCTCGACAATTCCTGGACCCAATCAAATCAGGTCATATATTTCATAAACTGCATGCGTTTGCAGCTCAGAAACCACACATGATGCTGATGCTGATGCAAACATGGCCCGCTGTGGGGACGTCCCTGTACAGGAAGAGGAAGTTCAAAACTGAGTGCAAGTAGCTAGGGATTATTCCCGCTGCGCACATGCTGTAGGTCTTAGCTATAAAAAGCCAGGCAACCTTTGTAGGATTAAGTGTTTTGCCTGCAAAGGAGCTGCGTGTCCCAGCATAAACCAGGGACGTTGAGCCGCTTTGTCGCATGAGGAATCAAACGTGGCTTTGGGCCCTGACTCAGCTCTGTGGTTGGTTAGCTTTCTCTTTTGTTTCCCTGTAGTGGAAGATAACGAATGGCAGAGAACCCTAAAGCATATAGGGCAGGATGAAAAATGTAACCTGTGTTGTGTTTTACCCTACAGACACAGAAAGATGGAGCACAGAAGAGGGAAGTTTGTAGGCGACCATTTCGTAAGGGACACGAGCGGTCCAGTAACTCCCTGGAAAGCCTCTACAGCCTCAACAGTGGACAAAGCTCCTCAAGTAAGCACCTTCGTGCACAGATCCGAGTGTTCTGCCTTTGCTTATTTACTCAGATGTCCCGTTACTTTCATTTAGAAGCACTAATTTGTAGAACCGCACCAACCTCTGACAATTAAAAAAGAATAATCGTGTGCATTTGAGTAGCTCAGGTTAGATACCTGGCTTGCTCTTTAATGCTGGTCTGCTGCTCCCAAAGGTGGAATCACCAGTGGGTCAGGCTGCTCCAGTAACAGAGACAGTCTGAGGATGGACGAGGATCTGATGTGCATAAGACCGCTCCGTGTCAGAGCAAAAGTCCACACAGACTTCATGCCAAGTCCATATGACACAGAATCCCTTACACTCAAGGTAAGTTTGGGGCAGTAAATGCAAATAAACTAAACTGTAGGACTATATCGCCGTTGTGCTGGGGGTGGGCAGTTAGGATGACAACTAAAGGCCAATATATTTAAGATTAGCCATGGCAGTGGTGGTCGGTCCACCAACGATAATATTGGACATCCAGTCAGCTTTAAGTGGTCGGAGGGGAGAGGAGTCCAAGCTGGCATTGGGCAATGACAGGAGAATTTTAGCTTTTTAACTTATTAACTTATCCTGCATGTTTTTGGACTGTGGGAGGAAGCTCGTGCAGGGACGGGATAAACATGCAAGCAGCATACAGAAAGGCCCCGGCCACTGGGCGACTTGAACAGAGGACCTTCTCGCTGTGAGGCGACAGTGCTAATTACCTTCAGATAAACCTTTAGATATGTTTTGCCTAATATGAGGACCATGGATTGGAAGCATGTTTATGAAGGAACAAAAACTACTTGGTCACATACTAGCAGTAGCAGTGTGTCAGTGAGAGCCAATGGAAAGTAGCTCTAGCTGATCTGGTACAAAGCATCTCTTCTTTGTGTTCATTCCGTGGGTCAATAAATGTAATGAAACTAAACCTAAGCTTCCATTCAGGTGGGAGATGTGATTGACATAATCGCCAAGCCCTCCATGGCAATATGGACCGGCATGTTGAATGGCAAAACAGGAAATTTCAAGTTCATTTATGTGGATGTGCTAACAGAGGAGAGTCCTCAAACCAGCAGGGTCAAACAGAAATCAACTGTCCAGGAATTTTTGAAGGCCCTCAGTTTGGAGGTACTTTGATTTTAATGCAGCAATAGTCATCTTCCATACAAGATTATGATCCTTCAGCTTGTAAATGGTGTCCACCCCCCTCCCCACCCCCAATTTGCTTCCTTAGGAGCATTTCTCCTCTCTCCAGCTGAATGGTTACCAAACGGTGGATGACTTGATGAGGCTGAAGGAGCATCACCTGACGGAGCTGAATGTGACTGATCCAGAGCACAGGCTCCGTCTGCTCACCGCTGTCCACTCCCTGCACAAACTGCACAGTGAGTAAAGGACCATGTCACACTCAGACTTTTAGATTGAAAGGGAAAGGGACAAGTGATATTGCACTTTCAGCAGATAAGACTGGGAAGGCACCCTGGCTACAGATAAAAAGGCTAAGGATAACAGGATAACCTTAAAGAGTGTTACTAAGAATAGCGCAGAACATATAAGGATAGTATCCGCTGAGCTCTGATGCACAGGAAAAATAGCTGGAAAGAATGACTTGCTGCTCAACTGTTTAACTCTGGGACAGAAAATCCAACGCGCACTTCTTCTCCGTTTCACAGCTGACAGTCAGTCGGAGAAGGTGTCCAATCAAGGGCCCGAGACGTCCGTCGAAATCATGAAAGCGGAGAGGAGCAACTGCCCAAGAGACTCTGGCTGCCACATGCCATCTGACAGCCCCGACACAGAGGACACAGACCCGCAACTGCTTTCTGAGTACCGGCCGCCAGCTGAGACGGCCGCTTCGTGAGAATAATCAGTCTTCTGCTTGTGACTATGCCACACTTGTGAATATATTTCTCATCATGTACAATAAAACAGCCATGCTGAGCCTTTAACGCTACACATCCTTCACTCCACAATGGCTCGCCGGTCTAGAAATTGAATTGTTTCCTAAAAATAAAACATGTTTATTATTCTGTGTTCTTTTTTAGTATACAGCAATGCAATTTACTGCGGTTAATAAGCCTTCCAATATAATCATGAAATTCATTAATGCTTTCCATTTGAACAACGCCCTTAACATTAGAGTTAAGGGCGTAGTTAGACTCCAATGACCCCAACAGTCTAGCTAGCTATTTTCACCATATATAATAAATATATCCTTACATTTATTCATCATTTCCTGATTAGTTAGTCTGTTACACATTATCCTAACTAAACAGATTTCACATTTGTTTGGTTGGAAGCATTAACAACCATACCCAGCGTTTTACAGTGTTCCTCGATAATGAGAATGTCACCACTAACAAAATAGGATAAAAGTAAAATACAACTGAAGCAGTCAACCATTTGCAACACGCGCTGCTTAAACCTGTAAATCCCAAGAATGCCGAGCGTGTACAGCTAGCAGTGGTGCTAATGTCATCGTGCTAACATGCTCACTGCAGCGCGTTAGACCGCTAACAGTAGCCTACTGGGACTGTCCTTATTTTTGCAGGTATTTAGCTTCAAAACTAAGTAAAAGCTAATGGTAGAATACACAGCTTTTTGTTTAACAAGTTAAGAAATGTGGCAATTTGTAACAAAAGAAACTGGGCATTTTTTTCAACGAGAAGAAACTTATTTTATTAAACAGCCGAGGTCTTTGGCTGCAAAAATGTAGCTGTAACTGGAAATATGTACCCCTTTTTAATTAAAATAACGCTTCAACACTATACTACCAATTTAGCAATTCAACAAAAAGGCAGTCCCGTGAAAGATGTAATAGCTAATCTGACTATACAGTAAATCAATCATGGCATGACAGCAAAGAACATTTATCACAATAACACCGGCCGCTTCCCAAAAAAGAGTTGTCTTCCTTTTCAGTCACAGTGGTAATAAATGATAACAGAACAATTGATATCCAAAGCATTGAAAAAGAGAATAAAAACAACACATATTTACATCAGCTTATAATGAACACTACAACTCTGTTATAAAACAGTGAAAAAATACAACATTACAGTATTAGCTCGAAAGTCACTCAATCGAACGGATTCTCCTTTTTGTGATCTTCAAATGGATTTTGGCCCAATCCCCCTCACATTACCATATGTATCTGGGAAAAATCTTGACATGATAATCTTAAATTTAGTTATTCATGATTGATTTGGACAACGATTGAAGAAACATGATTTCCGGGTTCACCTGGCCAAAGGATCTATTTCAGGAGCAAATGGCATCTGACTCATTATGAAACACTCGGTCATGTCAGGTGACCCCTGAAGTGATGACGACATGGACAAATACCATTTATGTTGTCCACGCTGAAAACAAGAAAATTATTCTTTACAACAATGTTGAAGGTAATTGGTGAGTATTTTTCAAAAAGGGAAATCTGGCAGTCTTGAGGAAAATAAACACCTACAAAAATGATATTACACATCTACATGCATTACCTGAAACTTACAAATTAGAGAATGAATATTGTGTTTTTTAAAACGTATGTATTATAGGGCAAATACTTTAGATACATATTGGTATCAACGCTGTCATAACTCCTGATCTTAGTTGACTAACAGATTGGTTCCACCATCTGTCATCCTTCTTCCTTCGATGACAAGTTATTGTCCAGTCAGCAAAGCTCTGAGATCAGAGGTCCAGCTGTCGTGTGTCTGGTTCAGTGCCTGAGATCTCCATGAGAGTATGTGGCATAACCGTTCTCAGGGTACAGACACAGCTCCTCTGTACTGCTGAGCCCATTGTTCAGTTCTGAAAGAGATGACAGAGCGATGATTAATGAGCCCACTGGCAGCTCTTTGATAGAGTATGTACTGTATGAAATCTCACTGTAAATGGTTGCCTGTAAAAGTCCCCATCTGACGTCAAATGAAGGCCTTCACACTCAGGAAAGCTTTTAGTCAGTTACAAGCGGAGACTTTGGTTTCTAGGAATGAATGTAGGGAGAGCTGCACCTGAGATAATGAGCTTTTCCTTCATGATGTTGACGTCTCGGCTGGAACGGCGCGTCACGGCGCTCAGCATGATCTGCTCTGGGTTATAGTTCTGCATTCCTCTCATCCGCCACCTGTTCCAGCACACACAGACATAAACGGTCACAAGATGTAGAGGCAATGTGTCCATTACGTCAAATAAATCAATAGTTATAGGGCCCAGACCGGGCCTTTAAGATACAATTACATCTACACTGAATGGGATGCACATGGATAAACAAGAGGAAGGAAATTGTCCCAGGGGCGTCGGGCAGAAAATGCACAAGTAGGACAGACAAGGAAGCAGAAACCAAAGCAGAGTCGCAGCAGTTACCTGATCATATGATAGCTGACAGATGCCAGAGGGGGCAGCGGAGGGGAGGTTGCATGCAGATCAGGCAGAGCACAGGACAAAGTACAAATGTCAAAGGAGAAAGAGAGGACAGAGAGGACGAGGACAGGTTATAGGAAGGCGAAAGACAGTAGGAAAGAAAAAGCTCCGATAGACAAAGGAACTTTAGAATGAACAGTGAGGTTGTAGAATCGGGTCCGGATGTGCTTTCGTGAGTTTCTTCTCCACTGTATTACTACGGTTGGTGGACCAATGTACAGCAATGGATGTGTTTTAGGCAGCTAAAAAGAAGCCATCAGTTTAAGTGGAAGCCGTTTAAAATATACCCACCGCTTTATCTAGCAGTAACACCCCCCCCAAAAGAAAGGTCAATTCTAATTGGTATTTAGCGCCAGAATGTCGAAACCTAATTCATTTAAGGTTACCTTTCCTATAAAACAGGTATCTACATTTTTCTTTTAACAAACCATGTAAATATCCATATAGTAATTATCTTATGTCACTCTGCTCTCTACGTCGCGCGTTCTTCTACATGGTTGTCCATTTACCCCCAAAGCTGTAACAGGTCACACTGGAGTCCTTTTATCCACTAGCTCCTGGTATTCTGCTGCTGTTAGAACGTTCCAACGAACAAAACTAAAACACTGGAGTAGAGCACTTTAAACTCCGAGTGATAGTCTTAGTGGTCTAAAATACATAAACAGCACTACATTACTTGGCTACCACACATACAAACATGTGTACATGGGTAATGTATAAAGTGACATGCTGCTCCTGTAAACACAAGACCATTTTTGTTCAGTGAAATACTAATTAAAAACAAAGGATAACGTAAAGAACATGTGTGTTTTATAAAGTTAAATTGTAGTAAATAATGAAAGATACTTCATTAAGAAAAAAGACAAGACCTGTTGAATCCCACTGGAAACATGATTAACGATTTCCCGTCTCTTTTTCAGTTACACAAGTTATAGACGTTTCATATTAGTGCTTTAGACTAAATGCAATGACCAGGAAACATTTGTTTTCCAACGTCTGTTCGGTGGGTTTGGTAGTTGTCTCAATGTCATCACTGCACTTACTTTTGAAAACCAAAAATCCCGATGACTACGGCAATGGAGACCAGATCTGAAGTGATCCAGATGAACCGGTAAGCGTTCCGACTCTGCAAGAGACGAAAAAAGAAAAGAGCAATTTCCAGTCAGTGCCACCGGAGGTCCCCATTAACATGCATGTCAGCTGAAGCCGCTACTACAAGTATCTACAAGGCCCTCGGTGCACACAGCCAGAAAGATCTCTGGCCTCGTCTCACACTTTTTTCCAAGGATCCTGTTGTTCACCAACACCGCACCGAACTCCTTCAGACTCCTCTGCGTCCTTGCCCTCAAGTCTTGCTGGGCCTTAGTCAATTTCTGTCCTCTCGTCTGTCTCTCTCCCTCTCTGTGACCTTGTCTGTTGGTGGTGGTGTTGTGTGCATGTGTGTGTGGCGTTAGAGGAGAGACAGGGAGAGGAGTTGTTTACCATGAGCCAGATGGGGTAAGGCACCTTTCGCAGGACTTGGGGGGCATCGGAGGACACAGAAGGCACCCCGCTACACCACAGGATGGAGTAGAGCCAGGCCTCATTCACTGGGTACACAGTCACACTCACATTATTGGCCAGATACTCCCTGGGGAAAGAAAAAAAAAAAAACACGACTAAGCACCGAGAAGAAAAGGTCGTCTCCCTTTGGAGTCCTTTGCTCCTTCTGCTGGGTTCTGTGAATCAGAAACTTATGCACCAAGAAACCTTCAGTATTGTAGCACTACACCAATATGATTACAAGTGTGTTCATGCATTTTAACGTGCAATAAAGGCTGTCGCACAGCAAGGTGGAACAGTTGTGCCGCATCGCCTTTGAAAGGTGCAAACACTGAATGTTCCACGTCATCCTGCGGTATCCCGTATCCTAAACACACATCCTTAAACCTTAGGGCCACCGCGGCGCCAGTTAAAAAGAGCAGACCGGCGTAATAGAGGATCTACTCTACAGGACAGGCTCGTGAGTAATGGGCTTTCATTTTCTGCCAAAGTGAAAACAGTTCAGGCCCGTCTCACTGTATTTCAGATAGATGAGAAACCCATTTCTTGCTGAAGGAACAAGGGCGCCACTTGATGTTGGTACAAAAATGCATTCATTTTTTGTTTTTCTGTCTGCTCTGGTCTCCATTATATTCTTTTCTGAGCACCGCCTACGCGTTCGCTCTTACTGCAAGTCTTTGGTGCTGGCCTTGCTGTAGTGGAGGGTCAGACTCGTTAGTCCCCTCTGCCTCATCTCTTCCACAGACAGCTTCTCATTTGCCGTCTGCTGAAGACCTCGCACCCTCCCCCTGTCAGTATCAGGGGTCCACGTCACCTGGCACAAACACATGGACAGACTCCGGTCATACAGACTGCAGCGTGAGCACTTTTATGCTATGATGAAGGGTATATATGGTATGATTAAAGTCAAAATTCAGAATACAGGTTATAACCCCTTGCCATTTGGTGTCTTGGTTGAATAGGTCTTTATTTTGTGCTTCCAATTCCTTGAAACTGTTTGCAATCAGTTTCAGCTAAAAGAACACTACTAGCCAAAAAACAGTCCTGCAAATGTCCCAGAGTAGTAACTATCTGTTCACTGTGTGACAATACCAGATGCCAATCGTAGAGGTCCTAAAGTACCACAAGCTGTGTTTTTAAGCAGTCAAAGGATGAATATGGAGTGACCTACAGTCCTCACCCTCTTCTGGGTGATCCCCGCTTTCTGCACTGCCCACAGTGTGTCCATGAACCAGGTGCGGTGCCGCGGGTGCTCTGCCGGAGGCCTGCGGACCTTGAGCAGTGCAGAGCTGTTGGCCTTGGCTGCAAGACGCAGCATTTCCATCAGACTGCAGACCGTCTGGTTACCTATCCTGCTGCGGTCCCTCGCTGTGAGGCTTCCTACTGTCCAGTACGGGTCACTCTGCAAGCAAACGACATGCCGACACAGAGGTTTTACACACACTTCTGTACAGCATTATGTTCTTCAGTATATCTTTTTAATAAAATAAGTATGCAACTTATTGGTTTGTTTTATTTTTTAGATCCTTTTTGCATCACTAGTCGGCTGAAAAAAAAAAATATTGGAAGAATTATCTCGAGCACAAACAATGTTGTGTCTGCCAGGCACCCGCCTGTGTGGAGATAGTGTGCATTGTGTGTGTGTCAGTCACCTGAAGGACACTTTCTAAGTGTCCAAGGTGTGTTCTCTGACATCTTCAGAGATTCTTCCATTTGCTAACCTTGAAAAGGTTTGCAAGGTTGACTATTAGAGAAGCTTATTAGATTCTAAACCACTTTTAACATGTTCTATCGATGCTCAAATTGTAGGTTTAATCACATTTGGCAGTCAGTGAATTTCCTTCAACTTCTTGCATCCTATCCCAAAGCCTGTCCTTGGGTAAGACACTTAATCCAACATGTCTCCCGTGGCTGTGACTACGAATGGTGAATGTTAATTACTGATGGGCAGGTGGCACAGTGTATGGCAGCTCCTGTCAATCAGTGTAATAAGGGGTGTGAATGAGGACACGTACTGTATAAGAGCTTTGTGTGGTCGGGACATCAGAAAATAGAAATAAGAACTGTACAATTATTATTCATCATTTAACTTTAGCATCAATTGTATTTTTTTGTGTGTGCAGTGGTGAAATTCATTTCCATACCTCCAAAAACCACTGGCCTGCGTTTAGAGACCGAATCTCAGTCCAGTTGAAGAAGGAGGCCTCATCATACTGTCTGGCTGGAAAGAGCTTCCCAACGTCTGTTGTTCGTTTCAACGTGCGGTCTCGCATAAGAAAGGGAACTCCATCCACACTGGAAAAGACAATATTTTCAGAAAATCTTGTACTGTAAAACTCTTATTATTTACAATATCCTTTGATAAAAAAAAGTATAATAACTCAAGACTCAATAGTTGAGTATAATAACTCAACTTCAAAACAGTAGCTTAATAAAACAATCCCAAAACAGGAGCAATGTGCCGAGAGCCACATCACATGGAAATATTTATGTGCATCGCTCTCATTAATTGTCATTGCTTCCACCAATCAACCTATATTTTAAAGCAGAGGGATCTATAAATAGAACTTCAGGTCATTAAAGATAAATAACTAAATATAAAGGCGTATGTAAATATGTAAATAAAAGGCGATGTGTGGTGGAGAACCTGATTGTGACGTCTGCCTCTAGGGAGCTGGCTCCATACTGCAGGGCTTTGTTAAAGGACACCATGGTGTTTTCTGGGGCCAGCTGGAGCAGAAGTGGGATGTAAGCAAAGTATAAAACAACATTTAAAAAGTTGCTGCGTGTAGGATTTAGTGGCACCTAGCCACGAGGGAACGAGGTTCTCCACTCAATTCTCTGCAGTGACATAATGTCTCACAACAGCACTGAACCGAATCAGACAGCGGCAGCGACTCACCATCGGAGCTCCTCGTCGACCGATGACGTCTGGTCGCGGTCCGAGGCCGTGGCGGTCCATGATGCAGGGGCAGGTGAATGTGAGCGGTGCCAAATACACAGTCAGGAGGACGACCATGTAGATCAGCAACATCATCACCTGGAAATCTAAGAGCATGGAGTAAGGGAGATTTAAACATAGTTTTGGAAATGGTTCCTTAAAAATATCGACCCATTTAAGAAAACGATCTTGGCCAGTCCTAGGAACTCCGGGTTGAAGTAAAGAACATCTAAACGTAGGCCAATTCATGACCAAGACCAGAACGTAACAAACAAGACGAGACCAACACGTCGAGGTCTCAAGACTTTGTGAAGACCAGTGTGAGTCATTATGTGACATGACTACAATTCAGATAAAATGTAAAAAAATTTAAGGACCTCCTGTAGTGATCCGAAATATCCTATTTACATCCTATAAAAACAGACTAAAAAATATATATTCTTCTTTCAACTCTTTTATTGCCATATATACAGAATATGAGTGCATGTGTGTTTAGCATGAGAAATGTCTTGATGAAATGATCGAAAGGCATTGCAGAGTACAACGTGTGGGCTTTGCCTTGTGTTTTTACTAATGAATTAAGACATGTAATTGTGATGCAGATTGGTCTTGATCCGTCATGAAAATATACAGAACCTCATTAATCTGACATTGAGAGAAGACCGAGCAAAAACACAGACCTATCTGACTGAGACCTTGAAAGACTAGTCTTGTTTACTTCAACACTTTGTTTCCATAAGCCAAAGAAATCGGAAGCTGGAGTTGGCCTGGCTGTTAAAAGGGATCATTCTTGAAATTTTCAAGTCCACACTTACTGGATCTCTCTCTGCGGACCACATATCCAGCTACAAACCAGCTGATAGCTGTGACTGTTGCCAGGGCTCCAATGTGCAGGTAGGGTGCGGTGGACTGGTAACAAAACACAGTGAACATTGCTGTAAATTGTAGGTTACATGGTTTAGAGATTACAGGAGTACAATTTTTGTAGATTACAAGCACATGTCAGAAATAGCTCATGAAGCTATGATGAGGAGCTTTTTCATTATGTTACAGGAAGGATAGAGTGGAGGTAGTCCGGTCTTGTCCTTGAAAAACAAAATACGTGTGCTTTAGCTTTTCCATCCTGCATGTTGTTGGTCCAGTCAATTCACTTCCAGCAATTAAATAGCAAATTGTCGGCCTTGAAGCGTTATCGTAGTAAAACTAGGCTGGTTCTGACCCGTGATCCCATAAAAGATCATTACGTTGTGGTTTTGCAAGGTGTGCCAGGCAGGACTACTGCTTGCAGTAACTGTAATTCCTTATGCAAAGCTAAGGTAACCGACTGACGGTCCACTGACACTTCAACTTCTAGAAACAACACAGGCTGAAAAAGTGGAGAAGCTAAAGGGTAAAAGTATTAAACAAAACATTCCGTTTGTGTACAGTCATGTCTGTTGTGATTGTCAACCAACCTGCAGCGACACCAGAATGATGTCCCACTCATCTCCCCATACGTCATCGACGGATATCACGCCGGAGATGGTGGTGAGCAACATGGCCAACACTCCAATCTGTGGAAACGAAACGATCATGAGATCAGAGTTATTTATTTATTTTAGAAGTAGGTGTGAAGCAAATCGGTGGCAGAAATGTGCAATGTAAATCACAGCACCTTGTGAACCCAGTAAAGGTTCAGCTGCTGGCCCAAGGATATATGGAAAAGTGCTAAAATCTGAAAGAGAAGCCACATTCAGGTCAATTTGAGGATAACTGAGCAATAAGCAAGTTGGCTAACATGTAGAAGCGTGACCGCTACCAATAAGAATGTGATGTAGCTGAATCCCACAGTGGTGGATGCGAGGATGGGGATCGACTCGTCCCTCCATTCTCCAGAGCGGTTGTATACAGACCTGGAGAGGGAACATGTGAGGTTTGACTGATCAATGTGGATTGTGAAAAGCCGGAACCTACTGAACAACAGCATTCGTTCTCCTTGCAGGTCTGCATCTCTGTTGGCGGGTCGGGTTGCCGCCGTGGTGCCAAAAAGGTCAGTACCCTGCTTTATAGAGCTTCATCCTTATCAAACATGCTGAGCATTAAAATGTACAATCACGTAGTGAGATAATTAACTCACCAGTTGAACTCGTTGAAATCATTTTGAGCCACCAACCAGAAGTAGGCCCAAAAGAGGAGAAGGAGAAAGGAACTGCACAAGATGACAAACCATGTACACTCCCACTGTGAAAGAAAGCAAAAGCAACAGTTAACTCATACACGCACAGCTTGCTTCATGAGAACACAAAGAGCACCAACTAAAAGCCGGCTGACTAACAACATTCAGCAACCCCATGGGACCAACCTCTCAGTCACAAGGTGACTCGGTTTGACTCAAAATGGAGCATAATTTGGACCATAATTTAGTGCTTGATAGATTGATACCATAATTACAAGGTTTACTGAGGGAATAAATTAACACAGAAGTAGTCACTCAAAGCCCTTGTACCAGTGGCCCCAACCACGGGGTCTTGAACCATTTGGCCCCATGACACAGCTTGATTCTGATGTGTTAAAATAACAAAATATCACTAAGTCACTAGTACATTTTTTGGGGGAAGGATGCAGAAAAAATAGTTTCTGTAGAATCCTTGTGAATATATTACATTCAAATGGTATAAATGGACCCCTCACAGCAGTCGACAGCAGGGTCTGTTCTGCAGCATCATTTGTGTATGCAATGACATGTGACCAGTAACATGGTCGCTTTGCACAGTACCTCCCAGAGACCACTTTAAAATCCCAGGGAGTGTTTTCCCCATGATTGTGGAACATGTGAAACATTTGTCCAATAATGACAGTTACTCCTGCATGCCATCACGAAGCCAGGTGTAAACAACAGCATATAAGTGTGGATTACAGTGTGGATTACCTCAGCAAAGGAGGTTGTTTTTCTCATCTTGATTAGTTGGTTTATTTGTCTGCAGGATTATGAAGAAATGACTCACTTGGGTTTTTTTGACCCCCCCCTGTACTCTCTGGCATGACATGTGGTACAAAAGGTACAGTGGGGAGCTTATGTAGCACTCAAGGACTCGTCCCTTCAGTAGTTAACAGGATTAGAAGCTAGTGCCATGAAAGGGGAGGTGTACAGTATGATAGGCCATCGCCAAATCTTGTAGAGCATTGATCGGCTTTGTGCCTGTCCGTTTTTCAGGGGCTTATGGGTCTGAGAGCTCATTAGATGTGTGAGCAGGTAAAGAGCATATGGCTGCACTGACGAAGCAGTCGAGTCTACACAGAGAGAAAGGAACGCATCAGGGACGGCCTTCTTTCCTGATGCAGCCACTACCAGCGGCTGAGTTGAACTTGTATAGCACCGATCTAGAGGTCAGGTGACTGTTCTCGGCTCGGAGCCAGTTATGTTGTCATTGTACCTTGTGCACCAATATACGTACTTGCGTTAAACTTCCACCACAGTAATCACCTCCATGTCACATTTTTAGACCCTTAGCAGGCCACGCTCGCTGTGCAGTACAATCCAACCCGGTATAAGAGGTGCTGCTTGATACCGGACAGTTTCTCCTCAATGCTACGTGGTCTTCAAAGTTCTCGCCATCATTCTTAAAACTGCTGGTGCACAACCTCAGACAGCGCTCATGGATCCTGATCACGTGAGGAGTAGCACCTCCCCCGTCTGCCGAATAGTGCTGTACAGACGAGGTCACTGTCTGTGGGAAATAGACCCAGAACAAACAAATACACCGTGGCGTATGCAAGTCAAAAATATGTAAGGCAGAACAGTAAGAAACAGCCACACATAGCCACGGGCTTTGCCTGAGTCTTAATAGTGGAGCAATGACTTTGCTTGGAATCTACTCGTGCGAATAATTTGCTTGGCTTTTGGTGTGAACGCACCGCAAGACAAATTTAATAACAAAATTTAGTGTACTTGGAATGATTGAGAAATTCAGCACTTGAAAGATTGCTCTGCAAAAGGACCATTTCTGTCTTTTGAACAGCTGAAAGGGAAGTTTGAAGTAGAACCTTCTTTCTTCGATACTTTTTGAGAACTAATTTGGGCCCTGGAATGGCTCTACCGGTCCCAAGCAATGCCTTAAGCCATGGAAAAAAGGCTGAGCAAAATGTATACAAATTTCTTTCTAAAACGTGAATATTAACCAAACTCAATACCTCTTCAAATTTAACGAGTTATGTGATAATATATATATATATTAATTGAGATGGCTTTAAATGGGTCAGGAAGCAGAAGAGACACATTTGGTCTGAAACCTCAAGCCCTGAAGATGTAATGTGTCCTTATAATAAACAAAAACCAGCCACACATTTCTGTGTTGCTGTGTAAACAGACAGCATTTCAGTTTGTAAATGGTAACCTCTGTGTCCAAGTGTAACCACTGTTTGTGAGGGAGTATGTGTGACTGCATGAATCTTTGTAAATAGAGACCGGGAGGGAAGAGGAGCAGCTGTGCGCTTGTATTTTTTCTTTTGGTCAGCACATCAGTGTCTCACACATTCAGTAAATGGACTAATTTACGGCAGAGCCGCTGGCCCTCTGTGATAAAGGCGACGTCCAGCAGCAGTTGCTGTGGCTGCCCAGTGGGTATCCAACACAGCTGGGTGTCTGGCTCTACTTTACACATCCAAACACTGCTTCTGCCACTGGCTTCATTGTGGGGGTTACTATGGCCCGGTGAGAACTCCCTTAGGAATTCAGTAAACAGAAACAAATATTCCAATAGATCGTCATCATAGCTGTCAAAAACAGTCCCATTCAACACTGCAATACATCTTTTATGATCTAAAACATTTAAAACTATTTAGAGGGGTATAAAAGAACTGTCATGCAATAAAAACTGTTTGAATTCTCTAAATAATAAGGGAAAGGAGCTTCAATCCTTCCCAACTTAGCTCCTTTAGCATAGGAACCACCGGAATCAATTGGTCGATCGCGACAGGCCGGTCGATCTCCTACGACGCGCGACCAGGACCATAACTTGGTCGGTTGAAAAGTAGCTTGCGGGCCGAAAAAGTGTGGGTACCGCTTCACTGGAGAAGCTTCACTTAGGAAAGGAAAGGAGATAACGCCGTCCCAGATTTGAAATATTTTTAATACTTCTTTTGTTCGACGTAATGGATTCAGAAGAAAAACATGAACATTTCTCAAAGTATCAAAAGAAGTGTCGTTTTGGTACTAAGGTAGTCTACCCTAACAGAAACCGACGTGATGCTTGCTTGATAATTTGTCAGCAATACAACACCTACAGTAATACAAAAAGGTTGGGACAGTGTTACAGAAAGTAGTTTAGCACTGCACCACGCATTCATAGATTATCATAAAATCCATGTATAAATGATTGGTCTTACCCTGGAACTGTCGTCTTGGGAACGCTGGTAGCGTTTCCAGCGGCAACCATAGATCCCAGTGACAAAGGACACAAAGACCTGTTTCTCATAGACCTGCAAGGGTTGGTGTTTCACCATGCTCCTTCAGCCTCAACGCGCCTCCAGTCCGTTAACATCCCACACAGGACTGGGAACCTTGGAGAAGATCACAAGCAAGTTACTAAGCAAAACAAGCTTTTCAGTCATGAGCTCAGCCTTTGTGCGCACATTTACATCTTTCATCAACACGCTATGTCAGGGCATGTTGCAGAGGTATATTTTCACTAAACACTGTGAACATGTTGACGCTTCTGGCCCCTGTTGGGAGTAACAACGCCTACTGTAGGAAGTCAACACCCATAGTATAATATCTATGTGCATGACTTGATACTTTCACAAGAAGAGCACAAGTAAAACAGAGAAACATGGAATCATTGTGTTGCCCTCAGTCAATTCATTTCACTCTGAGAATGCCTGGAGAAAAAGGTGTTGCCTTGGTGGGGGGGTAAAAATGTCTTGGCACAGAAGTTGTTGTTCTTTTCATGGCTTTCTGGAGGACACTTTGCAGTGCCACGACTTCCTTTCTCATGGACTCGGTTAGTCCCTTATCCAGATAAATTCAGAATATTATTGCATTGCACAATGGTAGATCAAGTGGCCCACAGCATGAGCTATTTGTCGAGTAATATTAAAGCTGAAAACTGGGAGCAAGCTCCTATTCGGAGCAAGCATGCGTTTACTAAACCCAGGTGCCCTGGTTGAGTGACAGTTCTTGAGAACATGTTAATATAGTATATCCAAGTTTCTGTGGTTGTTTGGTTTTTGTGCAGCACGGCTTTACACTACAGATGGCAATGGTATTTCAACCTCATTAAATATTGGATAGTACAAATTATACATTCACAGTCTGTATGGAGTGAACTCTTGGGTTTGCAATTTTTTTTCCTTCTTCTTCTTACCACTGCAATGACATGACCCACCTTACTCCGACAGGCTTATCCTGATACTTAGCTTAAACCCGACTTAACTCATGCCTAAATCTAACCAACCAAACAAAGGAAAGGCAAGAAAATACAAAGTAGTTGGACTAGTAGGACAAAAAACAGAATGGGCCAATGATGTCATTTACCCCTGTTTGTTGATGGAAAGGGATCATTTTGGAGCAAGGGAGCTTTAGGCACAATCGCTTTTAGTTTTATGGGCTATGACAAAAATCTCTAAATAAATGCAACAATCCTGTAAATCCCATATTGCTTCAACATCAAGTTGATGAATAATTACCTACGTGCAATTGTACATTGTATTTCAAAGTAACAGGCCTTTGGAAATGAGTACTGTTTTGGGGAGAACGTTGAACCGATGGATCTCCAGGGAAATTTTACAAACTATTTGGGTATCAGGGTAGTGGGCCGTTGAAACAATAGTACATCCCCATCCAGGAGCCTCAAAGAGCTACTTGTACGTCTGTAGAATGTAGACGAGTCTTGTTAAGTTTCAATTTAGGAAATGTTATTCACTGTTTTAATGGCTGACTGACAGTACTGCTGAGGAGGCTAAGCAAAGATGCTTGATGGTCAACAAGCCAAGTTGCCACCTAAGTGCACGTCTGTGCAATGACAATCAGTGTCTCAGTGTGGAGACTCCAATTCTTAAACACCAGGGGCCTCATTTAGAAAAGTCGTTGCAAACACTAAGAGGAAAACGAAGAAACCTAACTTGACTCTGTGTGAAGTGGAAATGATCATTGGCGAGGTGGAAAGAAGAAGTAAAATGCTTTTTGGAGGGCACAGTGTGCATTGCTAATGCCAAAAAGAGGCAGAGGCCGTGAACGCTGCAGCCTCACAACCTCGGAACGTGGCCGAAACAAAGAATAAATGGTCTGACATCAAAGTGTGGGGTTTTTGTTTGCCTGTTCGCCCCCCGTGTAGAGGAACTTTATAGAATTATTGGACCAAGCTATTATGCCTTTTAACATGTCTGGCATAAACAGCGCACGATCAGTTGCATCATGGCATTTTATTGCCGTCCATTTAATCGAAAAGCTCACTCCTTTGACGTAGCAGAGATGACTACAGAGGAACAATTGGGAATCGGATCCAGACTACTAAAACATTTCTCCTCTTAATGTAACCCACTTCATAAGCATGGATAACTACTTGTAGCTGACCAAAGACAAGGTTTTTCACTCATTTGAATTGAAGAGTAAATGTCTAAAATGTTTTTGGTTTAATCAAAAGACAGCAATGAGCAGCAATGTCCCAGTCAGATAAGGGAAAAAGGCTGTTGGCACTATCTCCGAGCACAGAAGTCCCTGCATGGAAGGGGACTGGAACAAATCGGCTTCTGGCTGTGCCTGCGAACGGCCAACCCTCTATTTTCCATTTTCCACTTTGGGAGATTAAAATAGGCCAATAGGGAAACAAACTTGATTCATAAGCAGGAAAAAAAACCTCATTAGTAATATGAAGATGTAGAAGTGCAGAAACTATCAATTAGAAAAACCAAGATATTCTAATAATGTCTACTCCATATAGCACAGCGGCTCCCAACCATCGGGCGGTGGGCTGCATTTTTGAAAAATGACCAGATTTACTGCCAATTGCATGCGCTTGTCCCTTCTGACACATTCCCAACCGTCCCCCAAAGTGTTTCTTTTGCCATCCGCAACAACAACTACCCCCGTCCCCCTCCCCGTCGGCCGATATTTTTGTCATGTTTATCCGCCGCACCTGCAAGACCGGTCTGCAAAATATTGTATAACATGAAAACACTCTGTTTATCAGAAGGAAATGCACATCATCAGTAGCACAGGTTCAACGTTTTCTGGTGCAAGGGCTTTAAGGAAGCGTACCGGTGGTTGGACTGCCAATCAGCGATGATGACACGCAACACAAATCTGCTCCTACAGGTTGTAAACGGCCACCTTTCTTCTGCTCTGTGTAAAGCAGACCATCGCTGTGTGTCTCATTCAGCGGGCTTCAGAAAGAGTTTCCTCTGATGCTTTTTACTTGATGAGACTTTGCTCCTCACCTGCCTGCCAAGTACCTGGTTACCGTCAGCGCGCCCCGAGGCCCCTCGCCTGCGTCAGAGTTAGATTCATTTGCTCCTTGAATGATAATGTTATATAATCCGCTACGGTGCAGTCGACCGATTGCCACACAGCCTCTGCCATATGTGCCTATTATTAGCCTTTCTATCTCTGTAGCTTCATTCCGGGCTCCATCGTTCATATAATTCATGAATTTTACATATGAATGAATTATTAGTATCATGAATCTTTCAGTGGATTTAGCCAGAAATACAGTTTCCATTAGTGCTGTGCATTTATTACCTGAATGGAGGGGAGAGCTTCTTTTTGAGTTTATATATCGGTACAGGCCGAAGCTCTCCAGAGTCATGTGTAAACCCGCATCCACGGAGTCATTCTATGAGATGGACGGCCTGATTAAAGGGGCACCGCGCCGGTCGGCCGGGATACACCATCGCTGTGCGGATTGTAAAGCCCACTGAGGCGTATTTGTAATTTTGGGCTATTAAAAAAAAAAGAAATTGACAAATGTAAATTGAACTCCTGCCGGTTCTGAATTGACCAGACTTATTGACGGATGACAGACCAACGTGATTTAGGCTTGAATGCTTTGCAAAAGATGGTAGAAACCCGCTTGGTTCTCTGTAACTTAAAGAAACCCAGGACAGGTTGATGCCAAGAAGTGGGCAGTGTAAGCTGCAGTCATGAACCTGGACAGGTGAGCGCTGAGACCAAAAGATCCTGAGAAGGCTTCCGGTTGAAATGTGCAGCAGGTGTCACAGGAGCTGCTCAGCAAACAGGAGCAAGTTACACTACTCAGACAACCACGAGACACCTGTAAGCCGAGCGTCTAGTGCCTTCCATCTTTCACATTACATTACATTCATTTGAAAACCTTCCCATCCAGCGAGGACAGATCACTCTACTGATGACTAAACAGACTGTAGAGCAAAGGGTCAGATAATGCGGCAAAGTGCGCACAAACAGCGACTTTACCTGCACGGCGGCGCCTCTCCTCGCGGACAGCGTCGGACACGTGACCAGCTCTCGGTTAATCGCTTATCTCCGCGGATGTTGACATAATGTTCTCTCTTCCCGGTACACCAATTTATAGAAGTCGGTGAAGTGACTCATCGGCCTGCGGTCCGGTCCGGTCCAGTCCAGTACGGCCCAGCAGAGAACCGAACTATGTCATGTTTTCAAAGGCAGGATAGTTTCTCCGCGAGGACAGACGTACCTTCAGTGGGCAAGAAGAGTTCAAAAAGCTGTAATCCGTCACACACGGTGTGGGCGGAGCCCCGGAGCACACTGCAAGAAGCGCTGCATCCGGGGACCCTGTGCGAGTTCACACAGCGGGCCCTCCCGAGTCCTGAAGCGGACCTTTTACAGTGTGCACGACGTCTCAACCCCAGGTGGGGGGATCAGAGCGGGTGGTTATTATAAATAATAACTATTACACAGGTTGTACGTTTTTTACATACAAAACTTTTCTAATAAAGTACCCGCAACAAAAGCTGTCGCGAACGGCTCGTCTTCATCATTAGACCCATCATCCCAAACTTGAATCCTGTCTTCTTGACTCTGACATCTGAAAGCCCCACTTAATTATCCGTCACTGCCAGAATGCACCTGTGAAAACACCTGGGACCCGTCAGCTCACTGAGAAATCCAAGCGTGAACACTGGTTTGTAAATTAGCAATTTATGTTTCTACTAGTTTTTCAATGTCCTTGGCAATATCATGCTCTATGTTACTTTAGTTTCCATTAGACACTGCTGTTATTCTGTTACTTCCTATACACTATTTATGTTATTATTCTTTTTCTATCTTTAGTTGAATTTGTAGTCTTTATTCGTGCTTAATAAATTGCATTGTGCAATGATGATGATCAGTATTATTTATTTTATTATTATTTTTTGTGTTCACACATTTTTTTCATTTTATGATTCTTTTTCTATTCTTCTGTTTAATGCAGTTTTCTCATTTTATCTTTACAATATAATACATTTGAGAACAATACAGTGTGTGTTTGATTAAAACTGTTTATTTGCTGGAAGTTGATATTACATGTCATTTAGCTGACACTTTCATCCAAAGCCACATTGCATTTTTAACCCATGGCTTATTTTGCCCAGGGAGTAATTAGGGTTTCGGTATCTTGCTCAAGGACACTTCAGTAGGGCACATGGGGCAGCCAGGATCGAAACCACCAACCTTGCAGTCCACAGCACACCCTCTCTACTCCATGCGCCACCCTCACCATAACATAGTCACCCTGATATAGTTCTGAATGAAGTGTTTACTTCAGAGATTCATGACATTTTGTGTTTATCATATCTAATGTGTATGGTTTCAGAAACTGTGCTTCAAAGTTGCTAAAAACAGAAGGATCCCGCCAACCCAAAGAGGGTTCTTATCGATTACTTGGGTGAGTCATAAAACATTGGCTGATTATTTATTAATAATTGACGGAGTCTGCATTTGTCAAAAACAATAAAAATTAAGGATGGTCAAAGTTCCAATCCATTGTAAAGTATAAAATATTTCTTTTCGCTGTTGAAGTCTTTTATATCAATGGCTTTAAATTGAAAAGTTGCATTTATCCTTTTAGCGTTTTCATTTGTTCAGGAACTCTATGGAAAAGAGAAAGACATACTGTTAAGATGATTGCAACAACAAGGCTGATCAAACAGTATAAACATATGAAGACCTTTTTTAGCTTAATATTTTTGGATAAAATGCACAGTTACTGTTTGAAGTCTGAGGAATCATCGTTGCAAACAGATGTCAGACGTCGGTTTCTCTCCTTCCTGCAGAAGCCATGTTTCATGTGCTGGAGGTTTGAATTCAGTGTGTTGCCATTGTAAAGCATGGAGATGTCCAGAGGGAGAAGTCAAAGGGGAGTAAGAAAGAAATAATTTAATTTAACTTCACCACAGGGGGCTGAAGACTCCATGTAGCGTTGGCATTATCCCTTCTATAGGAAATGTTAGTGTTTCCTGGAATGTACCAAGCAGAGCTATGATGCCACGCGGTTGGATGGGTTCCACTGTGTTTCCATGGAGGTCCACATGAAGTTAGAAATGTCCTCATAAGATTCTATCCAAATCACACTCCCAACAGAGTTAAAACTGTGCTTGAGCACGACAATGCTCCTCTTCTGAGTTTAGTGTCACTGGGACGTTGATCTGAGCGGTTGTCCCTGACTAACACGAGCCAGCACAACACCTGGCAAAGAGGTAGAGTAGCGTCGTGTAGCCTCTGAGATCTATTCTAGGCCCAGCAGTCAGGGATTAACCCTTGACCCTGGGATAATTACGTCAGATCCCTTTAATCCCAAACTATTAAGCGGTGGCGGTGACAGCCGCGCAACTAGAGGTTCTATTGCAGAAGGGACGCATGTTGGTCCTGTGATGCCGTCTTGGTGGTAAAGACACACATCAGGAGAGGCATTTGGACCTGACAACAAGTCATTCCATATTCTATTTTATATTCAACTCGTCACACTGAAATTACTGTAATGTCAGCAGTGTAGACCTACAGGATGTTAATCAGTCTATTCCAATTTATAGTCAATCTTTTATTTAGCAAGGAAGGTCCCATTTAATACCACTTCTTCCAGAGAATCGTGGTAGAGACTCAGCCGCTCAACACATTTCTAAAATAAAATGTCATATAAAATGTCATATCGAATGAATAAGATAATAAAAATAAATAAGAGTAGAGACATGTGCATGGCACATTCTAAGATCTTAGTGAAGAATGTAGTGAGTTATTGATCTTTTGCTGCTTCATCTGAGCTCCCATCTCACCTTTGGGACATAAAATAATGTAATTCAGGAAAGAAGAATGTAGATAAAACTTAGTTAACAATGTATTGGCAATAAATAGCAATGTGCATTTCCTCTTTGATACAGAGAGGACCGCCCAAGGGATTCATATAAAATGCAGTGATGAAGAATTGCTTTTAATTTTGAAAAATAAAGCTGCAGTGGTTGAAACATTTCGATTGACAATGGGTGTTGGTGGTGATAGTGACTGTGATAGTGGAAGCTCCAGTAACACCAGTAAAAAGAGAAGTCCTATTTAGCATTGTGTATCTAATGTTAAGTATTTGTTGACCTCCAGTGGCCATACAAAGTACTTTTACTCTTCAGCTGATCTATTTCAAAGTCATCTAGACATCGAGACAGTCCAAAAATTCTCAGAGACAGGAAGTACACTTAAAAGGCATTTGGGATGTGGGTTAGCATGTTTCGAATCATTTGAAATTATGTTTCTCAAAACTAATTCTCCATTTCCTAAAATATATTTTTTTTCTTCTGAAAAATATTCTATTTTGAAAAATGACCAGATTCTTTGCCCAGCGCATCGACTGAAAGGCATGTAAACAGCAACACTCCACTCCACCTTGACCAGATGCAACATAATGTTTGAGCTCAGAGGGAATTGATAGGAATTGCAGATTTGTTTTAGTTTTTTATAGTCTTGGTAGCTTCATGTCTTACATTTTCATGCACATCAGATGACCCATAGTTTGGCTCAGTGGAGGTCCAGGCCCTCCTCTGATGGCCAGATTGAGACCCGGCTATGTAGTCCATGACCGTCCATGGGCAAGACACTGACCCCTCTGTGTTAGAATGGGTGAATGATGACGTAAAAGTGCTTTGAGTAAGAGGACTCGAGAAAACCTCTTTAAAACATTTCATTACATGTTACTTACATCCAAAGCGTCAGGTGAACGACATGTACAATAAGTGCATTTCAACCATAAGCATACAAACTCAGAAGAACAAGAAACAAGAAAGCGCAAAAAACATTTCAGGTGAAATCAGTTGCATTGCTGGAATCGTACAAGGTGTTTAATGAACCAACCTGGAAAATGACAAAGGGTTACAGTGAGAAACAAAATAAAACCTGCCATTCATATCTTTCACTCTTACATCATATCTGGTTTAGACGGGTCCTACAAATATAAGCACGGAAATGCCACAAATAAGAATGTTCTAAAGTACATGACAACAGCTGTTAAAGTGGACACACGGTCCGCTTCCACTGTGACTTCCTGCCGCCTGACCCACATCAACACTCCACTCCAACAGACTAGTGTGGGGGGGAGGCATGACACCAGGAACAATAGAAGGACGCATTCATAATGGATGAATAAAAAAATAACACCTATCCTTCTGAACACATCTGAATTTTTTTTTTGAAGTAACTAGTGTGGCGTTTGCTGCTGTATCGTTGTTGTCCAGAGTCAAACCGTGGGCATAAGAAGACAAACGGGGGCCTGATACCTTTAAAATGACATTCTGCGTGCCGCTCTGGTCTTTCTACTGTAGAGATTCTCCAGTTGGAGTCTCTTATGCAAATTGAGAGGAGGCCAGCTGCCAGTTAATGAACATTATTAGTATTTATCAGATTAAATAAAATGTTGCCACACTTTGAAGTTTCTTGCCGTTTGGCATCTGCCTATGTGAGATGAATTTAATGACATTTGAGCCCCTCTCCCTGTTCCCAGTCGGCCTGTTCAGTGATCCATCCTGGGCTAAACCCCTGCATTGTCTCAAGTAAAGAGTCAGGGTGGGAAACGAAAAACAGGAGGTCTCAGCAGTAGCACATTCAAAATAAACATGATTTATTCTGAATGCCCAAACTGCAATCCAGTATCTTTATTAACCTTTTTTTTCAGCGTAGATTAGTTTATAAAAGCAACGTATAAGCATACATGGAACAACTCCATTTCATAAAGTATACATTCCCGTCAGACGTTTTCGCTATGTAACAAATATTCCTTTGAAGCACTGGAAGGAAACTCTCCCGCGTTACAGTGCAGACAGAGCCAGTAAGTGAGGCGTAACTGTCATGGCCAACTGACTGGTGGCTGTCTGAGGGCTCCGGCTGGGCTACAAACTCCGGCTTTAGGACCTGGAGGGGGGCAGTTGCTCGGCCCTGAATGCTGAGGGTGGGACCAGTCTGAGAGGAAGATCGGACTTCCATGGAAAACTCCTGCAACTTTCTCCCACAACTCTGATTCAAACTATTGCATTCATGAACTGCAGATAGAGCAGATCAGCCCTGGTGGATCTATTTGTGAGCAAGTTTGAGGAGAACCTGCTGAATCATTGAAACCCCAACGAAGTGAGTGGTGAGTACTGTGAGCGAGAGAGGGGGAAGGGAGACTGTGGAGCAGTGTTCAACTGGTGGGAAATGCCCAGGCATGTGAAAAGAGGCCACAGATTGCAGAGTCACATCTGTAATAATCCGCTAATAACACTCTGCTGCAGATTTAAGCATTTTAGGTTTCCCAAGTGTTTTTATTTCATAACAACAAGCAACAAAGAAAGCGTCAAAGTATGTTTCTGAGACAGAAACTAATTCAAGAGTCACAGAGTTGGCGGCAACTGGTTTCATCTGAAAAATGTATTTTACATTAATGGACAAATTATACTGAAGTATTTGAAAATACATCAGCTTTTGTTGATGACTGTTACATATACAGTGCCTTTTGTATGAAACACAAAATCATCTTTCATTCATCAAGTATGGGGCTGACATGGATCTATTAATGAACATCCCAACCAAATGTAGCAATGTTAGTCACAGGGTCTTTTATAGGCCGTATGTTTTAATCATGTCACATGCAACTTTAATCATATCTTAAGCATTTGATGAATATTTCCATCTGTATTTGGTCTGCACTAACCTGAAACACAGAAAATATTAGTCTTTAAGTACTTTAAACAAAAGACAGCGTTTTAAGAATAATGGAGACGAAATGTATCTTTTTTAAAGGGATCTTGGTCGGATATCTCTCCCGTCTGTCTGTGAGCCTGTTGAAACTCGTCTATGACGCTGCTGAACGGAGACTCCTTGTGTTTGCCACTCTACTCTTCTAATTCATTTGACTTAGAAGCTGCTACTCGGCACATATTGGGTGTGTCACTTGAGCCAATCAGCATCAGCCACTCATATTCCCCGATAGACACTTTTCATAATCCTAAATGTTTCGTTTTGCCGAGGCCTGGAGGACCCTGGCCAATATGTTAGGCTTACTGGCATCCTGCAGCTGCCTACGTGGCTGTTATGTAAGACTTCCTTTGAGGTCTACTGGGTTAGATTTCAATGGGGGGTATGAGCTAATCCAGCTCCCCCTGCTATTACCCCCTGGCATTTATTAGAGTATCAAGATGGGATTGTGTATCACTATATTTCCATGTGTGATTTCACAACTCATTGAAAGACAAAAAATAAATCTTCTTAGGTCGGCACATGAATGATTGATGTCTGCCTGCAGGTCCTCTTGTGGGTTTCCTCCAAAGCGCTGAAACCATGTGGGTCCCCTACCTGGCCGCCCTGGTCCTCCTGGCCACCACAGCGACCGCCGCCACCTCGGCCTCTCCAGACCAGGTCCTGAGTAAACACGCCACCACCCTGGCCGACACCAGTGCAAAGCTGGCCTTCAGTCTCTACCAGAACATGGCCAAGGAAAAAAGCGTGGAGAACATCCTCATCTCCCCCGTGGTCGTGGTCTCCTCTCTGGGGCTGGTAGCTCTTGGGGGCAAAGCTGGCACTTCCTCCCAGGTGAAAACCCTTCTGAACGCGGCCAAAGTCAAAGACGAGCAGCTGCACTCTGGGCTGGCGGAGCTCCTGACCGAGGTGAGCGACCCCAAGACCCGCAATGTCACCTGGAAGATCAGCAACCGCATGTACGGACCCAGCTCCGTCACCTTCGTGGAGGATTTCGTCAAACGCAGCAAAAAGCACTACAACTGTGACTACTCCAAGATCAACTTCCACGATAAGAAGAGCGCCGCGAGCTCCATCAACGAGTGGGCGGCCAAGTCTACCGGTGGCAAGCTGCCCGAGGTCACCAAGGATGTGGAGCAGACTGACGGAGCGATGATCGTCAATGCCATGTTTTTCAAACGTGAGTCCTCCGGCACGTGACGCGTGTACGTGTAGCGGTGTTTCGTGAAATGCTCTCGGAATGAATTGTTTCTGTTGTGTCTCACAGCTCACTGGGATGAGCAGTTCCATCATAAGATGGTGGACAACCGCGGATTCATGCTGCCCCGTAGTTACACTGTTTCAGTGCAGATGATGCACCGCACAGGTAGGATCACACGGATCAGACGCCACGCGCTGGACACTTCAAAGAATGCATCCACATTTTGTGGAGAAAAAGGAAATTTTAAAACGCCATGTTCAAAACATCCACATTTGTATTTTCCCGCAGTAATCAGAAATGCCCTAGGCTATTTTTTGATGAGGGAATTAGTGTGATGCTAATTTGGGATTGCCCTTCAGAAAAACGTCATCGCTGCAGCGCTCATGTATATGCCCTAAACATTTTGAGATTATGAAATGTATCAAGGACTGTACTAAAAAAAGAGCCTAATTATAATAAGTCGTCCGGTTGAAAATCACATGAATTTACAATAGAAGTCTCATGTTGTATGCATGAATAGTAAGATAGTCCTACGTGGCACTTTGCTTAGAACCAGTGTGTGAACGGGTGAACATGTTGTGTCAAAAGCGCAATAGAAGTAAAAGTCCATTTATGTTCATGCAAATAACCACAAATCCAGCCTTGGAATTTATTTCACTCAATGTTTTTTTAATCTTGCTGTCTTTTGTGGTCTTTAACAAACATCCTTACCTTAGACCTTCCGAGGACAATATTTAACTACTATTACAGCTGGCCGGCCGGTATAAAGTATATTATGATTCGCTGCTATTCCCAATTAGTCCACCGGGGGTCGCACTGTGTGAATGAGCTGTGGGTGAGTAAATTGCGACCGGACCCTTGCCTATGATTCATACTGGTCTGGTCCACTTGATGTCAAAGTGGGCAGTCTCTGGCCCGAACCTAAAGTCAGTTTGACACCCCGCTCTTAGACCATTGCAGATAAAACCTTCAAATTCCTACCGTGGAAGTAAAAAATACTCCTTTCTGTGTGTTTAACTGCGAACATTAAAGTTGGGGTGACTTCAAACATGTTAGTGATGACTCAAATTGATTAATATGTGTGTGTAACATCTTTTAGAATTTTAAATGTGGGATGGTCTAATGTAGAAACACAACCGATTAGAGATATTTCCTAGATCTATTTTGTTTCCTCAGGACTCTATGGCTTCTACGATGACAAAACAAACAAGTTAACTGTGCTCAGCATGCCTCTGGCTCATAAGAAGTCCACTCTGGTGGTCATCATGCCCCACCAAGTGGAACCTCTGCAGAGGCTGGAGAAGATGCTGACCAGGAAGCAGCTGGATACGTGGATGGGCAAGCTGCAACAGACAGCGGTGGCCGTGTCTCTGCCCAAAGTCAGCATGGAAGTCAGTCACAACCTGCAGGTAGGACGTGCAAAAGGACATTCAAAATGATGACGCCTTAGTCTCTGCATCCAGCTTCTCTTACACGATCCAAACCTGTGCTGTTCAGAAACACCTTGGGAAGCTGGGGCTGACGGAGGCAGTGGACAAATCCAAAGCGGACTTGTCCAAAATCTCTGGGAAGAAGGATCTCTACCTGGCCAGTGTGTTGCACGCCTCGGCCATGGAATGGGACACCGAGGGCAACGAGATGGACGTGAGCCTCTTTGGCACGGACAAACTGAAAGACCCCACACTGTTCTACGCCGACCACCCTTTCATCTTCCTGGTGAAGGACCAGAAGACCAACTCCATCCTGTTCATAGGCCGGATGGTAAGGCCAAAGGGCGATAAGGTAAAGGATGAGCTGTAACCTCATTCACTTAAAAGCCTCACTGTGTGTGTGTGTGTGTCTATTTTCGACGGCGATATACCGAGAGAAGTGGGAAATTAAAGCACATTCCTTTACGTCACATGCCAACAACATTCCACAGCACATGGCTGAAGAGATGTAAAGATTTGATCCTGTGTTTTTGTGAGCGAAGCGTTTTTTGCAGTCCCTTCCTCTTTTATCTTGAAGAATTTCAGATATCTTTATTTTTTTTGGCCCGTTACAATCTGGAAGTGAGATTTACATTGAGTATGATTTCCCTTATTAGCTCCTTAAATTCTGTTGGCAAGTCTTAACAATGTTTGTATGGTGCTCGTTGTTGTATGTTTCATTTTTTAAGCACGGCTGATTTAGTTCGTCAACCCCGAGGATATTAATATTTGTTTTGCACTGCTTTCTGCCACATGTAGTTAGTTTGAACCAAAATGCTACGTTGCTGTTTTTGTTAGTATTGGCCCTTCTTTAATGCACTGAACTGCATTGGCAAATAAACCAAAGCATGGCAGATTTAAGCACAACAATTTATAACACGTTTAATAGACATGCATAGTTTTAGACTGTTACAAATTTCCAGTTTTTGCAA
Organism: Apeltes quadracus; assembly: GCA_021346845.1. Lineage (NCBI taxonomy): Eukaryota > Metazoa > Chordata > Actinopteri > Perciformes > Gasterosteidae > Apeltes > Apeltes quadracus. Next base: position 1,672,891 of record CM037916.1, on the reverse strand, counting down.
TAAAAGCCTGGGAAGAAACATGGCTGATCTTGTTTTCAGATTCTTTGTGCTGACATTGTCCGTCGTGTGAGTCATTCAACAGTTTTCCTTGGTTCGCTGGCTCAGGTGTCTGTTTGCAGGTGCTATTTGACCTCAGGCGGGTCGGGGGGGCTGAATAACATGAGAAACATTCCAGCAGGGCGGATCGTGTGTCCTGCTGGCAGGATTGTGGTAGAGCTGCACGCGTTTAGACAAAACACAGATGTAAACGTACATCCAGAGAGGTGCGGCAGCAGAAGTCACACCTGACTGATAGCGGGAGGCTGACTATGAACAGTCAAACACAGGACCATCAATTTGATTCGCGTGACTAACAAGTAGTACAAAGTAGATGTATTCACCTGTAAAAAGAATTATCTGTATTGTTGCATCATGAGCTCCTCATCTGTTGGACCAATTGCATATCTTGTACTATGTCACAAAACGATTATTGGAGTTTTCCATATTGGGCGTACCATGTCAATAGTTATATTTAGCTATACAACTAAGCAAAGGGGGAACTATGACCTGGAGGGAATAGATGTAGGCCTTTTCATGGCTTCCTACTACTGATGAAACATAATCAGGCAAAATGATCAGCAAATCCTTTATTTGAACAAATGCCTTTACTATTATGACTTTGGGAATTACAATGTAAAACATCTCTACTATCTGAGGAATGACTTCAATAAATGTAAATTACCTTTATTTGTAAAGTAAGTGGTTCTGTCACATGGAAATGACTCGGCTAAGACTGCGGCGTCCACATCTTAAATCGGGTGTTTCTGTGCTTTTGCTACTTTTCAGAACAGCTTAATGAATTATGTCAAATTATTGCTGATATTACAATAAAGAACAGGTGTGAAACTATTTTATCTTTTGGTTGCTTTGTCTTTCCATATGTAATTTACACAGGAGAATAACCTGTATTTATTTTCAGTTTGTAATTAAATAAGCTACTTTAGGGGTGTTTTGTGTAATGCCCTTGTAACAATTACTATCATACGTCACCAGGGTCAACTCATGTAAATATCATAAACATGACAACAAGGGAATTTGATTCAGGGTTCTTATATTCCAATATTACCAGGATGCAGGCTACAAAATGGTGATTGTAAATTTGATCATCATATTAAACACTTTTTTTTGTACCAACGTGTATTTTGTGATACGGGCACGATGCACGGGTTAAGGCCGGCCGTGTCAGCGCACATGTACCCGCCTTACTGCACGTGTACTGGAATGTGTTCTGATTCCCCATCGCATCAAGACGAGGAGGAGGAGGGAGGAGGAATAGAAGAAACCGGATGAGGAGGAAGGGGAAAACGGGAGGAAGAGGAAGAGGGGGAGGGCTCGCGCAGTGCTCCGCCGCGCGGATGGCACTACTAACGCGTTAGCAGCCGCAGCCTCCTCCTCTTCCATCATGGCTCCTTCGGCGGACAGGCAGGGATACTGGGGCCGGCCAACCTCAACGCTGGACTGGTGCGAAGAGAACTACGTCGCCTCCTTTTACATCGCCGAGTTCTGTAAGTGAAACATATCACGGTCTTCGTCGCGCCGGCGGCATGCAGGCGTGGCCGCGGGCAGACACGCGGGACGAGGCACCGTGCACGTCGCGTGGCTCCTGGAGCGCGAGCAGCAGCTGGAACACGCAGCGGATTTGTGTGGTCGTTTTTATCGCGGCTCGTTACGTAGTACAACCAAAGCTAACTGTTAGCTCGAGCTAAGGAGGGCTCGCGGACGTCCACGCATTGCAGCCCAGTATTACATGAACGTAGTACATTTGGAAACATGCCGATTCTGATTCTGAGTCGTCTACTGAGCAGGCGGTGTTCATTACGTGGTCCTTGCGTGAAACCTTCCCTCCTACCATCAGGGCAAATTGTTTCGTTTTTTAATAAAAGGAACCCTGCAGTTGCTCCGGATTCACAGAGCTGACGTACAGACATTGTCAGCTGATCCAAAAGCAGCTGTGTCAGCGAAACATGAAACGCATCGAGCCAGACTACTGGACACGCATTCACTAGAGGCCGTGTGTATGATGCATAACGGTAATACCCAAGGACCCCCATTTGTTGAACAGAATTGGTATGGATTCACAGGTTGTAGGAGTGAAGGTAAACTCCTTGTCACTGTGCTGTACGTGGAGGACTGTTAGTCCAAGTGGGTCAGAGTGCAGTTCTATTAGCGCCCTTTTATCTTCTGTGTATTTTGTTCACGCCCTGCCTTTGTGTTGAAACGCTTACTTTTAAATGTGACACAGAGCCACTTGAAGTTGTAAAAACCCATGTTTGCAGGCCTGCTGGTCCGGCACAGCGTGCACACTCGTTTCATTGTTCCTAAAACACGAGCGTGGTGTGAAAGCTGCGTATCAAGAATCATGACAGTTGAAGCTTTTGTTTGCACAAATGACACGAGCAGGCCCAGCTACAATTGTTTGACATTTAAACAGTGCCTCAGGTTACAATAGCTGGAATGTGGCATTGTTCACGTGGAAAAGACCAGAGACACCGATGGGATTTAATCCTCATTTGATGTGTGTGCTTTGGTGCATTATCTGTAGTCTGTCATATGGCACACAGGCAGCTGATTGCATTCGCAGGTTTGCTGTTGTCATGGAAATGTGAAAAATGAAATACTCATGTTGTATTATTGTAGTATGTGCGTTTATTATCAGTAACCAAAGTCCACACATTTCAAATCAGACGGGCAACAAGTCGTCTGCTTCTATCAGACACCTGCAGATAAAAGGGGATGTGTACCTGCAAGCACGAGCAGAACTAGTTTCATATTCCTACTAGAAAACTGGTCATGTAGTCCATCTATTGACCGGCTTTGCTGAACAAAAAGCACCTTTTTAAGTTTAAACTTTTGATGGCAAATAAATACACACAGATAAAACCTGCCATTGAAACCGTAGACTCAATCATCGGTACCTGTACCCCTATTGCACCGGTTAAAAGGCTTGTAACCATTTACATCACCTACAAATCAAAGGGTAAGATCCGGGTTAGCGATTTGGCGGAAACAACGATGTAGAGAGAATTTAAGGGCTGCCATTAGTTTACAGTACAATCTAGTAATATATGCAGATGTTTCTCACTGAACTCTCTGCCGGCACGTGAAAGAGGAACTTTGCGACACATTCAGTGTGTTCAGTTTGCAAAGTAGATCTGCCAGACCTCTACTCCATCAGAAAAGTGTGTACTTCACAAGATAATTCTTCTCTGTGCAGCAGAAGTTGTGTTCCATTCCTTGTCTTGCCTGAATGAAGGGGATCCTACCAGGGATTTTCTAATATGAAGAGATGTGGCACTCTCTCGTTACTTCCGGGTTCTGGACGGGCTGCAGTAACACGTCTCTGTCCATGCGAGGGCGCTCGCAGGCGAGTGCAGAATGCATTGGACTGTTCTATTCCAAAAATCCGTTCAAAAAATGTGATGACGTCACATATTTGCATACTGCTGCTTTACGGCCATTTCTTCGGCAATCTCTTCGGCACTCCCGAATCATGGCTTCCTTTCTCATGGCATCAGCAACATGATCGACAACGATAACACCAGCTGCTATTTGAGGTAAACTTCGACAGAAAGTCCTCCTAAACTTTATATTTCTGATTCTGCTTTAGCTTCAGCTGCCATCAGACGGGGTCTCTGGTTGTAATCGGTCGCAATCCGTCACTGACCAATCAGCATACATTAGCAGAATGCCAGCGTGTTCCGGCCAACAACGGCCCAACCTGTAAGAAATCGAAAGGACATAAGCGCTCATTCATTCGACTTTTGGTCTATAATCCATATTGAACTTGCGGAATCAACAATAAATTCTACGTTGATTCAGCGACAAGCAGGAGAAAGAGCGAAATTTAGCCGTCTAGCTCCATAGAGTCCAATACGATCTGCACTCGCCTGCGATCACCTCCAGTGGAATTTAACGGAACTGCAACCAAGATCGATACAATGGGCCAGAATAGGGAGCCCAGGCTCTCCTTAGGCTCTGATCCTACCTATTGTAGTGACATTTTGTTTGTAACATTGCAGCAAAGATGGTATCATGGAGGTAAGGTGTTCTGGTGCACCAGGTTATTGTTCTCTTTTTGATTGCGTGCTGGTGTCCAGTGGGGGGATTCCCTCTTCAGACGTTTCATTTTTCTCTGTTGTTCTTTTGAACAGGGAACACAGTCAGCAACCTGATTATGATTCTTCCTCCCATTTATGGGGCTGTCCAGACGTTCCGAGACGGCCTAGAGTTTCGCTACATCTGCTCTTTCCTCGGACTGGCAGGTTAGTGTGAAGCCACTCAATTCCTTAGCTCTTCTTTATATACGTACTTATTATCCAACATGGAGTCGTTTCTGCAGGTGCAGTCTGTCGTGCACTTGAGAATGTCCTGGCTATGGAATGTGAAGTTTTGTGTTGTTGTCTGTGTATCGCCCAGCTGTTGGTGTGGGTTCCTGGTGCTTCCACATGACGCTGATCTATGAGATGCAGGTGAGTCGCTGTGTTAAAGAAAAATTGTATTATGTCAGCAAAATGTGAGATTGTTATTTTTGAATACTTCATGTGATTAATCACACTCATCGTTATCTTGCGAAATATTTGTAATGGATTTATCAGGTCAAACATTTTCTGCCAAACACCATGTGAAGTTATGTGGAAGCAATGTAATCCTAGACCGACATTGACATGTGTTTACTCTGTATTCTCATTTGCAGTTGCTGGACGAGTTGCCAATGATTTATAGTACATGCGTCTTCGTCTACTGTCTGTAAGTGGCTCAACCTTTTGGGACTACTGCTGTTAAAGCAGTGACTCACTCTCATTCTTGTGATATTGGCCTCTAAAACAAACCACTTAATCCCTCTCTAACTACTTTATAGACTCCAAAAAAAGTGGTGTATCATCTTCTCGTGGCTATTGATTTTAAACTGGACATGAGAACATCTTCCATTAGTGTTCAGGTCTATGTGACAGCTGTTCTCATACATGTGTGCATGGCTGTGAGTACATTTGAACACTCAAATGATGAGCAGCTGGTTACCACGAGCCATGGTCGGCCACCTGGAGAATGCTTGTTTTTTTTCTTAACTGATATTGAGAGAACTCCTCAGATTCACAAGACTTTAGAGCTCCATCTCCTCCTATTCTGCACACTATTGGGCAATATATCTTTCACTTTCAATAGCATAATATCACACGTCTGTTTCTGGTTTTAAAGGCTCTACTACAGTCAAGTATCAGTTAGAGCTGATCTATTATTTGAAGTTATTCAGAATTTCCAGATTACTGATTTTTGAATGTATTTTTAAATGTATTCTAAAAGTACTAATGGTTAACCCTGCAATATTGCTTTGATATTGAGGTATCTGAGGAAAGGATTGCGCCATTTAATTATGTATAAATCGCCCAGCCCTACATCCCAAACATGAACAAGGTGGCTGGAGGCAGTCACGTGACCTTTTGATTAGGAAGGTCGTAGAATCCTAAACTACTGTAAAACAACTCCAGGGTGGGTGGCTGCTCGCTGTGGGAGCAAGGCTAGAACAATGTGGCCCTGAAAGCACCCAGGTCTGCACCTGTACAGGAGGGAGAGCAAAACACACATAACACAAACAATATCTGTTTCCTTTTTTCAGATACGAGTGTTTCAAAGAAGAGAACAGAGTCGGTTTATTACCTATCATGTTACTGTCAATCTTCAGTGTCTCAGTCACTGTGGTGAGTATCCACTTCCACTATAACAGCATTTTCCTAACAATATCCTCTTGAGCAGGTCCTGTGTTTGTGTTTGCCAGGTGTACTTGCAGTGGAAGGAGCCGGTCTTCCACCAGGTGAGGCTGTGCCCTTTGTTCCGCTCAGCTGGCTACGGTTGCTCATTGTTTGCTGAGGGCTCAGTGTGCCTCCAGTCATTCTTTAATTTGTGTAAAGATACTGGGCTTACCGACAAAGCACACATAACTCAGTTTGGTCTGGACTGCTTGTATAGAATTAAATTAAATATGCTAACTAATATAACATCTCACATTCTTTTTAGTGTTTATTAATATGTAGCATTCGCTATGTTCCAAACTCAATGCTGAATCCTGTGGGATCATAACACTGGACCTCGTGAAAGAAGATCTTATATTCTTATCTTAGCTTTCTTTGTGCTCATACGGGCATGCTAAGTTCCAATAACGGTGTGAATGACATGATGAATTAAGGGACTTGCTAAAGAAGCAAATAACTAGTGCCGTTCGTGGTGTGTCACCAAAGGATCATAATCTTTCAAATAAAGAAGACATTTTTCCATATGTAAAACGTCACAATGGAGATGCACCATTATTTAACAATGTTGATATTATTGTGTTGTACAAAAGCATCAATACATTGCTGAAATATACAATCCATTAGTGACCATTAGTGACCTCAGCCAGACAGCAAGTCTGGCTGTAAATAGAAAAAATGCTTTACAGCACCAAGGTAACGTTGTCACATTAAGCTTGCTCGGTTTCCCTTTAGAACCGACTTTGTTTATTGATCACATAACTCAATGAGTTTTCAGAAGATTTAAAAGTTCCATAATCAAAGAGTTGTTGAAATCATGTTTACTATACAATGACTCACAAGTCAGGAACTAATGAAGTGGTTTTGACTCAATGGTCGTTAAACCCAAAGAAAGTGTTGGATGTTTGAACATTTGCTTTTTATCTTCTGAAATCCGGCATCGTCTTCACGGCTCATTGCGTCTTCTTCTAGGTCATGTATGGCGCTCTCGTGGCTTGCCTAGTGATTGCGATCTGTCTTCATTGTTACATGGTAAGTTTAAAAGCACATTACCATCTCAAAGAAATGCAGAGATACATGTTCAACAGGGGTGCTAGCGGTCGGCGGGCGGGCTGACCGGGGGGGAACGTCCGCATACACTATATATTATATATAGTATAATATTTTTCAGAGACAGTCTATGTTTCAGAGCCCCTGAATGTTCAATAAGTGTTTTTCCTTGTTTCCCCGGTAGGATGTACCCATGGCTCCGGCCGCTGTGTTACACCTCCTTAGGAGTCTTCCTCTTAGGGTTCCTACTGTGGAACATTGACAACATCTTCTGTGACACATTAAGGTGAGTATCTGCATTAGTAAAACACCATCCGTCTTGTTATTTTCTAGTGGCATGCTTGATGGTGACATTTTGAGTTGGTTATCATTCATTTAGCGGTGTGGAAAATGTTCAGTGATATTAACCTTTATGTGAAAATAGTGAAAATTACCTCAAGGACAGGTCAGGCAGCTCAAAGTAATATCAGTTTATTTACATAACATGTGTGATGCATGGTTGAGTTTTTCTAAAGACGGTTAATACGCATCCTCTTCTTGTCTACCACTTACTGTTTTTTTATTGAAGTGGTTGAGTCTGGATGTCCTTTGGTCTTTTAGAACCAGTAGGCAGATGCTTCCCTCTGGTGTTGGAGTAGCAACACAGTTCCATGCTTGGTGGCACATCTTCACAGGCCTCGGGTCCTACCTGCACATCATCCTCAGGTGAGATTGTGTTCCAGCACCAGAAGAGAGCTGCAGTGACTATTACGCCCAGCTGTGGAATTAAGCTTTCAGGTCGCCTGTCCGACTATTCTCATGAACGTTACTTCAAATTTCTCGCTTGGATTGAAGTAAGATCCGGCTACTATGACATGGTCACCTTTTTAACCATTCAATTAAAAATTCATCCTGTGATTCAGAAAAAGGTTTAATAGGATAGAATTATGAAGTAATGACTTTAAGGACAAACTGACTGGTTGGATTACAGCTTGCGGTGAGACATGCTCATTGGTTTTCAAATTGAATGTTGATCTTCTTTTAGCCTCCAGATCAGGTCAAACTTCCTCAAGCAAAGACCAAATGTAAAGGTATGTCCAGCACTTAGCCATTCTGTACCCTGCACCTTTTATCTAAATGCATTCATTCATTTGTGTACGGATTCCTACCTGACTGCCCTCTCTTATCCATGTCCAGTTCCTTTGTGGAGTTTGGCCCACGCTGCACATTGATCCACAGAAGACCAGTTGAAATGACGGGCTAAGGGCCGATTGAAGACCGGTGACTGTTACATCCAGACACCATCAGCACGGGCACCTGCCACACTGATGGGAACTCAGCCCACAGCCAGAGGGCAGGTGGACCCCAGGGCACCCCCCTTGAGAGCCGGGTGTTCTGCACTGTGGAGATTCTACTGAGAACAGTAAAGCACTGAATCAAGTTTTAAGAAACAGAAGATTTGTTTCATAATTTTTTAGATTAGCATTTCTGTAGTTTTTTAAAAGTCTAATAACTGTAGTTTCTCATTCAATTTAAATGCGATTAATATGTGTAGGACACTGCAGTGGTAAAGAAGGGGTGTGGTTGTTATTTTACATAGGGCTTGGGAACAGGGAAAGGCTAAATAGATCTACTTTTAACACAGTGTTGTCGTCCTGATTTAAGGAGTATTCTATTGTAGATGTGATCACTACATTTGGGACAGCAGGTGCCAATGTCCTCTTAAACCATGCTAAGAAGGTAACAATCAATTTCTCTTTTCTTCCTCTGCCAAGTCTGCTGTGGGATTCCAAACGCTCATGTAACATGGCAGGCTTCTCGGTGTTTTAATGCAATGCTCACAACATTAACACGTATGCTTTTATTGTTGTTAAGTTAAGGTTATCAACACTAGGAAAAGCAAGTGAATCACTTGACAGACAATTGCTTTCAGTTTTAAAGTGACGCTGCGCATGTTGTACCACACGACATGTTAAAGAGAAAAATGTCTTATTTTTGATTTACCGGTAATTGAAGGTATCTTGAATCATTGCATCCTAATGGGCTGCAGAGGGTGCGGTACTAGCCTGCTGCTCTGTAAGAGTAATTTGTAACCAGTATGTATTAGTAGAACACTTTTAAGTCGAGACTATACAAATCCACCTTATTTAAGTTTTTTGTTTATTTATTTACACCGTCGCATGAAGCTGAAGAGTCCAGTGGCACATATATCTATCTTATATCATAAGTCGCGTCTGGGAAACAGTTTACGATACGACCGCTAGGTGGCATTATTATCCAGCTTATTTCAGACATTGCCAAACATGCAGGTGTGCATTGATAAACCTTCCACCTGCAGTAGTACCCGTAGTGTCTCTGACCTGGCCCTCCTGTGAGGGCTCTGTGGCGTGGAACAAGGGGAGGATTTGTTGGTAGTACCTTTTGCTGCTGTGAGTACGTGGATATTTAATGGTCCAACAGATCCCGGAACTGTCCGGAGGCACAGCTTATGTTTGTTTGCGGGCCTCTTGCTGCTACAGAGACAGCACACAATACATCTGTGTTTTATTATGCATGCGCACGCTTCGTCACACTGCTTGGGTGTAACTACAGGGTAAAACAAGAGTTACGAAGTCCTCACGAGTCCAACATGCAAAAGAATCAGTATTAATGTTGTTTAAATTTCTGTGTGGAACCTTAAATTCTCCCCCGACATCCATCAGCTGTCAGAGAGGGTGCCTTATTCTTATGCTTGCAGTCCAAGTAATCCTAGTTGCCTTGAAGTCGGTGGGAAAACAGAACCATTCAAATGTTCACTTCATTTCTTGTGTCCAACATGTTTGCCACAGGTCCTTCTCATGATGTAAACTGTTTGTTTGTTCCAAACTTGTGTTGATGCCGGAGGAGCAGACTCTGGACATGTGCCAGACGTTAATGATGTCCTGTATTGACAAATAAAAGAAAATTCTGGGGCCACTAAAGGTGATGGCATGTTTCCGTTGTTGACCACCATGGATCAGGTTTGGTTTGCCTGATGTTTGGTAAACTGGATTCCAATATGGTTTCTCACCTTGTTCCTGTTTTGGGGGGGAGTTTTAAACTGCACACATGTGAGGGTCCAAATAAGGAAGATGTCCTATCTGTGCTGATTGTAGAGCTCCGAGGGGAACATTTTTGTGTTTAGAGAAAGGTGCAGTTAATGTACTCGATGGTTAGGAAACACAGCTTCCTAACCGTATGTGTCACAGTGTGACCAAACACCAGTTTGCGTGCCACTTACCGAACAGAGCAACCCACTCAAGCAGACGATGAGGAAGTATGTTCTTGCATCACCGCGGACCATTAAAACCACAGCAGGGCTCAGAATGTGTGTCACCTGGACTCTGATTCTAGGTTTTGCTCCTTTAGTCACTGGATCCTTAGTCATTCGCGTGGGTTCGTCGTGAGGAAGTGACAGCGGGTGTCAGAGTGGATGTAGGCGTGTGTTTACAAAGGGTTTGTGATGACGGGTCTGTGCAGTAAAGCATGTTGCTGCAAAGAGAATGACTAAGCATAAGGACAGTTGTGTGAATACTATTACACGAATACTATTACACTGGGAACAAAAAACATTTTTTTGTGGTGTATTTTAGCTTTTGATATTAAACAAAGTGATATGTTACATCTTTGATGACAATGAAAGAGACCAATGTTATGTAACAAAGTTATCAGCAGGGACTTTGTATAAATGCTAAAGAGCCAAGCTCCTCACTATTTGCAGATAATTAGAGAGCAACATAAGTACCAGATAGTGGTCATTAAGAGTCCAAACAGGTAATAAGTAAGCCAATGTGTGGCCTGTTGGATCTAAATCCTTTACAGTTAGAAAAAAACAGCTTACAAAAACATTTTATTTAGCTTAATGGAGAGGGGAGAATATTATATTAACAAGCATTTACAATTTACAATATATATTTAGCCTACATCTACTAGAATTCTGTGGTGTAACACATTATAGCGTGTACTGCATGAGGGGCACGTCAGTCTATAAGCTTCAGGAGATGGGGCGGCTTGGACCGCTATAATATATATATATATATATATGATTCCACAGCTTAAGTCATCATTCTGATTTATTTAGTTTGTTTAATATTGGGTTGAATCAGTCTTTTTCCTTATGTTTTTGCTTTGAATTCGTCTTTTTCATTATTTCTTTGCGGAATACCTCGACCAGTGTTTTTTTTCGTGTAGGTTGATGTGGTATCACTAAACTGCTTTGCAGGTGTGGAAAGTAACTACATCGATTCAAGTACTGCACATTCCTTGACATCCATGTACCTCTTGAACCCTATGGGCTTCTGAGTTCTACTCTTCACTCCAAGGTTTGGTAGAATAATCTTGCTGTCATAATTTGTGCGATCTCAGTGAACGTATGTATGATCACAGGTCAAAGTAAATAAATATTGAATGCAGATTCACTGTCGGTGAGTACAACTTTGAACTATAATAACTGTAGTTTATAATAATTGTACACTAGCTGGTCATTATGAGCTTTACTGTATTTGTAACAAGGCAACGTTATCTATTACTCATTTAATGTTACATGCATATTATTTATATTTTATGCAACTTTTTAACCCACTTCCACACCATTACATTTTAGAGACAAATACTTTACTTTTGACTCCACTTATTTGACACCTTTAGATATTTTCCAGATAAAAATTACAAAATACAAATCAACCAATACATTATCTTGCATTACTATACATTGAGCAGCATTCAGCAGCTGTGACAGTATAGTGATAAATGCATTCAATTTCAGCAATTCAGTTCTTTCATTTTATTTTGAATAATTAAGTATTTTTCCTTAAGTAAAACTTAAAAGCAAAACAACCAGTATGTTGTTCACTGTGGTAACTTTTACTGAAGTAGAAGATCTCACAGAGATCATTCAGTATTGTTTTATCCAAATCCTCATCTGGATTTCTAAACACCTCACTCAAGATAAACATGTCTTTAACTCCGATGTCTTGGCTGAGCTTTACCCTGTGATAAAGCGGCAATGAGACAAATAGTACATGGACACGTAGTATTCACTGTATACTCCTTGACATCCATGTACCATCGGAAGAGCAAATGTCAGTATTCAAGTATGATTTTGGTCTTTACAGACGGCATCACATTATTCTTGGTGCATACATGAACATTGCGTACGGTGTGGTACATTCCATAAGTGTTGTCATTTACTGTATGAGCGGTAAAACATGACGTGCTATTTGTTATGAAACAGACCAGGACCTCGATGCTGATCATATAGCGGTGCTCTCCACACATCAGTCAGGCTCGCACAAGTTTTCATGATTCATGAACTGGCTTGAAACAACTGTGTTAGTCTGTTGAGAAAAGTTGGAGAACACCTCTGAGATGTGATGACCAATCTGTAGACCACATCCCCCCCCCCCCCCCCTTCTTCCTCAAACAGGGACCTGGCATGCAGACAGCTCTTTACTGTTCTTCCTTCACGTCTAAAAAACTGATGGGAAACTTTAGTGCCATAAAAGTTAGTTGTTAAAACCTTTTGGCATCTTCCCTTACGTGGACCAAAGGAGTTTGCAGCGTACTTTGCACCATGTGTTTGCTGATAAAGATATCTGGGGGAGAGATCTCATCAACCAGACGCTTCAGATTCGATCAAACCCAGTCTGAGTCTGAGGCGACCAATGGAAGGTGACTCATTCTCTGCCGTGTCTCACAGCCCTTATCTACATCATTCCCCCCACCTGCGACTCGGCGTCACGGTAGTTGTTTTACTGAAACCTGGGATTAGATTGTGTACAAGCTGTGAGCTTTGGTCTTTGTGTAGTAGTGTGCCAGAGCTACAGAACCGGTTTAATCCGGGGTGACGACTCACAAACACTGAGCTGACTCATGTTGGGAATGCCACAGTTACTACGAAGACGGATCAGTGGTTTGACAGACCTGCAGAAGGACGTCACTGCTTAGGACAGTTTTCCTATTTCTTTGTTCTCTTAAGAATACTCAGTGCCGGCGCTCCGCACACGCACATCACGCACTGCACGTAGGGCACCAATGTGCCTGGGGGGGCATCAAAAAATCACCACAGTAGGCTACTAGTATAAATAACAAATAAAATATGTCTAAAGCATGTTAATATGCAAAACCAATACGAAAGTAACAGGTCATCACTCACAGCAGCTCCCGCTTAAAGAGCTGGGTCCTGGGCTACGGAGAAACAAGAAATGCATACACAATACATAATAAAAACATACAAAATAATGCTGTCAGTATAAAAAGAAAATATAAAAACAACTGACCAGAATCTAACTAAAAGCTTGTGAAAAAAATTATGTCTAATTTTAAAAGAAGACCCTGTTGTGATGGACATCAGTTCCACTGGTAAAGCGTTGCAGAGCACAGGACCACAGTGACTGAAGGAACCATAAGCTAGTTTACAGTTGATTTTGGGTATAGTGAGAAGAGCTTTGTTACATGATGATCTAAGGGATCTCACCGGAGTGTATTCAGTCAGCATGTCAACCACACAAGGGGGAGCAAGGTCATTCAAAGCTTTAAAAACAAGAAGTAGTATTTTAAAATCAATTCTCTGTTTTACTGGAAGCCAGTGAAGTGAGGCTAAGACCGGAGGGATGTGCTCAAACCTTTTGGTCTTGGTTAAGACTGCAGCATTCTGAATAAAAGTTATTTAACACTTTCTTTGTTGTTCAGCAAAAAGCTGCGTTGCAGTAATCAATTCTACTGGTAACAAAAGCATGAATAAGCTTTTCTAAAGCATCTAACTTTAGAAATATTTTTGAGATAATAGAAAGCAGCTTTGGAGTTATTCCTTTGTTGGTGGTGGTTGTTGGTTGGTTCGTTGGTTAGGAGGAGGGCCACCACCAAACATTTGTGCTTAGGGCACCCAAATGGCTAGCGCCGGCCCTGAGAATACTCATGTATTTATTTTATGTGTTTCTTTGTTTGTGGATTCTTACAGTATTTTTTGTGTAATCTTGTTTCTCCCTGTTAACTGATGGTGGGTAGCACAGTCCAGTGAATAAATATACACATTCAAATATATACATATAACTATGTATGTATATTTAATATAACATTTAACCTGTTTAACTCTTTTTAGTTTTCAATGCACTGGTATTGTATCAGTACTCAGTATTGGGAGATTTGCAAGTTAATGAACCGTTATTGATGTTAAACAATAACACAAAATTGATCTCTCAGCAGTGCAGCCTCCACAGTTTTTAGGCGTTTTTTATTTTGCCAAATAACCTTGTGCAGAAAAGATAACTTTCAGAGATTTTTTTTGGTAACAACTTAACTAATAACACAGTGACAGGTTTGCCTCCACTGTTATGTGGCATTAGACAACTAGTTCTTCGTTAAGTCTAAATAGATTGATTCATCCAGAAGTCCCAAGCAGGAACACCAACTTTAAATCCCCTTTTCTGTGATTTGGGGTGTTATTGCTGTTTTGAATGAGATACGGGTTTCTGAATTGATCCCCCCTTCAGCCTCTGGGTGAGCTGCTCAAAATTGCCTAGTTTTTCTACGTCACAAACCGAAATATTTCAATATTCCCACCCCCTCCAGTCCCGTTTCCCAATCACAGCCCGCCGGCGCAGTTCGTGAGGCCCGCAGACTTTATGCGTGACCATAGGTCCGCCAACCGCAAAGGGCTCACCTTTTCATGGCACATGCCGCCGTTTGGTACTGGTGGAGAAGTACACTTTGATGAGGACTGGCGCCTCAATTCTACTGGCATACGGCACTTGAATTAAAATATTTCACACACTAAAAAAATCTTTTGCCAAAAACAATTGCGCAATCCGCTTCCTGTGCTGGCTATGGTTAAAGGACCCCCTGTGTACTTTGACGTGCATTTTTTAATACATGTTCAGGTGCCATATAAAAATGAATTCTGTGTTTATCGTGAGACATACTATCTATAACCATAATGCCGCAGTATTGTGCATACATGTAAATAGTTATCACTTAATCTTGTGCTCCTACAAAGAGATCAAGCTGAGATGCTGGTCGGTGGATCTGCTCGAATCAGATACAAGTTTGACCAATATAGAGTGAACCATGGCAATTTTCTGCGATGACCACATTTTAGCACTTGCTTAGGTTTTGATGTAATTACAATTTTAACATTTCCTGTGTGAGCAATGGTGTACTTTTCCCTGCCTTGTTATTTGTCATCCAACGTGGGTTTCATCACACACAGTAAGATTGTAACCTACCTTGTTTTCTTTATCCATGATATACAGGTACAACAAGCAGCAAGATGACGCTGGTAGGATCAGCGACACGTGCGGCCCCATTCTTACTCCCTTAGATGCAGCTGTCTTCACTTTCCTTTAATCATGAAATGCGCTGCACAAATAAAAAATGCTTTCATCAAATAAAATGTATAAGAATAGATACAGTTCATCACATAGACAATGGGTGGTTTACTTTATTAGCAGCATTATGTGGTGGCACAAAATAATATGAGATCAGTTACATGTTCAATGAGTAAACAAAGTTAGCCATTTTATTCTGGCTGAATAAAGTGGTTTATTACAGTCTTTTTAAGCTTTCAATAAGATTGTTTTCAACAGTCAATGACATAACATCGTTGCTGGAAACAGTATTTAATGCAAGAATAATGTCGACATTGAAATACTGGCAGGGGAGATAGGTGTGCATCTGCTGTGTCTAAAACAAAGCGTTACGAAACTCCTACATTCAGCCACAACCACAACGTACCTAATACCAAATTGGGAAGTGATGATTCATGAATAGAGGATAAGTGTGTATTACAATGTTGTAGTAGATTAGTACCGTATTAGTGGTATTTATTAGTATTACCTACCAAAACAATTGCAAGTAAGACAGCCACTTTTTCAGTGTCTGTTAATGGTTAACAGCAGTTGGAGATTTATAGACAAAATAACCACCTTGTTGTTAACTGAGCACACAGTTCCTGAGCTCCCAAAACGTAATGTAACATGACACAACATGTCCAAAAGCAGAGCACATTAGCACAAAATGTTTGTTTCAGTGTCAAATTCTAAATGTTTTATTTCAAATTATTACTTTCTAAAAATCAATAGAAGTGATGAAGATACAGACTGACAAAAAAGATTTTGTCCGATACATGTCGCAAAGGGGTTGTGTCATAATTACAGTGTCTTTTTAATGGAAACTTTTTCTCCGGTGTGTAATCAAAGCAAAACTCCTCCTCTTGTCCATAAAAGGATTTTTGACTCACTGACTCGAGAACAACAAATTGCTCCACACACCCTGTTCTGTGGCTATAAATTGGATACCACGAAGCACAGAAACACAAGTTGTAATCGAGGGAAAAATGAAGATGTTAAACCCGTGCTTTCTACTAACCCTGGCAGCCGCAGTTTACTGTGTGCCAATATCACAGATTACTGTGCAAGATGAGGATTTTGCAGAGGTATGTATACTCACTTTATTTCTATGCTTTCTCACTTTTTTGCACAACAGTTAATTTGGAGACTTCAACATTCAAGGGATTCTGAATATTAGGCTATTCTAAACTAGAGTAGCTTCTGAATGTTTATAGAGAAGAAGAAGACTATATTATGTACATTTGCATGTATGCCTTTTCTAAGTTTAACTCCTGCTCTCTTTTACAGAACTACCTGAAGAAATTCTACAACCTAAAAGAGGAGACTGGCCCAACTATCAGACGAGGGACCAGCCCTTTGACCAAGAAGCTGACTGAGATGCAGAGATTCTTCGGTCTCCAGATCACCGGGACACTGGATACTGACACCCTGGCGATGATGAAAAAGCCCCGCTGTGGCGTTCCGGACATCAAAATTGCCCATTACTCCACATTTGTAAATGACCCCAAGTGGGAGAAAAAGAGCCTTACCTACAGGTAAATGATCTGAAGAGAGACAGTGTGACAAAATAATTGTAGAAAACAATATTAAAATAATATTCCTGACTGTTGTACGTTCATCAGGATAGAGAACTACACACCTGACATGTCTCCGTCAGAGGTCGATGAATCCATAGAGAAAGCTCTGCAGGTTTGGACCAAAGTCACTCCTCTGAGATTCACAAGGATCTACAGCGGCATCGCTGACATCATGATCTCCTTTGCACGCAGATGTGAGTACAGAACAAGCTTTTCACTTCTCCTAGTTTATTGGTAGTACGGTTCCATTAAGCGCCTTTTTCTAACTCCTTTTTCTTGAACTGTCTCTGTGTCCTGAATAGCTGATTACTATTTAATCTTTTGGATGTTTACACTAACTAAGTGGAGGCATTATTTTTGTTCAACATGAGTACGTTGTTGTTTGCAGCACATGGTGATTTTTCCCCCTTCGATGGTCCGGATGGCCTTCTTGCCCATGCCTATCCCCCAGGATCTGGCATTGGAGGAGATGCTCATTTTGACGAGGATGAGAACTTCACTTACCGCTCATTCAACGGTCAGTTTTACCTTCATCCATCCATTAACGACTATTGGTGCGTATATTGACATTGTTAAATCATAGAGTGAAGATGTTTCTAACCTGTAGTTCTTTGTTTTCTGCTGTAGGCTATGTCCTCTTCTTGGTGGCTGCCCATGAGTTCGGCCACTCTCTAGGCCTGGGTCACTCCGACGATCCTGGTGCCCTCATGTACCCTAACTACTCATACAGAAACCCAGACACCTTTGTTCTACCCCGGGATGACGTCAACGGCATCCAGTCTCTCTATGGTTTGTACAAACTGGCTCTATCATTGATATGCTGGGTTTTCACACGCTGACCTGACCCAAAATGTCTTAACACCATTGTTTCTAATGTGATTATCATTTTATTTAACATCCAGGTCCCAACCCTGACAAGGATCCCTCTATAGATGAACCTGAGCCTCCCACCACCCCTGATGCCTGTGATTCCAACATGGTGTTGGATGCTGTCACAACCCTGCGAGGAGAAACGCTCTTCTTCAAAGACAGGTATTGTAGACAGTCTGACCGATGAAGTCCATCAAGGGTGTTTCCACAGTAGATGATTTATGAATTTGATGATTTATGTCCTTGTGTGTTCTCAGCTTCTTCTGGCGGAGCTCCCCCCAGAGCAATACACAAGAGCAAATTCTTATCACAAACTTCTGGCCAAATGCCCCCATTGACATCAACGCAGCGTATGAAAGCCAACACTCAGACACAGTGCTTTTCTTTAAAGGTATGTGATCTCATTATCTACCTGAGGCTCTAATATAGCGCCTTTTAAAATATTTACCTTTACATCCAGGTAATAACAAGTGTGTTCTGTTGATCTCTGTACAGATCAGAGAGTGTGGGCTTTCAGCGGCTATGATCTAGTGCGTGGTTATCCAAAATCAATTTCCAGTTTTGGTCTGCCAAAGAGTGTGAAGAAAATCGATGCAGCTCTTGTAGACGCAGAATCCAGAAAGACTCTGTTCTTCGTGGGCAGTGAATACTACAGGTGTGTTCAAATGACATGACGTAAAATGAATTCAGGCAACAGCTGATGGTACTCAAATGGTAGATCAGTCTAATTCCTGACTGTGTTTCCTCAGTTATGATGAGGCCAGAAAGACCATGGATCAGGGATTCCCCAAGCCTGTGGATCAGACCTTCTCAGGATTGACCAGCAAGGTGACTGCAGCTTTCCAGTACAGAGGTGAGTAGCTGTTAAGGTTTTCCAAGTCAATGAGAAAAGACTTGCGCAGAAACTAACATTGAGTGACTCTGTGTTCTGCAGGTTTTACTTACATCTACAGTGGACCATACATGTTTGAGTACAGCTTGGGGACGGGGACCCTGTTCCGTGTGCTGAGGAACAGTTACTTCCTACAGTGCACCAACTTCTAGAACATTTTAGCAATACAGTTGCATTTGTGAATGAGAATAAAGAAGTAATTTGTGGTAATTTATCTTATAGTATTTAATTATGTTATATTTATGTTTAGTTATTGCCAATACAAATTTTTGTTTCTTTGGTTGATGTCGTTTCGGTGTGATATCTTTGAGAGTGTTACTGAAATATATTTAACATTGTTACAATTTCCCGTCTTCACAGGTTTGTACACCACTCTGTCAAAATGAATGTATGTACAAATGAAACAAAAAAAATTTGGCACATTGAAGAGAAATTTCTAAAATGAGAACCAAATAAACGTTGTTTTAATATATTGCTGAGTAAGTTTGCTTGTTATTTGACAAAATCGAAAATCATTTTTTGAGGAATTTGTTGAAGTGCGTCTATACTCATGGCTAAATAGGCTAAAGCTTTATCAAACTTCCCATCTTAGTTTAGCATGTTAAAATGCTAGCAGTTGCTAGTTAGCACAAAAACAGAGCACAGTTTAGACTACAGAGGAAGACATGTTTTACCCAATGTAATAGTAATCCATCCAACTGTAACCTTTAATATTTCCCTCTTAATTACCGATGTAGGCCTCATGGAGGTGCTACCAGCAGAGTGATGGAATCGCACTTTCTTGTTTGTATTCCTATGGTTGAAATGCACTTATTGCAAGTCGCTTTGGATAAAAGCGTCAGCTAAATGACATGCAATGTAATGTAATGTACAGTTGACACTTAACTTCAGTGTGAATTTGAGGGAACCATACAAATAAGGCACCAATTTAAATTGCTGCAAATTGCGAATTTAGATCGGTCCAATATGCACACAGTTATCCCAGTGAACTGCCCCTTAAATTATAATAAAGTTTATTAATCTCGAGCAATACTAATCGGATCGATACTACATAAAGTCAATAAAAAACATTATACGAGTCTAATATCTACAAATAAAAGCAAGTGGAGGGGGAAGACTGTGTGTGTGTGGGTGAATGTGTGTGTTCATAAGAAGATATGGGTAAGACAAGGGGCTAGCCGGAAGCTAAGCTAAGCGACCACATGGATGGTTCACAACATGTGTTTCTAGTGTAGTTAAACCTCTGTCTGTAGGTACATCAGTTAGATAGGTGCGACTGGCTGCATGACTAACAGTGGCTCCACCCAGTTTTGACACCTCTGCAGTTTATACACTAATTGGATCAACCGGTAACCGCGTCCAGGCAGTTTAGTGCCTTCCTCTCTGACTCCATCTTGTGGCCGAACCTGGAATCCCTTCCAATTCAGACCCTAATCTCATCAATAACGCAATACAAATATCTAATACAATCTAATCATAACATATTCTACATCATATTTCATATCACAAAAATAATGTTAAATAAAGTTTCCAAGCAGAGCTTTCCTATTTGTACAACTATGATATCCTGGGTTCCCAACTCAAACCTGCCACAGGAAACATCCCTAAAAATAACTTCGAAGGGGACCAAATAACAATTTTTTAAAACATATTTAGGTGCCATATAAAAATAAGAAATAAAAAATTCTGTGTTTATCATTAGCATACTATCTACGACCATAATGCTGCAGTTTTGTGTATACATTCAACTAGAAATCACTTATTCTTGTACTCCTAGATCAGGGGTGTCAAACTCATTCCGGTCTGGGGGCCGCATACAACTTAATCGCATCTCAAGTGGGCCAGACCAGTAAACTCATTCTAAAATGACATAGAACTAACAATAAGTCCACTTTCTTCTTTGTATTAGTGCAGAGAAGAAGTAAATTATAAAAATCTTTATATGCAATGAATTGTCCTTTTAATAAATATATTATCAACAACCTAAGAGTTTTTAAGAAAAGTAATGTGCAATTTCAACAACATTTTCACCCAGTTTAACATTTATTTAAGCATAAAAACTGACCACAGTGATTGTGATTCACCTCCATGAACATGTAGGAAGAGGTCCATTTTTCTTGAAAAATCCGACACTGTGTCCACTTTTCTCTTTTTTGACAAAGACATTTCACTGAAGAGGGTGCCAGGGTCAACAGAAAATGCGGGTAAAGCGATAGACGTGAAACAGCGCCACTAGCGGACAATATAGGAACTGCAGATTTTATAGAAGTGTATTCTTATTTTTTTTCAGTAATACAGATTTATCCCGCGGGCCAGACTGAACCACCTGGCGGGCCGTTTCCGGCCCGCGGGCCGTACGTTTGACACCCCTGTCCTAGATGGAGATCAAAGTGACATGCTAGCCAGTGTATCTACTCGAAACAGAAACAAGTTTGACCAAGGTACAGTGAACCAATTTTCTGCGATGACCACATCTTAGCACTTGCTTAGGTTTTGATGTAATTACATTTTAAACATTTCCTGTGTGAGAAATGGTGTACTTTTCCCAGCCTTGTTATTTCTGATCCAACGTGGGTTTCATCACACACAGTAAGATTGTAACCTAGCATGTTTTCTATATGCATGATTTACAGGTACAACAAGCAGCAAGATGACGCTGGTAGGATCAGCAACACGTGTAGAGCAGCAATGGCCAGTGATTCTTACTCCTTTAGATGCAGCTGTCTTCTATGAAGCTAGTCACGTCACTTTTCTTTCATCATGAAATGCGTTGCACGTTTAAAAAATGCTTTCATCAAATGAAATGTATAAAAATAGCTACTGTTAATCACACAGAGTTTTATTCAAAAACTTTCACAGAAGGTATTTACATACGAGGGCGGGGCTTCATCCCTGCTCCGGCCAGCTGGTAAAGCATACTTCAAAGACAATTGTTACTGTGGGCCATTCCGGAACTCGCCATAGTGACCTTTCTTTGAAACCGGCCACTTGTCCGAGTCCCGGGGGCATCCTGTCAAAACAAAGCGATTTCAGAGATACTTTTATTGACCCGTATCCTGAGTCCCATCTGTTAGGTTACTGTTTGACCAGGCGGTCACAAGGAAGGGTCACAGGGGTGTCACTTCACCCCCTGTGGTTTCTTCTTTGTTGCTCTTTGTAACTGCTCAGCAACTCAAACATAAAATAAAGCATACTTTCCACCCTGCGGGCCCTGTCACTGACGAGTTGGTGGTCTTTTTAATAAAGCTTTTCAATAGGTTTAATCTAGTGGACTCACCTGGGGAAACGCCAACGGAAGCTTTTAACCATAAATTATGAAAACACAAACTTGAAGACACCAGTGTTACATAAAACAAATTGTGAGCCTGTGCATATTCGACCGTCTTTGGGGAGCCTTCCTTTACCTTTACCACCCTTTTCCTTTTCCACACAGGGCGTTCTTATCCGCACACAGATATCAATAGATATAAGATTTTTTTACAGAACCAAATATGGTCATTTTTCTCAAATGAGGTAGTCCAGCCGAGAAATTCAACCTTAGCGCGTGATGTCCTCATGACAATGACGTTATTATGTCTAGAATTACATTGCCCAATGATGAATAATGCAGGATGGTGATGACCAATGGCAACGTCAGCAGTTACCGTTGCAGAGGTGCTATAGTAACCTAATACAGTAATGAAACATACAAGTGGAAACGCATTGATGTTTTCCTTGGAAATATACATTTAATTAAACGTTTTTTGGTTCTACAATTACAATTTGATGTTTTACCTTTTGAAAATTACTGACAAATTTTATATTGTGATTTCAAAAGGATCATGTGAAATTTACAATATATAAAATGTTGTTTTTTATATGCTGTACAGAGATCATGCCAAATTGGTCGCAGATTCACAAGCAGACACGCACACAGACAAACAAACAGACACTAAACTTATATATTTATCGTCGTGACGGCCAGCTACA
This sequence comes from Apeltes quadracus, assembly GCA_021346845.1. Taxonomy (NCBI): domain Eukaryota; kingdom Metazoa; phylum Chordata; class Actinopteri; order Perciformes; family Gasterosteidae; genus Apeltes; species Apeltes quadracus. The sequence goes on along the minus strand of CM037916.1, from coordinate 1,650,408 downwards.
GTGGGGCAGTGCAAAAGTAACATCATCGACATCAGCACAGTCTCTCTTGCCAGCAATGTCCTCTGGCTTTTAAGCCCTGCTGTAATCAAAGGGCTTAAACACCTACAACTCGGTGTGTTGTTAGGCCTTCTGGGGGCTGTTGCAACGGCCGCTTTTGGGTGGGGCAACTGATCCTGTGTGGGAACGTAGCAGAGAGAGTTTCACCACGTGTCCCTTTATGATGCCACCGTATGGACGTACGTGTTCTCTTCACTCACCTACAAAAGATAATAATAGATAGATAGACTGACCAACAGATAGATGGATGGATTATAAGACAGCCGGACAGACATGGAGGGACTAATAGATAGGAAAGCAGCATCTACGTGATATATCTAATGTAAGCGACGTGGGTGTATGCTTATGAAATTATTCAGTCCCACACGATTCTTCTGCTCAACCTTTTAATCACACTTGTCTTTTTTCCGTTTAACCCATAGATTTTCTAATATGAATAGATGTGGCACTCTCTCGTTACTTCCGGGTTCTGGACTGGCTGCAGTAACACGTCTCTGTCCACACGGGGCGCTCGTAGGCGAGTGCAGAATGCATTGGACCCTATGAGGCTTCACCCCCTAAAGTCCACTTTTCTCAGGATATAATTTTTTGTCAAGCAATTTGAAACTTGCATTCAAAAGGGGGGGGCTATAATAATACACTCAGCTGACAATTGAATTTTTAAGTTCACTCATCTGTTCTAAAAATCCGTTCAAAAAATGTGATGACGTCACATATTTGCATACTGCCGGAGGTGCTGCTTTACGGCCATTTCTTCGGCAATCTCTTCGGCACTCCCGAATCATGGCTTCCTTTCTCATGGCATCAGCAACATGATCGACAACGATAACACCAGCTGCTATTTGAGGTAAACTTCCACAGAAAGTCCTCCTAAACTTTATATTTCTGATTCTGCTTTAGCTTCAGCTGCCATCAGACGGGGTCTCTGGTCATAATCGGTCGCAATCCGTCACTGACCAATCAGCATTCATTAGCAGAATGCCAGCGTGTTCCGGCCAACAACGGCCCAACCTGTAAGAAATCGAAAGGACATAAGCACTCATTCATTCGACTTTTGGTCTATAATCCATATTGAACTTGCGGAATCAACAATAAAATCTACGTTGACAAGCAGGAGAAAGAGCGAAATTTAGCCGTCCAGCTCCATAGAGTCCCATTCAATGTGCACTCGCCTGCGATCACCTCCAGTGGAATTTAACGGAACTGCAACCAAGATTGATACAATGGTTTGAATAGGGAGTGCCAAGGCTCTCCTTAAAGGGCTCTGTTTAACCCCAACACCAACCTCTTCTTCACTTTTCTCTCTCCCCCTCTCGGACGCCCGAACAGCGCCCACTAGCGTTCAGAATGAACTCTTACACAAATGCAACACCTTCACCACCCTGTCACGCCGGGGCAAGAATAGGACACAGGCGCAGAGTCGACTTGAGAGGGCAGAACTTTATTTCTCGCAGGCAGACCAGAATCTCCAAGTTCGAAAATAAAGCGGCTATAAATCTTATCTAGGTCACACTTCTTCCTCTAAACTAAGGGGGAAGAAGTGTGGCTATAAACTTAATTAAAACAAAAGACTCTTCACTCGGGAAGGAAAACCAAAAGGCTTTTAAACTTTACTTCTAACACTAATAACAGCACTTGATGTTAATAATAAGATAATAATAAGAGCACTTCGTAGAGTTTTTAGGGACAAAAATCCCTAAAAAATCACCGTCAAAAATCACCGTCTCCGCTTGCTTTGGCAGCAGAGACGGTGTTACAGCGTGCTTGAAAAACATTTTTACATTCTTCATATTTCTGAAGAATAATTTCTTGCTCCTCTGCGGAGAAATATCTCTCGCTCTCTCTCTCGCTCTCCATATCGAACGTGATTGGTTGTTCGCTGCCGACGTCACTCTTTTATGTGCACGTGCGCGCGGAGTAATCAGAGTTGAAGGATCAAAGCCTGGGTTGACAAAGTCAGTCGATGAGCGGCATCATGGTACCAATAAAGCCTGATTGCTTCGGTTTGGTTTGTCGATTCTGAACCAATTCTGGAACCCTGAGTTTGTTCAAGCAGCTTCATGGTACAGGCCCCAGTGAACACAATCAGGGATCGGGGAAGACAATCAGACTGGCGACACATGAGGAAGGGTAAGTGACCTGAGACGAGAGGAGACGTTATTTCAAAATAAAGGCGGACATGACAAGACAACATGGCCCAAAAGAAAAACACATCCCTGACACAACAGCATGGTGTGACACACCCCCTTGTCTACATTTTCTGTGTGGCTTTACCTGACACAAAGGTTGCACAACAAACAAGTGTTATCATCCTCTCAGTGGGCAGTGTGAGGAAACAATGTAGTTTTCCACTCATATAAAGCAGGAATAATTATTAAATAGATAAATATATGAAAATATATAAATTCATTTTTATTGTATGATAAAGAAAATAATATAGTTAATGAAGAGCGCCTTAAATGCTCAATGAATAAAATAATAAACCATGAATGAATTCAATGTTGTTATACAAAACATAGCATATTTCCATAAACCTGCCTGTTACAGCTATTAAACTTTTGTGAAGCGGTCTGTTAGCCCTCAGAAGAACCTGTGACGTGAAGCAGCATGTTTGTGTTTTGTCACAGAACACATCAGTCAGTAGAAACATTAGCCTGAGGGCAAAAGGAAACAGTGACTGTGAATCTATGACAGACTGACTCAGAAATCTGCTGAGCATATACGTTCTGAATACAGCCGTAAATTATAGATTAAGACATCAGCAAACATAACCCTTCGATAAACTCCTCCCATCAAATTTATGAAAAGACAACAATGATGACCACTTCTTTTTCACTTCCCTTATTTATTTTTGGTTTCTAAATTAGGTGATTTTAAAAGTTTCCATGGAGTTGTGATGTGTCATGGGAATTTATTTTTGGTGGCTGAGCAATCAAAGCCATCTTCCTCTTATCTAGGAATCAAATAGCTCTTGAGTCATCTACTGTGAAAGGTAGTTGCTCAACACCTCAGGCCATCCACGCCTCAGCCTATATAACAGCTGTCTGCAGAACAGAAACACAAGACGCATTCAACAAGTAAGTATGAAGTCCTGCCGTGTGTGCATCATCCTGGGCTTGGCAGTCACAGTCTACTGTCTGCCTGCATCACAAGTCACTGTGCAAGATGAAGGTTATGCAGAGGTATGTGTGTATTCATTGTTGCCTTTAAGACTTGTTCAAGGTGTACATTTTGTGGGCTTTTGTTGTCTCAAAATCATGATGTCGCTCATTGCGTACTATCAAGTATTTAAACATTGCGTTTCTTTTACAGAGCTATCTAAAAAAATTCTACAACCTAAAAGAGGAGACTGGCCCAACTATCAGACGAGGGACCAGCCCTTTGACCAAGAAGCTGACTGAGATGCAGAGATTCTTCGGTCTCCAGATCACCGGGACACTGGATACTGACACCCTGGCGATGATGAAAAAGCCCCGCTGTGGCGTTCCGGACATCAAAATTGCCCATTACTCCACATTTGTAAATGACCCCAAGTGGGAGAAAAAGAGCCTTACCTACAGGTAAATGATCTGAAGAGAGACAGTGTGACAAAATAATTGTAGAAAACAATATTAAAATAATATTCCTGACTGTTGTACGTTCATCAGGATAGAGAACTACACACCTGACATGTCTCCGTCAGAGGTCGATGAATCCATAGAGAAAGCTCTGCAGGTTTGGGCCAAAGTCACTCCTCTGAGATTCACAAGGATCTACAGCGGCATCGCTGACATCATGATCTCCTTTGCACGCAGATGTGAGTACAGAACAAGCTTTTCACTCCTCCTAGTTTATTGGTAGTACGGTTCCATTAAGCGCCTTTTTCTAACTCCTTTTTCTTGAACTGTCTCTGTGTCCTGAATAGCTGATTACTATTTAATCTTTTGGATGTTTACACTAACTAAGTGGAGGCATTATTTTTGTTCAACATGAGTACGTTGTTGTTTGCAGCACATGGTGATTTTTCCCCCTTCGATGGCCCTGGTCGTACTCTTGCCCATGCCTATTCCCCAGGATCTGGCCTTGGAGGAGATGCTCATTTTGATGAGGACGAGAACTTCACTTACCGCTTAAACAGAGGTGACTTTCTCATTTCTGCTCAATGTGATTTGCCTTTTTATTATCTCAATGTCAGTAGGTGTGTAGACAAGGTATAACGATGAAGAGCAGCAAGCTTGGAATCTTATCAAATCTGCACCACATCGCAACCCACGACCCATTACCTGTGTTTCCACTGGTGTTAGCAGCTTTAATCTTGTGATGGCAGCATACAAATTCCTCCATTGGATTGTTTTAGCCAAATTTAGTCAATATTTACCAAGGTTTATCAGTGGTTGATTCCTCTGGTTGTGTAGAAGTCTATGAGAAAATGTTTTTACTTCTTTCTTGATTATTCCCTGTAAAAACATTTCAAACATTAGGCTACAGTCTTAAGTTAGTTAGCTAGTTTTGAGTCTTCTTCAATACCGCCTGATGTTCATTTTGTAAATTATGATCCATTGGAGTTACAGACCACTCAGGAGGTTGTGCTTTAGGGTGGGGCTATGTTTAGATTGAGAGGTTGCTACAACAGTGTTGTCTTGTTGTGTTTTGTTTTCCAACTCTAACCCTATGTGTTGTCAGTACATGAACCTTTTATAATATACCTTTTAAACAAAATAGTTTTGATATTTATTGTCTAGCAAATGGAGAACTATTGTCAAAGCCTGAACTGTGAACTATATTATCTGCCAGCAGTTGATATGGCTTCATGGCATTCACATTTAGAAGATACAGCATAACTTGTAACACCGAAGATTTAACTCATGAGCTGTTTGATTTGTAGAAAAAGTATTTTGAGAATTTTAAATACAGAATAACTCAGACTACAGACTACGGATTACAAAAAAAAATGTATTGGCTCTATGAAATACAAATAACAAAATACTCAACAGTGATTGAAATATGTGTTTCAAATACAAGTTATAGAAAAACTGCCCATCTCTGAATGTTAATTATAACATTCGCCCTTGCATGTCAAGTTTTTTTCGAGCAAAAAACAAGTTGGTGGCAGCCAAAGGCCAAGACAGTAACAGTTCAAATGCCGAAATCAGTTTATACAATTCACAACTTTAATTAATCTGTAGTTCTGTGTTTTCTGCTGTAGGCTATGTCCTCTTCTTGGTGGCTGCCCATGAGTTCGGCCACTCTCTAGGCCTGGGTCACTCCGACGATCCTGGTGCCCTCATGTACCCTAACTACTCATACAGAAACCCAGACACCTTTGTTCTACCCCGGGATGACGTCAACGGCATCCAGTCTCTCTATGGTTTGTACAAACTGGCTCTATCATTGATATGCTGGGTTTTCACACGCAGCACCTGACCCAAAATGTCTTAACACCATTGTTTCTAATGTGATTATCATTTTATTTAACATCCAGGTCCCAACCCTGTCAAGGATCCCTCTATAGATGAACCTGAGCCTCCCACCACCCCTGATGCCTGTGATTCCAACATGGTGTTGGATGCTGTCGCAACCCTGCGAGGAGAAACGCTCTTCTTCAAAGACAGGTATTTAAACATCTGGATTAAAAGTGCTAAGATTGTCCTTCACTTTAAGAAGTCTGACTTATGTCCAAAATGTCCTCGCGTTCTCAGCTACATCTGGCGAAGCTCCCCTCAAAGCAGGACACCTACGAAAAGTCTCATCACCGACTTCTGGCCGAAAGCCCCCACCAACATTAACGCAGCCTACGAGAGCCAGCAGTCAGACAAGATCTTTCTCTTTAAAGGTATGTGATCTAAATATCTTTGTGGGGATTTAATATGACTGCCTGTTCTCCTTATCTGAAAAGCTTTGCTTTTTTCTGTTAACCTTATTTTTGATTTTTTTTTCTGCCTGCAGGTCGTAGAGTGTGGGCCTTCACTGGCTATGACCTTGTTCCTGGCTATCCTAAAACACTTACTAGCTTTGGTTTGCCAAGAGGCGTGAAAGAAATCGATGCAGCCCTCTATGACAGAAAATCTGGCAAGACTCTGTTCTTTGTGGGAACCAATTACTTCAGGTGTGTTCAGAGTATGTTGTTTTCCGCATTCTAAGCTCTTTATCGTTATTAAAGCATCTAACTTCTGTCTCTGTTTCCTCAGTTATGACGAGGCTAGAAAGACCATGGACCGGGGATTTCCCAAGCGATTGGATCAGACTTTTTCAGGCCTGACCAGCAAGGTGACTTCAGCTTTCCAGTACAGAGGTGAGTAGTATTAATGCTGACCTGAGTTTTCCAAGTCAAAACTGTCACAAAACCTTGGTAGTTTTTCCTCCTCCTTTCAGCGTTTAACCGAAAACTGACATTTGGAGTAGTAATTAGCTGTTTTATGACAAGATCCATATGACTCTAACCATCTATACCATATATGCCTGTTAGACTAGTTAACGTTTGATAGAGCCAGGTTAGCTGTTTTCCTTCCGACCTTCACTCATGCTGAGCTAAGTTAGTTGTGGGAAAACAAGGTATTAAGTATGTTCCTTGTAGAGAAACTAACATTGAGTGACTCTGTGTTCTGCAGGTTTTACTTACATCTACAGTGGACCATACGTGTTTGAGTATTACCTGAGGACTGGGAGGTTGTACCGTGTACTGAGGAACAGCTACTTCCTGCGCTGCACCAAGTTCTAGAAAAGTTTATTAGCTAAATTGTTTAACTGTTAGTGGAGTACATTTTAAATATGTATTAGTGCAGGGCAACAATTGCAAATTTTAATCAAGATTCATGATGATTTACTGGAGATTTATTGCAAAATGTAATATTTAAGTCAAAAGTATAGTGTATTACACACTTGCAATGCATACACTTTAAACTAAGCAGCTTTTTACACCAGTATTCCCTCTGCACAGTAGCAGTTTAAATATTATATCTCAATTCTAAAAGTGGTTTAACCATTTAAATATTAAACCAAAGCTATTTGCCTTTGCCAGGACATTAATGTTGTATCTAGTTTCTCATAGCAAAAGCACTAATATTGCGACCAACAGCAAGTTGAGGCAGGACTCAACTTGCTGAGACGAGTGATTACACCCCTCGCAGGCAAATACTGATCAACAGACCCCTTCTCTCGTGACCCAGGGTTTCGGTGTCGGCATGCGGGCTGACCGGGGGATGGGGGGGCGGGCTGACCGGGGGGGCGCACCTCCGCGGATACGCGCGCGTGTCCATATGATCGCGCATTATGTTCGCGGAAGTTGCATCCGCACACGCACATCACGCGCTGCGCGTAGGGAACCAGATGTGTTTGTGTTCGATGATGTTCAGAAATGTGGGTGCATGCGGGAAATCCTTGTCCCCACCGGAGATTAAAAAAAAAAAAAACAGAGGGGGGGGAAATTCCTGTCCCCCCCGGCGAAAAAAATAATTTAGCAGAGGCGGGATAGGAAAACCACAGGTGGGGGAATCCCCCACATCCCCTCCTACCCCCACAAATCGCACCCTGCATACGAGTAACATTGCAAATATTATGGATGCATAGAATACAGGAACTTGTGTTAAGCAATTCATGCCTCATTTATTCTGGCCCCTAGTTATATCTGATCATATTAGGTATCTTGTATACATGTGGTCACATGTTACATTATATACTGTTTTTGTTAGTGGTTTAATGTGTATCTGTTTCACAACCACACATACTTGTTTGACTGCTATCAATAAATTTCTCATGGGAACATCTTGTCTGGAGTCTATTCTAATCAATGGCATAAACCTCTAATGAAGTTATTATTATTAATATACAGTGCTTTTCATGTCAACAAAGCCAAGGCTGAAGTTTTATTTATTTTTCGTTGTTAGTAACTGTAATCGTGAAACGGTATTGTCACGGTTCGGTCTCTTTTCCTGTTTTATTTTGTAATCTGATGTTTCTGGTCTCCCTGGGTTAACTTCACTTCCTGCCTTGTCCTCCAAACGAGGTTGTCCTCCCTTGTCTCCCCTTGTGATTGTCTGAGTGATTCCACCTGTTTCCAATCACCTGCACCTCCCTTGTGTATTTAAGTCCTGTGAATCTCTTGTCCAGTGTCGCGTCATTGTCTCATGTTAGGTGTCTTTGTTGGAGTCTGTGTTCCTGGCCTGAGCTGTGTTTTGCCCCACGTGGCGTTTGGAGTTTGACTTTTGAAAATTAAAGTCTTTTGTTTTGGAACCCTGCGAGTGCGTCCCCCTCCTTCACCCCGACACGATCCCTGACAGAATGACGTGACCTAAACGAGATGCAGCAGGGTTCAGTGAAAACCAATTTTTTGGATCCCGCCTGGCTATGGACGGACCACGCCAGTTCTGGCCAGGATTCTCGCCCTCCGGGTGTCAGCGAGCACTGGGACCAGGTAATGCGGCTGGCTGACAGCCTCCACGCCGCCTATGGGCATCTGACAGAGCCGAAGCGACCCCCTGCCCCCGCTAAACCGCAGCGCAACAGCTTCCGCGCTGGGCCGAAGCGAACCCCCGTCCCCGCTGGACCACAGCGCAGCGTTCCCCGCGCTGGGCAGCAGCGACCTCCGGACCCCGCTGAGCCGCAGGGCAACGTATTCCGCGCTGGGCTGCAGCGAACCGAGGTCCCCGCTGAGCCGCAGCGCAACTTTCCCCGCGCTGGGCATCAGCAGTCCCGGCCCCACAACTCCTCGTGCCCCTAGTCCCGGCCCCACGACTCCTCGTGCCCCAGACTCAGCCAGTTCCGGCGGCACGCCTCGCGGCCCCAAGTCCGCCAGTCCCCGCTCCACGGCGCCTGGTTGTTCCCCCACCCTCCCGTCCCATGGCCCTCTCCCCCCGCCCTTGCCTGTTTTTGAGGCCGTCTGGCATCCGGCCCTTGAGGGGGGGGTGGGGTCAGAGGTTGGGCCGGCTGCTGATTGTGGATGATCGGAGCAATGATATGTCACGTTTCTTAAAAGAAACCACAGCTAGATGTTATTTTATTAACAAAACGTTACTATTATCACAATACAATATATGTATTCTTTGTTATGCCCAACCTTGGTATGATTATTTTTATCATGGCCTTTGCCACGTGTCTTTATTGGACGTGCCACGTGTCTTTATTGGAAACACGTCAATCCATTTGGGAAGCATTTCCAACAAAATGTAATGCCTCACTTTTGATTAGTTCAAAGAAATCTATGCAAATGTATTGAAATGGGTATTCTGGTTCTGGTAATTCACCTCAAGATGCTCTCTGTTGTCACTGTGGATTGTATTTGTCATGCTTCTGGCTCTTTCCTTGTTCCCTGTCTCCCTCTTGTGGTAGCCCATAGGCATACACTTTCTGTTCATTCTCTCCTCCCCTCATTATGATCCCTGATCATTGTCGTCGTGGGAATTTTTCTCTTCATTAAAGACTCTTGTTTGCATCTCGCTCCTGGTCCTCCATCATTCACGGCATAACAGTATTTTGCACAGTGCATGCATGTAATTAGTAACGCTATGCACTGTAAAAACCCTGTTCATCACAGATGCCATCCTTCTTGTTGAGACATGCTCCAACCCATGACTAAAAAGAGCCGCATACCTACTGCTGGTGAAACTATTGTCATCAAGTCTCCTCCAGAACCCTTCAGTATCAGTGGTCATTGCTAGTCACTGCAAAACCGCCTGTTTGGAAACACATGTGTGTGTTGGGAAGGAAATGCCAAAATAATTGATCAGAATTTCTCTCCAATGGAGAACTACTGCTTCTATGTTTTCGCATCGTTATACACACGTTTCTCTCCGTAAATGTGTAATCATGTCTTGCACATGGTATAATCCCTTTTTGTCTAATTCGATTCATAAATAACTAATCAGACCTGATTAATACATAATCCAGCTGACTACTTGTATTTATGCATTCAGATGTTCTTATCCAGTTATTCTACAATTACTGTCTATTGTGCCAGTTACTTATGTTGGTTGTATTTAGCAAAAATTTACTTATGTGCATTCTGTAATTGTTTTATTTAATCATGTTTTACTAATTGCCCATATAGACTCTGTTCTGATACGTGGTGTCATATCAATTCAAATCAGGTGTGTTGTATTCTTATACCTGGTAAGTAGCTTGCTGTCATTGTTTTTTTTCTCGTTTGAAGTGATTCATATTATTGTATTTTATGAGCAGTCATTGGACGAGGACCACGGACACCGCGTTTCATAACTTGTTTCATAACCTAGCACCTCACGACACCTCCCTCTTCTTTGTCCAACCTCGTTTGGCACAAGAGAATTCCATGATGTTCTGGTCCTCAACTTTGCTGAATGAAGAAAGACTTGTTTTATTTTGGTCCTGTTTTTGATGGATTTTTTTTTGTTTTGGATCTTGAAGGGAATAACGGACTCATGGATCTCACCTTTCAGTCGGCATGAGGACATAAGCGTAAACACATTGCTGAGAAGGCTGGGTCAACCAAAAACATTGTTGTGTTGGGTGAGGGCTGATTGGAGGATATGGAAGTTTATACATTTCATACATATTGTGAGTGCATTACTTCAAGAGGTTGAATAGAATACATCCGCCTGTAGTAATGTCTCGGATATATCCCATGTCTATTGAATCAGTACTGGGGAAAGGAGATGATATTCCAGCTGTTGGTAAATTCCACATAGTACTCATATTTTAATTACCCCCCAATAACAAGAATGAGGTTGATTTTATCTGACCTACTAAATACAAAAATATCAATGATTTTATTAAGTGTTTTGGGCAACACTAGTTGATAATGGTATTGTTTTGATAAAAGAATGTTCATTTGTCAAGTGCATTTATTCTTTTAGTCACCCTAAAATATTTGGGTCTTGTGCCTAGAATTTGGGTCTTAGCACTTGCATGTGGGCAATAAGCTCAAAACATCTGTGAAAACCTGTGTCAGCACCATATTTCTGAATGAATTAGTGGTTCCAAAGGAATGCATGATATTATTACTCTCTGGTTAATATCATTTGTTATATATAAGCATATATTCCCGACTGGGTTCCTTTCAGTATTATGGCTCACAGTGCACGGTTTGCTTGTCATACATCAGTGGATGTTGTCTCAGTGTTGTCTGCTGGCCCCAGGCTTCTCTCCCACGTCACGCGAGATTTGCGTTGCTCAGCAACCGAAGACAACATCTCCATTGATAAGGTTAACACCAGTTCAAAGCTGCTTTTAAGGATTCACCAAGTAGATATTATTCGTTATTTCAGTTATTCAAATGGAGGTGAGTGCTATTCGTTATGGATATCAAAAGATTTGACAGGACCACTTAGCGTCGCTGATGAAATGGTACATTATAACGTTACAATAATTTAATAACAATTTAAGTGTTGTTGTGAGAAAAATAAGAGTTAAATCAGCCCAATCTGGCTTCGCGTAGACTAAGTGGAAAGTGAGCTTCCAGCATCGAGCTAAGGTGCATTCTGAGAGACACCGCGCTGGGGTTCCTCGGTCCCAGCTGACGCGACGTTGGTCTCGGGCTCTCGGCCCGGCTGTAGTGTCCTTCCGGCCAGTCTCGTGACGCGGCGTTGAGTCGAACTCCGGCTCCCGGTCCCGGTGTGTTTCCTCCTGCGTTGAGGCGAAGCTACCCGTCCCGACCTCAAACACTGCACGGAACCGAGGCCCTACGTGACTCGGACTGCTGTGGCAACATCCGCTTCTCCATAACGTCACATGTCAGACCGCGTGTCGTCACGATTCTGCTTGCTGCTGCGTCAACTGAAAAATCCATTGGGTCCAAATCTTTTTCCGAATTATTAAGAACTTTATTATTAAGAACTTTAAGTCCCAGCCTGACGTCCATGTCCACATTCTGTCTGGGCCTTGCTTTGTCCAGGAGACAAGACCAACAGGAGAGGACATGTTCGAGTCCTTGGAGGAGTTTCACATGATCCTCAATGAGCTGGTCGGGGACGAGAGTACGGCCAAGGTCCGGGTGGAGTACGAGAAGCTCCTACATGCACTGCAGAAGGCCAGAGAGAATGAGAAGAGGCTGATGTCCAAATGCCGGGAGTTGAATGCAGAAGTTGTGGCCACCTCAACTAAAGTAGCAGCTGCCCTGAAACTGTCTCATGAAGACGAGACGACTATCGCATCACTAAAGACGGTATATGGCACCGCTAAACCGTTTACTGGATCACGTTTTAGTTATTTGTTTGTTGATTTTGTCCCTGATTGGACATTATTTGTTCTGTTGAAGTTTGTTTAGTGAAGTTTTCATTCTCCTGTTTTTGACACATTACTCACATTACACATTTCACCAGCATGTTTCGTTAAAATGTCCCTTTGTTTACACTTAAGGAGCTGGATAAAGGCTGGAAAATGGTTGACGCTGCTCATGTTAAAGAGAGGAGGGACAAAGAGACCATCCAGGACTTAAAAGAAGAAGTGTCCAACCTGATGAAAATGGCTGAACAACAAACCGGCTGCTCCATGGACCAAGAGCGAAAGTGATCTATGTGTTCCTGGCCCTGTGCTCTTAATCATCAATCTGTAAAAGAACTTACTGTAATCTGTTTTTCAGCAATCTACTAAAAATGAATGAGGAGCTAATCAAGGAAAAAGACACACTGCTCTCAACTGCTGAGGGCCTGAGAGAAAGACTGAACAAGGCCATTGCCACCCAGCAGGAGGTAGAGGCCCAACACGAGAGTGCCTCAGAGATTATCTCGCAGGTAAAAACATGCAGAAATAGAGTTTGCTGACGCAAGACTCGGCCCTTGATGTTTTGCAATAGTTTCCCCACATGACTGAGTCTGCAGATGAATAATATGCATAAGGTTTGTAGTAGAAATACAAATTGCTTTGCTGAACGTGAAGTTAAATCTCTCTCTGTTGCCAACGTGTTGCTGTTCTTTACCTCGACTGTCAGCTCCAGCAAGAGATCCAGGTTCAACAGCATGAGAGTGCACTGGAAATGAGGCTGAAGGAGAAGCTGGATAAGGAGGTGAAGCAGCTGCACGTTGACATGGAGGCCAAAATGTTGGACATCAGAGCCCTGAGTCTGCAGGGCCAAAGGGCCAGAGAGGAGCAGCAGGGACTGGAGCAGCAGCTGAAGGAGCTAAAGGTGGGCAGAGTGTAATGCATTCTTGTTACGATGCATGGTTTAGTAAAACAACTGCTGTTATATCAATATTTAATCCTATATCTAATGCATGATGGATACAACTGGATGGACGTGTGTGTCCATATATATCTTTAAAGTTCACCATAATGATGCTGTCAAACCAATGTACTGCTTCCCACTCCTGAATCCCTTGGCTGACTGACAGGTCTTGAATGAGCGAGCCAGCAGGGAGTTGGAGCAGATGCAAGTGAAGAACAGCAAGCTGCTGCAGGAGTGTGAGCAGCTCTCTTCAGTCAAAGAACATCTTTCCCTGGAAAATCAGCAGAATGCGAACGAGCTGAAGGTACCTGTTGCCCCAGCGACACACAGCTGCAACAGAGACAGACCCACTGCCTCTCAAGTGACTTTAACACACAACCACATGCCTATTTGGTATTGGGTCTTATCTGTGTTTGTGTGAACTGTGTGAAGAGTGTTTCAGGGTAATATATTTGAAAAAAGATTGTTGTTTTTGGAGGAAAAACAAAATTGATATTTTCCTGATACTTTTCTTTCAAAAACCCTCAACTGTTTACAGCCCACCCTGAAACCTGCATCAGCGTACAGTGAGGCTTTCTTAAGATGATAACACACATGCCTGGGACCCATCATTCATGCTTATTGGAAACCTGGACTTTCTAACTCATTCATATTTTATAAGCCACATACAGAAAGTGGTGTGCGAGGCCAGATCTTGTTTGACATGCACCCTACAGTGACAGGATGACAAAGGAGGTAGAACTATTATTCTTCAACTTAATGGAAGTCACAGGACTAACTTTCTTCTCAGTAAAGTTCTCAGAGTGGAGGATTTCTGACTTCAGGTCCCATGATTTTGTCCTGGGGATCCACATGAGGGTGCTACTCCAAGTACATCATTTACTACTTTAGAACTACTTTCAAAGTCTGTTCTGAGACAGGCTGCATTTGATTTCTGTCAAATGGGAGACAATCCTTTTTCTAAACTAAATCCCCTCCTGGCAACTTCTCTGTAATGCCTAATGTAACTTCTTCCCTCCCATCTGGCAGATGAGAGAAGAGAAAATAAACCAGATGCGTCAGGAGATTGCCAAACAAACAAAGATGAGAGAAGTCATCCAGAAGAAGTTCCACCTGATGGAGGATCAGAAAGCTGACGTGGACGTGCAGAGGGAGAACCTGAGAGCTCAGATTGCTGGTCTGGAGAAAGGTATGGGAGCTTGCCATGCTGAATCGGACCCCATTCTGAACCCTCATCCTCTCTATGCTCCTCGTCTAACCCCCCCTTGGTGGGTCTTAATCCCTGTCTGCGAGCTCATATGCTTGCAATGGGGGGTGAGGTGTGACATGAGCGGAGGAAACTTAAATATCACATAATAGCTCAAAGCACAATGGCATCATTCAAAACCCACCTCTACGCATTTATGCACTGGGCTTCCCCGGAAACCCCCCATGTTTTTATCTCATATGCCACATTTTATTCTACAGTATGTAAAGCATCTTTGAGAAGGATGATCTCATACCTCACTATTTGAGGTAAAAACAAGGACGGACACACTTTCAACTCCCATGTTTTGGTTTCTACATATACAGTGATGCGTTTATCAGATTATCAATTCTCAAACACAACATCCTTGTCTCTAATAATGAATTGGTATTTTCCTGTTTCGCTTTTATCATTTGAAATTCGAAATAGGCTACTTGATTCTGTACTGCAATGCTATCATTTACATTTAGAAGACTTGCTTATTCCTGCTGAATAACTTCCATCTGCTCTGGCTACACTTGTTGCTTGGTGTAACTCTTGTGTACAGTTCACACAGCCTTAGACAACAAGGCCTCACTAGTTCAGTTCAACACGTTTTACCATAAATTATTCACAATAAAGCTCATGTTTTGAAAATCAGGAAATGTTTTCTACGTTTTCATCAGCAGCAACTTAACAGGACTGAGACAGCATGTTTCAACTGTGCTCCGGGGTTTCCTTCTCTCCTCCATTTGCTGGAGTAGAACTAGATGATGGAGAGCTACGTTTGTGTGCACACTATCCACACCTCACTCAGATCCCATCTCATTGCAAACGAGGTCACTTCGGCACAAGGTGTTTTTGATCTGATGCCAAAGCGAGCAAGAGCTTAACATCTGGCGTGTACACATTTGACAGTTATGTGAAATAGTACATGTGAAAATCAAACACTATTGGTTTGACCACCTTTATTTGACCACCTCCCTATATTCCTCACTCCACAGATCTTGAATCCTCCCAAAAGCAAGTTGAAACGGACAGGAAAGCTATTGAGGAGCTACTGCGAGAGAGAGACATCTTAAATAAGGTTTGCAATGCAGAGAAGCGTAGGTTCATATACTGTATTGACTGCAGCGGCCCACATGGTATTTCTCCTGCTAGCTACATTCATCATCATCATCATCATCATCATCATCATCATCATCATCATCATCATCATAATGTACTAATGCTCCTGTATTTATGTGTTTGATCCCATTCAATAGAACATGATCAAAGCTGCACAGTCAACTGAGAAACAGCAGAACTGTGTGAAGCTCTTGGAGCAGGACAAGAAGGCCTTGGAACACGAGATCAGTGGCTACCGCCAAGAAGCCCAGAAGCAGCGTAAGATCATTCAACAGCTGGAGAACGAGCGTGACCGCTACATCAACGAGACCAGCAACCTCTTGCAGAAGGTAAGTTATGCAGGAGAGTAAGAAAGGAAGGTATTTATCATCAAAAGGTTAGCAAACCTGCCATCAACGTTTCTGTGTCTGAGAGGAACTTGTCTCCTTTCTTCAGGTGCAACAAAAAATGAGTGACGTTGAAGTAAGAGAGATGGAGATATTTGATTGGAGGAAGAAGGTCATTGAGGCGGAGAGCAAGCTCAAACAGCAAGAGAACCTGCTGGAGTCTGCTGTGTCTGAAAGGAACCTCTACAGCAAAAACCTTATCCAGGCTCAGGTACGAATACAGAAGATCACAGGAGGAGAACAATCAAACACGCTTCACTGAGGTTCAAAGGTTCAATTAGACTAAACGATCAACTGATTTGAATTTGCTTGTCAAAAGGTTACTGTGACCATGATATACTAATTAACACAAGATTACCCGCATTTCTAATATGATATTATATATGTTCTAGTATCAATATTTTTATTAATATAAATATCTAGATTTCTAGATTATTTCCTTCTGTCTCTTTTCCTCAGGAAGAGATTGCAGAGATGAAGAGGAAGATGAAGACCATGAACAAGCAGGTCACCCGACTGAGAGATGAGATCACTGGGAAGGAGCTGGCCCTCACCAAGGACCAGCAGGAACACAAGCGTTTGGAGAAGGATAATGAGTCCCTCAAGGTATTGCAGCCTGCCTCATCGGTGCGCTGTGTTCTTGAGTTCCCTCACCATCAACCAGAGTGTGTCATGTGGTCGGGGGCAGGAAAGGAGGATATGTAATGTCTGAGTTCTTCTTTGTTTATTTTATAAACTTTATACAGGAAATACCAGCGTTATGAAGTGACTTTGGTGCTGTAAACATTACATTGCTGCTTTAGAACCTATATTATTTTTATTCGGCAATGTATGAGCATGCACTCTATTTCATTTGTTGGAAGCTGCCTTGTGGAAAGGGGAACCCTCGACCAATTTAAGATTAACCAGCCATTAACCACGACTGAGTGCACACATCACTGTCTCCTGCTGCAGGGCGAGCTACAGCTCATGAAGCTCCAGCTTGAAGAAACAAAGCAGCGTGTTGACAGTCAGAAAGCAGAGCAGCAAAAACTGCAAAAGATTATAGCCGACGGTGATGCTGAGCAGGTCCAACAGAAGAAACAACTGGACCAGGTAGAGAAAGAAGGAGGTAGACTAGAAGAGGTAGAGACATGACATGACAAGCACTGACTATCTGATTTATTTCTTGGCAAAACTTCTCTCAAGGTCCTCAGGGAACGAGACAACCTGGGCAAACAGCTGCTACAGCGCAACGATGAGCGTGCACTTCTCTACGAGAAGATCAGGATCCAGCAAGCTATTCTGAGCAAAGGGAACTTCCACTACAATCAGCGGATGAATGACATCCGCCTGCTCAAGCTGGAGATCAAGAGGCTCCGGCGCAAGAAGAGCCTCCTGGACAAGACTGTTCCCAACACAGAGGACCTGAGGTAAAAGAGAGAGGAGTGCCAGGACAGGAAAACGAGAGCAGGAGGAGGAGTTTGAGGTGAGACAGTCGCCAGTGAATGGCTCCAAGAGAAGAATCTGGTAGAGAAGGAGGACAGGATGGAGAAAGAATGAGTTGAGCCGCAGAGTGCAGTGTTGAGAGTAGAAGCGAAGATTGAAAGAAAGATTAAGCAAGTTGGAGACAGATCCAAAACCGCAGGTAGGGAAACCTGACGTTATTGCTTAAATGTGTTTTTTTGTGGTGAAAGGTCCCTGTAGGGTTACAAGTCCACCTTTCAACCGGTTGCGCCAAAGAAAATTCCATTTATTTATTATGTATTTCAGTGTCAGAAAGAATACTGCAGGAATAATTATTAATTCAAGAAATATGAATTAAACCCCCTTTTAATGAAGAGCTTATTTATATTGTTAACTAACTATTATTGAAAATAATACGGCCTTTGTGCTCGACGCGCTGTTAAACTGTAAAGAACCGAGAAAACAACAAGTGGAAACGACAATAAGAAAGGGATCTCATATTCATGGCCTACTGTCTTCACGTCACGTCCGGACAATTGCAGGAATTCAGAGTTTCTCCTCAAACTAATTTACTCGCAAGCACATTTATGGCGCCCTTACGACTTTGAGTATAAACTAAATGTTAGTATATTATTTGTTTGGATAATGTTGTGTGTGAGAACTGTGTGAAATCCGAGTTGTTGCGTGCAGGCGAGAGCTGTTCCACCTGCAGAGGGAGCTGCTTAGAGAGAGGACAAGGAACAGCATCCTCGGGGACCAGCTGAAGCCCATAAATATTCACCGATGGAGGCAACTTGAGGTGGAGCTCTCCTTTGATATTGTCTATGTGTATTAACTTGGCCAATGCAACCAAATTCAGTATTTCCCCTTTTCTAAAATTAAAATTCCATCTCTGGAACCGTAAATCTCATCATTCAAAGAGGAAAAGGTCAGGCCGTTAACTTGTAGAAGACTTTCTCTCTGCAGGGTAGTGATCCCAGCAAATACGAACTCATCCAGAAGGTTCAGTCTTTACAAAAACGACTGATCGCCAAGACTCAGGAGCTTGAGGAACACGAGCTCCTCTTACAGGTAAACACTATTCCCATATCCTTCTTAGGGAGCCATGTGACTGAAAAATGTGCAGGTTTGGGAGGCGGCTGGACCATGTCACTGTGTTGGTTAAAACAAATGATTGCCCTGAAGGTGTTAGTAGCTTAGATCAGTGATTCTCAAACATTTTACACCAAGTACCACCTCAGGAAATACTTGGCTCCCTAAGTACCACCATAATGACCAACACTATACAGTAGTAAGTAAGTATTCATCAAAAACAAGGCTGAGGTTTTATTCCTAATGAAGTATATTTAATATTGTCAGCCATTGTAACATTTTACAGTAAGACTGCGCTTAAATGTATTTTTATTTATATTTATTTCAGTGATTCTTTGGCGTACCGCTAGAGGGAGCCCCGCGTACCACACTTTGAGAATCACTGGCTTAGATGATCACACTGAGAGACCATGCGATGGGCAGACCCTAGAATAGGTCTTAATAAAAATGGAAAAAGGATCTGAATCTGTGGTTATACCATGACAACCTATGCAAGGCACTGTGTGTACAGTTGAATACATATAACAAAATTGTATAAGTCTAATATAATATATATACACACATACACAACCAGGAGTTTTACACATGTGCTCTATATGTATAGAATTTGCACATGGGCCCAGTCATCGTACCTCATCATCTGTTGCATTTCTCTTCCTTCTATTCCTCCTTCAAGGAAAAGGAGAAACTGTATGTTGAGCTGAAGCACATAATGGTCCGGCAGCCGGGTCCAGAGGCTGCTGAGCAGCTCCAGCAGTGCCAGTGGATCATCAGAGAGAGAACTAAAAAGCTGAAGGTCCTCGCACAGCTCCCTTTTTCACTAGTTGAAGCATTCAGCTTGCTTCTTGTTGTGTCCCACACCTACTGTATATTTTCTTATCAAGTCATCTAGATATTCCTTTTTTTAGATGCAGCCCTTACTCTACTTGAAATGAGGGAATTTATTTATGTATATCTATTAGGGGTGGCACGGTTCACAAAACCCACGGTTCGGTTCGTATCACGGTTTTAGGGTCACGGTTTTCGGTTCTGTACGGTTCTTGTTTTTATTTTTATTTTATACTCCAGAAATGTACTTCAGCATATGATATATAGCTGAATTATCCACAATTTAGGATACAGTATTTAAGAAATTGTTATATCTTGCAATTATGTACAAACTGAATTTGACTTGACTTTCAGCGCATTATTGAGACCATCTCTGAGGGAAACTGGGTGAGATTTTGATACAGCAAGAGAGAACACGTTGATGAAATCTCAACAGGAACTTATGTGCCTTTTAGAACACAAAGTTTAAAAGGAACTTTATCAAACTGCCAACTTCAGCATAGCTCTTACAAAAATGGTATCTTTGAAAAGAAAAAGAGGAACTCTTAAAGCTCTGTCTTTTACATAAGAGCTACGTGGGCTGTGTGGGACAATTCTTTAATGATTTCTCATCGTGTCAGGTCATACAGTTTTGGAATTACAGCGGTGCAGAAACGGAATATTATAACGCAGCTGACGAAACCCTTCACACTCAAATACGCTGTAAGGTTGCACATCTTTGGCTCTAAACATCCCCGTTGCTTTAGTTATCAGTCTGGCTGATCACTGAGAGGTTGCGTAATGCTGCGGACAGTACAAGTTGTCTCCTGCTGACGCTGTAGTACCGACACATTGGCGTCATGTCTCCTCATATGAACTGACATGTTAGACGTGTTCCCGTTAGCATGTTGAAAGCATTTTGCACAATGCTTGCACACACTATCAACGGTTTTATTTCCGTTGTCATCTACACGTGACGTGACCTGCAACGCTCCTTACGCCACTTTTAATGTCTATTTGCGAGTCCACACAACTCTTATTTCGCGCGAAAAGGAAACGCTCTGTGAGGTGAAAAACGGGCGAGCGCTTTGCGCATGCGCCGAACCGTGCGACGCACAAACGAACCGAACCGAGACACGCGAACCGAACGGTTCGGATGTTTCTTCATGTACCGTGCCACCCCTAATATCTATTGTATTGTGTGTATTGTATCTGAACACCTCTTCCTTAAAGTGTTGTGCAACAAAGGCCACAGTGAAATTAGCAATGTGTTTCTTTTCAGATGAAGGATTTTCATGACATTTGTAGTTGTCTGAATACAGTGCCAAACTCCATTAAATGTAGTTTTCACATACATAAATACATGCTGGTTGACAATGTTACAGATTGTCCATCCATCCTATTTCTTTCTAACAATGTATTGAATAATCTTCACTAACACAACTCATTATTTATGTTTCTATGTGTATCTTAAGATGATACATATGACATATGAGAAGACGTGCCTGTCAAACTTGGCTCCTCTAAGTTCTAATACAAAAGCATGTTTTCTCCTCGTGATTCCACAGGCGTTGATAGCAGAGCTGAGAATGCTTGACTCAAAGATTAACGAGTACAAAAGTGAGAATCAAAGATTATCTGATGAGCTTGCAAACACAAAGAAGAAGTACCTCAGCCAGAAAAGGCTACACAGGTGAGGCTGATCTTTGTCATATCAAGTATCGATCTGTTCAACATGCACAACTCATTTAGCGCTGGGAGCAACATGTACCGTCGAGTGATGGTTATCCTGAGTCTCTGATGGTCTGGATCTCTGTGTGTCTCATCAGCGAGCACAGTACCAAGACAACAGAGGAGCAGCTGGAATTGCCCCAGCTGGCCAACAAACCTCACTTCACTGGAGGAGGCTTTAGGATCAACAACCCTTTGAGAAAATAAGGGCCTATATTAAGGTGGTATTTTATCAACCGTCTGGCACCTTTTACATCATTTGAAATGTGGAAACTTTCATGATCACGAAACCTGACATTGTCAGCAAGTGAAATTTTTTTTTTTACTTTTAGTCATCATGACATTTGGAAAAATACTATCACAATGTAATTGCATAATTGGAAATCATTGAGGAAATGGCTTTCAGTCTTTACTTCATCATGCTCTAGAACAGTGTGGGGGGCCACATGCTGTCATCTTGATGTCACGCGGGCCGGACCACTCAAACCATGCAACATTCCCTACACCTTTGGGTATAACTCAATTGTAAAATAAAGAAAGTTAAAGATGAATTTGACTGATTGTTCTTTCAAATTTATACAGATAATGTATATTCTTCTGACAATAATGATAATGTCATCTCAAGATCAAGATGACATAATGATCATGACTTTTAATAAACAGAACCATAGAAGAACATCATTCCGCACATCATTGCTTTAGAAATACATATACATATATACATAATTAAAACAAATATGAACTGGTTCCTTTCCAACTAATTCAAAATGATAGAGAACGATTTTGTATGTGTAGGCCGTCAGTAAAGTACTTTGAAGAAACGCTACAAAACAACCCTTTTATTGCTATAATCCTTATACAACTAATATTTATGTCAAAGGATACTTTACAGTGTTGGGGAAGTTTATTCCAAGGATAATAATAAATGCATATAAAACTGCATTGGTGCCCTCTGCTTTTGTTCCAGCATCAATGTGGGAGCCAGCCCAAGTCCTATCACTCAATTAAAAGACATGTGAGGAGACCCGGACAGTAAGCTAGACTCTGATCATTCGATTACTTTACTTGTCATTTAGCTGACGCTTTTATCCAAAGCATTTTTTACCCCATGTTCTTTACGTTTATCCTCCTATCTAAGACAAGCAGTAGATGTGTATGGGGAATGTAGCCCTATCAATTAAAATCTTAACTGATTATTTATTGTTGCGTTATCAAACCGTCTCTGTACTTTATGCAACCTTTCTAAAGCTAATGCAGTGCAATGTTAATTTTTCTATTTCAAATGAAAAAACAACAAAAGCTCGATAGTAAAAATACTGCATGGAAATTCCACAGGAAGACCAGCTGACGTAGTGACTTCATCAAGTCAGCTGCTGGTCCAATGGTGGAAATGACTGTTCTACCTGGATTCCCAGTTGATCCACAGACACAGGAACACATTCCTGCCAACAACAACAGATGGCCTAAGGCCAAATCCTTGTTTAATTAAACCATTAAAAACACCTTTTGGCAATATGACGTCATGTGTGTAGAATTTGAGAAAAGATGAATTCAATCCAACATGGAATCAAGTAGTAGCATAACAAATTTTGTAAAAAGTGAGGTGCCGTGAAAACCTTCTGGAGGCACTATATTCCCCTGACGCCTTTGCCAGTGCAATTACGGTATAACCGTGGGAACATGTACAATGCTGAGTAGTGCTGCCGTAGTATGTGAGGCCTCTGACATCTTCCTTTCTCCCCTTTCTCCCTATTTCATTCTTTAGTGTGAAGAACCAGCAGCTGGTTGCACAGACTAATGACATCGCTGTTGTTGGCTGGTTGGTTATGATGCATCACACTAATGATGATGAGGACAAACCACCTCATCAAGTTTTATTTAATGTTGAACAGATGTTGTCAGATTTATCAAAATCAACCTTTGTAGAATGAAGGTGAACATATATTTGATCTGGTAGAGGTTTGGACCCATAATATTATAGTTCCAAAGGAACAGTGTTGGGAGTAACGCGTTACAAAAGTGATGTAATTACTGTGATGTGTTGCTTCCTGCTGTAACGTGGTAATGTAAGGCATTCCACAAGGAGCTGCATTACTGTGAGGGATGGCCTATTACTTTCGTATTGGTTTTGCATATTAACATGCTTTCGACATTTTATTTGTTATTTATACTAGCAGCCTACTGTGATGATTTTCCACGTCCCAGATTGTTTGGCGCAGTGCGTGATGTGATGCCTTGAAACTAGTGACGGCAAAGTGAAGCTTTCTGAACCAGTGAAGCTTTCCAGCCAATTGTATCGGGAAAAGGTTCATTCATTCAATACATCGCAAACTCTATGATGACCTCTGTTGTTGAAAACTTGTAGTGCATCTGTTTCGAATAGCCTACCAGTATATTTTGGCCCAATCTCTATGGGTTGAACATGATTATGAAAAGTTGAACCAATAAATCATCTAATAAATACATGGATTCCTATATGAATAAAACTATGGTTTTTCAGGTATGAATTGTGTCCCTTGTTTTGTATTTCAATTCTCTGTACATTGGGAAGAAGTGGAACAAACACTTATCTATGTGTCTTTCTGCACCTTTGTGATCATACTAGCAGAGGAATTAATAGAATATATATATATATATATATATATATATATATATATATATATATATATATAGAGTTATATGTAAGTAATACAATTTGAAATACCAGCACTATTGCTTCCTACAGCAGGTGCAGTTCATGGCAGTCATGGGGACTTATGTGAATTGTTTGAATGTAGAATGTGGGAAGTGATTTACAGAGGAAAGGTCAGTGGGGCAGTGATTGTGCAGGTTTGTTAATGCAGGATATTAAGGTGCTTGTGGACACATAGGATGGGGCATGAAACTATTATTGATTTTTATTCAGAAACACTATTTTTTCCACAGTATCAGGGTTGAGTCGGTTTCTTTTTGTGGACACTATCTCCGCCGCCTTAGAAAAAACACGCTCACGCGGCACAGATGAGGCAGGAATGCTCAAAAGATTGCGTGCCTCAGGCCGGCCTTGATGTGAACTATCATGAGCCGGCTGCTAAATGGTGCAATAAGCTCCCCAATGGCATCAGGACAGCCAGAGGTCTATTCAGTGGAGAGCACTTTACCTATAGCCCCTGGTAGTTTGGCTGTCCTAAAGAAACTATACCTTGGCGATTCTTGTTGTTCTTGTTCTGTTGAATAAGTGCATTCAACCAAGAGGGATCGCTTTGGATAAACAACCACCGTCAAATACCTCCTTTAGATTCTTTAGAGTTCTGATGTATAAACTAGAGCAATGCCAACCAGAGAAACTATATCGCTATTAGACAATTGACTTTAATGGCACCGGGAGCCTGTGTGAGTTCAACATGATGAATCAACAAAAGTCATTGACTTCCATCGTGGATGCTGATGATCCTTGCTTAAAAATATTGAATTGCTTATAGTATTAGAAATATTGTTGATTGACTATAAATAAAACATCTTCAAGTACTTTAGATTTACATTTAAATTACTTATGAACCTATAGTTTTCACGCACACCCTGAAGAGTTCATAATAATAATAAGTAATAATGTCATTTCTGATTAAGATTTATTGCACCATGTGCCACCTTGCTACAAACACTTCCTTCCCCCAAACCTCCTCCCTCCTTCTGTCCTCATGAATATTGGGGAATTAATGGGTAGGGAGGGAGGGAGGTGGGAGGAGGGAGGAGGCAGGGACAAAGGCAAAAGCAGAGGAGAGTGAGGAAAGCAACGGATGGAGGCAGGGGAGGGGTGGGGGCTAATAACGTTGGAGGCTTGGCAGTGCGCAGGCTCAGTGTGAGCTGGGCTGGCTTCCATTGATCGGAAAACAACGGGCTGTGAGAGGAATGACAAGGCTGGCTGTGGGCTAAAGG
Source organism: Apeltes quadracus (assembly GCA_021346845.1). Classification (NCBI taxonomy): domain Eukaryota; kingdom Metazoa; phylum Chordata; class Actinopteri; order Perciformes; family Gasterosteidae; genus Apeltes; species Apeltes quadracus. The sequence continues at coordinate 1,625,510 of CM037916.1, read as the reverse complement.
GTGAGGGAACGGATACAAACAGAGCTCACACCACGCTGCCGTCTTCACCTCCCTGATTCTGTTTCTCTCGCCTCCACCCTGGAATGACAGTGATAGCTGCTGCTCGCCGCCGAGTTTTGCAGCGGAAGGAGGCCTTGGCACAGATTCTCCTCTTGTGAGAAGATCCTGCCTCTACACCGTGCTAGAACGACAGCGGCACATCTACCGCAGGTAATCTGTCTTCCTTCCTTTCTACCCGTCTTCCTACCATTTCTTCTTACAGCCCTGACCTCCTCTAGGTTTTCCTTGTTGTGCATCATCTTCCCCACAACCCTGCCTTGTAACCATGGTTTCCTCCATCTCTCCTTCCTCGCCGCTCTGCCTTCCCTCCCCCACTCTCATCTATTTTTTTCTCTCCGTCTGATGAGCTGATGACATTCACTAGCTTGGTTTCAATGTCTGCCACGGCAGTCAGATTAATTGTATTAGTATTAGTATTAATAATAATGTGAATCTGTTTCAGTCATATTATTGTGGGGAGTCATTTTACAGACATTTTTAACACAGACATTATTGTGGTCAAGCCAAGTATCATAATAGATTGGAACAATTATTTAATTTCCTATTCTTGCTGCAAAGCGGATTGAATAGTCAAAGTGCTGGCACTGTTCTTCCACAAATAAGATTCTTCATTTGGAAATAAGTGAAAATATTAAAATAGACTGGACCTTTGACACGGATGATGGCGTCATCCGTGCTATCCTTTTAGTTGAATAGGTGCTGGAAGTGTTGTTTGGACATGTACTTGTGATCACCCATACCACAGAGTAACTGGATGAGTTTTGGCTCCATTGCATTAAATAACCTCTGATGAGCTCTTGTGATTGGCTCTTTTTAATACATGCATGCATATGGAGCACAAGGACACACCTGAGACCACCACCACCTCTGGCTGTGAAGGTCACATCCCAAACAAACCGTATTTTACATTGAGTCCCTGAGTTCATTTCTCTGCAGTAAAGATTCACTCAACATGGAGTCACTTTCTCAGCAGAGACATTAGCGATTGACTGTAAAGCGAAGATGAGGCAGACTCAATTAAAGAGGAAAGCCTACAGTACGGAGAGGAGGGCGATAGGGAGACTCTCAGCACTTTGCTGAGTGGTGTGATGGGGAGGAAGAGGCTTGCACAAGCTTGTTTTTAAATGACTCCTCTGTACTCACCGTCTCAGGCTAGGCCACGGTCCAGCAAAGCACCAAGGAGGAAGTTCAGGCTTTACTATTGTAATTACACTGCGTCAGACAACCTGACCGAGGTACAACTTCTCTAAAAAGTCTGACTGCAGCATGAAGACTTCACAATAAAGATGCTGCTTCCTTAATGGTTTACACCCATTGACTCAGCTTAGTAAGATCATCAAGATGTGGTATAAAAAATCATATTATTCTTTTATCATAAAAATCATCATCAAACAAGAAGAAAAGAAGAAGACAATGTGTTTTTTTCATTTTTGGGAGTCCTGAGTTCTCCTCCTACATAGAGTGTCACTTGTCGGGACACTGCAGGAAAGAAAACTGTAATGATTTAACAAAACAAGCAAAGGGAACCACTAACATTTCGTCTTTCAGAAAAATCCTAAATATTCTGAAAATACATTGACCATTTTGTTAATTACACCAACCTCCCACTTGAATCTAAATATCTGCAGCATTTATCTCCACTCATTTGAAACACTTTTATAATCATTCTTCACCTTTGCAAAATACATCAAGAAAAAGTAGAATGAGTCGTTGGGGGAACCGACAGCATTCTCAATTGAAGGCACAACCGTGTTGTTGAAATGTTTTCAACCATTAAGACCTGGAAAATAAGTTAGAATCATGACACTGACTAGTCAGTGTGTGTTCTGTTGTATTAGTTTCATCCTAATGTTTGCTGGTGTGTGTCTGTCATGGATGCTGTTTTGGAATAATAAGTGCACTGATTCCGGATGGGACATCACCGTGTGTTAACTAGACGTCTACACAACATTAAATGATTTTCTGAAGTGTGTCCCATGAACCCCAAACATGCGGGGTGATCATTGATGTGGACATTTATCCCAGCAGTTACACAACCATTTGCCACTGATGAGGATGAAGATGAGTCCATCCTTCACTCCCAGAGGAGCATTGAAATCATTTGACTCCATCTATGAAGGATGGACCTTTAGACACAAATATATCTAAATATATATTCATCAAATTGCTGAAAGGAACACTTGACAGGCACTAACTACTAGCCTTACTGTAATATATTCGTGCCAATACTTCATGTCCCAGAATCTAAACCTCATCAGTTTAATTCCCACAGGATGTAGTCAATTAACTGTGGTTTACCAGTAAAGCCAACTGGTCTGGCCCCCTTTGGGACCTCGTCCCCTTCTGGCACATCTACCTCCATCTCCTCTTTGTCTCGACCACATGGTGTCATTCCACATGTAGTGAGGAGACCTGCTTCATGAGATGCCCAACAAATCCTTCTGGGATGTTGGTGGATCAGAGCCAGACTTCTGTACTCTTATTTATCAGGTTTTTCCCTACAGGGCCAGTGTTGGCTATGACGGCGCACTTGGTTATTTATTTCTTCTTTGTCTATGTTTGAAGGATGGCTACTCGCTTGGATTGGAGATATGCTCAGCTGGCCAGGCTTACCAGATTTTGCCCCTGAACTAGCTACAGTATATTGCTTGTATGTTTAAATGGAGACTTGTTACTGACAACATCGATCTAAATACAACCCATCAATCATAGTTGCAGATCTGCATGTCTTTTCTAGTTTTACGTAGAGTAAAATTGTGGTATTGCTACTGACCATTTTACACAAAAATGTAAATTATGGAGGAAAAATATTTTGCTTTTCGGACCGTAGGCTAATAGCAAATACCCCCATTGAGTAACTCAAAAGTTGGTCACATCTGTTGATCACACACTTTACTGATTGGACCACTCAATAAATTAATGGACCTCGCCCTCCCAAATTGCTACCGTAGTGCCAAGAATTGTAATGTCGTGTCAGGAGTACTGACTTAGCAAACAAAAATGTCTAAATCGCCATTCCTTATGTGCAGGGTTCAGAGACAGACACCATGGAAGCCCCTCTCGTGTGTTTGGATGAGGAGTTCGAGGACCTCCGTCCCTGTCGCATGGATGAGCTGGACCACCCAGCTCTCAAACACACTTACTCCACCACCACCGTCCCACTGTCTTCCATCACCCGCGAGGATTTCTCTGAGCTGGAGAACTTCTCGGAGATGATGAGCTTTAAGTCGATGGAGGACCTGGTGAACGAGTTTGACGAGAAGCTCAACGTGTGCTTCCACAATTACAACACCAAGACGGAGGGCCTGGCACCCATACGCAACCAGTCACACAACCAAGAGGATGAGGAACGGCTGCAGGATGAAGAGTGAGTGACAGTTGATGTTATTTGTCAAGATATTCATAGTATTTGTATTGCTTTTGTGAGTATGTTAATATTTTATTTCAAGATTTGGTACATACTTTAGGTAAAATGCACACACGGAAGCGTTGTTCGGCCATAAATGCCATGCACAACACACGCTTAAAGCCCAAAACAATGGCTTGGCATGTGCCACACAACAAAGGCCTAAATATTTCCACACGCATGTTACCTCGGCTCCACAGCCATTCTGAATAATTTAATATATGCAGCGTTGCACGCCTCGGTTAGCTTTGCCTCTGTCGGTGTGTCTCTGCCTCTTCACCAGCTGTCTGCCTGATCTTCCTCTTGCTAACAGGCTGTGAGGCGGAAACGCACACGTCTTCACACTGGGGGGATATGAATCGGGCTAAAAATAGCCCGACCGCAGGTGTAAGAGGAGATCTTTGGGGATGGCAATCATACAATTAGTCAAACACTATTAAACTTGCTTTTTAAATGAGTTTGTATTGATAACTAGAGCTTGGACTAATTACTGAGTGCAGGCCATGGGGCTGTTGGTGGTGTGGTGCTGTAGTACTACAGTAATCTGCATGTTATGACCCAGACAGATACCTATTGCCCCACAGTGAGCTGCTGTTGCACTGATTAGGAAATCACTACAGTCAAACATAACACTGGCAATAGGCCTAACTCATTGTTCCTCCCTGTTCTTAACAATTCTCAGAATCCATACTGGTACATAAAAGTGAGTCTCATTCACTACATATGTTCAACTCTATATCTGCTATTAATACAAATGAATACCATACTGATTGGAGAATGTTGGTTTGTGTTACGGCATTACGGGAAAATATCTGTTCTGATTTAAAGGTTTTCATTTAAAGACTCGTACACACCCACATAATCAGCAGAAATGTAAATCTGCTGTTTGGCTGAAAACAGTCTGCTGCACATTCTGGCCTAATCCCCAGTTGCTGATTTGTCTTCTTTGGCTGCGGCCCAAGAAATAAAGCAGGGCCGCTTTTTAACACGGAGTTCCAGATCCTGCTGGCCTACGTGACCAAACATGTCCCTGTGTTATGATGCTGCGGTGCTCGTGGGTTCCTGTGGTTAGTTAAGTGGGGATTACAGGGGATGTTCGTTGGGATGCCCGATGTTAAATATGTTCGAAATACTCCGTTTGATAAAAAAGACCAATTTTAAATGTTGTTCCTGAAACAGCGAACCTGGTACTGTCCAAAGATGAACACATCTGCTTATACCAGGCATGAAATAGTCTTGCGTAACCCCTTTAAAAGCACAAATCCTAATTGCACAGGTCAGCAAATGTGTTTGCCTTCATAATGGGCTCTGTAACTTTGAACCAGTTTATGTGCTGCTGCAGACAGTAATGACATGCAGGCATGGCTGGTGAGCTCAGCGTTTGGCTGAATGGTGGCCACTGTGAGTGCGGGTGTGGGCAGTGCCACTTGGAGCAGGGGGAAGGCCTCTTAGCGGAGGAGAGAAAAAACACAAAGGAGACTTCTCTCCCAATGTCATTCGTCCTTCGACAGACACTTGCTAGGGGTTGCAGTCACAGTCCGGTGGCACAAAGCTTTATCTAAATCTCTGCAAAGGATACCTTTTCCTGAGTAGTAAGCTGTTTTTTTTATTGTTCCTCTACAGCCTCCAGCTCTTTGTATTGACCTCCATCATTGACTTGCTATGTTGAAATATTGACTATGTTGCAGACTGCTGAATACAGGGCTCTGTAGACCTTCTTATAGCCAGAGAGATGAAACAAAACACCAAACTCTCAAATACTACCTAGTATGTGGCTGCACCAGCTTGAGTCCTTTTTGTTGCCAGAAGTGTTTTGATTCTTTTTATTTCTGTATTCCTGTGGTTCCTGCCCCTGCTAACTTGAGCACCTATATGTCTATGTATTGCTCTGCAGTGTGTGGGATGCTCTAACGGACAACTACAGCTCCACCTGGGACGGCACCGACTCAGAGGGACTCAACGGCAATCTTTCTGAGCTGGAGGTAGGTGCTACACCAAATCTTTCTATTTATATTCTTTTTTTAATCTCTTATTGGCCCAATTTTGAGTGGCTTTCTTTTACAATTCGGAAAGACACGTTTAATTTGGGTATTCCTGTACCAAAACAATAAGCATTATTTTGCCAAAGCTAGATGGCTAGTTGAGGCATGACCTCATGCTTACTCCAAAGACACACTTGCCCAACCTTGATTCATCGGCCCCATTCAGGCCAACCCCCCCTCCTCCTCCCCTCGCTTAATTGGCTGTCTCTCACAAGGGACACGGACAGCAGGCACTTAGCAGGCTAGGCCATGTTTGGACTGGTCAAGGCCAGAGCAGACATTTCAGCCCCACGGGGCTCTTGTGACAACGCATCTACACTAACACTTTTTATTATTATTATTTAATTATTTATTTTTTAACAAACTTTAAATGGCAAATCTTTCAATTTAGTTTTTTACCATTATACTAAAGTAATAATTAGGACGATAACATCTACAGTCGGGCTTGCAACATCTGGATAACCAATTTAAACATAACAATGCACTTTTAAAAATGTTCACCATACGAGTTCAGCATGTTAGCTGTTATTATTCCTGAATTTTCATTAATCCAGAGTTATTTAAAACACTTCCCAATGCGGCTTACCTATGAGACAGTGTAAGTGTATACCAGAGTATGCATCCTTTTTTATATGGACCAATTCAAAGGTTTCCTTTGAAGGTGCAAGATGTAAAGTTAAGGACTCAACATTGTGATTTTACATGAGAGAATAAGTCTAAACCAAATTCCTGTTGACAAAAGGACCCACCTCTGTTTCTGAATAGTAAAGCCAATGTTTCATGTGTTAAGCCTGCATTCTTTTTAATGTCCATCCGGAAGCGACTCTGGTTGTGTAGAAGCAGTACAAGAAGAAGAAGAGCAAGCCTCTTCTTCAATATAGCATGATGTGATGCATGATTTATGGCCGGGCTATCCTTTGGATTGACAGGTTACTACCATTGTGTTGTGGAATTGTCTATGTTTCGATCTTACAATTTGAACCCTTTAATACTAGGACGAGGTTCATTGTAATATTTATGTCTTGATTAGGTCTTAATCAGCGCTTAGTTGTACTTATATATTAATATAAGGATGACGACAGGAAAAAAGTTCAATTCTAGGCCTTAAACTGTAGTCCACAAATCAATGAGGGACGTCAGTGTGATGCCTTCTACTATCTGTTTCATCTGAGACAATTATCAAGTTATTAGGAAACATCCTCTGGGAACAATGCTCCTTTCAGTCCGGACAGGCAGATCAACAGCGCCGCCCTTAAAGACAATTTCATAGATTTCTATGCATTGAAGATAACTGTATGACGTTATATTTTGCAAATAATTAACAAATACGACATGAGCTGAAACACTTTCACGAATGGAATAATAAAATGTCGAACCTTTCAAATATTTAAGCATAAGACTTTCAAATTAGCGTGACTGATCTCTCCTTTCCGGCGCAATTCTTTTAGAAACTGATTGTGGATTTATTTATTTAGATTTGAATTATTCCAACGCAGATAAAATGTTTAAGACTTGTTTGCCATAGCAAAACATTGTGTTTCATCGCACAATCCGCAGATCCACGAAAAAGAGGAAGAAGAGATGAATGAGAAGAATGACAATGCCAACTGCCTGAAGGAAGAGCCACTCATCACAGCTGATCAGGTGTGTGTGTTTGTGTGTGTGTGTGTGTGTGTGTGTGCGTGTGTGCGTGTGTGTGTGTGCGTGTGTGTGTGTGTGTGCGTGTGTGTGTGTGCGTGTGTGTGTGCGTGTGTGCGTGTGTGTGTGTGTGTGTGTGTGTGTGTGTGCGTGTGTGTGTGTGTGTGTGTGTGTGTGTGTGTGTAGGACCAAACTAAAGTTGGTCAGTGTCCCGTTTGTAAAAATAAAGAAATCACAGTGACGTCAGATCTTCAGTTAGATCACATTACTGTTTACAATCATTTCTGTATTTGGAATTATAATCTTATTTTAGGAAAAGAATAACATTATAAAAACAATTTGAAATGCTACAGGTAAGAACTGTGGTGGCACGAATGGGGGAAATGTGCTTAATTGTTTCAGATCATGTATTTTGTACAAGCTGGCAATTATTCGGTTTTGATAATCTACATGGCAGGAGACGAAAGCCCAAGAAATAGTTTTTCCTTTAAAAAGTGAAAGAAAATCTCTCCTCTTGGTATTGCTGATGACCATAAGAACAGGAGAAAGGAAAGGACCATAAATTGGTGCTCTTCATGTCCAACTTGTGTCCTGGCGCCCTGGACTGCACTATATTGTGCCGGTTAAGGACATTGACAGCCTAAATCAAATTTAGGTTTGATATGTACACTTATACAGGAGGCCTGACATTTTAGTGGCCACACTCTACTGACAAGTGGATGGTTATGGATGCATGTCTACTTACCCCTGGCTCCTAATCTCTCTCTTGTCTCCCTGTATGCTTCCATCTCTCTTTCTCTCTGTCCTTAAGGTCATTGAGGAGATAGTCGAGATGATGGAGAACTCTCCAGATCCTGGGGAAACTGAGGAGGAGGAGGAGGATGAAGAGGAGAGCAGCCCCTGCACCTCCAGAACTAACCCCTCCCTGCTGGAGGAGATCAGGCAGCTGTCACAGGCCTCCAACAACAATTGCTCCTACGAAGGTAACAAATAATCCACATTACTTAAAAAAACTTAAAAATCACATTTCATCAAAATGTGCCTTAAATCAACTGTGTCCCGCTGTATTTTAGGCTACTGTATATAAAAATAACATTTTGATATAACAAAGATTGTAATTTTGATTCAGTGTCCTGAGTTAGTTAATATGGACAGAGACCGTACCTGGACAATGTCAGCGGTTCTCAACATAGGAAATAGGATCATACATCATGAGCGTCATGAGATACATTTCGAATATTTTACTTTTCCGTATCAAATGCTGTAGCTAGGAGAACTTTAAAAAAGGATTCTAAATTATTGATATCATATTTGACTAAGTCACTGCTTAGTCATAAGCAACACAAGTACTCATGTGTAAAGCTAAAAGGGTTCAATCAACTGATAATCAGAATCAGGATCAGAAAACATTTATTGTCATAGTGTGTCAGACATACAAGGAATTTGACTTGGCGGTTGGTGCATAACAACAGACGACAATGGAGAACAAGACAACATAGTGGAAGGAATAAAATATAATATAATACTATAGGCTAGTAGACTGAGGCTAGGGGTTAGTTCAAAAATGAAGGAAGAAGAGTAAAAAAAAGGACTGATCTCAGGATGACAACTCACAGTCGTGGAGGTCATTAGAGGTCACGTGTGCCTTTTTTTCCTATATAATAGACCACCTGCATTTGGACAAAATATATCTAGTGTGAAACATTTTTGTTTTTGTTGATAATAGCTGCTTGAATCCGCCTAAATATTAATTTGTGTCTTTTGCACCACCCAAGTACATACAGTAATGTCTGTGTAAGAACAAACGATGCCCCCCTGAATACCCTCTCTGCAGGCCTCAGCCTGATGCCCAGCTCAGCACTGGTCGAACTGCTGCATCGGGTAGAGGCCGCCATCCTTGAGTACTCAGAAGAGCTGGTCAGCCAGCTGGCCCGGCGGGAGGAGCTGGAGTTTGAGAAAGAGGTGAAGAACATGTTCATCACAGCCCTGATGGAGGTGCAGAACCGGCAGAAGGAGCAACGGGACAGCAGCAAACGCCGACGCCGGGACAAGGCCCTGAGCCTGCAGGGGGCGGTGACAGCACCTGAGAACGGAGGGAATACCACCTCGGAGAAGACAGGGAGCATGCCTGTCAAGGTGAGAGAAAGGAAAAGATGCTTTGGCCTCTTTTACATGTTTTGTTCATATGATGTCAGTGTGTGTGCCACAACTATTTTATTCTCATCCTTGTTAACTTTGCCTCCACTATGGTGTTGTGCACTCTTTCCTCCCTCTGACTGAATATAATGGATCTCTGGCCCATTAGTCCCCTAAGCATCTTCCAGGAAAGATGCATAAGTGACCATTCGTCTGTATACAGTAACAGCCCAGCCGGGATCTAATGGACATGCATCGGAGCGGTAGTGTTTTCATGTGGCGACTGCTTGGTACCTGAGGCTGAATGCCTTGATTAATAGGAATGTACAGATAAATAAATGATGGAGATGTAAAAAACAAAAAAGAAAATAGTGTCTCGCCATGAACTTCTGTTTCCATGAGATGCTGCCAGGTCTGAACTGTCAACAAAATACTGCAGATCAGCTTGATGAGGAGATGATGAGCCGTATGTTGTAATAATGGTCTGTGTATGTGACCTGCAGCGCTTCAGCATGGAGGGACTGTCTAACATCCTGCAGACGGGCATCAGACAGACATTTGGAAGCACGGGAAATGACAAACAGGTAAGGTCAGAGGTCAATTGTCAAAAGCCATCATAGAACACAATTACAATGGTTACATGATAAAATATACACTAGACATTGGACAAATGAATTCCCTAACAACCACCTCACATAATGAAGTTCATTTAAAAACAATTATTTAACATAACTTGCGCAGGTCAGTTTTTAATAATAATTAGCATGCAACTAGTAATGTGCTTGCAGTTTTACAGTAATATGTGCATCAATACCAGACTGTAAGTATTCGATGAACTGGAGCGACTTGAATGCAGTGAAGTTAACAGCCTGCAGAGGCTTGCATCAGCTCTGCAATGGCAGCCTGTGCACAGTTCAGAGGCAAGCTTCTCATCTACAAGTTAAGCTTAGCCTAACCATTCCTTAGCTGCAGCTACCTATTGAACACAAAGATATGGAACTATATGGAATCTTTTCATGTCACTCTTCAAAATCTGTTTCAACATCTCTAAACCATGAACCCTTTCTGTCTGTAGTATCTCAACACAGTGATTCCATACGAGAAGAAAGTCTCCCTTCCAACTGTTGAGGACCTGCAGATGCTAACAAAAAGTAAGTATGTGGCCAAGAACGTTTGCATTGAGGGTCAATCATAATAATTACTGGCTGAAAGTAGTTGAGACATGGTTTATTTCCTTCACAGTTCTTTATGCCATGAAGGAGGACAGTGAGAAGGTGCCTACACTGCTTACCGACTACATATTGAAAGGTAAAACAACATGAGTTTGAGCAATAAGCAATAAACGGGATCCTCTCTGTTTGGACAGCTGCCTTGCAAATTCAGCTATTGCAAAATGAAACTTGCTCGTGCTGAAACAAGAGTCATCAGTAACGTTTTCTGTATTTTCCAGTAGAGACTTAACAAGTGTTATTATCCACTGGTGTTCCCCTGCAGTCTTGTGTCCTACCTAAAGCACGGCCTGTCGGGGGCCGCTGTGCCGGAGATCTCGTTTCCAACCATCCTTGCCTAGGGCCCCGAGCTGCATGACCTCCCTTCTTCGACCATTATCAACCGTGGATCCTCACCATCGACATCATGTACTCACCTCAACTATGACTACTGCCTTTCGCTGAGCTCACCGTCTCCCCCCCTCGCACATCAAGCTCAGGCCAGACACAAAATGGCCCCCATCTGAACTTTAAAAAAAGGACTTAAACCACTTCTACCACTTTGATACAGGGATACAACTTTATTGTCGCTTTCTTTTCTATACTTTACAATCTCTGTCCTTTGTTTCCTCCAACAGAATCTCCACGTTGCCAAGTTTTGACACCTTTCATAATCCCCTTTCAGGATTCATAAACCGACCTCTTAACCACTAGAGTCTATTGATTGTTGTATCCATTGATTCATAAGTGTATAACTGTAAAGAAATGCATCCACACAAAATCATCTCACTCTATTCTTTCAGATGATAACTCATTTGAATACAAAAGCCATGCACCTTTTTCTGCCAACTTAGTACTGTAGCTCCATGTGGACGAAAACAAACATGCGACTATTACGGGTGCAGTCCAGCGCATTATAGAGCTTTTTACTTATTTTTTGTTTCGCTTCACTGTCTGAATATCCATTGCACTTTTTTAAAATCTCTTTCATTTCTATCTACATATTTGATATAAACTCTGTTACTGATTTTCTACTTTGGTTAACTGTTTCATTCTGCCCACGAGGTGTGTAACAGACTTTTCCTTGGATATGTCATTCCCTGATGAGATGAGCTCATGTTAATTAAGGCGTGCATATTTGCATATTTATGAATTCCTTTTGCGCCATGTAGTTGAATGTTACATCGCTAATTGCAAATTCTAATAAACAATCTACCCTAGCGGCGACTACCTCTGCTTCTCTCTTCCTTCACCTTCTCACACAAAACATGAAATTCATTTTCACTTTACTAAAAAGCAAATAATCAAAATATACAATGATCCCAGCTAGTATAAGATGTTAGTGAGTGACTATGAAGTATTATGATAGTATACCCAATACATCTCCTAATCAACGCAACTACACCGTGAGGCCAAAATCACAGTTTTCAAATGTATAAAGACATTAAATCACTGTAAAGTTTCGTCAGTTAAGATCAAAGCAACAGTCTGTTGCTTGAGAATGATGTTAAGCAGCATCTGTGATTGTGTGTGAAAATTCCTCCTCCACCACTTGTTTCCCAAATATTCATGTTGCTGCTCACTGATGGTTCGATTTAAATATCAGTGGGAATGCGTAACTGGGGGCAACCTAAATAAGCTTTGTTGAAAAACCCCAACATCCAATTCATCTTTTCTCTTTTAATTGAAAATGTCTTACAAAGCGTTTTCCATGAACATAAATATGGAGGATACAAGTGCACACTGCACCTCCATGACCACAGTTTAGGCCTGCGGTTGTCTGCAGTACCATCCATTACAGTCAAACAGATCATCCTTTTATACCTCATCACTGTATAAAAATAAAGGTATGTCTTAAATACATTGTGATGCTCATAATGTACACTTTTCAATGACCATTTCACATGTAATTATATAGGTGTACAGACGGCAACTAATTTCCTCCACGATTCCATCTTCGAACATAAACTCTGTTTTAATTCATGAAAAAAAACAATTCAAACAACAACTACTGTCGAGCTTGTGTCCATTATAAAGGATGCTTTGACTTCAGCCAGTTTCAAATGATTCATTAGAGATTAGACAATTAGTCTGGTGGGCACAAACATTATACTCCAGTGTAATGACAGTACAGCAGTATAGTATAGCAATATGTCTATTAGCATATATATATATATATACTGTATATCTTTTCTATATCCACATCATTTTTCAGTGGCCATGTTGGGTGTCATAATAGGAAATTCAAAATGAAAGTCAAAAACACAACATTGAGGATGTATTTGTTTTGTTGGACGCTGTATTTAACGCCTCGGCTCATGTTACGTGCTCACATAATGAAGTCTGCAGCCATTTGGAGACAGGCTGACTCTGCACCTCGCTAGAATGATGTTGTTTTTACTGCTGTTAACAGTATTTTCTGATTGTTAATGGGTTTAAAGAGTCATCCAAAATCCCCTTTGTGAAACATTTCACTAATATGTAGAACTTTGGAACCTGGCTTAAACAAATGCGGCGAGATATTTTCTGGGACTTCTTCTGAAAGTAAAGAATTGCTTGTATGTATTTATCAACTAGGAAAGTTTCATGATGATTTCTATTACGATTTGTTTTTCTTTTTAGCACGTTCACCGTTTCCATCGTCGTGGCTGCGGATTAACAAGGCACCTTCAACAGTATTCACAGAAACTCATATTACTTTGCAATGTCAGTCAAATAGGAGGACTTTTAGTAATTAATCAATGTGCTTCCCTTGTTGAACAGGTTTGTCTCCACCGACCTGCACTTTAAAATGCAGAAAAACCTCTAAAGCAGGGGTGTCCAGACCGTAGCCTTGGTTTTACTGGAGGTCATAGTCGGCAGTATGTGGCCCCTAAAATGAGTTTGACACCCCTGCAGTTTTACTGTATATTTTTGGTTCAGAATCTGGAGTTGCAGGCGAACCTATGATCTGTAATAAAGGTTCCAGACAGGCTCTGGCCAACAATTAGCCACACATTAATCAGAAAATAAATATCCTATTTACAATTTCAATTCTGCACACTTAAATCTTTCCTAGTTGATGTAAAATTTTACAAGTGTGGACTTTTGGCAAAGTCACCTTACTGCAGTTGTGAATGGTTCTTAATATTCTAAGAAGCTTTTGCTAATCTGTATTTAAAGTATTACGTCTAAGAGCATTTTATAAGATGAACACCAACAGAAGTAGAGCCAAATACTTTACTAAACTTTATCCCATGCATAAGGTTGTTTTGTCTTTCTCTCTGCTGCATAATATGCATTTCAACATATATCTCACCCACTTTAACATTCTCTTCTCTAAATGTCGAATACATTGTGCTGGAACGCATGTTGGTCTGGATCATTTCTCCATAGGTCGTCCTTGGGACACACACACACACTGATGGTCCATTGGTTGTTGAAAATAGTAAATATCATTCGTAAGTTTAAAGCAAAATCGAAACCCCCCCCAAATAGAAAAAAATGCCGTGATAGGGTAGAAAAAGAGGATACTACACAAATGTATGTATGAACATTATATATATACATAGTTTGCAAAGTATGCAGTGCATACAGAATATAAAAGACTTAAGTCTGCTTAAGGCAAGTAAACAGTCTGTGTCTGAAAGTCTTGCTACGAAAGCTTTTTGCCGCTAAATGAAGCGTCAATAAGTGGATTTGATATCTGGATCTACTGTAATTCTGCTAAAATAGTATCTAAGCAGTCTGCACACAGTTCAATAGCACTGTCGGCCAGAAGAGGCCTGGGTTAGACCAGAGATCCGGCCTGGTTCTGGGCAGGCACCATGATGGGCACCCCTCCCATGCGGGCCATGTTGGAGGCTGTGACCGTGGAGGTGGGCAGCGGGGGCGGGGAGGGCGCCCCCTGCAGCTGCAGCTGATGCTGACTGTAGGTCTGCTGCAGCACCTGAGCCTGGGGCAGCTGGGCGAAGCGCTCGGGTCTGGGCAGGGAGCTCCCGTTGGCGCTGCCTTGGGAGGGGGCGGCCGGTCCGCGTGGGAGGCTGCTGTTGTTGTGGTAGCCATAGTGGGTGGGGGTGGAGGCTCCGTGTTGGCGGGACGGCCGGTAGCCGGCCATGCTGCCTGTGGCGGTGATGATGGAGGCGGTGTCAGAGGGTGGGCGCTGGGGGTACTGCTGCGGGTGGTGGTGGTTGTTGTGGTTGTGCGAGGGCTCTTTATGGTGGGGGCTGGAGGCGATGGAGGACAGGGTGCCGTTCTTGGAGATGATATCTGAACCCATGCCGCTCTTCGCCCAGGAAACGCGCTTGGGAGCCTGAGCGTCCTCCCTGGAGGAGGAAAGGACACTAAATCAAGTCAATGTTTTCTTTTTAAAAGAAAAAAAAAATGTTGTTTCCAATAATACGCAACGCACTTGATTTCGTTTGCCATGTCGTCCTCCGTGTCTCTCCGCCTCTTCATCAGGAAAACGAAGCAGAGGAAGACGAGAAAGATGAAACCAACCAGTGAGCCCACTGTGGCGCCAGCGATCATCCCCACATTAGTGGCTACGGGAAGAGTCATGGGACACACAACGGTTACACTAGCTTCAAAAAAAGAAAAAAGATCAGGTTTATTTTTGGGCTACGTACAGGTGACAATCTCCAGGTCGATGATGCAGCTCTCGGACCCGGCGGAGTTGGTGGCTGTGCATATGTACTTCCCAGACATGTTGCTGCTCAGGCGGCTCAGCTTCAGGGTGCCGGTATTCTCGTCTACAAGCAGCAAAGAACACGGGGGACCACGCGCCCACATTATTCCATGAAAGCACACGACAGAACAAAATCACACTGCAGATGGATCCAATACATTGACAGATTTGACTTAAATCATTACGGATATGCTTTATTTAACATACTCTTCATATGCTAATTAAGCCTTAATTCTCTGTTTTGGTGATACAATCTAAAATAACATATACCGGTAATATTTATATGTTAACAAAAAAGCAGAAAAACTATAGAAATATAATCATAATAAGTACATGTTGCTGTATTTAAAAAAATATATTTCATAATACTCCAGTATTACGTGCTTCAGCTTTTGTTTTTCCATTATGCTATCTTAATATCTCATTTTATAAAGTAGTGCTCTCTTTAGGCTTTTCAGACCACTTCCGATTCATAGATATAGTTGAGTAACAGCTTAAGCCTGGAAGCTGGTGGAAACAGTGAGCTCACTTCTGGCCGAAGGTTGACAAAACTTAAATAAATACACTACAAAGGGGAAAGTACTTCTTTAAAATAAACCCCACAAGAGCTTAACACAGTTTGGAGATCTCCCTCTGTAACAGCACCTCAGGTCATGCACTATTCTGAATGTGGCGACTCTCTGCGGTAGTGTGCAAAAACTGCAGCTTATTTAAATCATTTGTTAGAATCACATAAAAGCTCCACACATCAGACTAAATGATCTTCTTTCACAGAGCTGCTCTGTCTGCTCGGTCCACTCACTGAGCATGGGGGGGAAGAAGACCTCTGAGATGGGACTGGTTTTCTTCCACCTGTACAGAGGAACAGGCTTCCCGGAGCCGGTTCCGCAGCTCAGAGTCACGTTCCCCTTCAACACTGGCTTCCCGGACACGGAGCACTTGGGAAGCCCGGGAGGGACTGAGACGAGAGCATTCAAGAACGTTTATTCCGATTATACATGGTAATTCAGTGTATTGGGTGAAACTGTGAGGTTTTTTCCGAGCAGGATCTGGCTCTCACCCTTCACGTCCAGACTGAGCTGCGCATGGAAGCCGGGTTTATCTGGGAAGATGACCTGGCATAAGTAGCGTCCTGAGTCGGACTCCTGGGTGTCGTTGATGTACAGCGACACGTCCCGTGAGGGCACGGCGGAGGAGAAGCCCACGCGGCCCCTAAACTGGGCGCTGGCCACGTTGGCGGAGCCCTTGGTGTAGGAGATGATCTGGATGGCGTACGTCGGAGGGCAAAAGTCCCACGACACGGAAGAGGGAGCAAAAAGAGGAACCAGTGTCATCCATGTCAGTGTGAACTGCGTGTGTGGATTATCCTGGATCACACTGGCACTCACACTGACTGGATTATTGAGCCAATGAATCTAAAAATGGTATGATGTGGGAATTTGCGTTGTTACCTATTTTAGGGATGAACATCTTCAGTAGGAGCAGGTGGGCTTAAAGCCCCGAATGAGTCGTAAAGCCCACTAATCATTTTTACCCCTGGTTTTCTTATATCAAAGGCAAAGGTTTTTTGAATATGCTTTTGTTAGTGTTTGATATATAGTCTTCGGTTAAAACAAACAATATCCAATACCCATTTGCTTGGATGCAAAAAGGTCTCAATGAGGCCACTAAACGTCCTCAGCAGAACAGTAGCCCTCTTTTAGCTTAGTGGCGGTGACATGATGTCACGTGACCCCAATGTAGCTTCTTTACAGCCTGTTTACTTCTGCTTATAGATACGCTTCAAAAATAAAAATAAATCATGTTTATTCATTGTTCACCCTCGGTCTGAAACGCTGTTTCAGCTCACGTATTTTCAAGCTTTTAATGCTGATTGAGTCAATGCCCTTTTTATTTAGGTGTCAGTGGAGGCCAATTAGGTGAGACGACACATGACAAATAGGACTTTCTCCATACCAACATTCTGAAGAATAAACGATAATATAATAAAATAATAGTTTGGTTTGGAAAGAACAATGACTGAACAGATTTCAACTAAGTAGTTTAGTTGGTTTATCAGAGTTAAGGACCTACTATAAGCCGAGCTGCCTACCATTGGGAATGGCTGTAACATAAAGGCTTCCAGGTTTGTTCTTTTTATTCATCTTTTTTTGGCTACAGCAGAGCAGAGTGAGACACTGATGGTTTTCTGGGCACATGACCAGCTCTCTTGAGTTCTCTTTTCCCCTCTCTCCATCTGTATGGCCCCAAGATCTAACCACGGCCGATATGTGAGCCAGGTCTTTAGGTGATGTGAAAACCCCTCTATTTATGTGGTACAACATGAAATAAAGCAATCTAATTGGAAAAATAGTCAATGTAAATTAATTTCCTATTGCAGAAATCCTACAGTGTGGTGTATAAAAGAGGAAGAGAAACAATATATGGAATTCTGAGTTTAAACGGGTTGTGTCTTAGATTCATTTCCAAGGGTTTACAAAAGGAAGAGCTTTACCAGATTATCAGAATAATAAGATAACTTTCCCAGATATTATAGCAACGTAAAGAATGTCCATGCTGGGCTGTAGACACTATACTATATTAGATAGTAAGAACAGAGTTGTAGAGTTCTCACCAGCTGGGAAGTGCTGTTAGTGACAAAGTTCCAGAGTATGGTGGTCGGGTCGCTGCCTGGCTCTGGGACGTACAAGGCCCTCAGCTCCACCACCTGACCCTGGATCCCTTCCATGCTGGGCGTGGGGATTTGGATCTGGGCCCATATGCCTTGATGGAGGAAGGTGGAGAAGGGAAGAGAGGAGAACCGTCAGTGTGAACCATGTCTTCATCCACACTCACTGTAAAGCTGAATCAATGGTATTTACTTCATCACATAGTAATATCAATCAATACTCATTCACCTCCTCTTTTCAATAAAATGTGACATCTCATGCAAAAATGTCACAGGCTCACATATGTGTGTGTGGAGCATACAATGTTATATATTTATAGCTACTTTTATGCACGGAATGCAGCACAGAATGCAAAACAAAATCACCAAAAACACAAGTTTAAAGCAAAGTATACAACAAACAAAAGAAAGGAGGGAGAAAAATACAATGAAAAATGAAGCATTATCTCAGACAGTTGATAGTTGAGGGTGAAGGACTGTGCCCAGGAGCAAGGCAGTCCATCAGCCACGTCCACACAGCTCATGTCTCTAAACTCTAAAAGAGTGGAATTATGTGGGACTTTGTGATGCTTTTCTTTTTCAAGCAACGCTACAGCAGAGCAGAGTTCCCTCTGGAACCACGTCAAAAATATTTCACGTCTGTCTTCATTTAATTAACCACATGCCCAGTAAAACTGACCTCAATAATGGTGGTAATGCAGTAATTAGTTTCACTTGGATTGATCTAATTATTGCAGTTAATCTCCAATAGCTTGAATATCTACTTGATCTTCTTAACTTGCAGTTAATATATCAAGGTCAAACTAAGAGCTAAATGAAATAAAGAAAAAGGATCATGATAACTAGAACCAAGAGTCTTTTATCTGGAGCAGCATGAAATACTAAAATGTAGTGTGCATGTATGACCAGAGAGGGGCAGCAGAGGGCCAAAACACCTGAGCTACTCACAGAAACAATGATTAATTGATATTCATTTTTTCTATAAATAAAATAATTTTATAAACGCCCAGTTTTGAATAATTTCATGCATTACCCTTCAGGCAAATAAGTGACATTTTGCTTGATTAATTAACTCATCAACTTCATTTATCTGATCCCAACCACATTTCTTCCTCCACTTTGGGTAAAGAAAGTCTCAGATTTTAGATTGTGTTGTTAACTACGGAAAGCTTTAATCTGAGCTCTGCCCATCATATCATACCAGATAATCAGACCCTCTTCCAGGCCTTTCACAACCCTTTAAATGATATTCCAGTGGTTCCCACATTGAGAAAGTCCGGTGTGAATGCTGTGATCCATCTCACAGGGAGCATCACCAAACCTTTTAAAGAACTGGTGGGATTTCTCCGTATGATCCGTTGTGTGACTGACATGACCTTTGTTGAAATGCTACGAAAAAAACACACACACATTTAGTAATGGTAGCTGTTGTCTGGTTGCCACAATTGTCCCTCCTAAGAATATTTCTCTAGTGATAAAATCAAATATACTACGTTTGCTCCACATGTGTGAAGCGGTGTCCTGTCCAGAGTGATAGCTGAAACTTTCAGCTGTTTCGGCAACAGCTTGAAAAAACAAAGACGACAATTGGAATATTGGTCTCAGGGAGCATGACTTCCGGTTATTGAAGTAGTACTTAAGTAGTTGCCCCAGGCCTGCTGCTAATTGGGATCGCCAAAGAATCTCAGATGTTTTGTGTCACAGAAACCCCAAAATAGTGTATTAGAAGTGCCCTGCTTGCTACCGGTCACATTTTAGGGTGGTAACACAATTCAATTAAATTCATTTTATTTTGTATAGCCCTCACAGGGCTTTACAGTCTGTACACATGCAACACCTTCCGTCTCAAGACCCTCACATCGGCACAGGAAAAACTCTTTCAACCCTTCCAGGGAAAAAAGGGAAGAAACCGTAGGGTGAACGTCAGAGGAGGGATGCCTCCTGGGATGAAACACAAAATAATATCTGGAATCTCTTTTAATTTTTCTCAAATTGGCCGCAGTGGAAAGAAGTCGCGGACCCAACTTGAGGGTGACTATAAGAAAAGCTGTGTCAACAGTGAGAGACCAATAATGGGTGGGCGATTTTCCTTTGGGGAAACATGTTCCTGGTAAACAGGTAAACAGAAAGAAAGAAAGAAAAGGTGCTGAAAAAGGAGAAGAAAGGACGGACAAGGGACGGAGACAAGCTACATTGTGTAAATTACTCATAAGATCCTAAGAAGATTTGCCGTAGCAGTCAGAAGTAGACATCTTGTCCGGAGAGGTGCAGACTGATGGATGGATGGCTGGATCAGTGGACATGTAAAGATGAAGAGGCTTATGAACGCAATGAGTCAGAGTGAAGCAATCTGAAGATCGCCACTGAGTCTCCAGGAGAAGGATGCACGGCTGGCTGTACTGACGGGACAAGGACAATGTCATGAAAGACAACGCAACCTTCTGAAAGCAACAGCGAGTGCGGTTTAAAGGAACACATAGCAGCCTACGGGCTAAAGTCCTGTGTTTGTATGGCTAATCCATCACCAATCCCAACCAACGCTAGATTGATACTCTTTGGTTAGTCCCACAGTGGGGACATTCACAGCAGCATAGTGAAACAAAAGACACAGTAAAACAAAACAAAGACATAAAACAGGAGAAAAAAAAAACAATAACTGAAATATGGCATATACAGATTGTAATACCTTCCTTGCGTTTGATATCACACTTTTAATAACAGTCACTGACCATGCGAACACCTCTAAAACTAAGACATGCAAAATATTGTTTTTGTAATACGTGCGAGCAGTTTTTATGTGCTTTGATCGCTTTCTTTGTGCTAAGCTTACTGTCTCCGGGTTAGAGCTTAAGCTGTGACAGATATCAGGACCAGAAAGACAGGAGGTTTAGGTGTTGCCTCCGAGTGCAGCATTGCGTGGATAGGTGCTCACTGTGGTGGACATGTACATGTACGACAATTTGGAACGTGTAGAGTGCAAACAAGACTTCACAGTAGGGATCATTTCACTGCGAGTAAATATGGGCCAAATGTTCAGCGCCTCATTAGTGTAGACGCGCTGCTCGTCATGATTCAGCGTGTTAGTGTAACAGACAGCTGCATCCGCCCCATGAAAATCTTGCCAACTGCTGCTTTAAGAAGCTTTTCTGACAGAAATCTCTTCCTCTGATGAAAGTCTCCCCTGAGGAGAAGAGTAGTGGATGTGTGGAGGGATGGGAAATGGAGGCAGGAGAAATGAACAGGGCTACACGAGTCACACTCAGAACATTCACCTTAACTCTTAATTTGGTCAGTGAGCCTTTCAGGGCTGGAACGCACTCGGGAGGCTTCACCACCATGTTTGGAAATGATGGCAGAGCAGCTGGGAGCCAGTTTGCTCAGTATGTAGAGAACGGAGGGAGTAATGAGGCTCGGATGGGTCTCACTGTAGGGCATTGGGCAGTTTCATTGGTTACTGAGGTTTAACAATGAGCATCATGGTGGCTTTTTTTGAGAGGGAGTCACGAGGGGTGGATTATTTAAGCAATAAAAGGTACGAGAGGCTGTACTTTATCGTCCAATAATGTAACAGTTCGAGGGCGATGTTAGGAGTTCGAAATGGCAAACTATTCTGTTTATGTTTATGTATTATGTTTGACTATTACAGTCGGCGGGCGGGCTGGACGAGCTAGCGCGCATAACACGCTAGTTAGCATTAGCGTTCCGGTCGCGCTCGCAGCCAGCAATATGTGTCATGTACGTAGTAAGTGTTACGTAGGCAGTTAATGGAGGGAGGCTGAGGAAAGCTCATCAGATGTTTCCTAAAAATAAACATTGAGTCCCACAGCTCGAGTCTATGGAATGCCGTTTTAGCCATAATTAAATAAATTAATAAATACATAAATATGCATTTAAATACATCGTGAAATAAATAAATTAGGCAATAAATACATACATATGAAATACATTTATTTATTTATAGAAACTTTTATTTCATAATGCCGCATTTTTTATATATACACTTTTATTTCATAATGGTGTATTTATTTCATAATGGCGTATTTCATAATGCCGTATTTCATAATGGCGTATTTCATGTTCTAATATGCAAATCATATTTTTATAAAAAAAATACAGTTACGAAAAAATATATAAAAACATTGAACCGACCAGGATTCGAACCCACGGAGCAAAAAATAACATCATCTATGAAAACACTCTGTATACACTAGGCCAAAGGGCCCACCGTCCAAAACCCGCCCTCGCTAACCTCCACATACACTCGCGCCGAACCTCGAACGTTAACACAAACAATTGTCCAAGAAAAAAAGGGGAAAAAGGGCTCCACACTCTCCGGGAAAGGTTGCCCAAAGTGTCCGAAAATAGATCAATTTATCCGGGGGAGACGCCACACCAAAGCCCTTGTCCCAGCTCTGTTGCATTCGGAACAGAATGTGAGATAGCTACGCCCCCTGATTTGCACTATTAGAACATGAAATACGCCATTATGAAATACGCCATTATGAAATACGCCATTATGAAATAAAAACGCCATTATGAAATACGCCATTATGAAATACGCCATTATGAAATAAAAACGCCATTATGAAATACGCCATTATGAAATACGCCATTATGAAATACGACACGCCATTATGAAATACGCCATTATGAAATACAAGTGTATAAATAAATAAATGTATTTCATATTTATGTATTTATTGCCTAATTTATTTATTCACGATTTATTTAAATGCATATTTATGTATTTATTTATTTATTTAATTATGGCTAAAACGGCATTCCATATGAGTCCGAGTCGGGTCTGAAGTCTTTCGAGGACGAGTCTCAAACGAGTCCCCATCTCTGGTGATATGCACCATAACTCTCAATAACCATTCGCTGGACTGCACTTTAACACAGTATAAGAGCAAAGTGCAAAGTTAATCATAAACAAGTTGGTTAAATTACACCCTATTTACAGGTAGCAAAACCGTGAGGATGGCTGGGAGAGACTGCTTTTAGGAGGTACAGTCAAATACAGTACTTTCTTTGGAAAAACCTCAATGCAGTGTAAGTGTACTGGGTTCAATGTTCTGCCATATGAAGCACAGCTCAAACTTGGGTATAGTTCTGACGTACCGAAGGCCTTAATTGTTGGACACCAGTTTCTTCTGGTGAGAGTATGAACCTCAGAGCCAAGTGTATATTGTACACATGAGTAGGTTGGCGTCGTGCGAGCGCTATGGAGGCAGAATAGAGCCCTGTCTGTTCCCTTGATGAAACGTTTGCTCCGTGTGTGTGTTTCTGTATGTGAAAATCTCCTAATTGCAGGAAACACATCAGATTGAACCTGTTTACTTCCCCAGGCCTCGCTGTAGATAAAGCAGAAGCACAGTAGCGTTTGATGAGGTTCCTCTTTAATGCTGAAGAAAATGGGTGGTGGGTCGGTCGCTTCCTCCGAGAGCTTTATTAGCATCTTTGAGTAAGTGTTTAAGTGTTAAGTAAGACATGGTTAAGCTTTTTTTAAATATATATATTCCAATTTTTAAATATATTCGTTCATAGCACTGAAAACAGCTGATGAAAACCCCCCAGATGAGAATACGAATCATAAAAGACAATATTATCTGGATGATCAGCATCAATGCAAAGATGTCCCATGGAGGACAACCGACTCCTCTCTCTCTGGAGGCTGGGTTGAGACGTCAGGCCTTCTCCCTTAAGGAGATAAACTACTCCTGGGACGGCTTATCCCAGTTTCACCACATCATCAGTAAGAGAGAGGATATCAGTGAGCTCCACTAGCTAATAGAGCAGGTTCACGTGTGCCAATATGCTAAAATCTGGGGTGTTACAGAAGCTTTCAGGCAGAGCGAACCGCTTCAGCTACTGTCACACTGCTGCCAATAAGCTGCATGTACTCGCATATGCAGCTGCAAGTGATACTGTGTGTAGTAACTGGTGCTGTACAACTAAATGTAATATTGGGACACTTACACATAGTGATGAACAAATAATGTTTCACTAGACACAATGAAAACTAGCAAATACCGATAACATTCGGCACCATTCCCTTAAGGCAGTGGTTCACAACTTGTGGTCCAGGCCCCTTTTAGGCTCGCCTCAGTCTGCAAATGAAGCTATTTAATTATTATTAAACTGCGAAATCGAGTGAGGGTAGAATGTGGAAAATAAGAATGCCATAGGTAAGACGTGGTTATGCTTTTTTTTTCTTGGCGGGGCGAGTCACATCCGGGTAATAGGACGGGGAAAAAACACACCAGGGCAGGAAGTGACGTTAACCCAGGAACACCAGAGGCAGGAAACTTTGAAATAAAACAGGAAACAAACCAACACTTTGACACAACTAACCTGCTGAATGTCTGATTACTGCGAAACGATGGATGCCAATGGGATCTTTTATTCGGTTATTTAATGTTTAGATCTTTTGCGGATCTCCTCTCATTCTCATAGTACCGGTACTTGGTATTTAGTTGCCACCTACCTATTCCACTCCCGCCAGCTTACAGATCAACTTCTCTCCCTCTTGTTTCACGGCACACCTCTCAAACCACTCAACGTGTAAGGTGAAAGAGCTTTTTAAGTGTAATGGATTAGTTAATCATTTATTTGAAACACGGGACAATTTTATATGTAGCGCTGAATTATTAAGTCTACATTCACATGTCCACCTCATGCACAAGCTGCTTTGACTTCCACCCTTTACCTCTAACGTGTAGAGATGAGTGTGTGTGTGAATATTTAATAGCGCACATTAAGAACAAACTAGCCAACAAGCAGTGTCCACATACAATTTCAACCAGAATCGCCTCGCCTTGTATGTCTCCAACAACCTGCCGTCGGCATATCATTTCTTATTAGCTTTTTATTAAGTCCAGGCTGATGTTTGTGCCCCAAAAAATGAAGACATTTCATCAATCCTGAGGGGATGCCTGCCA
Organism: Apeltes quadracus; assembly: GCA_021346845.1. Classification (NCBI taxonomy): domain Eukaryota; kingdom Metazoa; phylum Chordata; class Actinopteri; order Perciformes; family Gasterosteidae; genus Apeltes; species Apeltes quadracus. The sequence continues at coordinate 1,600,745 of CM037916.1, read as the reverse complement.
GAGGGTGGTACGTAGAGGGACAGACGGGCCAATGGCCACACCCCTAACCAGCACGATACACACCACGCAGTGCAACGTGGGGAACCTTTATGGTGGTAGATTACCTTAATAGAATGATTTTTATTTGTTTATTTCTGTCTGTTACTGACATACCTTAAGAGAGAACAAAGCCACGAATATACCAAACCCAGTTTAGGGAGAAGAATGTCAAAATGTCCAGGGATCCTATTAAATCGAGCCTTTTTTAGACAAATCCACTAGGGGGCTGTGTTTGTCATTAGTATCCTTTACTCACCTTCAGAGGGAGTTCATGCAGTAGTAGTTCTGCAAAAGAATCTTTTCTTCGAAATTTCAGTATTTTTATGACGACCATTGGTGCTCACTGACACACACACACACACACACACACACACATATGAACTTATCACCTGGTAACTGCGAGTGTCATTCTTACAGTATAATTAAAGGGGGGAAATACAGCAGTGGGATTGTTAGAAAGGAGAATGTGTCATCTTTGTCCTCAAGCTGCAAAACTACAACAACAGCTGAAAGGGGGGAGGTGGGAGAGAGAAATCTGCTTGATTGGGGAAACACAATTAGTGTGAGGCCAAGAGTGTCAGCAACGTGTGAGCGTGACACAGAACCAACACACAAACCTTCAAATATGTCTTTGATACACTGCTTTACTGCCTGAGTTTGTCTTGTGACAACAACATGTACACATTCTGTCCATTCTGTCGCTCTTGCATATTGTATGCAATATTTATCTTCATCCCGTTTTCACACACTGATGATCATAAAACTGGCCTCATTACTACTTACTTGTGGCATTCACTGATGAAGAATTTATTTTACCGTTGATATTTTTCTTTTGCAACAATTATTGAGATTGTTATTCTTTTTTAAGCCAGTTAGAAGGGAAACGTTGCTATTAGTGAGTTGAAATTGGCAAAGAATTAAGTTGGCTTCATAATCAGACGTGGATTCGGTTTCATAAAAATAACTGCAACTCACAACTATCTTTTCCTTTCTGCTATCAACATGGAGCTGGTGATGTCCACTCTGAATTACCACAACGATCCCTGGATGCTTTGCCCTGACATTTGGTGCAGAGCTTCACAGCGCCACCAGAAGGTCCCTGGATGGATGGTGCAGACATGATGAATCCTCATGACCTTATTAGCCGTGTGTCACAGCCGCTGCTGATTACATCGTTGGTAAGCAGGCTACGTTATCAGACCTTAATAGGAAATACCTACTACTATAACAACAGCCTGTCTATGTTAGACTCACATCCCCCCCTCACACACAGGAAGGACCCATCAGGCAGCAACCAGGCTGAACTTGAAGGTCAGTCATTACATTTTATACTGACCATTCTCTCGCATACAAATATTGTTCGAGGCTGTCGTACCCCACCAACTAATGGGCTCAAAGATAAAATATCATTACCCCCGTTTCTTGGGTTGAGTGTAGGCTCTGGAATAAATGCCAACGTCCTGACATGAATGGGGTGCTCAACGTCAATACACAAATCAAATCGGATTACTTGTACGACAAACAAAGGACTGCAGCATATTTACACCAACATGAATAGTCATGTGATCATAATCCCACAGTGTTTACATGAACCCAGTCTCCATTGCAATATTGCCGCAATCACATTGCGATGATGAGTGATATAATAAACTAATACGTAGTGCTGAGAAACACGGAACCATACCCCCGTGTTCTTTGTGCTTAATAACACCAGATTCATTCTCATAACTGTTCCCACATTCTTATGCAGCAGCACTTATGTGCCAGTATGACGTGCACGTTTCTGATAGCAGCTCTGCCGAGCAGAAGAACAGAGCGCTTTGGTCAATCTGATTCAGACGCCATGAGAACTGCTGAAAATGCCAGAGTTTGAGGCTCTTATTCAACGGATTATAAAAAGCCAACTGCGTCCATCCAACAATATGAGTCTTATCGTGCAACAGACACAATGGCACCTCGATTAAAATCCAGCTTTAAGCTAAAAAAGAAGTGTTCCCGGCAGACGCGGCTCTAATTTAACACCAAAGAAGTGCTCGGTCTTCATTGATTGGAAGTGGGGCTCTGTGTCCATGCAAAAAAGAAAGAAGCAAAAGTTCACATGGTCTACAAAAAGGATATAACGAATCAAAGCAAGTGTCACACCCAGCTACACACACTCACACATACACACTTCCTCCGCATTGTGTGCAAGACCTCAGGGAGGAAAAAGCTGGGCGTCCTGATAGCGCTGCGATGGAGCGTTATTCTGGGATTGGCCTGTTTGTCTAATGTCAAAGTGAAGTCCAGCAGTTGGGGGCAGACAGGAAGTAGCCCACTCTGAGACTCTCTGAGACTCCATCAGCCTTCAGCACACTCCGTGCTGGATGACTACTCCCACATTTTAATACTGAATCATTGAACTACACTTACAACAAGTTATGTTTTCAGTGGACAATTTGCAATGGGTGAAGGGTAAATACCATTATGAATGCGAGATTAGAGAAAGCTCATGGTTCCAAACATTAAAAAGCTGGAGGTTTTTGTTCCTAAGAACAGGTGGACGTTGATCTGTTATTGGGCGTCACATACCAGCAGTTGGTCGGTGGCGGCCTCTTAGATTTGAACATGTGACGGACGAAGAGTCAGTGACCACTAATCACATGCATTGTGTCTGTTCAGATTGCACATTCAGTGTATCAAAGTAGGTCTGATTAGTTTGGGGATTTACTTCGTTAGGTAAAGGCAACACAAGTCTGTGGGTCGGCTTAAGAGGAGATGATGCTTTGGGGTCAACGTAGCAGCATTTAAAAAGAAAGGGCCCAGCCTAACCATTCTTTCTATGTGCAACATAAATACAGTATATCTTACATTCAGAAATGCAGAAACACATTCATTGACCACCAAGGGTGTAAACAGAGAAGACCAGAGGCTCAAACGAGGGGTTTCAATATACTATACTATAATGCACACTTCTTTTCCGTCTTAGAACATACATCTCATTTAGGGTATAATGGTGTGACATCGTCTTACATCTGAATAAACTACATTTAAAGCTGCAGGACCATTCACTTTAACTCTTTTTTTTAAATGTTGTAATGTCCAGAAAAAGATGTTAGTCAGGTTGTCTCGTGTCTGTCTTGTCTTGAGTTCCTGTTTTATTTTGAAAAACGTTCCCCTTCCTCTTGTGTCGGTATGATTGTCGGCCCTCCCCCTTATCGTTTCCACCTGTGCCCTTTCCCTGTGTGTGTGTATATATTGTCTGAGTCTCCCTTTGTCCTGTGCCAGTTCGTCTTGTCCCAAGCCACGATACCAGCGTTACTTATTTCCACATTCTTGCCACGTTTTTGTCTGCACCTTAGTTAAGCTGGCTTTCTGTTTGTTTGTTTTTTCCTCACCTACGAGTGATTTTTATTTCAGCGGCCCATGCCCTGCCTTTTTGTCAATAAACTTTGATTTTCTTTGAACCACGTCGAGTGAGTCGTGCATTTGGGTTCCCGGCCACCGTCCGGTCGTGACAAATGTATTATTAGAGTATAATTATTGTTTATAATAATCTATTTATTCAGTTCAAAAATGACTGAAAATTATCTTTGGATATCATTCTATTGAACTTACTTTACTTGATTTGTTATATGTGTAGCTCATACGGACGGCCGCTAACTTCTTCAATATATGTGTTACTAAATCATTGCACTGATAAGACAGACTTTTGTCGTGTGACCATCATGATTTTTGTTCTCGAATTCATACCGTATCCACATTAACCATTCAATTTGAATTAAATATGCACCTTCAGTTTGACCTGTGACGGCCCGGCCTCCTCATGTCATTTAGAAGAACCACAAAGCGAGAGACAACATTTCCTGCAGTTATTCAGGACACAGAAAGCAGACACACACACACACACACACAGATACAGTAAAGAGGTTTGCCATTTGGGCAAGGAGTCACTCAAAGCTGTGGAGATCAACTTGAATGACAGGTGACATGATCTTCTCAGGACACCATTAGACTCCCCTCCTCCTACTGCTTGAGTATAGTGTATGTGTGAGAGACACACACACACATATAATGAGTGTGTTGACATTTATAAACCCAACAGCCTTCACCCTGTGAAACTGGTTTTAATTGTATTGCTTTAATCAAAAGATGGGAAACAACATGGTGTGACATGTCAGAGAAGATGGATGGAGACACTTGGTCCCCGATGGCAGTGTGTGTGTGTTTGTGTCTGTGTGTGTGTCAGTGGACACCATTAAAGAAATGTTGTGGCATGGTTGGAGGATGACAGGCGGGAAGGATGAGACTGTGAATTAAGGGAGGCTGTAGACAATGGCTGCATGATATGACGAGCAAACATCGGCGTGTGCTTTGGCGTGGTGAGGGTTCCTGCTGTGGTGCAGCATGTGTTGTGTATGTGTTACCCTGGCATCACACCGCATCAGTGGTGGTTCCAGCAACACCAAGCTGGGCTGAGGTGCAGGGTGATCATTGATCACCACCTGAACTTTTCACTTTGGCAAAATGCTTTCATCACTAACCGGTAGCGAGGCGACCCTCTGGGGAGCAGCACGCTGCTACAGACGTGGGAGCAGAAGAAGGACTTGGTTTTTTTGGAAAGATGAAAGCAGTGTGTCTGGCACAGAAAGAGCCGACGAGATCCGTAGTGACGCCATTTGGTCCTCCCAGGGTGCAATGCACACGCTGCACTCGGCCCGCCTCCCCCTCTCTCAGAACTAGCGAGAGCAGATGTTGATGTTTTGGTGTGTACAACCTCCCTTCGTCAGGAATCACCAGTGATGCAGATCCACACTCTGCTCATCGATAGCTTCCTCTTATCACTTGTATTGAAATACGTCATAAACACCCTGTTCCTCATTATTGGTTATAGGTTAGCATGCTGGTCGTGACTGCTTTTTTCTGGGAGGCGATGTAAATCTTGTGGCTTATCAGATGCCATTTTTGTTAATGATGAGTCTTCAAAGAGACTTCTGACTTATCTTATCTTTTCTCTTAATGCAACTCTTTAGTGTTGAAAAATGCAGCATTGAGAGCCTCGTCCTTAACACCCTTGAAACAAACTCAAAGAAGAGGAGAGGGGGATGCTTGGAATCAAAGATAAGGGCTCAGCAGGGAGAGAGGGAAAGGCATTTGTCTTCTTTTGACACAAATACTGATAGGGAGCGTTGTGTTTGGCGTGGTAATCCTAATAGAAGCTAGGACGATCTGAAAATGCTAATGTGACCCAACATGCCAGCACTGAAAAAAAGGGGTGGAAACTGCGTCCTTGATTGGTGTGTCTAGAAACAGAAGTTGGCTTTTTAGCAGTGATAAAAGAAACACTGGTACAATAGCGGTCAAGAGCAGATGGAAACAATGACGGTGAAAAAGGAGACGCATGGTTTTGTTCGGCCAAGCTGTAAAAAGACACTGTAGGGTGGACTACTCCAATTCTCAGAAAGAGTCACGTCCACATTGTGTCATAACAATGACATAGCACACACATCCACGTGTAAACTGTACTCTTGCCAGAAGGATCAAACATCTCAAAGAGGATTACTGGTGAAGGTGAGAGTGAAAATACACTCTGTTCCTCTTAGCCATACAAAGGTTAGTTAGTTTGTGGTGCTGCTTGCTGATTTGCAGGATGATAAATACCTAGTTGTAACCAGATTATAGTTAGCTTGGCTCAGCATAAAGACTAAGCTAAGCAGTGGCTCGCACCAGCGTCATATTTAATGGACAAATATAAGAGGGGTATTCATCTTATCACCTAAATTTTGCACAAAAGCACATTAGCATATTTCCTATAATGCTCAGTTAACATATTATTAATGTAGTGATATTTTGGAGACCAGGGACCAGGTGATTGGACACAAGGAAACAATCAATCATTACAAACATTGTGATGCAGGGTGAAGATCTTTGTTGATGGAATCATTGCTTTGTTCAATTACGCCATTTGTTGACGCGTCACTTTAGCTGGTTTTATCCACGACTTGTAGTTAGTTGTTTTTGGCATGTATGTTTTGGACACTGTCTGAATTTTTAAAACAAAAAAATGTTGCTTAATTGGTCAGTTGCAGCTGTTAGCTGTGACACTTGAAAGAATGTCATCGTCTTGTTGTGTGATGTACGGACCTCATTCTTCATAATTTGTGCTTGCCTCAATATTCATTACATGCTTGTTAGTTTTACATAGGTGACACCAACAACCAACTTAATCATTATGCTATTATATAATAATAGTAATATCACCGGCATAGAATGAAACAATATTATTATGATTTAAAACCATTCAAATTAAAACAGGACAAAAAAAATTGAAAACAAAAAGATCCAAGGCCAGGTACAAACTTAGGATAGCTCACGTATTAATATGAATTCCATTGGACTTGTGACAGACATACAGAGTGATGAACTGAGTGATACAATCCGTTGCTAAACTGTACATCCAACAACACGTCACCCTTAGCATCCTTCGAGAACATCTTGTCTCTCCTCCCAACACAAGACATGGGGGGAGGGGAGGGTATCAAAAACAAACAAAAGAGCTCTGGAAAAACGGGAAGTAACAAGCAAAGTGCACTGTCCCCGGAGAAAAGTGTTATTTTTGCTGTTTGGTCTCTGATCTCCCCTCCAGCCTAGAAACGTGTATAGTGGACAGCCAGCGACCCAGTGGAAAAAACAAAAATCACACAAAGATGAAGCTATCAAAGGTGGGACTGGGCTATTTGCTGGGTATTAGCCTCAAGACACAGCAAGAAAACCGAAACAACACTAGTTATGACTAGTCCTGACTAGTTATCAAAAGGCTACTCGTGGAGAAGCTTACAGGAACTGTTAACGGAAAAATACCAATTTGCTTCATGTCAGCTCTCTGCTGGCCTGACAACACAGACCAAAGACTACAGAAATATCTTTACAAAACAACTTGTATCGGCTTTAAGATGTTTGAACTCTTGTGTGGTTCTAATGAATGACATGTAAGTGAAAGAAGGAATTGTTATCTTGTCTACGAAGACCACACATAACTTGAATATGAAGGGTTTTTTTCTAGTGAGGAACTGTCTGTGTTTTCTAAGTAACTTAATAGTGCCATGTTTGTACAGTATCCTGGACGGGACCAACCGAACAGTGGCCCTGCAGAGAGCCTTACACGGGGCAGGTGTTAGGCTCTTTGCAATCTACAAGCTCACAGCTAGAAGCTACTGAAACCTGAACTCCAAGAAACTTCAAAATGCCATAATCTCATAATGACTGACTCATAATATAAACCACTTCTGTTCCTCTGCAGCCCGACAGTTGACTTTATCAGCGAGTCAAGGGGATTTTGTGGTTGTCACAAATAGTTTTGGCAATAAACATAAAGCTTGTCTGTGTTGGCTTTGTGTGTTTGAGATTCAGAGCCAAAGCCCTTTGGTCCTTTGAGTACAGGGGAAGGTATGGCTCATACTGAATGGAATAATCAGTGCTAAAGCTGTAATGTATGTAATGTGTATAATAATAATAGCAGTTGTGCCACCTAATTATAGAGATGTGGGGGGTGTGGACTGCAGGGGGTCGGGGTTAGCTTGGTCACAACAGGCATTATTGACAACAGTGATAGAATGAACTCCAGGGAGACAATTCTATCTTCATCTTGTAGATATTGCTGTTGCTGGAGAGAATATGATTATCCTACTGTAGCCCCCCATACCGAATCCCTAATGTTTGCTTAATATCATAGGTTGGTGTCCTCTTCCTTCATAAATGTGCATACATTTGCACACATATGAGGTCAAATTTCCTCCTAGACTTTTAATGCTACTATTGTATTGTAAATGGGCACAACAGCTTATTAATAGTGGCTATTTGATTTGAATTAGGATCCCACAGTTAATAATTGTATTTCTTTCTCCATGATGAGTTCTATTCACATTTTGAAATAAGTTCCCCATAATAACAGGTACAGTTTTAGTTGTAACATACAAATCTACGGAGGTCAATTCATTCTCATTTAGCAAGTGTACAGTACAAGTTCAATTCAAATGTCAAACTGTTCATAAACTAACTATGATGACATACAGAGTGCATTAGTTTTATGCATTATGCATTCAAACATGGAGACAATCGGCATCAATGCAGACAGCACTCAGATATGTACACCTGGGTCCCATGAATGGGAGTTTGATTGTGACGTACGGGCTGCTACAACGCTGCCTACAGTGGGAAAAAGTTAAGAGAGGTTTTTGGGGTATTGGTTTGAATTGGGCACGTTTTGGCCATATTTCATGCTGTATAAAGACACATACAGTACAAACGTACTTCCAGAAAGATGCTGCACAGTCATGTGACTTAAATGTTTGCTATGTTTCCACGATCCATTTTCAAGTAAAGCTAAAAATGACTTCAAACAATACTGTTGGACATGAAACCATGTTAATGAAAACAGACCAGAATCCCCCACAACAATCGAATGCAGACAGACTGGACCGGAAATACTTGACATGGAATGTTTGGCCTACTAAAAAGATCATTTATAATGACATGTAAGAGAACAATAAAAGCCTTTTAGGCTACAGCTGAAGCCCATATTCAAAATAATGACATTATTGACAAAACATTAGCTTTCGGTCACTCCATAGATAAATAACAGCATTTTGGATTCAGCGCTGTGAATCAAATACATGTTTGTACTTATTTCTGTCCAGCACAGTGGGACATGTCTTGCTTTAGTCATTAATATGTCTAGCTGAGGCGAAAAACTAGGGATTTTCCAGAGAAGCGTGTGTGTGCGCGTGCGTGTGGACAGAGGTGCTGGCATGGTAGCTCTTCCTCTCATCTCTGCTGCATTCACAGTTGATTGGGTTAGATGGCAAAGCGGCGAGGACTTTGTGCTAAGCCTCAACACTCCTAATCCTATCAGCGTTCAAAGGCAGCGATAAAGGTACGGCTCCCCCAAAGAGACAGGCACATCTGGCGCCGGGACGGAGGGACGCAAGCAGCAGACGGACTGGGAGTCAGACACACACACATGCATGAAGAGACACGGAGCAGTGCCCTGACTTCCACCTGCTAACGCGTGGCGCCACACTAATGAAACCTGGCTGCCGGCTATAAATAAAAGGGGTTGACAGTAAAGGTGTCACTGATCAAACTCGCAGTGAGAAATATTAGTTACTAGGCTGAGCCCTATCAATCATTGAGCATGCTGCCCGCCATCAAGCAGCTTGCCGTTTTAATGAAACAAGTGTTGTGTACTACTGTGACGGGTGACGCCATTCAATGGAACAACTTTAAGTGGTAACAAGAGAAGGAGTCGGCAGCCATGCTGGAATGCTCAGTGTGTAGGAGGGAAGGTGGTTTCATTTACCTCTGTAACCACCACATGGACGCGTGTCCCACTCTGCGTCAAAGCTACGGCAGCTGTTTACCAATTGGCAGCATTAATGTAATGTACACACAGCTTCCATATCTGTGGGCTACGACCATGTCAGCACCCGTCTGCGGGGAACATTAAAATGACACGTCTGTCGACGATCTGATATTTAAGCTAGTCCACGTTTGTGCTGGATTTCCTTTGGCGAACCTTCGTAAAAAATAAAGAAAAGACTCACACACATTCTCCTTCTCTCCGCCAGATCTTTCCTGTTTCGGGTCATCTGAGAGCTGCAGCAGTCCAACACGCGATAAAATAATGAACAACATTAATTAATTCATGCATTCGTGCGATGATAACGTGTTAAGTTGCACAGCACCATTTACAACGAATCAAAACCAGCTTTTCTGTGCACGTTGTCCCCACAGCTCTGAGACACCAAACAGAAAGCATCAGCTAAAGGCTGATGGAACTGTATTTGTAGGAATTTGGTGATAAACTGAAAGGGTTCGGCTGGAGAAATGCCAATGTCAATCAGAAGTTGTCGCTCCATGAAAAGTCAGAGGACAGCAAAGTTATTCAAATTTATCAGACCAGACCATCAACATCAAATTCCGTGGTTAGCAATAATTATAATTTCAGAGATTCTGCTGAAGGTTGAGCCTAGTTTTATCTTTTGTGGGGGCTAAATACCCAGGCTTGGACAATCACCAGGTAAGCTCAGAGACCAACAGGTAGCGCATGAGCTTATGAGAGTGGTGTGATGGGATGTGTTCTGTCAGCATGAGCAGACTACCTATCCTCTAGAGTGGCCTGAACACACAGGCGAAGGGGTGAAGCGAGAGTGTGAGTGACCTCCCCCACATTGCTGGATGAGAAAGCACCGGAGAAGGTTGCTACTTGAATGAAACAGCCTTGTACAACTGTCTCTACCTTTAGATCAGGCAATAGGTCAACATCCAGGAGAATAGACTTCATTACATACTGCTGGAAGCTCACTCGTTCGCTGGTCATTTTGCATTAGGTGTTTGCTCAATGACGGCAGCAATCAATGTTAAGTCCTTCTTACCTGGTAGAGCATACATGGGCAGACGAGGGTCCGAGCGCCATATGCGGCCTCTTGGGATTTTTAATCCAGCCCATCGAATATTATATATTGTATAATATACAAAGTTGTCCAAATTATAGTAGACCGCATTCATTCAGCTTTTTTTCTGCAATACCCGGCGTTTCAGTTGATGCCACTAGTGGGCGCACTCCAGAGATAACTGATCTTTTTCTGGAGTCTGAACTATTCCCTTTAATTGATGCTTTGCCCTAGCCTGGGTGCCATTCCGAACTTAGTCCCACCCACAACGTTTTTTGGTTGGGAAGTTCGGTCTGGCATTGCTCCATAGTGGCGCGAGTATCGCTCGCCCGAAATAGGGCGAACCAATCAAATTGTCAGGGCGGGCTTTATACGATGATGGACAGATGATCAACAGTAACGTAATCAACCACGTCATCAAAGAGCGCTTGGGTTGAATTTGTTTACAACAACGATGGCTTCCGCTGGAGAATCGAGGTGTGTGGATTCTGCTATCAGGTCTGTTCTGAACGATGTCGACAGCCATTTCATTTTAAAAGGGGAACAGAGAAACGCCATCAAGGTATTTGTTGATAAGAACAATGTTTTTTCGTCCTTCCTACGGGATTCGGCAACTAGGCGTCGCTTAACATCCGTCACACACTGTGTTGCTCTTATTGGTTGTAGGTCTCTCCAATTGAGTGCAGAGGCTTTTTTCCCCTGGTTCGTTTGCAACCCGCCCCAGAATTACAGCTCAATGGAGCAGCATCAGACTCACATTCTGACTAGAATTGAGTATGACTACGTCAGGCTAATATTTCTTTTCATTGAAGTGCGATCACAGGCCTATTTGCCAAGAAACCATGATCTGATTAATGAACTGATTAACACCTTAGATCTGTCCTGAAAATTGCCACTGCCAAACTGACACCAAACTTTGATATACTGGCAAAAAGGGTGACCAGAAACACTGTTCCCTCTCAAATTAAATGTACGTTTTTCTCTTTTTATTTAGCCCTTAAAATAATGTAATTTCCGTGAACATCCGTTATATGCATCTTCACAACCTCCTTTTTTTAAGGTAATGTTAAGCAAGTATTTTCATGAAAAATGTTGTCCAATGTCACGCTAAGGATCAAAGTGTACCAAACAGACCCCCCACACGTCTTTCAGTAGTGTGCTGGATAATGACCATCTTCTTTCACATAAGTCGCTTCCCCACACAAACACTGTATCCTCACTCAGTTTGTCGGATCCAGTCCTCAATAGTTTTCTTCTGTCCAGGTAAGAGCCGCCCTTCTCTAAATCGAGCCATTGTATGCACTGTAGACCGCTCCGCTACCCAGAATTCCTTAGCACAATGGACAATGGGGTCCGACTCCAGTTACCAACCAACTGGTACACCTGCGCACATGAGGTGGAACCGGAGATAGCCCCCACCCCCCCCCTGGCTGCCTCAGTGCGGACGAGGTTGCTGGCCGGATGGCCATGGCGCTCCCCTTGATCAGCTGAGGTCTGCACCACAAGCAGCCCGTCCCCGCCATAGGTTGCTGTTGCCTCCCCCCTGGCACTAAAATTGAGGCTTTTATCCACCAACAGTCTTTAGTGCTCAGATGTGGAGAAGGCAACATGTATTTATTTATTTGGATGGCGAAGCCTTATCGGCGCGATTGAAGTGGTGCTGGATGAAGGGGAGAGCGAGGACCGGAAGGAGGAATGTACTGGAGGCCGTTATCTGGGAGCTCCAGGCCTCGGTGACGGGAAGTGAAGGCCAGGGGGGGAAAGAGGAAGGGGCTCGGATGTAACGTGAAAACACACACGTATGTTTGAACGTGCACACACACACACACACACAAAGCATTTCCTGCCTAATAAACAATGTTGGAGAGATAGACAACTCCCTTCTTTCTCATCTCCTATCTCTGAGTTCAGTTAGAATTTCCCAATTTATTTGTTACCTTCACTTTCTCTCTTCCTTATCAGAAGGTTTGAGGAATAATGGAATAGAGAGGAGGGGGGGGGGCATAGGGAAACTTCCACATTATGGAGATTGTGGTCCAGAGAATATCAAACCAAAGGAGCCTGTTTGGCCGACCAAACTGGATTCAAAAGGGTTTGAGTGCGACCTGTAAATGAGATCTGTGGCACCAGGAAGACCTGAGCACATGCTCATGTCCAGACAAGCATTCTTCATTACATCAAACCAGCTTATTACAAGGAACTAGACCTCTTTTTTCCAACAGGTTTTTGGGGCTGTGTTTGTGTTCACATCGCTGAGCACTAACTCAAAGCACTGAGATGTTTCCTGCTAGCATGTAGTAACTTGATGGCCACTGTGAATAAATGAATACACAAGTGATTAAATAGTGGTTATCTTTATGTCAAGCCTACAAGATGAAAATAAACTGCACAAGATATGTCCAACTAGCACAGTTAACTCTCTATGTTAACTGTGGGGAAGGATCTGTGTGTCTCCCATGTTATTCGTATATATGCTCCTAAATCAAATGGGTCCTCCCTTAGTTCATGCTACATCCTTCCACCACGTTTCAGGGAAGTCAGGCTGACTGTTTCTGTAACCCTGCAGACAAACCAAACAAGTAGACCTCCTCAGTGGAGGACTTAAGAGCCATGACTGTCCCCATTTATTTAGTCATTAGGCATGGTGTTAATCCAGATGACATAATGATGCGCGACAGTCTCATGTTAAATTGAAATAGGCCATCATGGACAAATTCTTTAACAAGGTAATTATAGAGCGCACTGTTTATTTTATCATGAAATGCTCGTTACAGAAAAGAAACTTACCACACAACAGATAAAAAAACAAGTGCATCATAGCTGAGTTATAGTGAGAAAATGAGAAACTGTACTTCTCATATAAACTAACTGAGGTCTTCTTTTATTCTACATGGCCTCAAAGATTTATTCTAACAGCTTCACTAAATCCCGTCCAGCCCTAATCTAGGTTATTAGGCTGCGGAGGATACTGTATGCTGCAAGCAGTTACAGTAGCAGCGTCATAAAGCCGGAAAAAACACACACACAAACACAGACAGACATTCATGAACCGTGTGCACATCAACACACACACCTCTTGTTGACACCCTGCTGTCTGTTGGCATGTGTGCATGTGTCACTTGCTGTGTGAAATAATGCATGGGCTCCAGAGCAGGCAGCCCCCCCCCCCACCCCCCCCTTCACGGTCTCCTGAGTGGCCTGAGAGTCAGGGCCAGCTTTGTACCCACACCGGGATCAACACACTCATATACTCTGGAGACAGGGGCCGGTTAATGGAACCCACTGGGTCTCCTAACCCCCATCTCGATAACGCAGCGGAGTAAAGTAGAGATGGAGGCACAAAAATGGAGGGACTAAAAGAGGTGGTTTAAGTAGACACCAAAACAGCAATCTGTGAACCCACTACAATTTGTGCTGACGGGGCATGAACGACAATGACGCCTGACAGCACCATGTGATGAAAATAACAACCACCATGCATAATGCAGAACACTCTCCTTCCTACTGAACCAAACACTCCTGACTCTCTCGGACGTAGCTGTCCCTCCTAAAAAGGCATCCAGCATCGGAGGCTTGGCAGGTTGAAGGTCTCGGCCGCAGGGAGAATCACTCGTAATTACGCAAGGGCGGTGGCGAAAAGCGACATCCTGCCCCATGCCTCAGAAGTGAGTGGTGTTCACTTGATCTGCCCAGCAGGTCCCGCGGGCGGTAGGAATTACCCTATCGTGTTGTTCCACTTTTAAACAAACAAGTCGGCAGAGAGGATCCACAGCAGCTTGAGGCCGTGTGAGATAGAAAGTATGCGAATGTGTTCATTTCACCCGGCGACACACATATGAAAAATTCAACTGCAATCAAAGTCAGTGTCTGGCAATGTTGGGCAAGTTACTTTAAAAAAAGTAAATAGTTATAGTTACTCACTACTTGTTCAAAAAGTAACTGAGTTAGTAACTGAATTACTCTACAATAAAAGTAACTTGTTACCAGGGAAAGTAACTATTTGCGTTACTGTTAAAAAAGTAGAGTTGCTTACAACAGATGTCAACAAAGTTTTTTCTCTTGGACATTACTTGCACGTTCTTGCCTTTGACCGCAATGAATTTGAAATAGTGGTTATATCTCCACCTTGAAAATACTGTAGCGTGTCTTAAGTTCCTAAATGTGTATATGGTTCTGATTACTCTATTACTCGGGCCAGGGTTGGGGTACCGCCCCTTCCGGCGTAATGTGTGTAGTTTTTGGCTCTTTATTGGAACGTTACAACTGGTGTCAGAAGAAAACTTAGTCGGATTCTAATAACGTAGTCGACCGCTCGGGCATTGGCGGACTTCTGTTTGAAGGACGCTTTTTCTGGTGGAGATGGAGCGTTCTTTTGGCAGAGGTTTTTATGTCAAGCAGGAGGAGGAGGGCAACGACTACGGATGTCCTCGTCCGGTTCAAGTGCTGGGAGGACAGCGTTTTTCCGTGGACAGTCTAGGAGGGGAGATGAAACGTGAGTTACAGCCACCAACATCCGCTGGGGGTCCTGGCTTAGCGACGGCTAGCGCTGAAGCTAGCTACACCCCAGCTAACAATTTATGGTTCCCAAAACGTTCTCTCAACGTCAGCTTTTGATAACAGTAACGTTAGCGTTTGGTTCCCAGACGTTACCTGAAAGTTAGCTGTTGGTTTGCTTACGGGTGCGATGTGGATGTGTTTTCTGACGTTCCGTCAACGTTAGCTATTGGTTATACAACACGTTCCCCCGCGGAAAACTGCCGCCCGGGAACGTGAATGAACATAACGTAAACAAAGATGGCGGCGCCCATAGACAGCAAGTGCCGGTGGGCATGAAGACGCCGAAATATGCGGGGAAGTCGGACTGGGAGGCTTTTCATGCTCAGTTTGAGAGTAACGCGAGTAACAAACTCATTTACATTTTAGTAATTGTAACTGCGTTACTGGATTTAAGAAAATACTTTCTTATACGCTCGTTAACGCTAAAAGTAGTGGAATTACAGTAACGCGTTACTTTGTGTCTACTTAGTCCCAACACTGGCGTCTGGACATAAAAATCCTTCTCCAATCGGGTCCTACAAAATCGGGGACAGTGGCTTTTAAGGCGTTTGACTACTTTGCTTGTCTTTACAAACGGCTCATAAGCAACCATTTGTAAGCTTGTTTATAGGCGGGAAACTGCCATTGCGATGCGGGATAAGTCAGAAATATTATCCTGCATTTGCAAGAGGGAGGAGAAAACACACCAGGAGAGGAGGTGAAGTTAACACATGGACATCAGTAGCAAGGAAATACAAAATAAGCCAGGGACAACCAACACCACGACAAAAAGGGAAGTCAGGTGACGTAGTTTAATAAGACTGCTGTAAGTGTGAAGTGGAACCAAAAGTCAACACCTTGTTTTAAGTTTCATGCATAACGCGTCTCCAACCACAACCAAGAGAAAGATTGTCATTGTGTCAATTTGTTACATTTGAAAGGCCTAACAACAAGAGGTATGGAGTGAAGCAGAATATTTGGTCTGTTTGTAGTTTTCTGATTCCAGAGACCGTATACTGTGTAGTTAGAGAAGAGTTTAATTTCTATGAATTTAATTAAATTCAGTGACAGTGAAAAGGACGAAGTAGAATTATTAAAAGTAGAAGTGTTGTGTCTCTAACTCGCACAGCACAATCAGCATGTGTGCTTTGCATCAGCCCGAGGGCCGAGGGCGTGACCTGTTGACCCTCTGCAAGGCGAAAAGCACTGCATGTTAGGAGGGATAATAAACTAGTGTCCAAACTGGTTACTCCATCAGGATAACAAATGTCTCTAATTTCTTTTTTTTTTACTAATACTGATTGCTCCGAAAGTGACAAACGATTAGTTTGAGAAAAACATTTTATTTGTCCATTTATTTATTGGGACAGAATAAAAATTGAGATTGAATTCTCACTGCAGCCAACATAGCAACATTTCATGAATATTTGAGATGTGTGTAGCCGTGTTTTGCTGTATTGTTTACTGTAAAATATTTTTATGGACTGTGGGTTCAGTTTTTTTTCATTGTGCTGTCACACACACACACACACACTGCTGTCTGGTCAAGGACTGTGGCATTATCCGCCTCTCAAATTAAAGCTACCAAGCTAATTTGCTGCTATGTCGCAATTCCTACATAATCCGACTTTAATCCTCGCCGACTCAATTAAGCAGCCAAATCTCCAGCTCAGTATCAGGCTCTATCTGCCGTTCTCTCCTCATTTGTGGCCGGTCTCCTCCACTCCCCCATCTCCTGTCCACCCCCCTTCCTCACTCTCGATCACACTCCCTTTCCATGCCCTCCTGACTCTCTCAACAAAATGGTCATCATCTCTCCCTCAGTCTCCTTGTCTCCTCTGTCTGCATCAAATAGATGGAAGATAGATGGACTGAAAAGATTCACGAATTCACCTTCACATAGACCTGAACTCTTGAGGATCTCCAGCTCTGTCTCAGTTTTATCTCTCTTTGGTCCAAAGAAAATACCCTGTTGGTCCAACAGTGGTCCTTTTAGAAAGTCCAATGGAAGTCGTTGAGCAGAGATGGAGAAGTAGAGTTTGCAATATCTTGGTTCTTTCTAAATTTTCTTGTAAGAAAAAAATACTACAGATTCTACACTTTCAATGAGTTTAGTGACACAAGTGTCCTTAAAGTATTTTTATAAAAAAAGAATGTTGGTCATGCAGTCCATAAAGAGATTAAGAAGCGTGTCCCCATCACAGTTTGAAAGAGCATTGATCTGTCGAGTCACACTGGTATACTAAGACCTCTTTGTGCCACCAGTGTACGAAAACAGACTTGTGTGTCCCTGTTCACGGCTTCAGTATCTTCACTTTGAACATCGCCCACAGAAAAATGGCAAGCGAGTGCTTCAAAACAGCGTGGGCCCAGTGAGGTGACAAGCAGCCCTCCAGCAGCCACGCAAGTTAGAACTCTGGTACGTTAGGAGCCTTTTTATAGAGCGCTAGGGTACGAACAAGGATGGATCGGCCCATTTTTGGACTGTAACCGTAACAACTACACATGGTCATTATTGTAGCCATCGCAAAAAGGTCTTCTAACCTCAACAGAGTTCATATTCCCACCAAAACCAAGTATGCTATTTATGCTCCTGATACGTAGCCTTGTAACATCATATAACAGATGTCATTTTCAACAGTGACATGATGAAGAGAAATGATGTTGTCATGTTTATAATATATAGTCAAACAGGCACCATCAGGATAAAAGGCCAGTGGAGGATGTGCTTCCTGAGGCTCAGGAAGTACAACCTGCTTCAGGATATGCTGTCTTCCCTGCGCATGTGGACCAAGGGGTTTGGACTAACCACCAAAAACGGAAAGAATAGGTCAAAACATACTGCTCTACATACTAGAAGTCTATGAGAAAATGACTCTCTTCACTTCTTTTGATTTATTCCCTAAGTAAGCAAACATGAGTTTGTGTCTCAATGTCTAGTTTCAAGTCTTTTCAATACAGAACGATGTTCATTTAGTCAAATACACCGTAAAGCTTTGGCACGGGGCGATCGACGAGTCCTCATCATCATCACAGCAATGTCCGCTCTGGGAGTCTTCTGTGTTTTCCTTTCACAATGTCTTTTTAAATTGTGTTTTAAATGTTTACAGTTTAAAAGGACATGGATTATTAGGGCTGCAACAAGGGACCTCTGCTCTACACTCACACACGCACACACTCACAAACTATCCCCCTCAACGCATGATAATCAAAAGAATCAAGGAAAAAACAAACAAATCAATTATCAAATAGTATTGATTTTATGGAGTTTTTGTTGCAGTCCTACAGATAATCACACTTTTCTGTAAATGTGCATTTTTGGCCAGCTTGGCTAATTTATGGGCTAATGTAATGAAATCTATAACATATACAGGAAATACATAAAAAAGGGAACTAAAACAAGATGGTTACAGAAAATGTCTAAAACAAAACAAATAACGTGCCAACGGCCAAAAACAAGACGGCCCTTAGAAAAAAACAATCGAGTAACCGTGGACAGCAAAAAATAGACATCTGCACTTTGCTTTAAATACCAGACCAGAAGCGCTTGCGGCATCTCCCAGTAAGAGGTCAAAGGTCATTAAAGGGGAGTCAGTTAGACCAAGGACATTCGATTCCAACGTTTAATATCATCTTTGACAATCATCTTCCATTCAAGTCACATCTCTTAAACTAAATGAGGACACTTCCTCGGCTGAAGAAGACCATGATCATTTAGAATTCGAGGCCTGTAGTACCATTTTGACCTGAAGCTCGGCTCGTAAAGAATCTCCTTTTCCAATGTGAAAGTTGGGAAACTGTATGCATGAACTATTGCAGCTGCAGGGTCCAGGTGAAAGGCTTTCAGAAGTGCAAGATTCTGCATTAAAACGACTTATCATCCACCTGGAAGTTCATGTGCTGGATCAGGAGACCTAAATGTGAACTAATCCCTGGGTTTCCCCTGTTCTCTTGTCTAATTCTAATTTATTTAATGCAACGTCCTTTTCTTCTCTTCTAAATCTAAATTACAGTCATTTTCCAGAATCTTACTTCAGAAATCAGAGAATAGACTGGAAAAAATGTACGGCTCCTTTTACAAATGTTACTCTGACACCTTCCGAATCACTGTCTGAGGACTGTGTAGTCCTTATAGAGGCAGTGTATTTGTAGTATTCCATAATAATAACTACACTCATTTGAATAAACCTTTTTGTTTCTATAACCCGACCACGAATTAACCTTTAACATCGAGACACACCAGACAAAGTGGCAAAATATGACTAGTAGGAAAAACCTTCTGCTGAGCATTAGGTTTTTTTAGATTTAGTAAAAAGTAGATAATAATACATTCACTCATATCAACAGTTGTTCAGTGGTCTCTAGCATGAGCTTTGGACGAGCCGTGATAGTCACATAAAGCAGGGTATGCTTTAGGGCGGGGTTACCGTGTGATTGACAGATCGCTGGTATTAAAGCCACACCTCTTCAGTCTAGAGATGGTCATTTCCTTCACTGGTTCACGTACGTGTGTAAGGGCTCCTTGGTCACTTTAATGTCATTTCTATCGTCTCTTGTCTTGGTCATTGATTGACTTGGTGAGAAATCGGAAAACAGTTCATCATGATGAGACACGCAGGCTCGCATGCCTTGACCAAAGAATCTGCTGCAGCCAACTAGTTATGATGAGCTGAAGTGAAGAAAGGTTGTGGTTGGAACGTGACAGCTTGGGCCTATTTTTAACACGGGGAGGAGGTAAAAGATGGATGAGCGACAGGTTTCTGTGGTTGAGGGGAGTTCTGATCGTTTCTCTCTCATGTCTCGCTCGCTGACAGGTACTGTCTGGGTGGGTGGGCGGCTGCTGTGCCAGTATTCCTCGTGGGCTTCCGCGTGCACGCCGAGGCTGTTATTAAACGGAATCTGTTTTTCTTTTCCTGATAATTTGCCCCAGCGGAGGAGGACACGAGAGAGAGAGAGAGAGTCAGCGATTGCGGATCAGGCAAGGCTTGCCTTTGCGTCCTCCCAGAGGAGGTGTGTGTGTGTGTGTGTGTGTGTGTGTGTGTGTGTGTGTGTGTGTGTGTGTGTGGAGGCAGGCATACGGTCTATGGATCTGCCATCATGATGGTCCATTGAGGGGACGGGGCGGACTCTCATGGATACGGTGTAGAAGTGTATGTTGTATCTAAATTAGGATTTCACTTTAAATGACATTGTGATGAAAACATTAAATAAGGCCTCCAGCATGCATGTATAGTATATGTATGACTACGTGAATGACACAGGATCCCTCCAAGCACTACCACCTATCATGATAATTCATCCTCAACCCTTTTTAGTCGCATCCACAGGAATCCACGTTGCTGGAGATTACAGAAATAAAGTGTCAGGTGGTCAATTTCCTGCCTTATGTAAAGTGCCAATTGCCCTCCAGCATGTCCTGCATACATCCAGATAAACAATATCTGCAAAAGAAGTGAGCACTTACGCCTAATTACTCTTAATGTCTGGGGTTAATGGGCTCTCACGGACGGCTGGCCTCAGGAAATCAGTGAGCGTAATGAACAGTCACTAATGAATGCTCCAAAACATTGATGATGTTCCTCAACCGAATGCTTTTCTGTCCGTCGGGGCTTTAAACAAAAACAAATTGAAAAAAGGGTTTGTCAGAGTGGCTCAGTGAGCGACGTGAGCGAAATCGGTTGTGTTGTGGTTTAAGTGCAGTCGTTTCCAAATTCACACTCCTGAAACCGAGTCAGCAAAAAGCTAAACTGCCTCAAACCAGGACCTAATCCTCGTAGATCCTGTTTAGCATTTAGTTGAGAGACTTCCACCTCTTCAAACACATATGCAGGGGAGATTATAGGGGCTTTCTGTGCCTCTGCCCTACTGTACAGTAGCGCTGCTGCCTACACATGCATGTACAGAGAGGCAGTAGGGCACACAGGTGGCATCAGGGCTTCTGGGCTGCGCATTCAACACAACATTCTGCATAAGCAATAAGTAATTCCTTTGTGCTTTCCCGTCATGATAGTATGTATTCCATTGTTCTCGGCTGGAGCGTCAGAAAATAGATCTTGCGTCACACATTCCCTGCAAGGAAGCGGGTTTAGCCCTCCCATGGGCTACAGGTCCTTGGTGACTGTCACAATTAACAATGGTTGCATGTGAGCACAGCTGGGCCTCAGTGGACGAAGCGTTTATCGCTCCCAACACCTTAAATGCGGCAGCTTAGAGGACAAAAGCTCTCCACGTAGCCCTCGGGCCTCAGTTTTGGACGTACAGGGCTGCTGCAGACGTCGTCATTACGAAGGGAGTAAAGGGGGGAGCCGGGTGAGAAAGTGACTGATAGACTTGGGGTGTATGGATCATATTTTGAAGCTTATGGCCACTGAACAGTCATCCGTGTTCAACAAGTCTCCACGCCAACATCATGGCAAAATAGAAATTTGTCCACTATCCTTTCAAAAAGAAGGCCGTCCTCCCTGCAGATGCAGCAGAATCAATTCTTCCATCAAGAGCCAAAAGGAAGGATTTTTAAACCCTTGGAGGATGGATGAGCAAACCATTATTTCACAATAATGATTCCAAAGCAAACCAACGTTCTTATTGTAATTAATCAGAGTCATTCCGAGCTTTATGTCTATTGATGTGTGCTTTGTGTGTGCTGCTAAAACGCGGTTGAGCAGCACTCAAATAATGTGCCTGAACGCAACCTGAGAACGAGCAGAGGAGCTGCTGCTACCTGCTGCCGTAGATGTACACGTAGTGCTCCTAAACCACTTTTTCCTTTCCAGTGATTGGATTCGTCTTTTAAAAAGGAAGTGGAAGAAAAAAAATTGACTGTCGGTTCATTCTGAGGACGTTTTGTGCGAATGAATGTCGGTATGTGCGATAGATAGATGTTGCACTTTGGCATCACATCTGGTAGAGCACACATGTTTTCACTGAGGGCTGAAAATGAGGATTGAGAAATCCAATTAGTAGTGTTGGCAGAGATCCCCCCACATATAAGGAACAAAAACAGCATATTACCGGCGTATTAAAACATATCAGCTCTCATGACGGCTCGTGGGAGAAAGGAGCACAGGGGAGGGCTGGGGAGTGGGATTTATTTTCAATAAATAGCAATTATATGTTGGAGCGTGGTTAAGATTGGAGGAGGGTGGAGGAGAGACTGCACCTCTGAGCCATTATCACAGATAATGACATCAACTGAGCTCTCTCCGGAGTGTAGTTATGTGTGACAGAATAATAGATAAGAACTTATAATTACACACACCACCCAGGGAGGAAGAAAATGGGAAGAGAGATGGAGGAGAGATGAAGGAAGGAAGCATAGCACATACAAGTCTATGGCTGAAGGGCAGAGTGTATACACACACACACACACACACTGTATGAAACAGCAGCACACATGCTGGAGTAACAAAGCCCCCTTGCTCTAAATCTCCTGGCTGACCCGACACACTGATGCTGATGAGATGCCGGAGCTGCAGCCCCCAGGAGAGATGGGATGAAGGAGAAGGAGGAG
This sequence comes from Apeltes quadracus, assembly GCA_021346845.1. Taxonomy (NCBI): domain Eukaryota; kingdom Metazoa; phylum Chordata; class Actinopteri; order Perciformes; family Gasterosteidae; genus Apeltes; species Apeltes quadracus. The sequence continues at coordinate 1,578,233 of CM037916.1, read as the reverse complement.
GAGGACGGTTGGGCGACAAGATAAAGAGGAAAGAAGAGGGCGAGGGGGAAGTGAAAGGGGGGGGGAGAGATGTAATGATGTTGATGAAAGACATCAAGTAATAGAGGAAGAGGGACGGCAAAGCAGGTTTACTGTACGAACAGATAACTGTCTCTCTCTGTCCATCCATAAACAGTGACAACCCATGTTATTCATTCATCAACGTGGAAAGTGGAAACATCTCAGACGCAAGCTGGTGGAGTAAAGTGATCGCTGGTGGGCATGAGAGCCCATTACATGTTCAGCAGGAGTCTTACAAGATCACTCTACTAATATTCAGCTTTATTGAATAATGTGTTTTCTGGATTATTTTGTGTTGTAACCACATGTTTGGAATGCAGAACAAAGTCTTAACTAAGGAATCCCTGGTGTTCTCAGATTTGGTATGGCTGAGCCGACCTCAGTGCAGGAGTCTGTCCTGTGTGGACAGTAACGTGTGTTTTAGTTAACTTAATGCAACAAGACCTCTGCATTTATTTTAGGAACATTTTAGGAAAGTTACCTAAATATTGTGGTCCAACTGGACCATCATTTACCCCTGTGGAGAAGCGTGACCATGATATACTGCAGATGAGTGATGTTTGGCGGGGACAGATGTTTCCCATAATCACCTAACGAAGACAAGAGGTAAAGTCCTTATGACGCCTGCCACTGTCTGAAAGCACGTCTTCACTTGTTCTGCCTCATTGAGGATACAGCTTAATAGTTAGACTATAATGACTTTTTCCCACATAGAGGTCTGCTGCAAGTGTCACCTCATACCCAATTACTGCATGTGGCTTTCAGCCTGGCCACCCTAATTATACTTCTGCTAATGTCAGACCTTCCCTGCGCAGACGTGTCAGTGTCTATGACAAAAAGACTCTTTGGCTGTGTTAGCCTGACGCCGTGTAAACACGCACTGTGCTCAGTGTGTGGAACTACGATCCGCATAAAAGGGTTCTTAAGTGATATATTAACCTCACAATGCTTTACTTAAATAACACATCATTTTTAAAATTAGATCTGAATTAGCTTATCGAATAGACAAGTTCCATCTTGTTGTTTTTCCCGGCAATATCGCCACAGCCACCCCGTTTGCAAGACTGCTAATGCAACAATCTCTATTGGAGGACCAGAGACTCACCATTGTGGACCTCATTGGGCACATTATTGTGCTCATTTTGTGATACTACTATAAAGCCGGTCGGGCAGCAGGTCACATCAGCTGGCCTGCCAACGGTGGTCCGCTGGAGCCACTCATTTAAAAAGGTGGGGACAGAAGCTCACGAATGGACGCAGGGTTGCCGTGTGATTATGAGCCTCGCAGACCGGATTAGGTCAGTGTCTCTGAAGTCAGGAGGGCATCAGGCTCCCCACCCCCACCCAGATACCTCCAAGTAAGAATGATTTAACCGCCTATCTCGTCTAAGCCCATGCCCTCAATTCCCGTCTGTCCACAGGTTTTATCACTTCTATTTTTGAAGGGCAGGTTTAGAAGGATGTGTGGCTGTGGTCGTGGTTGACCTCTGCCTGCAACATCTGTTGGCCCCACAGGAAGCGAGCAGCAGTCTCAACTTGGCTAACTGTATCCTTTAGCAGCATCGGGATTGGCTTTGGTTAATGCACTGCGCTATCGGTTGGTAATATTCAAGAAGCTTTGGGGACCTTTTTAAAAAACATTATATATTAGTAATGTGTGTTACATTTTTAAGACAAACAAACATGAAATCACCTCTCTTCAGATTGCAGAAATGACTTATGCACTGATTTCTCATACATCGTATCCTGATACAACGTAAGTAACTGGTTGCTATTACATCATATACAGCGCTGTCCTATCATTGGGATCTTCCTATGGCTTTAAATCAGCAGTTGCTATTTCACAGAAAACTATTATTGGTGGTTCCTCTTTTATTTCCTGACATCAGTAGTCGAATGTGAGGCATGAGAGTGGAAGGAGAACACCCAGAAAAGCAACTACTGGCCTTAAGTAGCACCTGATAAACCTCGTGTGGTTTTCTTGACCGTAAATAGTTGTTAGCCAGTGTGCTGTCCCTGCTGGCAGCGTCACAGGAAACCCAAAATTAAGTGTTGGGTGTGACGCCGACGCTGCAGTCTAGTATCTCCTGTGCAATTCAGGAATAAGGACCACTAACCCTGCAGACATCATAGTAAAATGAAGTACGATTAACCTTTTTTTAATTTCTAGAAAAACCGTGTTGAGAAACTATTATTGTAGACAAATGGCTGCTAGCAAAAAACAGCAGGCCCATATGCAAAGTAATATACAATGTCCATATTTTACTGTCCTCCAGAGATTTCTATACCTTTGCAGGTATCTTTTCAAGCGTCAAACCCTTTAGGAGGGAAACATCGACAGCCAAAGAGCCACTGTGCCCATGTGTGCACGGTGTAGGATTCTTCCCTTTGAAGAGAGAGAGAGACAGAGGGAAGAGGACGAGAAAGATGACGTAACAAAGTCTGTGCGCCTGTCCCTTTAAGAGTCCCCGGGCCCGGGGACGGACGTTGAGAAAGTCGCCCGGTGGCTTTCTCATGACCCCTGAGAGGAGGCCTTCTTCCTTCTGCGACCATGGACGGGGATGGGACATCAGAGGAAACCCAGCAGAGACACAACCCAGACAGCCTGTGCATCACTCACAAATGATCTTCATTACAATCTGTAAACACATACACACATCTCTGTGCAATAAGCTACTAGTTATGACACTCCTACGCCCCTTTCCCAAAATGAAACATGAATGTTTGTGTGTACATAAAAATAGTATTAACTCCATGAATGTGGGGCAAAAGTTGTGACTTACCAAACGTGTACTGAGTAGTCTGTACATGGTTATTAGAGGTCACACGCAGCTAACACTGCACCGCTTTATGTTCTTCAACCACTGGGTTCATCTTGGGAATGTTAAACTAATAAAATTAGGTCAAGGTATGTACATGACCGCTGGCCTAATGCAGTATTATTGATGTGCACGGCTGTATTTGAAGTGATTGAACCATTCAGATGGTCAATGAAATTAAAACAACCCCAAATAGAAACTAGATGAATACAAACAGATTCAAACAACCAGGAAGAAACGGATACGGAAGGGAACACAATGGCCTATAAAGAGAAGCAAAATGACAACAAACTAAAAACAAAATGACAACAATGAGATGCAGAAAAACAAGGGAAGCAAAACAACCACCATGCAACACAAATGACAATAAAGAGCTTCAAAATGACCAGAGAGATATATAAACACTCTCTAATGAGAGGCAAAATGTCCAATCCAAGCAACCCAGCCTGGCCATCGTTTGTGGTCTTTTTGTCACTTAGACCTTCAGCCAGGTACTTGCAGACTTTGAGATGCTATTGAACAGCTTATGATTATAGGCCAACAACATATTGACAAGCCTTGGAAGTTTCGCAGGATATAAGGGAAAAGACTGAAAGAGATAATCTTTCATGCTCTCCATTTAGCCCTCACTGTGAGGTTGAACCTGCACTAATCTCTCTCCCTGGTTCTTGTTCTCCTCGGTGTAAATACATGGGATTACAACCGGCACAGGCACACTTGAACCGGACTGCGAATTGCCTCGCTGGAGACGCAAAAGGTCACCGTTGTATTTCTGTGTCATTACTCACGTACTGATAAATCCCTCAATCTCCCTCCTCGAATCAAAATTGCACCAGTTGCTGGGGACACTTACATGGGGACTGCAGCCCAAACCACTGTAATCCGGGCTCAGACCAGAAAAAGGCTTTGACGCACATCCATTTGGTTTTATTCTAAGAAATAGGCAATTAGAGTAGAGATAAGGCCATAGCTGGAAGTTGGGCTAACTGCATTCCATGGCCATCCCTGGGGATGTATATTTTAGGATGGCGTGTCATTGGGAGAACAATAGGGAGTGAAACAGGAAACAAACCAGTTGTCTGACTGTCATATATAGAGTATGTCAGTATGCCAGTATGTTATGTTATAATGGGGCAAGGATCAGGGCCCCGAATGGCCTCTTGTTCAAATCATACTTGTAGCTAAAAATAACGCTTTCAGCCTCCTCATTCACTTCTATTAATCCCTCAGAGTCGCCACAGAAAATCAGCAGTGGCAGCACAGACCCCCCCCCCCCCGATGGAGCCTTTGAAGCTTGTATGGATTGACCCTTTTAAATATCTTAAGTCCACTGTGAGACCCACCTGGATGACAAATGAAGATGCTCCCTTGCCAAATGGAGTGTCCATGATAGAGGAGTGATTGTACAACTGTTGGTCACTGTTGCCATGAAAGTGTCCTTTGATAAGGGACATGTAGTTTACAGATCACACAGTGCCAATGGCAAGAATCAGGCCTCAGGTTGCCATAAGGTGGCAAAAAGCATTGTGCTGTTGTGAAACTGCCAAATACAACATCTTCCTGACATGTTGACATGGCAGCAACGTGCAATCTAACATGAGGACCTATAAACTGTACCACAGCTGTAGTGGAGGGGAAACGCACATAAACGCATAAACGCCTCTAAGCTCCCTGCGCCTTGTATTCTGCCGTTGGAATAGTCCTAAATACATTTTAAGACACCTAAGAAAAAGTTTCATATTGTTAAACATATAAACCGTGTGGTAGGAATCATGTTCATCCGCGTTGTATTATGGTCTGTGAGCAGATAGCCACGGGTAGCAGCCGTTCTGAAGAGCCAGCCGTCCCGTTGCATCTAAATAGGCCTAATAAAACGTCAATTCTTTCAGCAATTGAAGATATCGTTAAGCATAAGTTCTTAAAAAACACAATCTCTGGTGTAAGAAGTCACCTCCATAACCAAGCGTTGATGATGCATTGTCATCATCTCATGGACTTTATGAAATGCGCTGTCTGGAGTATTCAAAGGGGGGACACGCCCTCCCTTTTGCCCTTCTCAACATGTCTCACGCATAGAAACGTGAGCAGGAAGCTAAGCTGTTGCTTCATTGAATAGGTCTATATGCTTAATCAATACGTTGGTGAAGCCCGGAACACGCCCTGGATAGACTAAGAGGAGACTCCATATCGAGATAGTTCATAATCTAGCAGTTTTCTCCAAAGGTCAAAGAACAGGGCAAGCGTTTAATCACAGCACGGTTTCTTTTTATATTATACTTTTCCACTGTAACACCCTGGGCCTGTTAGCAGAATTAAAAATTGTATAAACTACAAACAATGTATAAACTGTCATTGATTTCAGTCAAAGCGTCAAAGTCTGCCTAATCACAAAATTTATAGATTACACATCTCTATTTTACCAAAGGTCCGAACTAAGCATTGTGCATTATGTTCCAAGGGAACGTATTTACTTAAGGATTATAGTAGTAGAAGGAAAGGAGGAAAAGAAGAACTAAACTAAACTGCTGTTTTATAAACTTAATTCACATTTACTTTTGTTGTATGGGAAAGTAACTTTAGGATACAAGGTGAGATTTACCCAACTCGTCACATACTGTCAGTATGCAAGACGGCAGAGTTAAACTTGTGTGTAACAATTAACACGTAAATAATATGAATATAAACACGGGGTTGAGGAAGTTCTTTTGTTTCGGGTTAAAGAAAGCACTGCGCATGTTTTGTGTAAAAAGGTCTTTTGGTTTGAAGCGGGACACTTGGGAGACTCACGCGTCTCCACCTGGCCCTCACGTAGCTGCATGCAGTCGAGCGTGTGGTAAACTCAGGAAAGATGTGCTTTGTGTTTGCTGTGAACACAAACGGCATTACATACGCTTGTTTCCATTCACAGGCTCACTTAGTTCAACAAAAATAACAACGTCCCCTACTCAGTATATTGAACTGTATTTTCAGCTGCTCTGTAATGAACCTTTGTGTGGCCTTTATGTGTTTGTCTGTGTATTTCCACCCGTGGTGCTCGTGTCTTAATATATCTTGTGAATCGACGCTTTACTCAAGCATTCTGCTATTTGGGTTTCGAACCGAGCAAAACCAACTTCCAAGGATTACTGTGTACTCGTCACGAACAAATACATGAATGAGTCTTGGCTACAATGTCTACGTATCCGTTTAAAAAAGCGTCAAACACAACTCCAACGAGTTATAAAATATGATATTCATGTTAGTTGTACACGGCTCCTCACTCGCTGAGGCGACGTGGAAGAAAGTGATATGAGCATCATTTCTGTCAGGAAAAACCTTTGCCAAAACTCGCCAAGCACTCGGCATATGAATCATAAATGCCCCTCACCTTTGACATTTTCAACAGAATTATGAAATGAATCTTCTTTTTTCTTTTGAGCGAGATAAATGCAAGCGATTTCAGCCCTTTCCATGCAAGTTTCGGGGGGGGGGGGGGGGCACTAGTGATTTTATTTCAGGCGATTCAATGTTTTTTTTGTGTGTTATATCAATGTATGACTTCACAAGTAACATATAAACTGATTGTTACACATCAGAACACTAACAGGCATTCCCATCCATACTGAAACATACAAAGAAAATGTCCAGATAGACAAATGAGTTGTGACACACGCACAGTAGTTTGTTTTTACCCATGACCACTGGTCGACCTCTCAGAACGTTCTCCACTGCTGGAATTGTTGACTGAGAAAGAGCAAGCGGGCCTCGCCATGTTAGTCGGAGGGACGCCGGCTGGCTTCCTGCTCTGACGTGGTGGCTCTACATCGGGGACCCGAGGAGTGATCAGCTTTCCTGTTGCCACAATCTGGTATTCATGAACATTTCCGGACTGTATTTTGACCGCAGCGTGTTTTCAGGACACACCTGCGGAGCGATTGATGGCGAGTCGACCATCGAGGTCAAGGTCAGCCCCCGTATGGTCCTGATGTGCAGCGAGTGACAATGAAGCAGCGCCTGTTAGTCAGCAGGGGGGGGGGGGGGGTAATGCCTAACCCTAACGCCTTCACAGGCCTCTGTGTGGCAGAAGGGTAGCGTTCCTCGGGTAAAACCCCCTTGAAAACAAAGCCTGGGATACCGTGTGTCAGCACATGGGATTGTTTTGGCAACAGGCTCTGGCGTTTGTGATCACATGAGGAAAAATGAGAAGCTGAAAATGCTTCTGTCTACCGACACGTCCTGTGTTTGAGCTCATGCGCACACACCTGAAGCAGAGGGCGCTTCCTAACTTAATTGGGTAATATCCTGTCTTTCCAAACAAGAGCAGGATGGTTGGGGAGAGACACACAAGTAAAAATGGAGTAAGGGAGGCACTGACGAATGTCACGAAATGTCGATGCTACAGGAACTATGACATGACGATGACAGATGAATGCAGAGTTAGAGCCATCCCTAGGCGCCATCTCGGGGTGATGGTTTTTTTTTTGTTGTATCAAAAACAGGTGCCCTCGCTCGACCTTGACCTACAACAATCTGCTCCTGTAGTCTGTGGAAGGATGCTTGCCTCTGGATGACGTAATCAAAATGATTACCTCATTAATAATTTAAAGAAAGTTTCATTCCTTGAAAGATTTGCAAAACACTTGTACCGTGCCCCAATTTCTGTATCACAGTCGAGGGAAGAAAGTAGGCTGCGTGTGCTGCACAGCTACCACTGGAAGTAGGAGTTTAATACATTGCTAGAGAAAGTGACGGCTGGGCCGATTTTACAGATGCTTTGAAGGGATTATTTTTCCCTCAAACACATAATCATGTGTAGCACACTTGTTTCGAATCCTGTAAAAAACCAAACTGCTTTTCTGCTTTAAATCTCTCTCGGCACGTTAGGAGCGAACCCCCCATGAAAGATCAGTCATTGGACCGGAGGTGTGGTTCCCATCCCAGCCAGCACTGAGGAACTGGATGAGTGATACTATTATTGTAAAAATAAAAAATAAAAAAGCTGGGAAATGGATATAGCTTATAAATGAGAGCAAACAAAAGAGGAAATGTGTAAAAAAAAAAAAAATGAGTGATGCACTGACCTGAGAGCCCCCACAGCAAGCTGAGCCAAAGCAGAAGAAGTTTGCGCGCAGCAGCGCTGACCTCCATGGTGGCCGAAGCCTCGCGGTCCGCAACCCGGCCGTTGGCGTCCTTCGTCCCGGCTGCGAGCGAGCTCTCAGTCGCCTCGAGCGGAGCTCTTTCAAGTCTGTTAAGTGGGTAAGTCGGGGTCCCCGCAGAGAAGGTAGCAGGGGAAGGTGAGGGGCACCACTCCTCCGGGGTGAGGGATTCCGGGGAGCTGTCTCGTCCCCCCTTTTCCGCTGAGGGGGAGATAAAGTGTGAATTGTATATCAGCCACACCGACACGGAAGGTGTTACGCGGCACTTGTCCTCCTCTCACCGCGGGGCTGCATCCGCACTTACCTCCGTGTCAAGATGGCAACGAGTGACTACTTGTCCGTAAGTTGTCTTGTTTTGTCATTCGGGAGGAGAGAGAGATGGAGAGATAGGAAAAGGGGGGAGAGAGAGAGACACGCAGTGGAGACAGAAGGGCCGTTCTGTACCACCTTACTTGGTATCAAAGCCGCAGTAATGCAAAGACAACCACCGGTTATGAGCTTCAAACTAAAGCCCTCTATTGACATCTACAGTCTTCATTGAATGCTTAGCGGGGCAGTCCGCTCTTATTTTGAAAGATGGCCGGACAAACACCGGTTATTTTGACACCTGCGTGTTCCAGCTCAACTCATGCAACACCTGTCTGCTTCGTTATGCAGGTGCAGAGGCAATTTCTTCAGCTGCAATTTTGGATATACTGCAATATGTAAAAATCATAAACATAATTACATGCAAACAAGTTCAATGATTTCCCCAAAGGTTCATTATAAACAGCAATGTGAGTGAGCAAATTATCAAAATGTATTGTCCGTAAACTTTGGAAAGAAATCATTGGGAAAAACATGGTGTCACGGTTAATGTTTCTCAGGAAATACAGAAATAAAAATATAGAAAATTAGATAATTTCATCAAGCAAACACACCACACTTCAAATGTTTTATACCACATTTAATTTTTTTGGAAAATTATAAAAGGTTTGTTTCATCAAATTCCTGACACGCGTCCCCATGTGCTATTTCCTAATTTCAAATATCCTGGCTCAAGCTTTTTTGACAGTAAGCCTATTTTCCAAACCCACACAACTAAAGCTCCATCCCCTCCCCTTGACGATCTGCAGCTCGTGCTCCATCATGTGTGAAGAGGTGTGGGTCTGAAAGCAGACAAACACACTGGACTCAGCTTGACGTGAATTCCCAAGGTGAGCTCACCCCGCGATGTAAAAATATGGACTGACCTGTGCTCTCCGCAGTGGTCACAGCGCTTTAGTTCATTTTCCAAGGTTGCCCCGTTGCCTCAGCAACAAGGGTGAGGCTAATGCAGGACGAGTGCTCAATTATGAGAGGTGAACAAGGGTTATTCCTGTGATTAAATCCAAAGAAGCAGGGTCCAAGCCTTATGGGAATGAGATTTTGTTGTGTTGTTGTGAATCGCGTCTGCGCCTCCAGCTGGAAGCCGCAGCAATCAGGGGGCAATCTGTCAAAACCGCCTGTTTTCACTTTGCTGCAGAAACAGTTTGAGCAGCCCAGAGAAGCTAATACTGGATTCTGGACAACGCTACTAATCCCAACAGGCAGTCTGGTCCGGTGGCGAGCAAACCTGACACCTGCAGGCCAAACATATGGCTTCGTCCAATCGTTTGACATACTTTTCAGTGTAGCATCAAACAGCTATTAGTAAAGGTGTAATGGAGTAATACCTGTGCAGAGAATGAAGTCTCTGAGTGCTTTGTTAGAATAACGGCTCACTCACGGCTCACTTTCACCAGTTTGGATATTGATTGCTCCTAAAACCCAGAGATGTTCAGTCTAAATATAAAACAATACAAAACATGCATTTTCTGCCTTTTTTCCAAGAAAAACATTACAAAAACTGGCCGACATTTTCTTTCAATCAATTATTTGATTAGTCAACCAACAGTTTTACACCTGACCATTTAACATTTACGATCCTTCCTAAAAGAGGCCCACAGTGCATATTGTTAACTTATCATTGCACACGTATAGACCTTTACTTTGATTATATCCGCAGAACATATACAATAAGGCAGAGCTCTGCATTCATGAGCAAGAAGAGGCAGCAGTCCTTTTTGTAATGGCAACACAGCTCCTCAAAATTGAGGCTGGACCAACCTCCAGAAGCTGGTTGTAGTTTATGTGTCACCTCCATCACTCCAACTTGTACGTTAAGACTCTAAATACTTGGCTTCTCTCAACACAAACAAGAGAATTAGCATTGACTATTCAGATGTGAATTCAGGAATAAGATCTCTTACACAAAATCATAACAAGGAGGCACCTTTGAGTTGATCGCTCAGCCTGCTTCCAGTGATGGATGCCTTTCAAAGCCCATCTCATCGCTCCACAATGACGGCTAGTCAGCTCTGTGTCACCACCTGCTGGTCTCATGGGTGAATTACATAGTGCCAAGCCTCTCGTCAAGTGTCATGTCAAAGCACACAGTGATTGATGGTCTGCATCAGAGGTCACCCACCTTCCTGATATCATCTGCAAATTGAATGGCTCTCAAACATTTGTCAGCTTATTGTTATCATAAACAAGGTCATTTGTGGAGCATTTATTCAGCTTTTTCTTTGTTGGGTGGTGAAGATATTACCTGTACAGGTCTTCACAGTGGACTTTTCATTTGAACATTGAATCTGACATGACAAGAAACTTTAAATTGATCAGATTTTCTAAATGAAGAGATTCCCTTTTCACCGTGTGGCAATTGACAATAAGTGCCCCATTTATTGTTTTTTCAAACATGTAAACGTACAAGACGGTGACTTCAAAACATTCACATACAAGACATGGAGTCAACCAATAAAATATAAAATATCCCATTCATCTCCGTAGACTGTATACCAAAACAATTAAACATTGCAAGTTTTCAAAAGCCAAAATGCTTAAGAACATCAATATTTTTAAATATATACGTGTATATATGTATATACACATTATAGAGATTTCAGGTAGATTTAATGTATTCATAGATTCAATATGGACCTGTCCCTTTTTTGATTCTTCTGTACACTTGTCCTCTCCTGGCACATTGCACATCAACTCTCTTTTCCTGACACTTCAAGTCGTAGCTGAGGGCTGAAGGCCCGGCTCACACACGAGTGTGCGTGTTGGTTTACCGCTGTAGCTGGGGAGGCTCAGACAATATGGCCCCCAATACGTATGACGGGGGGGTGACAGATGATCGTTAGCTGTTCTTTTCCAAAAATGTTCAAAATAAGGAAGGGGGGGCTCACACGGATGTTTTGAAAGCACTTTCTGAGATTTACCTGAGGGTCCTAAGCGGTGAGGCAGTGTTTCAGAGTATCTACCTTTTGCTTCTGAAGGAGCGGAGCCCTCAGCACCACAGACCTACCGAGGCGTGTGGATGTGCAGGGTCTGGTGTGTGAGCGTATGCACCGATCAGGAATCACGCTATCGTTTCCACCATCATGTCGTTAACATCCTGCGGGATGCGGGCACTCACAATGAGAAGCGAAGGGAGCGAGACGTCGCGTTCCTAAGACAACGCAGATTTCTTTCTTTACATTGGTTTCTCATCATGACAAGCAGCCTGAGAAATCTTTCCTTAGTGTGCATTATTTTCAGACCCATTGACAACACACGGCGTTTTATTTATTTACTGCAGAGCTGCCACTCCAGTTCGCCATTGAGTGGCACGCACGGTTCAGCGCTGAACTGAAATGGAGAGGAACCCACCAAGGCGGCCCGTTTGTGCACCATCTCCCAGGTCCCTCCCTGCATGGAGTCCCGTGACACGTGCTAAACAGCCGAAGGCAGAAGCCAGCACGCCACACCTCCGTGAGCCCGGACCTCCACCCTCACAGTAACGGCAGACGCCCTCGCTGCCTTGTTCGGTACATCCTACGGAGGTAGACGGAGGCATGCTGCGGTAGTACCTAGCCTACCCCACGCTCCCTGATGAGGGAACACTTATCTACACTAAACAAGCAGCAGACATGTTTGTAGTGCACGTAAGCCTTAAATAATAAGTACATACTTCTTGGATATTGCAGCTCTGTTATACTTAAGTTATTGTAGCTGCAGCTCTGCACAATACACCTGCTGTGTAGTCACTCCTTTTGGACCTAATTAAGGGTCCGATGAGAAATCAGTTCAATAGGCTGTGAAAATATGGCAGACTCCTGCAGACACATGCGTTGGAAAAGACAGAGCCCCCATTCTGGGGCCTGGCTGGCGGGAACGCCGTGCTCATCGGAGCTTCAGTCAATACAAGGTGCGAAACGCCGTGTTTGGTTACGATGTGTCTTTGTTGTTGTATTTCAAGGGACAGCCGACAGCCGTCTCCAGGCACTCCAGCAGCGAGCCCGCAGACAGGAAGTCCAGCTCCACCTCGATGAATTTGATGTAAATAGCGAAGCGCTGCGGCGAGTCCTCCGCCCCGCCCCCGTTCTGGTTGGCGGCGGCGGCGCTGCAGTTCTCCTGCAGGAAGCGCGTCACGGCGGAGGGCTCGGCGTGGCCGTAGTGTTTGCCGGAGCCCTGGAAGTGCTGGAAGAGACTCTGCTGTATGGTCCTCTGCTCCGCTATGCCCAGGTAGCAGTAGGTGACCTCCCCCACAGTCCTCTCCCACTTCTCCGAGCCTTCTCCGTCGGCCTGGCTCTGCTGCGCCCCGTTGGGCCGAGGCCAGCTGGGGTCTTCCGCTTCGTAGCCGATGGCGTACAGTCCGTACGCCTTTGGGATGTCGCCGGGAAGGAGGTAGTGGGACGTGCCCTTGCCGCAGCCCGTCGCCTTGGACTGGGACACTGGGATCCAGTCCACCTCCATGTGCAGCTCCAGGCAGCGCGCCTCGCTGATGGTGATGTCCAGGAACTTGTAGTAGACATTCTTCCAGTTCATCTTCTGGACCCTGGTCATGACCACGCGGCCCTCGAGCTTCTCCGGGTTGAAGTACTCGCGCAGCCTCTTGCCCAGCGGCACCTGCGAGCTGATCTCGGCGTAGTGGTACCGCACGTCCTCGCGCCAGCGCGTGTTGTAGCCCACGCCGAAGATGGCCAGCTTGTTGGAAAGGTGCAGCCGAGAGAACTCCGTCCACGTCTGGAAGTGCTCCCATTTGAGCTGCACCGACTCCAGGATGCGCATCACCGTCTGCATGGTCTCCCTTTTCCTGTACAGACCACCAGGAACACAATGTTCAAACAAGGACTCGAGAACACCTTTTTAGCCTCTGTGAACCATTAAGGACCTTTGACACAGTGCATGGGGCTGAAGACACATGTCCAATATGAGTTATAATGCATTATAATATAATGCTTAAAGCACTGTATAATTACAGTAATAAGCATTCAGAAATATTCATCATGCTTAATTAAAGCAGTCTTGACACATAATTAAGGATTTTATCATAGTGTTTCATAATTGCTGGTCACTCATTGACGAGGATATAAAATGTCCATTTTTTTTTATACATAATACATTTCAATCAATGTAGTAAAGAATTAGTAATGGATAATGAAGTTCCCTGGTGACTCTATGTCAGGAAAAGAAGAGTTTCTTGTCCTATATTCTCACCGCGAGGTCTTCTCTCTTTCGCACAGTTTCAGTTCTTGCATAGTGAATGATCGTTTACCACACTTCTTATTTAAACACGGAGTACATATGGTAATACGGTGCTTCAGGTCAACCCCCCCACCCTCCTTCCTAAATACGCTCCACTAATGAAGGCAGAAAGGCCCCTGAAAAGCTACTAAGCTTAATAAAAAGATTATAAAGTCTAAAATACTATAATCTTTGGAAAATAAAAACAGCAATCATGGTGTGTTATGGTACTTCAAGGTATGAGTCATAACGGTTTAAGAACGTGTTTATTGATTTAAAGCCTTATGAATATTTATGAGTGCTTCTAATAATAACTATGGAGTGTTATGATCAGATTATAATGCATTACAGACATGGGAGTCATAAAGTATTGACATTCCAGGCTTCTCTGTCTCCCCTTTGAACTGTTACAAAGATCTAACCCATATCTATAAACATATTCAACCTAATTTCATCTTAGCCGGTCATGTGGCAGATGGAGGGCAGATTGAGCACATCCACTCAGAGGAATGGGAGACACACAGTTGACATTTCACTACGTTATGGTTGACTTACTGGATTTGTTCCGACAGCTCTATTTGGATCTGTAGAGCTCGGTTTTTAGGCATCTGGATTTCTTCTAAAGAAACGAAAAGAAAAGAAACACATGAGCTCAAACCCACTATTCACGTGTCTTTTTCACTGCTATCTGCTCACTCGCTGCCGACGCACTCACCAGTCTCCATGTCCCCCTCCTGGAAGGCAGAGTCCAGCACCTGGTTGCACCAGTCCTCCTGGGAGAAGTCTTCCAGGGTGCTGCTGTCGGACTCCATCTCCTGGTACAGCCCGCTGCTATTGATGAGCACCGGGGCACAGCTCTGGGAGTCCCAGCCCCCCTGTCCGAACACCTTCTCCAGCTGCTCTATGGTGTAGCTGCTCTTCCTCTTGCCGATGCCGTGCTCCTTCACGCGGCTGTAGCAGCGCCGCAGCGTCTGTAGGTGGTGGGGGGACAGACGCAGGATCCGCTCAGCGGTTAAAAAGCTAGCATTAGGCTAGGCACCAGGTCTCGTGACTTCATGTCCCCACCATCAAGCTTAATGGGGGACTGGTGTAACTGGATGTGTTATACAGTATGTCGGATTGAAACGCTGAAACATCTTTTAGCCTGACTAACTAAAGGGCTAAATAAAGGCTAAAATTGTTGCTGGCTAACTCTAGTAAATGGCAGTGGTTCAAAATTAGCCTTGGTAAACTAACTCAACACAACACACTACAAATAAAAGCATCATATACTTTACACACAATAAAGAATGAGTATAAGAGACACGATCATGCAATAAAACTTTAAGGTTTGAAATTCAGAAGTCAACTAACGTACACATGGTTACATATGCTAAATCCTTCGAGACAATAAAACTAATAACTTCTGAGTACCACTACCAAACTATCATGTGACAGATAAACTTACTGATGGAGACAATGATTGTTTTATTCTCCTCCATTTTGGGGCAAACTGTGGAATTCAAGTGATGATGACATTTAAAAGGAAAAGTGGGTCCTTTTTAGTGCCATCTAGTGGTTTGTGGCAGGTTGCAACCCACTAAATACCCCCAGCTCAGCCCCTCCCTTTCAAACCTGTCTGACCCGCGACGGGGACGGGAGTATCTTTGGTAGGAATGTATTATAACTACGGATACCACTATCAATATGTGGTTCTTCTATATGACGCAATTGTTCTTAAAATTATCTATCCCATTTTAAAAACAAAATGATTCAGCATTTTGAAATTGAGAGCAGCAACAGTTGTGTTTCCAACTGCAAAGTCAGTGCATGAAGTCATTCCTATTTTACTGGAAACAAATAGACATGCTCTCTTTTTGGCTGGTTTGTCTCAAGTTTACAAAAATTAAGCTTGTCGTTTTGGGGATTTTATTTTGTTACCGTTTATTTCTTTCAAGCTGTTGGAATTTACATTTTGTTATTTAAAAAACAGGGAAGCTGAAAAGGAAATATACAATGTGTATGTCCCGTTGGCACAATGAGGGCTGTTCTTAATCGTGACAGGTGTGCTTGATCTATCCGTAACGTGCAGGTGACACGCGCAATGTGGTTGGGAAAAAATGGAAAGAACGATGTCTATGTGGGGATCAATAACGTACGTAACCAAATAGAAATAACAAGCTATTAGGCCTCCAGTTGGTGCGCTGTGGACTTGAAACGCGTCATCACACGATGTCAGGTCATCAACGCGTTAGGATGAAGGACGGACAGACATGCACCGCCTCGTTTACCTTCATCCTCTCCCTGCACTGCGACGGGGTCCTCTCGTATCCCAGCTCCGACAGGAGCTCTGGACACCCGCTCGTACATGGCGGGCCCGGGGGCCTTACCGGAGAACACGGTGCCCGCGACCTCCAGCTGCTGCATGCGCGCCTCCGTCAGCCTCTCGTTGCCCCACACCGCGATGAGGGCGTTCGTCTCGGACGGGGTCCACGACATCCCCCGGCAAGCCGTGAAGCTGTTGGAGGATGAGGCCGCCGTCCGGCCCGCGGTCCCCGAGCCCACGTTCAGAGGCGAGAAGCGGTTAGGCGTCGAGGGGTTGGAGTGGTATTGATTACTGTCACTCAAATCCTCCGACTCGGGTGATGGCACCTCGGTTTTCGGTATCTTTAACGGCGTCGATATCTCCGGAGAGTGCTCCGCTGTACTGGACGCCGCCATGTTTCCTCTTGTTGCTAAGGGGAGGGGGGAGGGAGGGTGACGTCTAGGGCTGTGCGTTAGGAGGCATGGAGGAAAACCCGGGCTGGATCAGAGGGGGGATTCGCAGAGGGAGGATGCTGGAAGAGTTTGACTCCATGGTACACAAACAAACAAACAAACAACAATCAATTGGCATTTCTTTACCGAGGCTTTCCGAAGTGTTGTTTGACTGCTTCCTTTTAAAAAAAACCGATATAAAGGAGTAAATAAGAATTATTGAATAACATATGTTATAATTATGATTCACCTTTTCCACGAAAGTGATGGTGGCAGCGGACAGGTTTTTCATGTGTTTATGTTATAAGAGTGTCGCTTTTTCAAAGGCTTCAATTTTACAACAGACCCCTTTTTTCACAGCAGACATTTGGAGTCATCATAGCAGGAGAACAGGGTATATCATCTGCATTAATGTTTGACTGTGGCATAAGCATAGTTTATACTGATATGCTGTGCTAACACGCTTACAATGAAGGTGGTAACAATTTAAGTATGCTAATGCTCATTCTCAGTTAGGATGATGTGGACGACATTAGTTTTGTGAACAGAAAGCAAACTAAGTTGAGACACATTTGCTAATTTAAATGAGAAATGTTCAGTTTTAGGAAACATGTATGTTTACAATCTATTTATTGCATATGTTGCAGAATTTGTATTTGTATGTATGAAAGATGCCTATTGACAAAATAAGTCCCGTGAGTGGCTTCTGTAACCCTCCCAGTGATGTGCTGTCCAACAAGTCCCTGCCATAGGCACTAAATGACACCTTTTATTGGATTTTTAATGTATGATTGGTCGTTTGATGACCCGAGTGATGGATTGTGTCATTGTTTACTTCATCTTTTCCATGACAGTGTGATCGGCTTCCCTCTGGGACTACATGTCATTCCATCCTGCTCTGCCATCTGTGCAGGTTTGTGTGTGTGGTGTGTGTGTGTGTGTGTGTGTGTGTGTGTGTGTGTGTGTGTGTGTGTGTGTGTGTGTGTGTGTGTGTGTGTGTGTGTGTGTGTGTGTGTGTGCGTGTGTGTGTGTGTGTGTGTGTGTGTGCGTGTGTGTGTGTGTGTGTGTTTGTGGTCAGTTAGGTCCTTCCCTGGTCAAAGCGCCCTCAGAATCCTTCTTGAGATGAGGCTTATACACTAGCTGTCCAATTGGGGTCGATGACAGGAAACAGTAGACAGTCTAACCTTTATATGTCAAAGCTGCAGCTGTCAATGAGCTGTCATGTCTGACATCAGGACAAGGCGATATGTGCCTGAATCTCGTGTCATCTACGACTGATTCTTCTGGGGTTAATTCACTTTCTGAAAGTGCGGCGCATAGTTGAATAGAAATTAAACAAGGATTCTATTGATGAAATCGGACAGCAAATGAATGTGTTGTGTGCTTATGGAAATACATCTTTCTCTCTGCAATAGAGCTCTAATGTCAATGAGCCCCACCTTTGAAATGTCTCTTTATGAACACACACACACACTGTAGTTTAATTCATTCATTCAGTAATTCCCACATCCACTCTGCTACTGCACCACATACGGAGCGTAAAATGTGCTACTTAGTGCTAGCTAAGTAATATTCCGCTGTTTCCTATTAATTAACACCAGTGTTGGGAGTAACAGCGTTTAAGTATAACGGCGTTTCTAACGATAATCTAATTAATTACTGTTGCCATCGTTACAACGCCGTTATCGTTACTGAGATTGAAAGTGTCGCGTTACTATTTGGTTGAATGAAGCGCGAGGCGTCTTTAGCTACACAACAGCTGCCTGGAGAGCGCTGCGGTGGGGATGATGACGCTGTGCAAATATGCGATGATGATTGGCTGGGTGGGCGGGGCCCTGCTCACGTGGTCTCGCCGCACACACTCTGACTACCAACAAGACAGCGCCAGCGACAATGCCGACGAGCCGGGAAAGTTCGAAATTGGCGTTTTCAAACTGGAAGTACCGGCACTACTTCTCCCTCATTGAAGTAAAAGGCAAGAATGTTTACGTTACATGCGCTCAATGACACAGATACAGAGCCTTGCAAAAGTGTTCAACCAAGTCCAAGTTTTCAGACGTGGACTTGGTTACCCTGGTCCTTAAACCAGTCATCTGGTGGAGTGTGGGTTGGGTTTGGGTCCTTGTACTCGGAGTCAGGCTAACGTCCATGCTGCGTATGGAATGCCGTTTTAGCCATAATTAAATAAATGAATAAATACATAAATATGCATTTAAATACATCGTGAAATAAATAAATTAGGCAATAAATACATAAATATGAAATATATTTATTTATTTATAGAAACTTTTATTTCATAATGGCGTATTTCATAATGGCGTATTTATTTCATAACGGCGTATTTCATGTTCTAATATGCAAATCAGGGGGCGTGGCTATCTCTCACATTCTGTTCCGATTGCAACAGAGCTGGGACAAGGGCTTCAGTGCGACGTCTCCCCCGGATAAAGTGATCGATTTTCAGACACTTTGGGCAACCTTCCCCGGGGAGTGTGGAGCCTTTTTTTTCCTCCTTTTTTTCTTGGATAATTGTTTGTGTTAACGTTCGAGGTTCGGCGCGAGTGTATGTGGAGGTTAGTGAGGATCAGGCTGATCAAGTGTTATCCTTGCCGATAATTGCGTTAATTTGCATGTTGCAATATTTACTCCCAATATATCAGTTGTCACTAAACTTGGTTTTGTATTCACTCACGTTTGTAATTTTAAAATCTTGATTTTCAAAATCACTTTTTTGAGCAACAAACGTGTACAACTCTAATTACTACCCAAATTTATCCCCAACACCTCTAGTTCCACTGTAGATACTGTAAATAAATGTGATATTTCAAATGTTAAGATAATCTGCTGTGCGCTGACTTGAATACCCATGGGTAGGCTAGCAATTCATTGGAGTAAATACATCTGGAAAGCCAAAATGTAACTTTATTCCCCCGATAAAAATAGTGCTGCAGGAATAAACTTTGCTCCAGGAGATGCGGCTGATATAAAGACCAGAAAAGGGATACAAGTAGAGAACATTTACTGTGAAAAATCATTTAATTTAAAACGCTCCTTTTGATACGACTGAGGAGTCTCCCTTTATTTATTGCATATGGGCTGAGATCTGATAGCAAAGTGGGCTTTGACTGGATTTGCCACTGGCACATTCCAAATCAGTAAGGTCAAGTCCTCTGTGGCCTCATTTGTGTTTGAATATTCCTGAAAGCGCCGCCGAACAGAATGGTGAGGATCTGTTAATCTATGTGCCATCAAGAGTCGGCCAGTATGTTCGAGGAACATGTATGGACATAACTTAAAGTTAATGAGAGGGGACTTTATTTGCACATGTGCAGGACACTGGCTTCACCTTTTAGTACCACCAGCCCTGTGACGCCTCATGAATTCCAAGTTTCTTCTCTGTTAATTAGACCACGGTTATAATCCTGAGTTTATGATCAGAGGGATGGGCGGCATTTTTGGAACCGTGATTGAGTGCTCCGACTGAATTACAGGAATAGAGCGAGGATATTGTGTGAAGGATGTTTTTTATTGTCTCCAACTTAGAAATTGTGCATTTTGTCATCGTTAGAATGTCATTGGCCTAAAAGAGCTGGCCGCAATTAATCATTAAACAACTTTAACATTGACTTAAACATAAGAACAAATCATCCAAAAGGGCGTAAGCGTATATTATAGGAGGTCTAAAAATCAACCTTTGTGTTGCTGACGGCTTCAGGATTAATTTCCCCCTTCAGTCAGGTGATGGATTTATTTCTGTCTCCATGCTCATCTTTGATCGGGCCACATCTGTTACCCATGAGGCTCAGCATTAATGACAGTGCCAGGAATGCCCTGGAGTGTTTTCATTTAAGCGTATCTGAGGGAAGTCCTACTTATTATGGCTACAAACTCATTACTCTACATGTCTGAGATGACATGATGCTTATTAAGTTAAAGCGTGTCCCACCAGCTACATGACGTACGGTGGTCAGGTGACCAGGTAAGCATCTGCGGGTCTATGTTTTGTATAGCTCAAAGTGGTAAAACAGTTACATAGTATTTGATGCAGCAGGCTATGTCGCACAGACTCAATAAAATAAAACAACATGAAATACTGAGCATGTATGTCTGCTGCTTTCGTACTGTTGTGTCAGACACACAGATGGATCCAGTTCCTGTAATAGAATCGTTTAAGGAACACCTTACTTACATGTTAGTTAAGTCATTAGGCCGCATCCGCAACCTATCAATTGAAGGAACCATTTAACGGCACTTCCCAACATCAAATGTAGGCTGCCTGGCTTTCTTCCCTGTTCTTGTATCTCAATGAATATTCAATCTGCATTTAAATGATGCAAAGCAGAACAAAAGTAGAATATCCAGTAAAATAATTTCTAAGCCATATTCAGTCATTTAGAAGCCCTCCCCGTCCTTCGCCCTCGGTTTTTCATGAAGTCTTTGGAAACTTTTCACATCTTCCATACATTTCAGTTGCCTCTCATTCCCATCATCACAGTGCTTTTCCTGGATCCTTACCAGATAGGTGTGAAATGACCGTGACGTGGGCTGCTTCCTTGATACTGATTGCAGGAGACGCCTCATCTTAAGCACACTAGACTGAAAGGAGCAGTCAGGGTGGAAATCATGTGCCTCCTGCATTTAAGCTGCAGCAGACCAGGGACTTCAGGAAGGACTGAGAAGTCCATCCCAATGAAGTCAGGGAAGCATTTCAGCACCTTAAACTGTTCTCTTATGCTGTAACATACTGCTTCTGTGATATTTCTTAAAAGTATAAGAACATTCCGGCATTGTTTGTGTCATAGGTGAGCCTTACTGGCCTTGAGGTTAAATACACTGTACACTCCATCACCAGCTCTGCCTTTCTTGTTGTGATAACAAAAAATGTTAATATATAGTAAACATTTAGATTTGACTCAAACATTGTTGAGTTTGATTCATGACCCTTTGCAGCTAATTGAAAGTATGCATTCATATCAAGTCTGGAATTTTCCACAGGATTGTACGGTTGGATTCTTTAACAAAAGAACCCCCATGAGTCTCCCGCTGACTCTCCTGATGGTGAAACTCAAACACCTCTCTTATCCAAGCCTCCCCAATCAGCATTTAGCTCTTTAACTTCTTCCAGCTGGGTCCTTGCACCTCAATGCCCCTCCCCCCCCCCCCTCGTCCCCAGTGGATTCCCCTACCCTGAGCTAACCTCCCGGAGCGACAAGGAGGCCCAGGTGCTATCACTGAACGAGATGTCGGGGTAATTTGGCTCGGTGCGCCCGAACACACACACACCCTCCATACATCAAGGGCGGGGAGGGACTCTGGGCATTAAACAATGTCTCATTAGGTTTGTTTGGAAGAGACAGGATACCTAATGAGAGCCAGTGTAATGACCAAAAACATCTGATCTCCACCCGCTCTAAACAAAACATCCAGGTAGGGCCCGGGGTCAGGGCCAAAGTCATGTCAAGCCTCCCTGACTAGAGGAAGCAGGAGGGATAGGAGGGTGGGGGGGGGCACTGAGGGAATCCAAGTTCAAGCATGTATGAAGGAGAATGGGGAGTGAAAGTGCAGCGTGCTTATGTGGAGAGATGCCCTTTGTCTTCTGGATGCTCAAGAATGAATCCCTTGTTTGGTGTGTCTCATGAGATCTGGGTTTTATCTTTAATTTATGCTAATCAATGAGTAGCCTAAAGAGAATTTGAGCCATTTTTTCAAAATCAGCCACGTTTGCAAGTTTGTGAGGCAAGATGGGAAGGGAAACCACATGAGGAAAACAATGTTGTATCTGGTGCCTCTGAAAGTTTGCGCACCACCCAAAATGGCCAGCAGCTGGACGCCATCCCCCAATTAAATCTAAATTTCACTGACAGCTTTTGGAATTAGGGGCATTTCTCAGCTCATTAACATCTCATGAATGTTAAAACAAAAGGCCAAGAATTTGCGGTGATGATGATGTAGTTTGCAGTGTCAACACCGATGATATTCATAAATCACAATCGGACTCTCTGCGGTGACCTGGTGACATCAGGCAGCCTTTACATCTAAAGACACACCTCTTCAGACTATTCCTCGACTAAAACACTAATTGTAGCACTTAAATTGTACTTATATGATGTTTTGTATGATGACAAGTTTGATGAAATTGCACTTTCTTCATTCTTGTTCTTCTGAATTTGTATCCCCATTGTTTTAGTCATTCCTTTTCTATTACAAGGTCACATGTTGTTATAGATTTAAGGTGGCGAACAGATTTCAGAAAGAGAAAGTTGGTTAGGCACACTCCCAATGGTCCTGCAGCCAGCTATATGAGAGTGGCTGCGTTAATTTGCAATGACCCAAATGTCAGGCGTCAGTGAAAAGACAAAGGAAACAGTTGACAGAAATGAATGAAAG
Source organism: Apeltes quadracus (assembly GCA_021346845.1). Taxonomy (NCBI): domain Eukaryota; kingdom Metazoa; phylum Chordata; class Actinopteri; order Perciformes; family Gasterosteidae; genus Apeltes; species Apeltes quadracus. The sequence continues at coordinate 1,555,522 of CM037916.1, read as the reverse complement.
ATTGCTAATGGTCATTGCTGTCTGTTGTCCCCTCAGAGACGACTGTTTGGAGGACAGGGCATTCAGGAGATTGGAGAGGCGGAATTGATGAGGGAAGATGGTCCCTCTTCATAGTAGAGAGGAGTGGTGTGATCTTCCACCTTCTCCCTGCTGGACCCCAGGTGCCGAGCAGCTGATCCACCTAAAGGCCTCTTGACCCACAGCCTGTCCACAGCTCAATACACCATTAGCCTGTGCAGCTGACCTGACCAGTGCGGCCCCCTCATTGTCTACTGTCCACGCTGGAGACGCAATCGTTAGTGCCTATGGAGACAAGTTAAACAATGGAGGAGTGTCCCAGTTGTATTAATTAGTTTAGAACAGTGTTCAAGGGATTGCGTTTATGAAGTCTTGAAAAAACATTGAGTGGAATATTTCATTACACATTTTGTGAACAAAAATATCCAAATATCCTTATATCAAAATCAGACCTTATTTCGAGCAACTGACCAAAAAGCCATATTCTTTGAGACAAGTGAGCTGTCCGTGAGGATTGCAGGCTGATTTCCTGGTTTTAGGACTGTTATGGGAGGATTATAATTGCGTTTCATGTTTATTTACTCCAATGAAGGATCTGGTGTGAGTGTTTATGTCAGCGCAAAGAAGATTATCAGAGTGGGACTATACTTCCATCCATCTTCAACCACTTATCCAGGGTAGGGTTGCGGGGGTAACAGCTCCAGCAGGGACCCCAAACTTCCCTTTTCTGGGCCACATCTATAGTTGTTGGAAGTACATTGTTTAGTAGTCATTTGAGTTTGTATGCGCTCACTGCTTAAAATCAATTGAAATGTCACGTTAATACAAAACCAGGTGTCAACTGAGCAGTAAATGTGGCAACTTTGTTTTGGTGCATTTGAAGAGGAGGGGTGTCACAACCAAGCCAATATGGTTAGCGTAAGATTGGCTGAACCCCCCAACCCCTAAAACCTGCGCAGAAAGTGCTGAAATTACTTGTGCTGCACGTATCTCGCTCAAATTTTGTTCTATTTTTTGTTCCATCAGTCCATTCACTAGACTGAAATCTATCAACTTCATAATTTCATTCAAAATGTCAAAGGTATAGGGGTATTTCTGATTCATATGCTCGGTGCTTGGTGGTTATTTTTGCTGTGGTTTTGGCAAAGTTTGTCTGAGAGAAATGCTACTTATATCAGCATCTTCAGCGTCATATCGGCGAGTGAGAAGCCAGTCAGTGTCTCGTTTTTTTTGTTAGCTTCTTGTTTCGCTGAGAAAATTTACATAAGCACCGCTGTGTGCACATTTTCTGGACTAATATGCATAAAATCTTGTATAACTAGTTGGAGTTGTGTTTGGAGCATTTTTAAACAGATAAGTGCAGATTGTGGCTAAGACTAATGGTTCGAATGGTGTGAAGCATTCATCAATTTGTTTGTGAAGAGATCACAATTATCCTGTATCCTTCAACAGCTCGGAGAGACCGCACCACCCACTCGTTCCACACTTCCAAAGAGATGCAATCGCCATGGAACTCACATGTCTTTGAATTGGCCCTTGCTGAATAATTTACCCACAAAGCCGGCAATCACCATGACTACATGGTACACTAGAAACTGCTCTACCAATAACCTCATGGTAACTTCACTTCATGTCTCTGATCACTTCTTTGTCTCTTGTCTTCCACTCTCTATAACTAACGACCCTGGCCCATCAACTGACGCTACCTGTTCGTTGCAATATTTGCTCACTCTCTCCCACCTCTCTGGCCTCCTCAATCAGCTCTCCCTTCAACTGACTCTTTCTCACTCTTACATCCGAACGCTGCCACAGAGACTCTCCTCTCATCTCTGTCCTCCTCTCTCGACTCTCTCTGTCCTCTTACGACATGACGGGTTGGCAACCTGATGACTTGCTTGCGTTTCAATCTCTTCTGCTGCCAAAAGCTCTTTCTACCAATCCGGAGTCCTCATTTTCTAACCCCCAAAAGTTATTTTCTATCTTCTCCAACCTCCTCGAACCCCCCAGTCTTCCTCCACCCTTCTTCCGAGAGACTTTGTCAACTATCTTACCAAAAAAATAGCTGACATCCTGTATGCTCCTCTTTCTCAAACCCATCTCCTACTACGCGTGTCCCACAGCTCGCCTGGTCTTTAACCTTCCTAATTTCCTCCACACTACTCCACTCCTCCGCTCTCTTCACTGGCTACCGGCGGCTGCCCGCATCCAGGTCAAAACATTGGTGCTCACACAGAATGTGGTGAATGGATCGGGTCCGGTCATGGTCAAACCCCACATGGTCAAACCCCGCGTCCCAACGCTTTGGATATATATATAATATGTAATGCAATGCAATTGCACAGGTTAATGAATATTGTCATACATGATTAAAATGTATATTTATTATTATTATTATTTTTCAGCCACAGCACCGGGTAAAATAGGTTCTAATATCCCGAGTGTTACTGAATCCCTCTTTTATGCGACCAAAATGAAACGGATAACAGTGTATTATTTTTGACCTTCGTCTATCAAAAACCCTCCTCCCTCCCCTCCTGCCCAGTACTTCACTGTCAGCACTCCCCAACTGACATCGGATGATAGGAAGTGTGCACCTGGCATGTAAAAATCACAGCACTGCCCTAACTCACCACAGTCCCATCTAAGTGCTCATTGGGTTTCGTCCTGGAAGGATGTTTCCGCCGAGGAAGGATGGGCAGAAATGAACCTAATGAAAATAATGATTTAGGATCTGTAACTTTTGGTGTTGTGACATTTCCCTTCACGGTTAAAGGTCACTGACCAAATGTCAGGAGTACAGGCATATGGCCGACTGTTTCATTGCCTAATATTGATCTGAGATATTAAAGTTTATCCTTATGAGGAGAATTTCAATTTTAAATAGGTAATTTCCAGCATTATTACAGATGCAGAATTTAAACTTGCTGAAGTGAGTCATGTTTTGATCTAAAATGTTTAATTTATCTGCAGAGATGAAGAGTTTGCAAGGCTTTAGAGGTTATACATTTATTTAATCCTTTTGTTAGGACAAAAAGCCAATGACTCAGCAGTAGAACCAGAAAGAAAGGGAGAGGAATCTGGAATTATAAAGCAGGAAAAGGTATGTGACTGTCTTTGTGCATGCGTCTGCGTGTGAGTGATGAGCGGCGTGTGTGTCTGTGTGTAGTGCGGCTTCCCTGCTGTGAGCCTAATTAAAAGGAACTGGGTGCAGAGCGGCTGCTTTGGCGCCCAACCGAGTCCCTTTATATCCCTGCTTCCCTCCCTCTCTATCCCCTGCCTTTGATTACCGTGGAGCACTAATGCCCCTCAATCTCTGCCGCACATGTGACCCCTCTGCGCCTGAGAGGAGGAGAGCACATCTTTGTTGTGCCTTTATTCACTCCATTTCTTCTGTAGTTGAAATGAAATTGGACTAAATTTGACTATGTAAGTGTAAAGGTGTTATGGTTGTTATATAAGATTCGTGACTGTTTTCCCTCTGCTGCTCCATCTCATTCAAACAACCCAGCCAGCATAATGACAGCAACTCATTCTCCTTTTTAGGTTCCTCATCCGAAAACGTACCGCTTTGTTGACACAAAGAGAGCTTGCGGCTACTTTACAAACCAAAATCATTATTTTTTTTACCTTCAAATGTATTTTTGTCTAAAAAAAAAAATACTTCAAATTTAGTGACCCGATAAGAATGTGTGATATTTGGAAAAGGGGAGATGGGGTCGCGTTCATGTCCTCACTATGGGCGTCGACTTAGCATATTGCATTCAGGGTCAGCCGTTGGCTCCATAAAATACAAACGTGGTTTAAGTTATGCCACCGAAGGACACAGTGACAGACGGCCTCTAAAAATGTCCAAAGAGGTGGTCGGGCCCCGCCCCTCCATTATCCCAAGCTTTGAGCTTTGTGATTGAATGGAGCTGTTAGCTGTAGAAAATAAACCGTTTTTGGTTCCAAGCAAGTTTATTTCTAATTTACACTTGGGCATTGTAACATCCATGAGGATATATTTTTCGGAGACAGTGTCCATCAGCCATTTAAAGAACTACAATTTTTGGAGCTTGTGTTTTTCGGTTATTTTCTCAGCAGGATGATGCCTCGTGTCACTAGCACTACTATACTATAGTAGCAACATATCCTCAAACGAAGGGTTCGTATGATATTTATTCAAAAGTTACTCATCCTTTTTCATAGCAGTACATGTTCACTGATGTTGGATTCATTGACGATGGATACGGATCAGAAAATGTGTCTACTCAGGAGGAAAAAAAGTATTCAGGTCTGTTTAGTAAAAGATTGGCATTTGAGTTAAAATAATAACGCAAGTACCATAATTATTCATTAAGCATGTCACGTGGCAAGTAAATTAACATGAATTGGGTAAAGAACAATGGTGTCTATTAGGAGATCATAGTTGGACCTTCAGCTGTCGTTAAGCATCCTTGTTCATGATTAAGTGCAGAACATACTAAAGCATTTTTAGGAATATATAAGACATGAGTCAGCATTTTTGCACTTTCAGTTTCCCTTGTCCCAATGTCAATGTACTATTGATTAAATGCTTTTAATTATGTTTGTCAAACATAACTTGTCTCTTTTGTCTCCCGAAACAGTAACACATTTTACCAACATCAATTGATCTCCTTCTGCCTGAATCTCATCAACAAACTCATTAAAAATCTGATCATATGGACAAACTGACTGAATCTAAGAACATTAAAAGAAGGCACACTCGCCTGATATTATGAAAGTTTTGCATTGAACACATTACGACCATATTTATTGCTTTAGGATAAGTCTCTACTTTCTTCAAATTCTCTGGAGAACTCACCATAATATGCTTTTTTTTTTTCATCCGGAAAGAACAACCTGTATGTCTAGATTACAATGAGATATTCCAAAATATGTATGTAGACAAGTCCTCAAACACATCACAGTGTGAAACCAGAAAACACTACCATCCTCAGAAAAACACAAAGTCGCCCCGTCTGCCACACAAACAGAGTATGAACGCTTTCTGGAGTGTTTAACAGGCGGCTCAAGTCCAAACAGGAAGCCTGGCCGGCATCATGCAACAGAGGAATTATGGGCGTGGGGGGGAAGAGACCAGCTGCCAATAACAAGCCCTTCCACTTCCACATGCACAAAAAACATACACTTAAACACACACTGGCCAATTTGAGTTCATCCTTGTGTGGAGTAAGGGACATAATCCCCTGCTGTAATTGCATTCGGGGGGTTTCTGAGAGGCTTGATATACCACTGAAGCCACTTTAGCGGCGGAAGATGCATCTCAAGGCTCTCCAAGGTCGGAGCTTGACAACATATGTCTCTCAATTCCTTAATCCCTCTATTCCAAGACAAGATGGCTAAAATACATGCTTCAGGGCTGGTAATTACCCCCGACCGCCCGATGCCCCATTTGTTTTGACTCGATTTAAAATAAGGAACAATGGCAGACGAAGGAAAGAGGAAGGATAGTAATAGACAGAAAGTTGTAGAGAGAGATGTGTCCGTTTTCCACCCTGACTTTTAATTAAAGCAGCTTTCAATAAGGGTATTGAGAGAGATCAAGTCTGTCCTTGGTAGGATTTAGAGTCTACGCTGTGATGGGTTCACCATTCTGTTACTTTAGTGCGAGAAAAGTAAGTGACTTTGACAGGAAATACAGCCATTCATGTGTTGGTAATTGTGTAGTACATTTTTTGTTTTAGAAGTAATTTTGTGTCGGAGTGCTGCTAACTACCCGATTCAGGCATCTTCTCCGAAAGAGGGGGCCTTATAACGTTATAATGTTGTATACTGAAACAGATTTTTTTTTAAAAGTCTTGTTAGAAATTGAAGTGCTTCAGAAAGCTTCAAATAGGAAATGAATGTATCCTCCTAGTTGTCTTAACTTCTGTTGAATCATTTAAAAAGCATTTGATGTAAAAAGAAGGTAATCCAGGATGTATAAAAATAGCTGCCTTTGAAACCCCATTTTCTGTGCTGTTTCATTATATACCAACAATATTCTTCAGAGATCGGGCTACTTGAGCACACATCATTGCTATCATACGAGGCAGCTTTTGTTTCTCACTATGAACCTCAAGATCCAGATGTTTCAAGCACATCTTCCCCATCTAAGTGGCATTGTGCAGCTCCCTTCCATCATAAATGTTTCATCACCCTTTCTTCATTAGGTTCAACGGAACTTGCATCCCTTCTGTTACAGTGTGACGGAGCCCAGATGATACCAGACCATACCAGACAGGGGTGGTCATTCATCACCCTTGTCACGCGTCCCTGCACCCCCTCCCAACTATTCCACAGCCCACATCACAGCATGCATATTCACGGGAGCTGGTGTCCCGTCTGAGTGAGCTAAATCGCCCTACCCTGTGCTTCTCTTTCCATACAGTCAATATTAAAATGGGCTAATAAAGAGGGGCAAGATTCCCCGTGGTAATGGCTCCCTGGAGACCCCCCCGACTAATTAAAGGGCTGCCCCTTCCAATGAACAGTAATCACTCACGGCTCAGGGTGGACAAATACACAAGCTTTGTGTGGCAGAACAAACTTAGGATAAGAGATGAAGAGATAACCCACGCACACACGCTAGTATTAAGTCAACATTTTCTTTTGTTAAGAAAGGTTTCTCAATGAAGTACCCTGATTATGTGGATTCAAGTGGAATCCTTCATTAGATTAAACTCTTACTTACAATCACCAAGCGGAAGAAGCAGACAAAGAGACGACACGGAGTCAGATGTTTTTACTTCTTACACAAATAACCTTATATTTATATAAGTGAAATATTTCATTGCACTTTCTTTTATCGGAACTGGTTATCTTTATTTGATGTGTGGTGTTTTTGGTCTAATGATTCTTGGGGGGAAAAAAATCTTTTTAACTTGACTTAAACTCTTGTCTGAGGCGGTTGTCATCCACGAAGCTACTCAGACTGTTTCATTGGTCCATGCCATCAGCTAAAAACTAGTGGGTCAAAATGTTTTGATGGTCACATTTTTGACAGCAAAGTAAATGTATCTTTTGTAGCAAATTTGACTTATGAACACTAAAGGTATTTTCTAACATAAAACAATGGTTAAGAGTCTTAAGTCTATAGAAACTAGTATACCTCAGTATAAGACTGTGTTTTTACCATAAAATAAAATATGTTGTGCTAAACTAATTTAAATATCAGGATTTTACTTATTTTCATTTTTTACTTATTTACTTATTTTAAATTTGTTCTTGAGAAGATTTTAATAAAAACCTGACTGATTCGTGCCGTGTTACGCTAAGACTAAGACAGAATAACACTTGTGTTCTCAACATTGAAGGACGAACAGGACGGTTATTATTTTTCAGTGACCGCTGCATCCAGCAAACTAAGGAAGTAAAAATGGTTGCGTCTTTGAAACTGTCTGCAATTAGCATACTTGATGTGAATGTCGGCATGGTGTACTGTTTATATAAATATCATGATGCATTGTGAGATCATGTTTTTTCTTACACAAACTAGTGGGAACTAGACTTAATGGAAGTCTGGCTTTTGATCCTCTTCCAATGGCCACATTGCTAACACGCTATTGTAAAGAGTCTCATTAATGAGTCATCCTGAATCAATATGTGTTTTTATCTTTCTAGGTCAGACCTGCTGTTTGATTGGATGAATTCAAAAGTCTTTGCTTGTTCATAAATCTTTGTGTAGGGGTCATTGTGCTGCTGAGAAGAATAAACAATAAAAAAGGGCAGAAATCCTTTAAAAAGCTGTGTAGTCAAAGCCCCTGTGAAGAAAAGCATCAGGCATGGAGTCTGCGAGACATTCATCATAATATCCTTCAGCTTTAAGCTCATGTGGCCTTTGTGATGATGTGAAATGAGCAATGTCCATTGTACCAGCACTGTATATGGCATGTAGAGCCAGGGTGCAATTTGACAAAAAAGCAGAGGGGGGGATGGTTTTTTTTTTGGACATGTGACTTTTAGCTTGCATAACTAGGGAGAAGAACGCAAAGGGTAGACCGGCCCTTTTTCGGGTCCGTGGATTAATCCCCATCACAACGTGGCAAAACGTTTAATGTTAATTTAGTTGTTTTATTATTGGGTCCTAAGACAATATGCTCAGTGTCGGCGCTCCGCACACGCTCATCACGCACTGCGCCAGAAAATCTGGGACGTAGAAAGCCATCACAGTAGGCTGCTAGAATAAATAACAAATAAAATATGTCTAAAGCCTGCTAATATGCAAAACCAATACAAAAGTAATAGGCCATCCCTCACAGTAATGCAGCTCCCCACTGCTCTTATTATTAAAGAGCTGGTTCCTATTCATTGTTACTGGAGACCCCCCCTCAGCGCAATTAAAGTTTCCCCCGATGGGATCCAAAGTCCAACTAGCTTGATGCTCACTTTCACGCGCACGGACGGTTTGGCTACGAGGAGGAAGCAGAATTAAGCGCCGAGCGGCGCACAAGGAGGGGAAACCGATCCGCGTCACGAGCGCACGCGCACCCCTGCGTACACTAAAATGTTACAATGTGTTTGTGTTGGATGACGTTCAGAAATTGACACTGAAGATCGTTAGATTTCAAGAGTTTAAGTAGGCGAGCAGTTAAGTTGCATTCATCGCTATCAAGGGGGGGGAAATCCTTAATAATTTAGCATCCCCCCCTACAAATCGCACCCTGGGCATGTATATGAGTTTCCCTTTTACACATAGCACCCAAAGCAGTTTGTCAGTGACACACTCTTACCAACCTTAAAATACTCTGTTTGGCATAGGCGGGAGGTGGCAGTACGAGATGCATTCATAAATGGACCCTTTCGGAATATGGCTTGTTCTTTTTTTTCAATCAATGAACAGGCTTTACTTACATTGAATGCAAAGGAGTCAAGCAGAGACCTGAAGCGCTGTGGTAATGGCAATGAGCTGTCAATCAAACTAGCCCCGCCTAAAAAGCATTCTTCAGTCTGTTTGACTCTAACGGGACCATAATTGACTACATGAACATCATGCTGTATTGAAGAAGACTTGAAACTAGAGATTGAGAGTTTAAACTCATGTTCTTATAGACCTTTATTTGATCTGACGTCTTCCTGCCACCGAAGAAGTCCCCCCCTGCTGGTTGCTAGATAGAATGCAAGTTTAACAATACTTTCACATCAACTTCACTCAACCGAACCGAGGTTGCCGTTATAAACAACCATAATTCTAGCTTTTCCTTGAATGGCAATTTTAGCATCCTCATTACGTATTGGCAGTTGACTGTTTCACAATTATTCGACAAACTTTTGACTCTGGTATCATTTCTGTATTAGTCCTGTTCAGGAATTGTTATACAGTGTCTTACTTCATCAAAACTTAAAGCACTACACTAGAATTCAACTAGAACATATTTTTTGCACAGCACACGCGCATATATAAAAGCCCTGCCTATAGGAGCGACACACAAATATACTGTATTTATCATATTGTATCTATTTGTAGTGAGGCTGACAACTCCAGGCTGTAGCTTCAGGGCTGATTGACCATAAAATACTAACAAGGCTCTCCTAACGATCTCAATGAATTGCTCGGTGACTTAATTAGTTGATGTGCTGTGCATTTTAAGGGGTTCACTTAGGGCCATGGTCTCTAAAGAGATCAGATTTATTTTTTATTACACGTGGGCCATTTCTCTATCCTGAGACAAAATAAAACAGACAGCTTTTTATTAAGATCCTCTAAAGTTATAAAAGGAACAATGCCTCATCACGTATGTTATCTGTCCAATCAAACACGTTCTGTGGTAAGAGGGTTAGGGCATGGGTGTCCAAAGTCCCGCCTTGGGGCCAATCACAACCCACCCATTCTTCCCGCAACTTTAGTGTTATAATGTATTATTTATGGCCCGGTAGCGCTGTTAAATAAATTATAAAACTTTGAAATGCAATCCCTCCTTTAACAGATAATAGACAGCATTACTTATAACTGGTGTTTAAAATTATCATTAGCTCAAGATATTTATCATCTTCAAGATAAATATAAGTTTAAGTTTGGTTCAATGTTATCCGACCCTCCAGGAAATGAATGAAAGGCAGAATTGTGTTTTTAGTTTACTTTTTTTTGGTCTTTTTCCTATGGCTCCTCTACACTCAGATAAACATACCGAGGAACCCTACAGACGGCCTTCACCTTCACTAGCACCCAACAACCCCAATGCAGCCTACCGTCTATGTTGTTAATCCTGTCATGGATGTATGAAGTTCAGTCCTGTCTAGTCTCACCTGTCATAAGCTGCCCATCATAAACTCAAGTTAAGAATCTATCTATAATAATGCACAATGTCAAAATCAATTTCACATGCGCAAATACATTTTTTGTCCACTATATAATTCTGGATTCTGGGCCAGTAAAACATGGTAAGACAAGATCAAACTGCTTTTATAAGTTGAAGGCACAAATGTCAATGGATGGCATCTGAAACTGTTCTAGTAAAAAAAACACATGGCACCACCCCCCGTCATAGTAAAAGCAACGGCCTCTGATCTCAGGAGGCTCTAAATGACCATTACAGCCACTGTTACTTCCTGAGAGGCAAACAATTAGTCCCTGCCGGCGGCCAGCCGTGCTAATGGCTTCCGTGTGGAAGATGTGAGAGCGCTGGTACCAGCGGTCTGGGAAGGCAGTGGGTGCCTCGAAAAGAGCCACTCATCCTTCCATCCTAATTGCTGTAAAAACTCCATCTAGCTGGGTTAATGACGGGACGGGAGGGACGGGTGAACTTTGGGAGGTTTTGGCAATCTGGCCCTGTCCACCTTCTCCAAGGAATCAGAAGAGGTGCAAAAGGGACACCAGGTGGAAAAGCAAAACAGAGAATCAGTTGGGCATGGCCCAACTGATTCTCTGGCCAAAGCATGGTTGGCCACTTGGCCGGATGCACAACCTGTGTTTTTCTAGAGTTGTTATATATCCATGTGTAATTATGACTTTGGATTTGAAGAAGGCTACGTTGGAAAAACCCTTCAGCCGAATGACTTTTGTAAGGTCCCAGGAAAAATAATTAGGTTAATATCTCCTATGTTATATTAAATATCTGTAGATTATGAGGTTTTAAATGAAACAGGCCCAGATTTCTTAGCACAGACGCCTCACCTCCTGTGTTTTTCCAAAAGATTTTTTAGAGTTTGACTGGCGTGGCGCAGTTAACCAAACACATCCTCGCATTTGCATCACAGTGGTAGACGGAAATAGATGGGGACTAAATTGAGAGGGAAAGGTTGACAGTGTCTCTGCTGTGTTGTGCTGTCTTGTTAATCATCACCAAAGCCCCTCTGGCTTCAATAAAGGAGAATAAAAGAATATAAAAGAACAATTTTGGATGCCCCAGCTGTGAATAACCAACCCATCACACGGGACAATAGCCCGGTCATGCTTGCTATAACTCAGCTTGTGATCTCGGACACGCCCCTCTCTCTTGCCACATCTTTGTTAAAGTCGCCTGTCAGGCATATCAATTTCCCTCTCCCCACCCTTCCTGCAGGACCAGATGGTTAAGATCCATAATTTAGCCCCCCCCCCTCTAAAGAAAAAAAACCCTCTGACCCCCACTTCCACATCGTTTCATACTATCACAATCACCATGGCTCATTATTGGCCAGTAGTAGCCCCCCCCCTTGGCTAATTAGGCTCAGCTTTGTCGAGCTGGGGAGCAATAGCTTTGCGAGCCGGGAGGGCGTCCCAGCACCTGGGGAGGCTACCTGTTACAGCGCCTGGCTCATCAGCCTCCCAGAGAAGGACAGGCAAGCCAGGAAGGAAGTGAGGGGGGGGGCAGCTGGCCGGCCTGCACTGGCACTTACAGAAGAGGCGTGATGGTAGGCACCGGTGCATGACGCAGTTGTTTTGGCAGCCCTGGGGGCAGTTTAGGCAAAACACACCCCAGTAGGTATGCATTGTAAAGTGCAGGGGTTTTAAATCTATAGGGCGCCCACATCTTCAAGTTACTAAAACGCATTTAATCCAGACAACAATTATTATTATTTTTTTTATCTCTGAGCTTTACCTTTCATCTTTATCTATTCTGACTTGCTTTTACAGCTGAAAACTGCTTAAGCACTTATTAAGCTGAAAATTGGGCTTGCCATCGATTCTCCCCTGCAATGCACAGTTGAAGTTGGCCGTACTGTGGGAAAGATTTCAAGCTCAAAGGTTTTCTCCTCCTGCCCATTCTTAGGCTGACAAATGACTCGTCTTTTTTCCCCCGCTCCAATCAATACAGGCGCAGGCCCATCCCTCTCTGATTGGAATGAGCTCTGGCGTCTCGGAGTTCTCACACACTCACACACATACACTGATTGTGGGAATGTGAACCAATCTGGTCAAATGGTGCGAGGTCCTCACCCACACAAGTCTTGCTGCATCGCAGTGCACAAGTTCTCCAAGAGCCACTGGAAGAAGGTTTAGTGCTCCACTCCAACCCGAGAGGAGCAAAGCCGGTATGCGGCTCGCTCAAATGACCACCTTCCACTTGGGCAGGTGCGGCTGGTCATAATAGTAATGCATATTTAAATGACTACTTTGCATTTATCTGCATTTATTCAAAATACTATGAAAATAGAAATAGAATAAAAATTGATATGTAAAGTTGTGTGGGGAATTCATGAGATGCAAATGTGCAATGAGATAAATAGCAGGTCCATCTTTCCCGCTTAATATCTGTGGAGTCACGGCTAATTGTGCTTTTGTTGTGCAATTATCCAGAGTTTGTTCGGGGTTTAGATAGTCAGGCTGCGGTGCTTTGTTTGACTCCCCACGCCCCCCCATCCTGGCCTCCTGTGTAACTTAAGGATAATCCCCTGACTAAAGCATATTGGCTCTGTCACTCCCGGTTACGCTTCCTGCGATGTGACTGTGACTGTCGATGAGAAGAAATAGATATAGATGACACAAAGATTGCTGTTAAAGAGGCACGGCTGTCTAGGTTTCAGCCGTGTTAACGGGCGGTCTGAGCGCTTTGAAGGCGCCTTTGAAGTTATGAGGCAATCGGAGGAAATGAGCAAAATTGACTGCAGGGTTTCCAAAGTGCCAGTTTGTGAGAGGCCTGATTGGACACAGAGCCCCAGAGGGAGACAGCGAACATTTTGCTCAGGAAACTTGTCTTTCTGGTCTGCAAAATGAGCTTCACCTCAAGAACTGAGGAAGGTGTTTTTGAATCTAAGGAGAAACTATTGACTAGTTAGTATTCAGCTTCAGTCAGTACCGTTAAAAGCCATAGACCACAGTAGGAATCTATTATAGGTGTAGACATGGACTGATTTAAAAAACTATTGTCTCAAGAGGATTTTGAAAAAGCCGTCCATGCATTTAATATCAGAATACCCTGGGCTGGTGTCAGAACACTACTACTCAACTCCTCACTGAGACCGAACAAAGTGGATCTCATCACCAGTTTTTACATCAACATCTTGACAGTCAGAGAATGAATTTCAAGATACCACTGTAATAAAGCATAATACAATATGATTAAAATATGATTCGTTTATTTACAAAGAGGAGTTCATTGAAGCCGACCGTGCGAAAATCACAAATGACTAATTTTCCTCAGAGGGGTTCACAGTCTGTACACATGCGACATCCTCTCACAGTGGCACAGGAACAACTCAATGAAAGAACTCAAACAAACAAATGAAAGAAAGCCTATAAGGGGAAAGTGGGGTTAGTTGTGCCAGTTTTTACTCAAAGTGACAAATGAGGCCACGACAGTAGTGCCTTCAATTTAAGGATGTACATATAATTCAGGATGTGATGAATGTCATTTGGTACAAATGACAACACTAATATTTTCTCTTTAATAACAAAACTGAAGTTAGTGTTGGCTAAATTAAACAAATGGCGGGTAGGCTTGATTCGAACAATGATAAAGCATTTGCATCTTATCAATTCTCCAGATTCTCCCCTGTGAGTATGAAGGTGCAGGTGGTCTGAATCTGGCCTACTACTTATCATCCCACTTGTCAATGCTGGAAATATAAACTTCTGCTCCATTCTGGTTGTACCACCGAGCTTTTGGGGTGCGGGTGGTTTCTTGAGCACATGACTCCTAGAGATGACTCCTTCAACATGTTCTTTAAATGTAAATATGGGCTTTACATCCACAGACTCACAACTTTGCTTTAGAATCTTCAGAAACTTGCGCTGATGTCCGCACCCTCTGGATTTACAAGCAAAGCTCACAATGACAAAGTCACCAGCAGACAGATCCTTGTTTGATTCGGTCAGTTTGGACACTTTCAGAGCAATAATCACATGTGTGCCACTGGCACAACTTAACCACCTGCCTGGGCCCTTTGGCACAAATCACCACAGACCCAGAAGTTTAAAAAACAAGCATAATTTAGCAGTTAAGCGCTAACGTCATGCTAACTCTATAGACTCATTGTGTAGCCTGCTAAAGCACTAACACGTGTGAAAAATATTTTTAAACTTGTCTGTAATACTTTAGATTCAAAAAACCATAATCATAGAAATTTCATTTTTAAAGGAAAAAAACTGAGCCAAAATGTGCTTATCCCTCAAAAATAAGTAAAATGGATGGCTTTTAAAATGATGTGGTCACATGACCACTTTCTTCTGTGGTTTTCCAGAGACCGGGGGTGGATCTATTTCCCCCACTCTCCCCTACCAAGGAACAAACTTCCTTCTAGTTAACATTGTCCTTCCTAGAGGAGCAATAGAGCGTCACCCTCACCGAGCCTGCAGCACTATCGACAGGATGATCGATCTGGGGCGGACTCCATTTTTCACAGGAATCCTCTGTTAATGGCTGAACGTCAGCTACCTTATGATCCAAACAGCCCTTTAGGGTGGGCTGGGACAAGTCTGCCCCTATCCCTGGAGTTCAAACTAAACAAGACTTTTAGATCAAGACTAAAGACTTTTATCAAACTATTTGTTGACTGTATTTTTATCCTTCATTCATCATTTTTTTGTTTTAATGTAAAACCCTTTGTATTGCCTTAATGATATGTGGTCTATGGCCTTGCCTGCTAAATGTGTAGGACAGGCACTAATTATGGCACTTTGGCATATGGGTAGGGCCGAGCACCCAGCTCTGTTGGATGGAACTGCTCCAGGTTAGTGCCACATGATGTTTATGGCCAAAAAAAACCACCCAATTAATGCCACCTCCTTTGCTGATGGCAGTTGTTTATCCGTGTATCAGATGTATCAGAGCAGGAGGCAAAGGGCGAGGGGGGAGTTTTGTACACCTGCAGCCTGGATCTGGCCGCCTGCCACTATTTAGCCATCCAGTATCCAGCTGGGAGAGAAGAGGTGGGGGATGCGTCCGGCTGTCTTTATCCCAGCTCAGATTCCCAAAGGGGCAAACTGCAGCAACACACCCCAGAAGTGCAAGCGACCAGATGTTCCGCTCTGGCGCCGCGCTGCCTCTCCAGTTTTGATGCCTGTCTGATTGCAGCTGCTGCCAGCAATCACGTTTCGCTGTTTCGGGACGAGTCAGACTTTTACCACACTTCATCCCAGCTGACAGTCATCCAGGGGACTGGGACCCTGGACCCTGTCATCACTCCAACAGACAAAGCGGCCAACATAAATATGAGCTGCTGCGATGAGGCCAGTATCTTCTCCTTTGGAGGTTGTATTCAAAATCAAAATCGTTACCTGTGTGCCCCAGACCCGATGCTAAAGAAAGTGTGGTTCATGAAACATGCCTGTGCTGGAGAGGTACAGTTCTAATTCAATCAGGGGAGACTCGATCCGAATTGACAAACATTTATTACACCGTATAACATTGAAATAGTGCACAACCTTGGTGATTGGACTCCATCCTAAACCACGATAATCAAGGGGCCGTGATGCTGAGACCGCTCTGCATTATCCCCCCCCACCTTGAGACCAGACAATGGTGGTGGTGGTGGTGAAGATGGGAGATGATGCAAACCAATGATGCAAACCTTGGGTGGAGGAGGGTTGCATCCAGTTTCGCGCTGAAATGACACCTGACAGCAACAACGGAGAGAAGCCCTTTAGAGGTTTGACCGCAACAATATGATTGGTTTAAAGACCCAGTGCCACCTCTGGTTGGTTGGTTATATACACCTGGACGCAGCCATCTCTCTGATGCTGGGAACCCAGCTGAGGCATATATAAATCACACGTGGTGTAAAGGGAGTCTTCCTTCCTGAGCGCTTAAGCTCCATTTCACTTATAATGGTTCTAAAATGGTTGCAGCCTCAGCCTACTACGACGCAGCGCTTTCATTAAAGTCTTTATTAGCGGTTTGGGCGTCTATGAGTAATGAAATTATCCTTCAAATTGTACAAATTTCCAGTTACTTACAGACAGCTTCGGTTGAACTGGCATGAAAAAGAAGTTCTATTGAAAATGTATGCCGTGGTGCTTTATTGAAACTGTTGAACTCAAAAGATCCGATTTTTAATAATCTTGACGGGCAGCTTGTCATCATGCAAGGTTCTGTAAATAGATGTGGGCTGTGGGAAAGGAAAGTGCATGATAGAGTGAGTTCAATTGCAAACGTTTCTCACTGTGATACATTTATTTCTAGGTAGATCAGTGTGTTTCTGCTGTTTTGGAACCACTGAATACCTAAGAAAGCCCCTACAGTGTTTAGGCAACCGATAACGTACCTTTGTAGATTCACTAAGAAATTGTGGTTTTAGTTGAAATAATCCTACAAGCGCGTTCATATATATATCAGCATACAAATCAGCATCAATTTACCACAGGACACAAGCGACCACCACAGTGGTTCCCCGGGTGAAAGTACAGTGTTTATTTACCCTTCACTCTTTTGCATTCCAGATGATTCATTTAGCTCACTGGTTCCAAAAATCCAAGATTGGCAACATCCACGTCTTATATACAGTCTATGCTTTTAACCCATGGAGCTCTGCGTGGATCGCATGAATGTAAAGAGCTAACTGGATACACCATCCAAGGTGGCAACCTGTCTATTTTTTAAAAAGTTGCTCATTGCCACGTTGTTCGTAACATTTTTGACATCCTAAAACAAAACTACCCGGATCTTTTGCATCCACGGGCCGACAGAGCACCCTCAATCGGGCTTCCTTTGAGCCCGCCTCCCTCGATGAAGCAGTGCTTTGGACTCACAATGGATAAAGGAGACTCAGGATTTAGATATCAGTATTTCACAACCAGAAATTAAATACTGTACGAGCCCATATGTATTAATCTAATATGGGTGCTATCAAATAAAGTATTTGATTAAAATCTGTCTTCTGTAAACTCTCCAAATATTTAGCCAAAGTGCAGAAGATACGCCCTTATTTCAGTTCACTTGGTGTTTGCTTTAAGACAACACAGCAATGCTAGTTAATAATAATATAAAAAATACTAAGAATGATACAAGGATTGTGAACTAGTGAGAATAATTGTTCATAAAACTTTGTCTGTCTGTGTTATGTCTCTTTCTGTGGTGTATCCAGATGTAAATGTGAGTCAAACAATACAGCAGTGATTCAAGTTATCACACTGAAATGGAAAAATGGCTGTGTTTTAATTTGCTTTTATGAAATCTGTGTGAGAATGTGAAAAAGATTTAAACACACAATAATTGTCATGGCGAGACAAAGACATGCATCCATCTTACAGTATGTTGACATTAATGAACCATCCTCATTTACATTTGTATGAACTCTCTCAGACATCCACTATTCATCCGTTTCAGGGATCCACGTGAGGTCTCATGCCTCAAACACAGTTCCTCATGTCACTGACATGAGACCTGCTACCTGCTGTTCTAAGCTGCGCTCACAGTCACATGAAATAACACATCAACAAAGATTGAAAACTAGTGTCGCAACTGTTACAATATTACTTTTAGTCTCACTGTTGTACTGCAACTGCCATTGCTACAGTTGTTTTGTGATGTTACACCTGTGCACATGGATAAAGAATACATGACAGTCCATAAAAAAACAAAAGCCATGAAGCCTGGATAAAATGTCCCCATTGATTGTGAGAACGCGCTCAAGGTGGCGTCTGCACTGAGGAACCAGGAGAAGGCAATCATCCACACGTCTTTGCAGTGGCACTCCAGAGCCGCCTCATTACGGCTGGCTCATGAGGGAGACACGAAAAGAAGACAATTTGGTTTCAAAGATAATTGGAACAAAATAAAGCAAATCATGATTTTCTGTTTTCTGTGTTTTCGCCAACATACTATGCTGTGAATATTCACTTATGTCTCTTATACAGCTTTAGGTCTTTGCTGAAAACTGAAAATAAAGGTTGTCCATCTCTACCTATACTTGTTTCCAACCTGTAATCTGCTAGACTCTTTCCAAACAATGTAACTTATGGGGAGAACCTTCAGGTAAAACATCATTTTTTCATGTACTTTTGAATTTAGAGATGCAAAGCAATATTGCTTCGATTTCACGTCTTTATTCAGACGATAGGAAAAAAGTGTGTATGTTTGGATTTGACCATATTCTTTGAATACAAAAGTTATTAGTCTTATTTGTATATTTAAACATAACGTTTCAAAAAGATACTATAAAAGTGCAACAACAAACAATTGTCTTAGTGTAGGTAAGGTCAGCTTAAGTTCCATGATGGTGTTTATTAGATTATGTCACGGTTTGGTCTCGTCCATGTCTTATTGTGAAGTTTGGTGTTTCTGGTGTCCCTGGGTTAACTTCACTTCCTGCCTTGTCCTGTCTCCCCTTGTGATTGTCTGAGTGATTCCACCTGTTTCCAATCACCTGCACCTCCCTTGTGTATTTAAGTCATGTGTGTCTCTTGCCTTGTGTGGGTTCATTGTTCGCGCCCCGTCTGTTTTTGCCCCTCGTGGTGGTTTTGAGTTTCTGGTATTTTTTGACAATTAAAGTCCTTTTCATTTTGAAATCTCTGCGTTTGAGTTCTACTTCCTGCTCGCCACCCTGACCCGTTTTGACAGATTATTTCTTGCCCAATTCCTCTGTACTGTCTTCATAGCAGATGCAAATCTACAATTTGTTTGTTGGCAGTATATTCTGATGCATGTGTTGATACAATGGGATATCCAAAATAGCCTCTGTATAAATCTTTTGGAAATTATATGACAAGGTCTGCGTTTTCAGAAACCAGGTCATACATCAAAATGTTTGTTGTGATGGGCTTAATTCAATTCATTTTATTTTGTATAGCCCAAAATCGCAAATTACAAATTTGCCTCTGAGGGCTTTACAGTCTGTACACGTGCGACATCCTCCGTCCCAAGACCCTCACATCGGCACAGGAAAAACTCCCCAAACAATGAAAAACCCTTTCAGGGAAGAAACCGTAGGGAGAACGTCAGAGGAGGGATCACTCTCCCGGGATGGACAGACTGCAATGGATGTCATGTGTACAGAATGACTCATACAGATGTAGAATACATTCAATTTATATAACAGAAAGAGTCAGGACCAGGGTCCTGACGGAACTACGATCTGCAGAGACCTGCTCGGCGAGAAAGCACAAAGTACTCCCGGGAAGGAGCTGAATTAGTCATGTGCATTAATGCAACGTGGATTTTAGTAGAAGGAGAGTGAGAGAGAGAGAGAGAGAGAGAGAGAGAGAGAGAGAGAGAGAGAGAGAGAGAGAGAGAGAGAGAGAGAGAGAGAGAGAGAGAGAGAGAGAGAGAGAGAGAGAGAGAGAGAGAGAGAGAGAGAGAGAGAGAGAGAGAGAGAGAGAGAGAGAGAGAGAGAGAGAGGAGTTCGGTGTGTCCAAAGAAGTCCCCCGGCAGTTTAAGCCAATAGCAGCGTAACTAAGAGCTGGTCCAGGCAAACCTAAGCCAGCCCTAAATATAAGCGGTATCAAAGAGGAAAGTTTTAAGCTTTATCTTAAAGGAGCTGACTGAATCTGCCCCCCGGACTGAAAGTGGAAGCTGGTTCCACAAAAGAGGAGCTTGATAACTGAAGGCTCTGCCTCCCATCCTACTTTTAATAACTCTAGGAACAACAAGTAACCCAGCATCTATAGAACGCAGCTGCCTTGCAGGGCAGTACGGTGTTACAAGCTCTTTAAGATAAGAAGGTGCCTCACCAGCAAGCGCCTTGTAGGTGAGGAGCAGAACCTTAAATTCTATTCTTGATTTAACAGGGAGCCAGTGCAAAGCAACGGGGGAAGTCTCATGGGGATCTCTACCAGTTTTTCATGGGTGAACAAGGCGTTCTTCTCTCATACAGCTCACCTCCCTAAAGACCCACCTGGGAAACCCTCTGAGTCTGCTCACATTACAAAAACACATGTGAAACATCTGGATAACACAGACCACTTGACTTCACCACAGCTATTGATCTTCTATTGCCTGTATTGTGCCCACAGAGAACCCACATTAGCACGTGTGGGTGGGGCAAAGATGCCCAATGAATGGAAGGCCCTCTGAAATGAGACAGTTGAGGGCAGGAAGCGGAAAGGACTCGACGAGAAGGGCATGGGACGGGGGTCGTCACGGCAACTTTGTCAGCGGGCTGGCTTCCATTGTCCCCGTGATTAAACGGGAGGACAGGGTCCTGATGGAGGACGGGCATCGTTAATAGGAGTCACACTGAGGCTGTCAGCGGGCCGTCTGAGAAACCACATGCGACCTTGCTGCTGCAATCTCACGTGCACGTCATTGATGATATGTAGATACGCATTAGGGCCATTGCATGCTTTAGCATGATTCATGGTATGCAGCGGGATTTCTTTATCCCAATGAAAGCACGCTCTCCTTCCTGTAATGAAAAAGTAAGGACAGCTCAACTCATGGCAGTTTAGCAAAGCGTTTGATGGTGCCTTTCAGCAGATTATTAGTTGATGCTTTACTGTTTCTGTTCTATTTTCCATTTTAAGATTACGGCTTTATAAAGGAACCATTATTTTTTAAAACCATTCCAAAATATTTCCAGAGTTTAGACTACATTCTAAATACTTTTTTCACATTGCAAACCCAAATACAGTTATTTCTTTGCTGCAAAATGTGGGGTTTGCTTTTTTTGTTGCGATATGCAGAATTCTTAAGGTGTTTGCTGACACTAACCTGCAACTTGCACACATTTATAAAACTTTTCACCAAAGACAAATGGACTCTGATCCTTTTGTTGAGGCAAAGTCCAGTTTGTGTTGCTGACAAAGACCAGAACAAACAGCCTCAGGGGCTTCTCTCGCCCCACGATGGTTTACCTAACACCCACTGTATGCCTTTATGTGTACTGTATGGCACTGTGTGTGGTTTATTGGAAAGACAATGACAGTAAGTCTTTTTCTCCAGTGCCCTGATTCAGAGCCTCCTGGGATGATTATTAATGTAATAATTAAACATTTATTGCCAACAGCACCTGCTGTCTCTCTCTCTCTCCCTCTCTCCCTCCTGTGGACCCCGGGGACCCCATCACAGAGAGGGAGGGAGGGAAAGCAGGAGGGGGAGAGAGGGAGGCACACAGGAGGAGCCAGAGGGAGGGGTTGCAGAGCGGAGAGCAGCAAATCCGAAGGGGTCACCGTCACATCGCTGGATTCTTTCACACCGGCGAGAGGCTGTTCTGTGCGAAGCGGCGGACAGGCTGTGAAGTTATGTGATCCCAGAACAAAAGGAACAAGGAGGACGG
This sequence comes from Apeltes quadracus, assembly GCA_021346845.1. Lineage (NCBI taxonomy): Eukaryota > Metazoa > Chordata > Actinopteri > Perciformes > Gasterosteidae > Apeltes > Apeltes quadracus. The sequence goes on along the minus strand of CM037916.1, from coordinate 1,533,931 downwards.
AACAATCCGATGCTGGGAAGGAAGCGGAGGGAGTCACAGTGAGGGGGCCCCAAACCCGCTCTGACATCTGCAGCCAGCCTGAACTTTGACTTCCTTTTCACCTACTTTTTCATCAAATTAGACCATTTTTTTCATTAAAATGTACATATTTTTTAGTTTGTATTATTCATTTTGAAACAACTGGGCATCAAGAGGACATCTGTGTGACTCTTGGTGAGGAGTAAAAAAGCTTTTGACTCCCATCTTTAAAAAGGACAAACAGAGGGACACGGTGAAACCCTCAGGGGATCGCGTGCGTCCCTCTGTGCGGCAAAGATGCTGCGCTACCTGATCAAGACGCTGCTGCAGATGAACCTGTTCACCGACACCGTGCGGAACCCGTCCAACGGCACCGATCCGTTCTTCAACAGCACCATGCCCTCCTTCAACGGCTCACTCCTCGACTGGGGAAACTTCAGCGGCTTCAACGGTAAGCCCCCCCCCCCCCAACACTTAACCTCCCCTTGGTTTGCCTCTGCTCCCTCTTCCCCAACGCAGAGGACTCAAAGGGTTTCTTGAGAAAACACTTGTGTGTGTGCGTGCTGTGTTTTTGCGATGGTGATGTGGAGTTGAAAAGGGAGAGGCTCAATGTGGGGCGATGGGAGATGAATAGCTCTCACACCAGATATAACATGTATAACGAGAGTGTAAGAACTCCTTGAGACAGCTGATAACCATAAAACACCTGATTTCACTTTAGGGATATTTGAAGTGTTAAATGAATTCAGGGAAATCCATCCATTAGATACAGCGTGACTTGTGTCCTTGTGCAAGGGGAATAAATAATTGCCTCATTCAAGTCTTCCTGTCAAAAACCTGTCCAAAAATCAGGTTCATAGATGTGAGAAGCACGCTGGGATCAGGCGCTCATTCTTTGCGGGCTTTGAGAGAATGGGACAGAGCCGCCGTCATCCAATGACACGTTTAGTTTTGCCCGTTCACTACGCTGCTGAATGAAGCCGTCCGCTGTCACATCTCCTCAACTTTTGCCACTGAGCTCTTTGTCATTGGTGCAGCTCACAGCGGCTCCCTGCTCTTCTCCACGACAACCTCCTAAAAGTTTTCTGTTTTTTTTCTGGTGTCTTTACTGCGTGCTCAGGCTTATTAACATGCTGTAACGAGCAGTCCCGCTCGCGCCCGTGTGTGCGGGAGCAGGAGTTAAGTCAACACATCACCTCGATGTCTGCTTTAATGAGCACCCAAGCTTTGTCTTCATGTCAGTGCATACCGTTGAAAGCTGCATTCATCCGCACACACACACACACACACACACACACACACACACACACAGAATGTTCAGGTGTATATAACATATGAAATTTTCTTTTTGCTTCCCTGCCTTCATTTTATTCGTTCTCTCTTTCTCCCTTGCTGTCTTACTCCACTTTCCTCCCTCTCATCTCTTTATTTCTTTCCTTCCCAACTTCCTTTCCACTGTTATTTTTCTGACTATTTCTCCCTCCATCTTTTCCTCCTCTCCCTTCGTTCCTCTTCTTTCCTTCCTCTTCATCCTGTCTTTCTTTTCCATTTGAATTCTGAGCCAGTTTCTAAAAGATCCAGCTGCTTCCCAGCTTGTGTGCATCGACTGGTTGGAGCCAGTGGCAGGGTCATTGTGTGTGTGCGTGCATGTAGGGAGTCAGTGCGCATTTGTCTTTTGATGAGTGGTCATGGGTGTGAAGGGTAGATGTGCCGATAACCAGCCTGCAGCAGCAGCGGTGCTGTCTGAGTTTATAGCTTCACTCTTGTATTTCTTTCTCCTTGCGTCCCTCCTCTCATCCACAAGCTCTAATGGAGTGTAGATGGAGCGTGGTGTCCACTGTGAGGATATATAGTGGCTGGATGATAAACTAAGCACGAGAGGCGAGGAGGAACAAATGGTCTCTCACAGGAGCTCCCTCTCTGTAGGCGGCATTCGCGCATTCTGGGAGTGTAAACTAAGACTGGGTGGATGTAATAGTTCTACTAATCAGTGATCAATGAGATAAAGTATCTGTTGTTAAACAGTGTGAAGGAAATGGATTGACCGCATGGAGAGAATACGCTGATATCTAACATTACATGTGCTACAGAAATCCATACCAGTTTCTTTATAAAACAGTATCCGGCTATTCACATCTTTGTTATCTTTGCTCAGAGTTGAATTGATGCACCACTTTTTTTTCTCATAATTGAGATGTATTTCACCTCCCATTATGTGCTGATTCATCAGTATGTACACTTGCGTTTGTATGTGGGGGGTGCCGGTCAAACCGTGGGCATCCAGGCGAGAAGCTCAATAGCAAGGCAGTGGGTGGACAGCTTGTGTGGGTCGACCTGGAGCTCAGAGGGAGGCTGAATGGGAAAATCAATGTTGCCCGATAACCAATTTGTGAAATAATGGACAATTTACTCAAACAAAGCACTATAGTGGACTGCTGGGCCACGGCAGGTTTATCTATTAGTTCTCTTCCACCTTCTCTCTTCCTGTATCGAACCCTGTGTGTTCTCTGTTTTATGTAGTGATGGAGGGGAATGGAGGTATTGTGTTTAGGGATAAGGGACGTATGGGGGTGTTGCATTTAGGACTGAGGGGGTGTATAGTTATCACATTTAGGGATAAAGGTGGTATGGGGGTATTTCCCCTCTGAAGTTTAAGCTGAAGGAGACTGCGACTGGTTTTAAACTGGGAGTCAAACATTAAAAAAGCCAATCCTCTTGAAGACTTATTGAAGTCATATAGAAGCCTCAATCTCAACCTGAGAGTTCTTCATACAGTAAGCAATTAAAAGAACAGGGATCTCTTCACGCACACATCCAATTGTGGATACAACATCTGACTGTGGAGATAATCCATAAGAGGCTGCAAATCAATATGTGGCCCTGGGGGAACAGGTGCACTTGTCAGAAAAAGACATTTGGCTCGTCAACCGGTTCTAATGGGAGCGCACATGCGTCATGCAAAAAGAGAAGCATGGACCACGTTTTGTTTTTGCTGTGTAAAAGACCAGATCAGAATGGCTACTGTAAATTAATGAAATTGTTTATGATAATCAGGCAGGTTGGTATCGTATCATTTCATAGTGCTGTGAATGTGAGGGGAATTAGGGGATAAATTAGGGGTTTTGATTTGCCTGGGTTTTCCCAGCCTGCCTTGCGCGCCCGATTTATTTCGCGCTGCAAGACAGTCTGGAAACCATGGAGCACATTTGCCCCTGAGATAGGGCACCAATCACAGAGCGGGGAGGGTGCAGCAAGACGATGACGCTGAATATGCGCTGGCAGGTCCTGGTTGCCCTGACTCCTGTGCGACTGTCACCCCTAACAACGCTAACCTCTCGGATAAACTGGGTGGTTTTTTCGATAAAAACATGTCTGTAGAGTGGCCATATATACCAGGGGTCCCCAAACTACGGCCCGCCGGCAAACCTCCGCGGACTTCATGTGCCCGTCTCATTTGAGAATGAGCTTCAGGGTATGACGTTAGCCAGGCTGGGTTTTAATGCCAATCGCCAAAACTTGCATATAGTGCAAAAGTGCATATAGATTCATGCGTCTTTGCATTGAAGCAGCGGAGATGTTGCTGTGTGTTGTTGTGTGTGTTGTTGTGTGTGTGTGTGTGTGTGTGTGTGTGTGTGAGTGTGTACGTAGAGTAAATGATGCCTCTAATGCAGCCATTTGTCCCATGGCAGCGGTCAAGTAGACTCCCCTTTGCTCTCTTCACCATAGATCTGCCAGGGAGTCATTAACGCTGAATATGTGTCTACATATTTCCCTGCTAATTACTCCTAAATATTTAAATATGCAAATCCCATAAAAGCAGCCTATACCCCCCTTGACGGATTTGTATTTTTCGCAGGAGAAAAGCAGAGCTGCCTGTAGAATCGGAATCGGTGTAAATCTGTATTTTATCATGCAGTCAAGCCTGCTCTACAGAGGGAAGGCTAGCACCATGGTGCCCCGAAGCCCACCAGGACCTCTGAGAGGGAGGTTTAGCTGCCTTCGCTTCCCCGTGTAGGGTGTGTGGTGCCGACTGTCAATTTGGAGCTGTGTGAATGCAGCCAGTACCTGCATAAAGCATGATGTAAACCTGGAGAAGTGGGTGCCTAGCAGGAGACGGAACAGGGATGGCTACTACAGTTCAGACTGCTTCCCACTAGATCTACTACGTCCCTGCTGTTGTATTCCTTATTTATTCACTGAATTACCGGCTATTAGAGATGCATTATTAATGTCGATTTCCAGGGAGCATTGCCAAACATCTTTATTCATAGCCGAAGCCAAGAGATGGGAACCACCAGTTGCCCCGCCCTCGTCCTCACTTTAGTCTGATTCCGCTGACACCAGAAGCCAGCCCCGTGCATGGCCTTAACCCTGTACACTGGCCCGCGTCACATCAGGTGGTGGCTGCACGCTAATTCAAAACGCCTCCTGTGAAAGCGTGACCTTGACACGGATCATTAGATGTGACCTTTTCTCCGCTGGTGCGGATGCTACCGCAGGACTAGGACTTTGTAGTTGGCTGGATGGAGAATGTCAGAAGACCAGGGAGGGGAGACAAACTGTGTTAGGGAGGAGGAGGTGGAAGGATCCCCCCCCCCCACCACACACACACACACACACACACACACAACCCATTACTCTCTCTGGCTGGAGAGGGACGGGAATTTCTTCATTGGCCAATAGAACATACTAAATATACTAAAAAAACATACTAAAAAAGGTTCTGTTTCCGATTGTTGTGATGGTGGCGACTGTGCTTCACTAGTGTCCATGTCAGCGTGTCCTGGGGCAATAAGACACACAACCCAGCAATGCTACCATAGCTGTGACTACACGGTGTGAATCGGTGAATGATTAAAGAGCTTTAAGGTATGTAGAATAGAAAATAGAAATCCAATAAATGCAGTCTATTTAACATGGTGGAGGATTTGTCAGAAGATAAACTCTTTATTTAGTCATTATTGTTTATGTCTAGAGGGGAGTTCAGCGATCAGTCACTGACGTTCATCCTCGTAATGTTTTATAAGTGTTCAGATGTGTTGTGCGGGATAAAGCTTGAATGTTGCACAGCTGTTTTACCACAGGATCAGACACTTCACGCAAGTTATTTACTGTAAATGTGTACCCCCAGACATCTAAAATAAACAACAGTACTTTTTTTTGTTTGTTAATATATAAATAAAATAACTATCTTACCGTATTCATCCGACTTCTTGTCCATTCTGTGCCCCTTTACCTCCTTCCCCCCTTCAAGTAGCCTCCTTGGTTTCCTTTCAGTCGAGGATGAATAACGTCAGGCCGTGAAGACAGTCATCCAATTATCCTCGGATCACCTCCACGTAGCTGCTATCATCTGGAGCCTCACCGTTTCCACCAGGCGTCTATAATGACCGTATCATCCACAACTTAAATAAGAAGCCCCAATTGGTAGCGCTAGCATGTTCCACCATTGTCCCTCATATACCTTCAATGACCCATTTGACATTTGTGCTATCCAAATACTCTGTAAGTTCCACCTCCGTGTCTTCAGACTATAAAAGTTCCTGCAGGCTGTGTGAACTTAGATTTTCTCTGAAGAAACAAGAAAAAAACCTTGTTATTTTGCTTTGCGACGTGTTAAAACCTTCTGCTACGGCGCATTGCACACATGACCCCCCATGTTATCGATACTATGCAAAGTTATGTACATACCAGAGTAGGGATGGAAATTAGGCAGCATCTGTGATGGAAACGATTACCCTGTGAGCAGGAGGAGAGAGACGGGCGCGAGATGCTGCTTTGTTAGTAGCAGATAGGTCTGCTTATGCTAACGGCGTCTTTGGGCTACTTCCTTCAACACGAAAGACCGTTGCTGCTAAGCGCCGGCGGATTGCATTGTGATGAAGCTGTAAGATTGGAGCTTACATTTAGCCATAAGGTGCGGTATGGGGGCAGGGATTTCTGTCAGGGATTCGCATAAATAAATGAAACGTGTGGATCAGGGGTACGGCAACTCCCTAGATTTATAAGTCAGAGGGCTCGATCAATTTCCCGACTGTTTGTGGGAGGAAGAGCTGTGATAAGCCGTAGAGATAATGCAGCTTTGTTCCTGAGGTGAGCACAGCGACAATCCCAGATGGTACGCAGAGAGGCTGACGGGACCTCTGCGCGTTCATCTCACTTTGTACTTAATGGCCATTTCACAAAGGCTGGAGAATAATCAACATTGTTTTTGTTTCCACGTTCTTCTTCAGTATCATTTTATTCCAACTACTGAAGTAGCTGCAGGTCCATTCTTCAAATTACTGCCATGAGCTCAATATTATGAGATTCAATAAAGTTCTCAAAGTGGGAAAATACATTGTTAGGTCCTGCTTGGCTGGATGTGAATATAAAATACAAATACTATTACCAATGCAATAATTTCATTTTAAGTGCAATTTGCGGAAATCAGTGCATTAAAAAAGTACAGAGGGAGGGAGGATAGAGGCCAGGTCCCGTCAGTATGTTGAATGGAGAAATAAATGCATTAGGGTGAACACATTTTTGTGTTGAGTTCCCAATTGAATGACCAATTCACACCGTTAACATTTGACAAAACAGAGAGCACATATATCTTCTTTGCTGTCTCCTCCATATGAATGTTCCTGTAGCCTTTGTGATGCGACTTAGAGCACAATCAAACAGTCTGCATGAAGCTCCAAAGGTTTTCTTCATGTATTTCAATGATATGCAAATATTAACAATGAATATTGATTATTGTCACTTCCAACACTGGAAACAGCGGTTGCTGTATCCCTAAAAACAATGTAGAGATTTGTCTATTAATTTAAATGTTAAAATACTTGTTGTCGCTTGCTACTTACAACAGTAGTCATAATGAACCTAGTACACACTGAGACTCTTCACTCTAAAACCTCACGTAGCTCCACACAGCTATTTCCCTCCATAGTGGCGGTAAGCCTCTGTGTTATGATGCAGCTCCATCACAGTAGCAGACAAAATATGTTACCATAAGAACATAAAGCACCTAAATGGGATGAAAACTACTGCATTGTCTAGAGGGGTAAAATGAACTTAGTGTTTAAAGGTAACAAACGTCACTTTTTTATAATTTAATAAGATACTGTCGTCTCACACTGGGGGAGCTGAAGGTTCTTTGGAAACGATGCCTCGGTGCGGGAGACTCCGTACACAAGGTCATTCACTACTTATCGCATGTTCAAAAGGGGCTGTTTCTCTAAATGGAAAATCCCATTTTTTCTAGCACAAAGATGATTTTTTGTAACCAATTCATTTCCTAACGTGTTAAAGACATTAACATGCACAACCCTTGAATCAATTCTATCAATGGAATAACACTATGCACGCTTGCACACTGCAAACACGCAAGCTTCTCCCCTCCATAAATCCCCCGCACCTTCTACTCTCAACAGCTCCGGCTCGAGTCTATTAACGAGGCCGGCTGCTCACGCACAAGAGGAGGTCAGTCCAAATGAGGGGTTAAGTGTGCTCATGACTCGCGGGTCACCAAGCGAGGTCGTGACCCTTGATCCATCTACAACCCGCCCCCGTAACCCATCTTCATCTCCACTGAGTACCATGAGCGGGAGGATTTCATCACACTGTTATTCCAATCCGTGTCATAAGTGATGAGGTGGTGTCACAGAGGTTGCATCACAATTATGGACGACTAGTTTGTATTTGTAGTCATAGCAATTGTTTAAAACAGACGGATGCTTTAAATTACACCGCAGTGGCATGGAGGTGTGAAGTGTTTTTTTTATTATGTAAATTGATATTAGCATCGGATGGCAGCTGTTCTTATGCTTGTTTTGTCGGTGCAGTAAAATTATACTTCAGTGAACTGATTTGGTTATATTCTCCTTACTACACACACACACACACACACACACACACACAAACAATTGCACAAGCGATTACCTTAACATGTCAATGTCAATATAGAACATACACAAGTGATACCACAAAAGCCATCCGTGTAAGCATGACAAATGTCTTTCTCAGTGTTCTTTCTCTGACACACACACAAACACACACACACACACACACAGCGACAGTTATACAGCAGCCTCCAAAATCCATTTCACATCACAATCCCACTTTCAATTATTTTCTGAATCCATTGGTAGAAAAGAAACATACAATGACAATCCAGCAGCGGCCACACAATTGTCCATGCATGCCTATGAATACTAAGGTATAAAGGCAGCGTGATAAGTGCACAGCGTGGTGCCTACGCTTGTGTTCTACGCTATACCATATGTTCTCCCTCTGCCTTGGAAAATCATGTTTCTCTGCATGCGAATTCATGGCTGATCATGCATCAGCACTGTGAGTGTTATGCAGACGTGTTTTAAGTATATGGTCAAAATGAGTCTTTCCGTTTGGTTTTAATTGGCTGCCAACAGCTGGTACTTGTGGTGAAGTTGTAGAAAGCACTTACGAATGTAGTCCATGTATCGACCAGCTGTGCTGGATGAACCATGAGCACATGTACATCAAACGCATCATTTTAAACTAAAGACTTCTGTTATGTTTTCTAAACACTGGTGTTGAAAAAATAAACTTCATTATTAGTCAACCAATCAAAAGTTGAACTCTATCAATACGATTCAGTTCTCCTCTCTGCGGTAAACAACGATGTCGAGAGTCTTTACAGCACGGTCATATGTTTGATGAGATTACTGCGCTCATAGTCTCTCTACAGCAAGCAACATACAATGAAATCCATCACATCTGGGTGTAATCACAAAAACACATTTTAGAAAAATGGATATGCATGAAATGGCGCTTTTGAAAGATATGTGAGATATTGATTTATTTTATTTTGGTTTACATTTGAATGGGCCTCAGTGGTCCGACTGAGGGAGACATGAAGTCATTCCCCTTTGCAGGAGCCTTATTTTTCATTTGTGAAGTCAGAACAGATGACACCATTGAATATGAAAGTACTTGAAACTGTTTTATTAATGAGATTTTATTTCCAGACTTGATCACAGTTTTCATTGCCCTTTGCTCCCCTTGTTTCCTCCTGCCCTCCCGTTGCATCTAATTGTCGACGTCCTGGCTGACTCTCCTTGGAAATGAGACCATTGACTACAATGAATAAATGAGGTCTAAATCACAAGCATAAAAATACTGCTCTTCTTAAAGCAGCGTTAAAAAAGGTCGATAAATGCATCTCGTTCCATAACAGGATGAATGCAGAAATTATACCCAGCATGCCGCAGCAATAAACCCATCCTTGGTGGGATTTGTTCATTATTATGTGACGCATGATCTGAATTTATGCCTCAGTGTATCTTTCATGCAATGTGCCAATAATGATTCATTAGCTAGATGTGTGTGTGTGTGTGTGTGTGTGTGTGTGTGTGTGTGTGTAGCTGACCAGGAAATGACTGAATAAACACTAATTAATCAAGTCTGCCTGTGACCCACCATGACACCCGTACGACCGTCTTACACACACACACACACACACACACACACACACACACACACACACTGACTGACTCACACTAGGAAAACTAAAGCCTGTAAGTGAGTTTACTTTCGTCTTCGTCTGTCTCTCCTCCTTATCTGTTTCTGAATAACAAGCATGGAGCGATCAGGACTGAAGTTCACTTTTAATTGCTGTTATATAAATGTAATTATGAACTAAGAAGTAAGATTTGCAAGATATTGTAATTTTGACATTTATGAAAACATTGCCTGCATAGTCCGAGGCCACATTCAGGCAAATTGGAAAGTCTAACTTTGGGCTAATTAAAGTGACTGTAGACTCTAGTCCCTTTAATTAATCACTGCCAGCCTCAGGCACGCGTGATGCATGGAGAGCTTTCTGTGAAAGACCCAGCTGCAGCACCACCGCCACGTTCGACATAAACTCAAAGCACTTTGAACATATTCCATGTGATTTGAATGCACCAAATCATTAACACATTCACTCAGATCTGTGATCCTTGTAAAGGCTTGCACTGTATATTAGAAGTGACATAGACACAGAGAGTCCCGTGAGTGGAACAGCACCAAAGGATCGACTGTGTGGATCTCCCCGCGGAATGCCACGGGCCGGCCAGGAGGCACGCGGTACAAGACTGTACAGACTGCAGAACCAGGGTATAAATACTGCCCAGTCTGCAGGATAATCTCCTGGATTGTGTGCAGCTGGGCCCCCATCAGGGTCGTGGCCATGGGAGGTATCTGGAGGCGGGCGGGGCAGAACGCTGCACATGGGATATCAAATCATGGGATTGACAGACTCACGAGGAGAGGGCATCGGGGGAAACAGGCGAATCGGACAGGCACCCTGACAAACATACTGCAGCAGCTGAATATGTGTTTCCCCTGCAGCTGCTTTGTCCTGGCTCCCAAAACAAAACAAAATGACTTTGTTCTAAAACCAAACAAAAGGGCAGCATGACAGACTATCTAAGAGCAGTTTGTTGGCACATCTTATGTGTATTTAAAAACCCCCATCGGTGCCTCACTCGGCAGAACTGGATGAGGCCACCTGGTCAGCACGAAAGGCCTGGATGTCTTATCCACGTCCAACTCATGGCCCAACTTGACTTATCCAATCATTCAGCCATTGAAATACCAAAGTGTTGCTGAGTATCTGATTATTCCAATGACTGACGAGTCAATGGAATAGAGGTCTAGACAATGTGACGGACTGGGACAGTGGATGGGAAGCTTTGACAGATTGCTTCAAAGCCTCCAAATCTATTTTGAATGCTAGATGGCTGTGGCGAGACGCTGACCGTGGGTGATGACATTTAAGACTGTGTCAAACATGAAAAGATGAAGAGAGAATGAGTTTGTTTATCGGTTCACAAAGGGGGGAATGGTAATCGCAGCATCATATGAGAGCAGGTGAGCGTGGAGGAGCAGAGGAGGACCAGCTGCACGGTCAGGTTACATTGTAGATTGGAGCTACGTAGCCAATTCTCTGAAGGAGAGAAAGGCACGATGAGTCCAATTCCAAACAGCAAGATTACTTCTCAGAGGAAGGAGGAGGGCTCTTTAGAAGGAAACCAAACACAGGGGTTCACAAGGGGCCATTCTTTGGCTTTATGAAGACACCCGAGTAGTTCCAATGGAGGCAGAGACACATAAAACCATCAGGGAAAATATTTGATTTGATACTTAGTTTAAAAAAAATAAAGGCAGATGTTGCTATTTTTAAACGACATGCTACCCAGAATGAGCCTTCGTACAGAAATGGTGAGGAAAAGGGATTCAATAACTATCAAGTATCAATTGTATCAAGAGTATCAATAACTCATTCTTTCAATCTAGGGATGCTGAGGAAGACATCATTAGAATAAAACCATTGATTTCTCCACTTTTGTGGAATGTAATCAAAATGTCACATTACAATATATTCTGAATAATAATTGCAATATACTCTACGGATATTGCTCTTTTTTAGACACGCTCCAAAAGGGAAATAGAACAAGGTGGCAGACTCGATAGGAAGATGCTTCGGATTTCCTCAGTCGGAGATGTTCATGAAGATATTTCTGAAGCCGAGTGCCCCGTCCCCCCCACCCAAAATGTATCAGTAAAATCAAATCCCAACAAATCCTCATCGATTATGGTAAACTTTGTTTAACCTTTCAGTCCTTTTGCGTAAAGTGGTGTGTTCTTTCTACTTGCATACCTGCAAACTCATAAGGGTTGAAAAATGTGACAAACTAAACCAGACGGGGGCCAGGCTGACGGGGGGGCGGGGACCTCCACATAAACTGAGATACCCCTTTTTTCACCAAAGCAGAGCTGGTGCTGGTTCGGAGCCAGAGCCTAGTTCCAAATTGGTTCTTTGGTTTTCCATCGCCAAAGCACCAGCTTTGTGGTTCTTAAGTAGCACCATATCATTGCTGGGCTAGAAGTAAGAACCGCTTACGTCAGCGGCTGGGGGCGGGGTTACCGTCAGACGAGAGAAACTTGTGACCGCCATTTTTAAAACTCTCCATCTATGAATAAAGACGAGCCGCGCAAACACGTTGGATCCGCCGTGTTTGGATGCCGATGTAGGTCCGCAAAGCCACGAACATCAAAGCTAAGCAACGTCTGCCATTGTTGATGATGCGTTGGGGATGAGACGTAACAACGGAGGTGAAAGTAAGCCGGTACTGTCCGGTACGGCGTACCGGAAAGAAAACTGTACGCTCTCAACTGCTATTTAACTGCTAACGGCGCGTATATGCCCGGTCAGCCCGGCCCGTACCACTAGGAAATAAAACCTACTCCCCCCCCACCCCTCCGCGTAACAGTGACGTAGGACCTGGCTCTGCGCTGGCTCTTTAGCCTGTGGAAAAGCAACCGGTTTTTTGGAGGCTCCTCAGTTGAACCAACTCTGAACCGGCACTAGCTCTGGCTCCGAACCAGCACCTGGTTCTTGTTGGTGGAAAAGGGGTAAGAGGCATCCAGCTGCAGCCCCGCAGACTCACCTCCGGCTGGGCACAAGTGGATGGACGGCAGACGTCATTTCCGTATTGTCATTTACTTTTCAAATTTGACGCGCCATGCAGGTGTCAGCGGTAAGAAAAAATAATAAACTGTTGATGATTTATATATAGGTCATGACAGAATTCAAATGCACAAACTAGCTAGTTAAAAACAGTTTTAACATTTAAATATGTTTTTTTTGGTTTTGTTACCCCCTATTTTTTACAGTCCATCTACCACACACAGCTATTCACCTACATTGTTCAATTCCCTTTTTTTTTGGAAAGTTATTAATTGGATTTTTGTAAACTACACGATTCACGTAAATGACCTATTTTGAGTTGAAAACGGCGAATTTCGCCGAAAGGTGACTAGTTTGCAGGTAGGTACCTGAAATTGGACATAACTGTCACAATGCAAGGTTGGCGAGGCAGGAAGCAGGACCCAAACGCAGAGTTTACACAACACGGGTACTTTAATCAAAACCAATAAACAGATGCCGAGGGGCAAACTGCAGAGAGGGATCCAACTGAGACAAACAGACAATGACCCAACAAGGGACAACAGACACACAGGGCTTAAATACCCAAGAGAGGTGCAGGTGATTGGACACAGGTGGGAACAATCAGACAATCACAGCTGAAGAAGCAGGAAGTGAAGTTACCCCAGGGACACAAGAGACATGAAACTACAAAACAAAACAGGAAGTGAACCCAAATCGTGACACATAACGTAATATATCCGGGTGTATTCAATCATAGTCCCTGTGTTGTGGGACAGATTGTTATCCGTACACAGCCCATGTATCATGTGCACACTCTGGGCCGTGCATCCAGCAACCCACACATGAAGAGAACCTCTGATGGAAGAGTCTCAGCACAGAGCCCGGATATGGATCGTGACAGCTCAACACAGCGACGACTTGCACGGAGTGAAAAAGTGAGGAGAGGGCGTGGGGGAGTGGGGGGGGGACAAGGGAGACTGACATTTTCGGGTACTTTAATAAGTGTATTGAGATTGGCAGCTCTGCACACCGCTCACCAGCCTGATTACCATAAAGCTATTTATTAGTCTGATTTCCCAGGCTGAGAGCAACAGAGACCGGAGAGAGGAGTGGAAGAAGGGGTGGGGGGGGGGGGCGCCGCCATGGGGGAAGGCTGGCGGAAGGTTAAGGGCAAGTCGCCATGGAAACAGAGCGGGAAGGTAGCGGGAAGTGGTTGAGAGTCGAAGACGTCCATTTCACAGGTGGAGGGGGGATGGTCTGAGGTCAAACCATCAGTTCCACTATGCATTCACTGCAGGGATTCTGTGTTATAAAAGCACATTCACAGGGCTTTCTGACAGTTAAATCAGCTGCGACAGGTGGAGCGCACAGCGCTGCAGTCGTGCTCACGTTTCACATGCAATTAGTCTGATTAGCGCAGCTTCACTTGGCTGCACAACTGTAACCTATGTGCACCCTGTTGCACACATGGACACTAGCTGCAAGTCTTCATTAGCACTAATCAGGGTCTCGCTGCTGCCCACAGCGGGGTCCACTGACACCTTGGTGCACCACGCTGCTCTAAATGCTGCTCACATAATGCAGAGGCAAGAGAGAGCACAGTGCTAAGTGTGTGTGTGTTTGTGTGTGACAGCTTTTTTTTTGCAGTGCAGCTATCATACTCCCCCAGAATTCTGTATGCACTGAAATGTAAGTAGCAAAATTGTACACACAGCCACAGAGTGAAACTCACAGGACGCCTCTGAACACTGCAGTCTGTGTTTTCCAAGCATATGTTAACACCTGCACTTGCTGCATGCTCTTTCTATCCCTCATTACAGCTGGATTCTTCCCTCCGGGCCATGAATATGTCACTCAGTCGTTTAGGAAGCAGCCTACAGGAATAGGTTGAGATAGATGGTTCATTTTTTCACTCAAGCCCATTGAATCAGCTCGTAGCGTTCAAGGTTACACTTAAATATGTATTTTCATAGACAGCTCATTAGATTCTCTTATTAGAGCAATATTACGGCCTCACATAACAAAGGTGCACCATAATCCCTACATATACAGGCAAATGAAAGACATTGCATAATAATAATCATTATTACTATCATTACACACATCACACATCATCCCAGAGACCAGGTGATGAGGTTCGCATTGGGCATGCAGGTTTCCTACTCAAAAAAAACTGTATAAGTTATGTAGTACAGAAACATAAGAAATAAAAAAGGCCAGATATTCTTTTCTCAATAAAAGTTGTTTTTCAATTACAATGATCAATCACATTGTTTTACAAGTGTGCTATTGCATCATTTTTTTATTTTTTTATTATACCTGTATCATTCCATTCATACATTCCTACGGGTTATCTTGAATATAAAAAAGATGAAAGTGCTGTGACTGAATGATGGATCGGAAAGCAATAAAGTGCAGGCTAAAGAGCAGCTCACTGTGTTTACATATCTGCGGCCCATTGGGTACTTTTAGGCTTATAACTTTTATTATTCAATGTATTTAATTTATAATAATCTGTGCCTCTGGATCTTTAACGGAAGCGCGTTGCTGAAGCAGCTGCCCTCCTGGCCGGTGCAACAGGTCATCATAAGGGTGTCATGAGGTCAAGTTTATTAGTATTATTCCAGGAGTACAGACAAATGTTGTGGAATTTTTGAAGATTGTGATTTTTGGCTAATTTTGACAACATGGTAGGATTTGGAGTTGACAAGTTGCATTGGACAAAACCATCCATCCAAACAGATCAAAACCGAGTCCCTTTGTTTTGGATGCATAGGTTGAAATACATAAAGCAGTGGGATTTATATATTTCAAGGATGCTATGAGACCTCTACATTTCCATACCAGTAATTAAAAAGCAACACTCATGTGTTGGTGTGATGTCATACTTTAAAATGAAGGGTTGCAAGGAAAGGCGTTAACATTTATGTCCGCTCTGAGCAAATGAATTCATAATTATCATTAACAATGATTTTTTTCTTCATACCTCTGCTATAGCCATGCATTATCTCGCAATGTTAATGAAGAGTATTTTCCCTTTATTAACATTGCAAGATAATGCATGCCAATATAACAGATTCTATCAGAGTCAATGTTACGGCCTTCAACAAAGTTTAATAGAAACAAACAAAACTGACCACGTGACCTCGTGATGGAGGGAATGCAACAAGTGACGGTAGCAGAATGAAACAAACAGCTGGGTGAGGCTCACCTCACCCTCCTGACGTCCTGAGAGCAGTGATGTCACAGTCTGATGTCACGACTCAACCTTGAGCTGCAGCCTTGGTCACCCTGACACAGACGGGACGGGGCTGCCACACAAAGCCTGTGAGTCACCTCTAATCTACATGAACACAATCGATGGCCTGCAGCCTGCTTTGTTCGCAGCATTTTGTTCCAAAACTAAAGATTGACGGACTTTGAGTATTCAGAATCTGTTATTGGCAAACAGCACTGTTGTTTTTAGGGAGGACATTATCTAACCAAATAGAAAGGTTGTTGCAGCCAGCTGGTAGCATGCAGGCTGCGCGCATTGCAATTTTGAATGTAATGATAATAAAATAGAATGAATTAATTTGTTTATGTATTACTTGAAATTGGCTTTGTTAAACTGCCTCCCTTCTGCCCCCATTATGCAACTGTAGAGAGTTAGCATTACGTTTCAAACAAGCAAGCGATAATAAGAATTATCCTTCTGCCTCTGTTCAACCAGCTCATTTGTTCTTATAATAATAATAAAGATCAGGCATAGCTCTCTATTGAACTTGTTGAGAGAGCAACAACGAGCTGTGATTTGCTCATATGATGAGTACTTTCCGGTAGTGTGAGAACACAGAGAAAGAAAGGAGAGAAGATAGTGCACAAGGAGGGAGGAAAGGAGAGGAGAAGGAGTCTCCTCCGATGAGCAGCTGGCAGGTAGGCCCATTGACAGAGGGAGTGTTAGGGAAGGCAGCAGGGGATGGGGTGTTGTGCCCCCCTCCCACCTTTGCCTCTGCCCTTTCACGCCCTCCCATTACGCCTGGAGCTTTGCGTTTAAAAGAGCTCTGCAGTCCAAAAAGTCAACGCACATGAAAGCAAATGTCAGGGGGCGGAGGTGTGACAGAGCTCCATCATCACCGTCTGATTGTGAGACAACATATCCACCTGGAGAATAGAGGTACATCCACACTACTGCGTTTCCATTTTAAAACACCTGGTGCCGAGCACCTCCCATTAGCTGGGAAAGGAAGTGACAAATCCCATTCAGTGATTAGTAATAACAGTATAATATATGTTGATCCCCAAGACAAACAGACCAATGTGTTAAGTGGGATACAGACTTTGACAACACTATTCGGATATAGAAATGTCCTCACATAAAGTCACACAACGTGACTCATAGATGTGTGGCTCCATCTAGTGGCCTCAGAGGAAAACTCAGCCTCCTCACACCAGCAGCTAAACGGTTCGCTGGCCGAAGTAATGAAGTGCTCATATCTCTACTTTACTTTACTTAATTATTATATTTTCAGTAATTAACTGTTCTTTTAAACGAAAAATCAATCAAACCTGTATGGAGAATGATCCTTTTTTAGTTTTTGCAAATTACCTCTGCTTCTTAGCTCAAACGTAGTCATCCCTCGGTCGACAACTTCTTACTTGTTTGACCATTTAATGGTTGAATATCCATCTGTTTAAGTGAGCCCTGAAGAGGTACCTCCTGAATATAAAGTCAGCAGAAGGGAAGAGGTGTATTGAGACGTTTACCCAGCGAGACCATCCTGTCCCTGCAGTTCCTGCCTTCAGCAGCAGATGTCAGCAGAGAGCTTCTCCTTCACAGCGGGGATGCTGCTGCCCAGGGCTGCACTGACATGAAGGATAGTAGTCATGATGCCGTTTTACTACAATATTATGAATATGATAAAAAGTGATGTACTCTTACGGACTCAAAATTCTTGGCCTTTCATTTTCAAAAGCCGTATATGAAACATCAACTTGTTATGAATTAGGTTTACACTGTTCGTTCCAAACGCAGATGTTTGGCTGCATATGTTGAGCAAATAATAAATAAATAAAAACAGAATCCATAAAAATAACTTGCACGTTGGCAGTGTTGAATCTTGGTTTTAGAGGTGATTATTATTACTAACCAAACATCGTGTGGCGCATAGAAGAATGTTGTGTTCATGTTTGACCACCTGAGGGGGACGGAGACCTGCAATGCACATCTTATCGGCATACAGACTTTATGGCTCGGATTTATCTGCCCCAGGTGGCTGGCATCTTTTGAACATGTTTTACACCTCCTCAGTTTCCTCATCAACGTGTGGATTGGTGTGTTTTATTTGGGTCATTGCTCCCCGTAGGCAAGTCTGGCCCTCATATACGGACCATCATCCATCACTCTCCCTGGCTCCCGGACACGCCCACTACTCATCACTCACTGATATGTGTGTTTTGGGGCGGGGCCCAATCTCCTTTCTTTATAGAGATCCAAAGTGTGAATACACGGAGCCCTCAACACGGCGCAGATGTTTCAGGCGAAGTGCACATGAAGCATAATGGCAGCAGCTCCAGCGTAGCGTTGACTGGGAGACCAGTAAAGTTTGGGTTCTCTAACTTTTACTGCTGCATCCTGACGGTGGAACGCAGAGGAAGAGCACGTGAACAGACAGCAGCAGAAACACCGCTGAGCCCGAACGAGTCCTTCAAACACTCGACCAGACACTTCTTCGGTGGGAGGACTGAAGGAGAAAACCAACAGCTGGGGGGTTTAACTGAGCGTGCAGCCTCAATGGCGTCGCCGTGTAGACTCTCCACGAGACGCTCCAGGAGACAGGAAGCGTGGCAGACCTGGGGAAGTGACATGTTGTTGGCTCGCTTGAGCCTGCGTACGTTGGACTGTAACGAGGGACGCTGGTATCGGATGTGCGGGTAATTTGCTGTAGGCGAGCAACATCTGGCATCGATGAGCAGCTGGCATCCCCCTTCCTCAACCTCCGTTAATCAATTAGCTCCACAGAATCTCCCCCCACACCACAGCCGTCCCACTCGCAGGTCTTTTACCTTTCTAAGGATGGAATCTGGGCCCTAAGGCGGTTTAGCCCCCACTATGCATTGATTCTGCTCTGCTATTGATCTGAAATCCTATGCCAGTGTGGGATTGTGTGGGCTTGTGTATTAGACTATATCTGTAATTCAGCGTGTGTGTGTGTGTGTGTTTGTTCAGTAAATGGAGCGTGTGCTTTCAGGCCATCCTTCTATCCCTTTGGTTCTGCTCTCTACCACAGATTCCTAATTATAAAACCCAGAGTGAGTCTTTAGAAGGGTCTTATTTTTTGGCAGTTTTTTACATGTGAACTCAACAACCACGGCCTCCTCTGCTTAAAGCACGCAGTTGCAATATTAAAGTCGAAGCCCACATGTTCTCCAGTTTATTTATGATATTTGTCCTTTACTATGGATGCGAAATGATTCCCCTCTAGTCTTAAAATAGAGAAGAAAACATGAATATAGGTGCACATCTGTGGAGCACAGGTTCAGTAACACCATATGCAGGTCAGGGTACATTCATGAAATAGTAATGCAGCATGGGAGAAAGGGAGTTGGGGGGGTTCCTACTCACTGCGTAGCTGGTCGTTCATATTGAGTCGGCTAAGGTTGACACTTTTTTCCCTTCCCACAATTCACATTACGATCATGTCGAGAAGGCGGTCGATGCCAAGGCGACAGAGTTCTGATGTATGCTGCTCTTTTATGGCTGCTGTTCTTCTGCAGAGAAACACCCCCCTCAGTGAACAGCAGCTCATGGTTGTCGGGGGGCTAGAGCTCATGTGTATCCTCCTTGGTGTCAATCAAGTGGTAACAATGTTAACTTACAAATACACATATTACTTAGCTTACAAGGGATTTGACAGGCAGAGCAAAGTGAACCCGAGGCAACATAACGGGACAAAGTCCAACAACAGCAAGAAAAATCAATTCATTAATAAATGATCAATAATGCAATACATCTATATAAAAACATGAATGCAAATACAAACGCAAGCAGTAAACAGGTAGTAAGTAAGGTTTTTGCTTTCTTCACTGTTTGATTTCAAGATGGTCTCTAGAAGACAGTGTCGATTGATTAACAATAGAGATGCAACAAAGGCCTAAATAATCAGCAGCACTATGCAGTGACATGTTTACTTTGACCCAATGAAAATAAGCTCAAGAAAATAAGTTACATGGATCGTTCATTAAGCTTTGACCGTTGAGGTAAATGAAAATAATTAATTGAATTGTTAACTAAGATATGAAGCGGTCCCTCCCCAATGGCTCACTAACGGCAGTCGGTGGAATAAAGCCGCCCTATTCATGGTGGTCAGCAGGTCTGATGACGCACTGAGGGAAACGGTTTGTCTGGATATTGCTCTCCGCATTTAATAAGTGATACGGTAGTTTTAAACTGGGTGCTTCCCAACCTGATTGCCTGCAGTTGTCTCCAGAATCCTTACAGCACAGTCTTAAACAATCTATTGTAAGCTCATTTACAAAGAGTGTAAATTGCGGAACACAATTATCACTTACAACTATCATCAAGCATTGTGTCGAGACGAGGAGAATCATCTCCAACTCCCGGATTCTTCAATTGAATGTTCCTAATTGCAAGTCTATTTGTCATTGTCTCTTCGGTCGTGATAGCAGTTTTCTCTATAATTGTATTAGTGTTTTTGCAATAATTGAGACAAATTGGACCTTCCCTTTGGGCAATTAGATTATTCCAATCGGTCAAACCAGTTGGGGATCCTTCGGTTGTTGACTCGCTTTCCAAGATTTAGTCCCCCCCATGAGCTGTCAAGGCTCCTGATAATATGGATGAAGAGAGGTCGTTTATAAGATATCACCTCATGATCAGCTGTCTTATTATTAACGGGCTTTATGTGATCATGAAGCCGATTCGTCAGGATTTTCAAAAGAACACATTCCACGGCCCCAAATAAAATAATCTAAGCATGAAAACGGCAGTGTACAACACCAATGGGTGACATTGAGATGCCACTTTTCACATCCAGCCTCTGTGCTGCGCTGCCTCTGAGTTTCGATAAATCGTCAGGCTATCTTTAATTTGCTCAATGGCACTAGGGTTGGGTCAGAAGGCATTGAGTAAACAGCAGACTGAGGACAGCCTCAGTGTCCACATTGGTGGACCCTGTCCCTTGGTCTCTCTGCAGACTGTTCTCTCCAGAGAGCAGCCTGACGATCGGAGGAAACGCTGCTCTCGGTCCCCGCTGAGCATCAGATAAGCAGCTAAAATGTAACATTGTTGTATTGCTCATCATGTAGCTGCTACCAGCGTGCACATCTCCACCCAAGCGTAACATGACGGACAGCTGACTGACTGACAGGGACGTTGATGCTCAATCCACATGAACAGCCTGATTTCTGACTTTTAAATTGACCTTTTCGCCTATACAGCGGTTACGCTATCATTGTCCTAGTAGTGTGCATCTTTGTTCTGGCGGAACACATGATGCGCAATCTGAAGACGACGCCGTCTACAGTATGATGATCTTTGTCGATGATCCTCGATAGACGCCAGTGAGGCCATGAGCTCAGCGAGGGCCTGCCGTAGAGATGCTTCTGCGTTCTGTTAGTAATCTAACATATTTAGTGACACATCTGTGATTCACATATCTCTCATTCGTTATAAACATACCGTATTTTCCGGACTATAAGTCGCAGTTTTTTTCATAGTTTGGCCGGCTATATTTAGCGACTTTTCAGACACCTCCATCGCCAAATTTTTCAAAAAGCGACTAGCGACAAATTGAGCTACTTTTCCTTACGTTATTGTCAACTTTTGGTGAACGCTTCTTCTCAAAGAGCAGCGGGTACTGTCGTGACCTCACCCCCTTCCCAAAGCACTGACAATCGGCCGAGTACTCGCGCAGCAGTGCCTTCCAGCTGCAGTCAGTGCAGGAGATGTTTCCCGCTTCACGTCCAGACTGCAAATCAATCGCGCATGTGCGAATGTAAATGGAAAATGTTCTTTGTCTAAAATAAATCACTAACCAAAAAATAAAAACAACATTACTATACCGCCTTTACTCACCAAGCATTGCCTTTGTCACACACTTACCTCGTTGACGCCGGTGTGTGCGCTTCTGTTTAATAAGCTAAACATTTAGCTGGCTAGCCCAACATGTCGCAGTCTAAACTGTACGCACAAAAATACAGAAAGGAATGGGAATCGAACGCCGAATTCAAAGGCTGGTTAAAGCCGTTTATTGGTAATGATGCACCGGCATACTGCCTGTATTGTAAGACGGATTTCTATGCGAAATATAAAAAAATACATGACAACTTAAAAACATACTCAAAAGGCAAAGCCTTATTACAATTCCAACCAAAACAAGCTACCATTTATGGTTAAAAAATGTGACTGCAAACAAGGCTGAGGCTATACAGGCATTGGTAATCGCTGAAAATTGTTCCATGCTACCACAATTCCTCTCAGATACAGCGTCAATCACAATTGAATGTCAAGGGGTATGCAAATTAGGTGATGACGTCATCTAGCGGCTTTTAGGACAGCCAATAGCTACTTTCCTTACTGAGGAGTTGGCAACACTAGTTGTAGCCCGTGGGAAGATGGCAGAGCGCTCCCGCGGGAGGTGGTTGTTGCGAGATTGTCTTTTGTCCATGTTAAGCTACCGTAGTTTGGGTATGCTAACCATAGATGCTAACTGTTGGAGTCTAAAGCCTGATTTATGCTTCTGCGTCGAATCGACGGCGTAGCTACGCCGTCACTCCTGCGTAGAGGCGGACCCTACGGCGTAGCTCAACGTGCACCTCCAAGGAATTGTAACTACGCGTCGAGGCGACGCAGACCGCAGGGCTGTGATTGGTCAGAGTATACATCATTCCCAGAGTGCAGCGTTTCCAGTTTCCCCCTCTCGCTATACTGCCATTTTTAAAGTTTATTTTCGGTTTGTTTTCAGCGATGAACCAAGTTGAGGAACGTTGGATCGAGGAAGTACGAAAGTACGACCATCTGTGTCGCACGCGCTCCTTAGCGCACTACAAAGACTGCCAAATCGCACACAGCTCGCGGAAAGAGATTGTTTGTTGTTCAACGTCGATTCGCTCCAGCTGCAGCGACATTCTCTCTCTTTCGCTCGCCGTTGTCAGAAATGAAAACACGGAAACGGTGCACGGAACCAAAACAAACTAGCGAGATTCGCGAACCTCACACCCCCCTTGCAAAACGTGACGGGTTGACGCAGAAGCATACTGAGGCCTTAACGCATAGCTTACGTTACTCTGGGCTGTTCAAAAATAAAACCCTCTTTAATGTGGATAACGACTCCCGTCTTGTCTCATATCATCGCAGTGGTGAAACCAAAACCTGCAGACTTCTCGGATTTATCGGCAGACATCATATTGACTTTCGTAGGACACATGCAGCCAAAAAACGGTACTTTGCGACTTATACTGCAGTGCGACTTATATACGTCTTTTCCTTCTTTATTATGCATTTTATGGCTGGTACGACTTGTACTCCGGAGCGATTTATAATCCAGAAAATACGGTACTTTAAATGTAATAATAATAATAATCAGAGTTATAAGCACTCATAACTATGGATATTTAGCTTAAAAAAGTAACAAAAATGCTTTTATTTTGTGACATTTAGGTATCATTATACTGTATAGTAATGTCATGTATTATGATAATCTTTTTACAGAGCATTTTAAGTTGCTCTCAGTCTTACATTATACTTATTTACAGTAGAAATTACAATGCATTTTTTGAGTCATGCAGTTGAACAATTATACAATAATTATAATAGATATGAACTGTGGTACGTGCAAAGAAATGTAGCGGCCAGCAATTATGAAACCTTTGGATACTTGACGTTACAAAGCAATACAAAATCCCAAAAAGCATTAGGAATTTTTCTAAGAACTATAATTATACAGCGCTTTATTAGTTGTTTATGATGAATTCTACATGGCCGTGCTATATATTAACTGTATAAACACAGTGTTACTCAGAACTGCTCATAATATCACCTGTTGCATTAAATGGGGGAAACATGTCAAACATTTCACCAGACTCCAGATAATCTGTCTGCATCTGTCCTCTGCTTGCTGTTCTTGCTGTTCAGCGTACAGTACACATCATGGACTTAAAAGCATTTGCACTGGCATATAAGCTGTTCCAGCTGTTTATTCACATATGGTCTTCCCACTGGTTTCAACTGGACTCATTTCAAATCCCATCCCCTTATCTGGAGTCGACCAGTGTTTTCACAGCTGTGAGAATTCACACGTAAGGAAAGCATTCATTCTAAAATCACGACCATTGGTTGGGTGCAGGATGCAGGAAGGACATGATCCGTGTGTCCAGGCTTCCTCCTCCAAATCTGTTCAACGCGTCTCCTTTTTCAACATGCTCACCTATCGTCGGACTCCACTTAAACACCGAGCAGTAAAACGTAAGTCCTCCCCTGCTGCTATTGTCTGTTTGAGCTTCCGCTAATGCAACTTATTCTATAGCAGCCCTCAACTATATATGGTTGGAAGGAAGCTTCTCACAGATAACAGCGAGACAAGACACTTCCTGTTTTTGTTCACACAAAATAAATGACTCACCTATTCAGCCTGGAACATACTGTATTTCTCAAGAAAAAAGGAAAAAATTCTAGAATTGTTTGTCTTGCACGCACAGAGGTGGAATGTGGGGTGTGGGTGCACAAATAAATCTGGGCTGATCACAGAAGAGAGACAGCGGGCTGAAATATGAACCAAGCGCCATCGGAACACAAGCCAAAGCCTATAAAATGGAGAATCCATTATGGGGAAGGCCGGAGTTGTCTGTGGAATTGGTTTTAGTAACGGGAGGGAGGGGGCGTAATACCCGCTCCCCGGTTTTATCGAGAACTCATTGCACAGCAAAATTGAGAAGCCGTTCGATCAGTGGCTTTTTAAGAAGTAGAATCTGCTCAACTTCTTTTCCCCTGTTCCCTGGATGGCAGACACACTTCCTCAATTATAAGTTCTACCAAAATAAATTTCTCACAACTTCCCTTAGTTGTCCTGTTGTCTGAGATTAAACCCATAAACTCATGTTTACAAAGTTGAATGAATGAATAAATCAAGAGAAAAGTTTTCTCAAAGACTTCTAAAGGACCAGAAGAGTCGCCCCCTGGTGGATAATGGAGAGAATACCAATTAAAGACACTTCATGTTTTGCTTCAGAACAGGTTTGCTTCCTTGGGTCATGCACCTCTTTGACTGGTCATCTAATTCATGATACACAGGAACAACACACGTCACCCACCACCAGATTCAAACATGGTGGAGATCACTACTGCACATGTTCAAACTAGTTCTACACACCTGTGGTTTAACACTCATGCACCCCACTTTTTCACAGAATTATAAAATAGATATTGCAGCGGGAGTAATGACTTTTTGATCTTGTTGTTCATAAAGCACTACTTCTACAAGTGCTGTATTATCATGAATATTCAGAAGAGCTTTTTGCTTTCTTCTACCACTACGGCTCGTTCTCCAGTGAGTTTCCCAGTGTTATATATATTCTCGGTATGCATTTTCTGCTAAATGAATAAATTAACCAAAAATGGCTAAATAAAATAAATACAATGAGAGGTCCTGAAAGTCTTGTATTGAGGGTTTGATAGCTCTCGGACTATAACTGTAGCTGGATGGGGATGTGTGACCACAAAATGCTGAGGCACATGTGATTCCAATCGTCTTTATTGAGTATTATTGGGGGTTTGGTTGGGTAGTAATTGTGTGTGTGTTTGTGTGTGTGGTCTCTCAACCCACACATGTAAGATCTATCCTGCCTACCGACTCTCTGACCGGCTGGCAACAACAGGCACACGTGTTACAACAAGGGCTCGGATTCTTTCAGTCCTCAATACATGTTTACTCTTAGCAAAATGCTAACTTTACTATTTTGTCAAAAATTGAGAGATGCTTAATATTACTAAAACTGGAGAGTTGTCTCATGGTGTACAATCAGAGATTGCACGCCAACCAATGTTAACTTCTTAAAAATGTAAATTCAGCCTGTCTCACGCCATAGTGGAAGTCTACTTTAATGTTTTGATTTCTAAGAAACTTCCAGCAGCCAACATGTCATCTGCTGCTGCACCATTTCAGCTCCCTCCCCCACACAGAGATAAGCTATCCTCGTCATCCTCGTCTCATCTCTCCCCCCCACCTCCCCTCCTAATGACTTTAGAAATCCCAATCCACAGGTAGTGGCGATGCAGCTCTTGCGAGAGCACACCGTTGCCAAAGAGGTCTTGAAAAGTTCGATTGAATGTGGAGATGGCAGCTGAAGGAGAGAGACGGGACGGTGAAGCTGGGAGGGGCCGTGGAGGGTGATTGCAGGGTGGCGTCGCAGCGGAGGTCAGGGAGAAGGATCATCCCTTGGATTTACACCCACAGCACAATTTGTGGCCAAACTGCTGGAATTCATTTTCTCCTTCAGTGTCTGCAAGCCAGCACATGGACATGGCCCGGTTTAATGTGGTAGGATTTATAGATCCTCGCGACGTTACAAGTCTCCCCGCCATGCTTCTGTTTACACCGTCATGGTGGATGACGATGTTGATGGAGGATACGGGTATCTTACCTTCTCCCATTTTTAAATTACACTGAATGTTGAACTCGTTGAAATGTTAATCATCCTCTATGAAAACGTGGTTGCCAAATTTATCAGAAATACTCAACATATATGGCATTTATTAAATTATTATTTAATTATTTAGTATAAAATACTTTAGTATCTCAATACACTACAAAAAAATAAAATAATTACCATTTGAAAGCCTAATGTCAGGACAAAAAAGATCAATAAACACTGTAACAAGGCCGCAGGTGTCGCTCAGCTCAATTGCGGAAGATGTCAAATGAACAGTGTTGGGCTTTAAAAAAGTAATTAGTTATAGTTAATCACGACTTGTTCCAAAAAGTAACTGAGTTAGTAACTGAATTACTCTACAATAAAAGTAACTTGTTACCAGGGAAAGTAACTATTTGCGTTACTGTAAAAAAATTAGAGTTGCTTACAACGGATGTCAACAACGTTTTTGCTCCTGGACATAATGTACACATCACTTGCACATTCTTGCCTTCGACCCCAATGAATTTGAAATAGTGGTTTTATCTCCACCTTGAAAATACTGTAGCGTGTCTTAAGTTCCTAAATGTGTATATGGTTCTGATTACTCTATTACTCGGGCCAGGGTTGGGGTACCGCCCCTTCCGGCGTAATGTGTGTAGTTTTTGGCTCTTTATTGGAACGTTACAACTGGTGTCAGAAGAAAACTTAGTCGGATTCTAATAAGGTAGTCGACCGCTCGGGCATCGGCGGACTTCTGTTTGGAGGACGCTTTTTCTGGTGGAGATGGAGGGTTCTTTTGGCAGAGGTTTTTATGTCAAGCAGGAGGAGGAGGGCAACGAGTACGGATATTCTCGTCCGGTTCAAGTGCTGGGAGGACAGCGTTTTTCCGTGGACAGTCTAGGAGGGGAGATGAAACGTGAGTTACAGCCACCAACATCCGCTGGGGGTCCTGGCTTAGCGACGGCTAGCGCTGAAGCTAGCTACACGGCCCGCGGAAAACTACCGCCCGGGAACATGCATGGACATAACGTAAACAAAGACGGCGGCGCCCATAGACAGCAAGTGCCGCTACACATAAAGACGCCAAAATATGCGGGGAAGTTAGACTGGGAGGCTTTTCATGCTCAGTTCGAGAGTAACGCGAGTAACAAACTAATTTACATTTTAGTAATTGTAACTGCGTTACTGGATTTAAGAAAATAATTCGTTACAGGCTCGTTACTGCTAGTCCCAACGCTGCAAATTAATCTTAAATAAGTTGGTTTTAGTCAAATGCTGTGTTAATGCTGCATATGCAGGATCACAAGAGTACATGAACGAGAAGTTTTGCATCCCAATGAGCAGGTGGATTCATTTGCTGTTATAATCAGGATTTCTATTTTTATGTCTTAGGCAGAAAGTATCTTACAACATCTGTGGTCTCACAGTAGTGAAACAAGGATCCAGTCTGATAGCTTCTACTCTATCAGGATATAAAGCAGGTAAATTGTCTACACATTGAGTAAACGTTAATGGCTTCATGCAAACTGAAAGAGAATCACTGCAGCCCATCAAATCGGTTTGCTCGATTGTGGAAATCCTTTAGTGCTTCTAGTGTTTCTGTTATTTTGCAGGCAAACCAATGCGAGGAATACGATCAAACACAATCCCAGTTCAGATGTGATTTTACAATGGCTCCCATCTCTTTGACCGCACCGTCCTTTAACTGTGACTTCATTTTGGTCTCAGCAACACGCATGTACGGTTTGGTGCTTTTACGGCTGGAACAGACAACAGACATTGCTCCTCAGCAGGTGTCTCCACGTTCACATGCTGACACACAAAGTGAGAACAGGACCAGTGGCCAACCAACTGGTCTCCGGCGAGGATGAAACGCTGTTGGAGAGATGAGAGGTTGCTCCTATCGTGGCTGTAAAATGCATGAGTCAGAAAACCTTATTGATCCGAAGAAGAACAATTTATTTGTTCATCTGCTGCTCAACCAGTTCATACATTTGTCAGGATCGGTCGAGATGGCGAGGCAGGAAAGGAGAACTCAAACGCAGAGAGTCACAAAAACAAAAAGGACTTTAATAGTCAAAAGGGCGAGAACAAACTATGACAGCTGCTCAACGGCACAACGACATTCAACAATGACACCACCCAGGACAAGAGAAACACATGGCTTAAATACACAGGGGAGGTGCAGGTGATTGGAAACAGGTGGAATCACTCAGACAATCACAAGGGGAGACAGGACAAGGCAGGAAGTGAAGTTACCCAGGGACACCAAAAACATGAAACTTCACAATAAGACATGGACGAGACCAAACCGTGACAGAACCCCCCCCCACCCCCTCAAGGACCGAATTCCAGACGGTCCTAACGGACCTGAGGGGAGGGCCGAGACGAGAACATGGCAGACAAGGGCTGGGAGGGTGGGAACCCGAAGGCGTTGGTCCCCCCGGGGGACTCCGGCGGGCGAGCGGCCGGGACGGCGACCGGGCCTCCGGGTCACCGGGGTCAGGCTTGGATGGCTGGGGGTCGCCCGTGATGGCGGCCGGACGTGGTTAACTCGGGGGGCTGGCCGGGACAATGGCCAGACGTGGCTAACTCGGGGGGCCGGCCGGGACAATCAGCGGGGTCTGACGGCAGCGGCCGCGTGGCTTCGGGCGGCGGCCTCTCTAGCGGCGGCGTGTCTTCGGCAGGTCCGGAAGGGCTGGGCTCAGAAGCACCGGCCCAACCTATGCCCCCACCCCACCCTCAAGGGCTGGATTCCAGACAGCCCCAGGACATAAGGGCGGGGGGGAGAGGACCAGGGGGAGGGAGGGAGGGGGTGGGAGCAGCTCAAGGGCCCGTTTAAAGTTGTCCAGTAGCTCCAGAATTTGGTACAAGCCAGATTGGGCGCTGCATGGCTGGTGGTGGTACTCTGCTGAGTCCTTAACTGGTGGTGTCATTCTGTCAGGATTGGTCGAGATGGCGAGGCAGGAGAGGAGAACTCAAACGCAGAGAGTCACAAAAACAAAAAGGACTTTAAGACATGGACGAGACCAAACCGTGACAACATTAGCACAGAGGCTTCTCTCAGCATGGAAACTTATGGACATACATATGTGTTTTAACGTACTTATGTGTTTATATTGTTAATTCTTGCTTGGATCATCTGGATTCAAGCAAGCATGTTGCTGGAAGCAACAAAGCAACGCCATACTGAACTTCTTCTATTAGTGTTTCCCACACAATGGGCTCAGCGTTGTATGATTATAAGTGTAAACATGGAATAAAGTTGAGCAAACACATGTTTAAATCACGCAGTAATAGATTATAGCAATTTGCATATTGGCCCTTTAAAGCCTTTGAGTTTTTGCACTTATGCTTTATTAAGAGTGACGCGGCACACGCTGCATCTGAATGACAATGGTCAGGCCATGTGTTGGGCCATCTGGTCGGGCAGCACGATGCTTTGACTTCTCTAAATCAAATGATAGGCCTCGTCTGCGAGGCCTGACACGTATTATATTCAACACGGACCGGTGCAAACAGGGGTCACCCTCTGTCAACCCTCCCCACTCTGAACCCATGCTATCCCTCCATCTCCATTGGGCCTAAATATCCATGTAAACAAGTCAATTTGTGTTGTACCGCATCTTTATTTTTTACAAAGCAGATGACAAATTTGGGTGGGATTGTTTCAGTTGTGTTGAAAGCAACCCATAACTTATATAATAGTAAAGGAAGGTCTCCTAATCGTCACATCCAAAATGTGCACAAAATGTTTTCATGCAAAATTACAAAATACATGCTGCTGGTTTGTAATTGATTGGCCTTCAAATATTATCATCATAGCATCATATTCTAACAATATTGTCGGACTCATAGTGGAAAGATCAAAGTGGCACCATACCTCCAAATAGTCTACAGGCCCAACGCTACAATGGCATCACATGGGGTCATTTATCAGACCTCACACAGCTCTGGAGACACTAAAGGCTTTTCACCTACCAATGCCAAATGAAATCACCTGTTTTCAGCAGCTTGAGTCTCCTTCATCCTGGATGATCGATGGATTATGCAGTAAAGTTCATCAAAGTGTCTTTTATGTCTGATGCCCCCCCCCCCCCCCCCCACCCCCCGCGCCCCCAGACACTCACACACACACCATCCTCTCATCCTCTCCATCTTGTAGTATGGAACCAAAATGTTGGACGGTGACACAAAGTGCTGACTTGCCTCCTTCTATTGTGCCGTGTGGTGTCCAAGCCCGCTGCTGCACAGTCAAGGCGGCTGGACCAACAGACAGTCCGGATCTATGTGTTTAGAGAAGGGGAGCAGATAGGAAACGGAAATGAGAAAATCACAGCACAGTGAAACATGTCATCCTTTTATATTCCACTGTCTCTATTGAATCACAATATTCGGCTTCATGATCAAATTATCTCTGGCGCTCTGCTATCGTGGTTTTAGCCAGCTGAGCCTGGATCAATTCTTCTGCTAATACATTACTTCTGATTGGCTGTAGTCTCAACTCTATTACAGCAGTGTGTGATCAATGGAGCTCCTAACGGTCTCTTTGAGGTTTGTTTAGAGAACATTCTAACATAGAGACGAACAAAGAGCAGCAGACGATGGACACTGCTGTCGCTTAGTAGTTGATTGGATGTTAAAGTTAAAGGCGGCCCTTGCTTTTTAGGGGGAAGTTTGTACCTTTACATTTAAATATATATAAAGCAAATAGTAGCATTAGCAGCTTTGGCAAACATAAACATGTGGTCCAAAGAAGGGGAAGGACAGAATTGAATAAATGTCCCTGAACAAATTCATTTTGAATGTCTGTCACTTTTTTATTCGTAATTATTTTGTGTGGGTCATGAGAGTTAAAGGTTCAATCTGCTGCTTGAAAAGAAATGGCGGAGCCTGGCTGTTACCTGGCTACCATAAGTTGCTTATCAGAGGTGCATTGAATTGAAATGATCCACAGTGCCACAGCCATAAAGAGAGGCACAGGGCTCCCCTGCAGGCTCTGATTGGGGCTTGTTGGAAGGAGCTTTAGGGGTTAATGCCGTTTGCATAGGATGGTCAAAGGAAAAGAAGGGAGAGGTCAAAGCTGGTTGAGGGGCTGCTGAACATCTGGCTCTGCAGACCCACACACAGCATACTGAAGCAAAATAAATGTGTTCAAACATTTTCATTGTTATGATGTGTTGTATTTATCATGAACAGTTGAGCTGTGGGTGTTTAAAGGGTATGAGGTTGAATCCCTACATTTTCATTTGCATTACTGTACTTCATGTTCGAAAACATGTGGACATCAGTCTTAAA
Organism: Apeltes quadracus; assembly: GCA_021346845.1. Taxonomy (NCBI): domain Eukaryota; kingdom Metazoa; phylum Chordata; class Actinopteri; order Perciformes; family Gasterosteidae; genus Apeltes; species Apeltes quadracus. Next base: position 1,502,526 of record CM037916.1, on the reverse strand, counting down.
ATATATATTTTTCAATGTTGACAACTTAAATCAAGAGCAGAGAGAAGAACAAAGAACTTCCATATAATACTGTGGAGCAGGTGTGTCACACTCATTTCAGGTCCGGTCCAGATATGCTGCCCACTTTGATCGAACGCGGGCCAGACCATTAAAATCATAGGGGGGGGTGGTGGACGTTCTGACAGCGGACGGGTTGTTTGATCTGTGTGATGTAGAGAGAATGTGAATCATGAAGGCAACCAGCACATTTTCTTAGATGGTTCGAAAAGAAAAATAATACTTGAAGATGACGAACTTGTGTGAAAAGAAAAAGGTACCCCATATGTTGTCACAAAGGCGGACACAATGTACATTACACACACTACATGAGTACTCATCTGTGCACGGTTGGGCAAAGGTAAAAAGCACATTTCTATCCAAGTGAAATTGTTGATGAGTGCTATTATCTTCCTGAAATAGTCACCTCCAGGACCTGCAGTCAGGTAACGGCTAATTTGTTATTCATGAAAAAACACTTGTATAAAGTCGCCCTGATGCTGCAGCAGCGGCTAAATTGCCCAATTATACTAATGGAAGACCATCCCTTTGTTCACAGCGGCCATTTTGGCGCTAGTGCTGGTGAGGGCGGACTGTAAACGTGTGGGAGGTGAAAAAGTAAAAAGAAAAAAAAATGTACATGACAGAGACACACGCGGCAATTTTATTGAGCTGTGTTGAAAGAAGGCCTCCATTACGCCTCAGAAGGGTCGTTTAGATTGGACTCAATTATTGTTTGTGTGTTTGAAGTGCTGGCGGCGCCTGTGGTTCGTAGGGATGCTGGGGGTTTGAATGAAGTGCAGAATGTCCCGAACGCGGAGGGGAGGGCTAATGAAGCCAGCGGGGGTTAGAATCTCCATCAGCGAGCCTCTGGGCTGAGTCAGGTGAAAGTGGAGGAAATCATCTGGAATAGGCAGCGGCGCTCTCTGGGTCAACCTCACAGCTCTTTATCACGTCCAAATGTATTCCCCTTTTTTGCTGTGGGTTTAAATAAGACCTCTGCTGCACGCTGTCTGGCGTTCCCCTCTTCGAGCAAACAAAGAGCATTCTGCAGATATTAACATGGTAATGGCTGGATAGTGGCTCCACAAGCTGAGGACCACTGGCTTTTAGTCGCTGTCGGGGGAGAAGCAAATGAAAAGCTCCCTGCTGGTCCTGGAAGTGAAGAACGGTGTATGTGAGGCCCTGCTGTGAGAGAGACTCACATACAAGAAAATCCCTTTGATTATTGTTACTTTTACAAAACGTATATTGTTAGCTAAGGTATCCATATTGAAACATGTTTTGCTCATACCTCTTTTACTTTGTAATTGATTGTTTTAAAATGCATGTGGATCTTACTTTGTCTTGATTTAAAAAGGTGCAACATTTGTAATAAATTGAATTCTGCTTGCCGGCTCGCAGCGCTATGACGGATGAGCCTGTAGGGCTTAAGCGAATGGTGCTTACAGCTCTGTCAGTGCAAACAACCGCAACAGCGCTGATAGAGCTAACAGGGACTACCTGAGGGGGAAGCAGAGGGTGGGAGTCGAGCCAGCAACAAGGGAAGCCAAAGCTTCATTCTCTCTAATGGCTGCAAGCAGGCGACTCCTCTGGCCGTATAGAAATCAATCAGAAAATGATTTGACTTCTCTGTCGATTTATTCCCTCAGTATGTATTGTAAACATGAGATTGGGACATGAGGGCGGGACATGCGCATGCAACTGCCATCTTTGCCGTTACGGGTTTTCCTACGGGGGTTGCATTGAGGATTGAGGAAGTGGCACGTCTTTTTATATATAGTCTCTGATAATACTTGCATGCTGCTATATTATGTCACATATAACTACACACAAACCTACAGCAAAATCAAGAGCCACAGTTCTCTTAGCAGTGTCTACTTCAACCCTCATGTCCACACTCACAGTGCACAGCAAAGTGTCAGTGCATTATTGCAAACGTTTAACCTAAACATGCGTTCTGACGTTCCGATTCTGATTGCCATGCGAGAGCTGCAGCCTTAAGAAGTGTACGAAACGAAGGTACGAGTCACCAAGCAGGCTGTGAATCAGCTGAAGGAAATGTTGTTTCATGAATGAGAAAAAACACACACACACACACACACACACAGAGACTTGCCACTTAAAGTTTCCTCACAATCTGCCACCAGTCCCTTGGTGTCTAAATAAAGAAATCACTATTCCACACACTTGCCACAACGCCTAATTGGCAAGCATACTGACAGGCCTCAAGTGGCAACTGTTCAGGTCATTAACATTCGCTGCTCGTATTGGCTTAGTATCATCCCAGAGCCGTGGTGGTGATTCACAGCAGGCGCTGTGCCGTCCAGGCTTCTGGTTTTATGGCCATAGCCGCACACCACGCATGAAATCCAATCAAGGCAATGAAATCCAATCAGGGCAGCTACATCTGGATATGCTAATATCAAACCGGTTTGCAGTTAGTTCTAATTCATCCCCAATGGTCATTTCTCAACATGCTGGCATGTTACCTGAGTCTCCGCCCATCCCCCGAGGATACCTTTGTGAAAAGTAATTTGGCCTGGCTTTGGGTTTATTTTCAATTAAATACAATTACAACCTGTTTTTGTTAATTGAATGACATAAAGGTGTTGGCGTGCAGTCTCACATATGGCAGCATTGGCCCATCTTTGTTGCATCTGCTGACATGCATAAAGACAATGACAAGAAGAAAATGATTTGCATATATAATGCAGCGAAATCTGCTCTTATACAATAGGATGACTTTTGGCACTGCTTTTTCTGTTAAGTACGTACATTTTTCTGGAGATGTTGAATATTTACAAGTGTGATGTGTGATCCTTTCATCATGCACATTCCCATTAATATTTGATTATTTACAATGAAAATAGATTGTGTCTACATGTGGACAGATATCGGCACACAATGCATACGGAATAGAGCTGGACCGTATCAAAAATATATATGTATTTTTTTTTAACTAGCCCAAAATCACAAATTAATTTGCCTGAGGGCTTCTCAGTCTGCACACAAGCAACATTCTCTGTCCAAAACCCTCAATTCTGCACAGGAAAATCTCTCCTTGAAAACCTTGGCTGGGGGAACAGCAGAGGGTTTCTCTCCTGCGATGAACACACTGCAATAGATGTGATGTGAACAGAATGAACAACGTAAAACAATGCATTCAATGCATATGACAGAATTGATTCCACTCAGGATGAAGTAACTAAAATAAGTGTTTTTCTGTTCGCCCTTTGGAATGTTAGAGAAATTTCTTACAGCAAAGATTTTTAAACAGGTTTTAGGATCACACACAACTTAACCTTGAAATGTGGCAAGTAGAGAGTGCATGTAGGGTTTTACTTTTAAAACCAATCCTTTATTACACCATGGCCGTTGAAGCAGAATATGTGTTTGCGTATGTACGTGTGTGTGTGTGTGTGTGTATGTGTGTGTGTGTGTGTATGTGTGTGTGTGTGTGTGGCTGGGCATAACTAAAAGGAGGTGATGTAGTTGGGATGTCAGCTGTAGTAAAAGTACAGATAAGCAGGAAGGACCAGCTCCCTTCGCCTGGGAGGACCAGGTGAGCTCAGTCAGCTGAGAGGCTGCTGACTCTAATCCGCCTTCGGGACAGTGGGGGGGCGTCGCAGCTGGAATCAGTTAGCTGCGTGGTGGCTTTTATTGATGTAAACATTACATCAACTTCTCACTTTCATTGGCGTATGCTGCTGTGGAAATGTTATCGGTGTCACAGAGGAAATTCAAAAGAAGAGAAAAATCTTTCGTTTCTAAACATCGTCCTGAAGCAAGAATTCAAATAAAATTAATTGAAATCCATCTATTGCTCAGTTTTGATACAGAGTCACCACAGCTCAGTCTGTTTTCCTGCCACAGGAAAGAGACAGACAGACAGACAGACAGACAGACAGACAGACAGAGAGACAGAGGACAGCAGAAGAATGGATGCATTAATGCCTTCTCCCTTGGCTGCTGACCCACAAGGTCACCTGCTCGCTTTTCATCAACAGCAAAACCGCCAGACGAGCTGAGGCAATTGAAACTGAAGAGATTTCCACCTTGTCCTCACACAAATTCCACCGGGGAAGCCATGACTCTTTGTCTCGTGACCTCGGTGCACATGGTTACCTGCGGGAACGGAGGGAAGGGATGGGGACGCATGCAGGGAGACAGGTTTGGCTGGGCAGACAAACAAGAGCTTTGCATTCATTCATTTGCTCCTGTGTGCCTGCGACAAGGCTGACACATGAGGGTGTTCTGTTATGAGCTGTGTGTGTGTGTGTGTGTGTGGAGAAGAGAGGCTTTCTGTGTGTTTTATGTGAGCCGTCTCTCGCTCGCGCTGAAGGACGGACACAATCAATAGCAGCAATCAATGTTGCATGAAGGCTCGAGGGAGGCCAGTTACTGAGGTATTTCTGTCTGCTGCGCTGCACACACACTGACACACTGACACTTACAGTAACGTATCCCAGGGTTCATAGCGACTCAGCCGACAGTGTCTGCGACGGCGTCGGTGTCCTGTTCTTCGCGCACGTCTATGTGCCTTTCACCTTGACCGGAGGAAGGTAGTGTGGCCCGGTGTTGCGCTGGTTGCCGTGCTCGCTCTGCCTCCGTGCAGTACCAGGGCAGCAGACAGGATTGGTTAACATCAGGCAAAATATCACTACTGCGCTAGAGCCGCACGTTGGATTTAATTACTGCAAACAATAATAATTGAAGATCACAACAGTTTGAAAAGAAAACAACATTGTCACTTCAGACATGCTGTGTAAATCTGGTGTGTCCCATCTCTCCGCATTGTAATGGGCTTTTGGTGGCTTATATTTTTGTTTTTCTCTTTTAGACTAAACTATATTACCTCTGTGGAGAAGAGTGTTGCTTTTGCTTCGTAGTGTGCACAGCCTCTATTCATGTTTAGTACAAACATGATAGTGTGGATTCAAGCAGAAGCGACTTTTCAGTAGCCAACATGGGGGTCACTGTTAAACGAGGATTACTCTTGATATTTCTCTGAATCAAGCAAACAGCTGATTTTTCTTACCACGGCTGATGGGGAAGTCGCGGAGGGGTGAGCCGTCTCATTTCTGTTGCATGTATGCGTATTACAGATCAGGCTGAATCATGCTTTCCACGACTCCAGTAAATAAACACACCGGTAGACTTTTCTCTTTAAACTTGCAAAACCATCATATCTTGTTACGTAGCTGACTTGTAAACACACGACAATAATAAAAGCGACCAACATGGCAGGGCTATAAAGGGGTCGATATGAGGAGACGGACGTGTCAAAGCACCACAAGAGTTTCTACTTAAGATCTGAAAACAACAACTCAATGTAAGATTTGACAGCGCACCTTTGCCCACTAGCTTTCATAACACACATGTCAAGCTTTCATAAAAAGACGTCTGTTTGAGCTATATTGCAATTCACGCATGAAAAACATTGTGTTTTGACCTAAATTACTTCCCCAATTGGCGTCTCTGATGACGGTGCCTTGAGTGCCGCACTGCTGTGCATGGCTCAATTGCGTACATATGTTTCTGCATGCAGTAATTGAAGTACAGATTGAGTTTATTTTGTCAAAGTGAGTGATTTTAAGACAGCGGCAGAGCAATTAAAGCTCCGAGCTCAGATGGGTTGCCTAAAAAATCACATTGTTGGCTTTCCACACCACTGAGCTCTTCAGTTTTCCACAGTCCCGGATAAATGATACTCAAAAGCTCACTTCCACTTACTACACGTAATTAACACATTTTTCCCACACTGATGTGCAACATTCAGAAACCACTTCTGGCAATGTGTCCATATCATTTTAGAGGCGGTGAAGGGGAAGAACAGCTTTGTGAGACAGCTCTCTGATACTCCTTGTACTGCAGAGAGCTTTAGGTTTCGAGCCAGTGTGTTGAAAAGGGTCACTGGATTGGTGACGCCTCCACCCATGACATCTATGACCCCCGCCGCCCCCTGAAGCTCCTTGAGTTTAGAAGATCTTGTTAATTAACTTTTCTGTAACGATAGTGTACACAACGATAGTGATAGCAGTACGGCGAGTTTGGTAATGACTTTTATTGAGGAGACACTCACGGTGGTCGATGGGACGCAGCGGGGATGCGGAGTGGGGAGTGAACTCTCCGTACGTGGCGAGACTCCAGGGGATCGGCGAGCCGATGGCAAGCGGTCCGGGAACCAGGCGGGCCGTGAGGCCGAAGCGTCCAGGCGGGGATCGTGGTCGGGGGCAGAAGGCGGAGGTGCTAGCTGGGACGGAGACAGGCAGACGGGTCAGGGGACAGAAGGCAGAGGTGCTAGCCGGGACGGAGACAGGCAGACGGGTCCGGGGACAGAAGGCGGAGGTGCTAGCCGGGACGGAGACAGGCAGACGGGTCGAGGACAGGCAGGGTCGAAAGCGGGGGCTCAGTCCGTTAAGAAGTCCATGGAGCAATTTGCCCCAGAAATCGGGGCACCAATCACAGAGCGGGGAGGGTCCAGCGAATATGCACTGACTCCTGTGCGACTGTCACCCCTAACAACGCTACTCTCTCGGATAAACTGGGTGTTTTTTTCGATTAAAAACATGTCTGTAGAGTGGCCATATATACCAGGGGTCCCCAAACTACGGCCCGCCGGCAAACCTCCGCGGACTTCATGTGCCCGTATCTGTAGGAGTGCGCAGCCGACCGCCGGCACCCCCCCCGGCCGGTCAGCCCGGCCCCCCCCGACAGAGGAGGACAGAAGTTATGTGGTTACGTGGTCCTCTCATGTTTGCCTTGCACAAACGGCAATAGTCGCTGAACGACATTTTGTACACTTAACTCTCTGACCGATCAACTTCTTCCGCGTAGAACTTCTGTCGCTAGGAACAGGCGCATTTGACAGACATTCGTAGCGCCCAATTAAACGGCTCCGGGCATTCATAAACCACGCCTCCAATACGAGAAAATGAACAAGTGGTTTCCAGACCCAGTCTTATTTGAGAATGAAATCATTTGAGAATGAGATCAGGGTATGGCGTTAGCCAGGCTAGATTGAGATGTGGAGCAAGTGTGAAAAGTGGACTGAACCATTGTGACGGATCAGGAAGTGGGTCGAGATGTGACATTTTCTTTGTTATTTGTTGTGAAAGAGAGCACATTCTGTTGGTGACAAATGAGAAGGCCCGATTCACGTGTTGATACATATGAGAGCATGAACTGAGTCTACTGAAGGCTGAGGTGTTGGCTAAATGGGATCACAAGACTTTTGAACTCCAAAAACAGAAAAAGCCTTTCATGTTGCTTGGCTAAAGAATCCTTTTGTAGGATGAGGTTTCAATTAGGAACTATCCAGGCTGAGGATTTGGGTTGAAGGCCTCAAGGACGTTTAGCTGGCCCACTAGTGGGAATGCTAGAACGTAAAGTGTTTGTTTTAGAAGCTCATTTTTAGCAGGGGAAATTGCAGTAACTGCCTGGTTAAGCCTTTTTTTGGCCCCGCAAGCTGCTGTGGATTCATAACAAAGAGGCTGACCAGTTGGGATTCATTCAAGGTCACTTCAGAAGGGTGGATGTTTGCAGTCACAAGGGGTTTAGCCCAGGTTATCAAGTTCAAAGATAACTCTTTAACTACTAAACTACCCTTTTATCCATAATACTGTCTGCCTTTTATTCCCACAGCAGTCACACATAACTGATGAGAGTCTGGTTCCTACTGGGAGAGGCTTTAAGAGAAGATTTGTAATGATTCTAAAATTTTGTACCATAAGGCTATCAAATATAACTTTTGACTTTTTATAACTGCAATGTAAGTTGATGCGTCTACATCAGGAGTGCCCAATAGCTTCATCAACTTGTCGATTTCCGAGGCACTGCCACTAGATCTCCCAGTATTGAAAAAAAATGACGTAAGATAACGCACGCAAGCATGCCGACTGCGGGAGCTAACGGAAAATAATGCTAATATCAACCCTTGCTCACTAACTTCTTCAGTTGAAATGTAGCTCAGTCCCATTCGTCCTTGGGCTCAGGCTACAGCAGGGCCCCCACTAGAAACAGCCAGTGCAGAAGGACCCTGATCCGACACCAACACCACCCTGCTATAGATCCAACTTAGCTCAAAATGAATGCTCCTCCCAGACCATAAGGTGCCATGTCTTGAAGGGCGTCCCAGTTTCCTCCTGATGGACACCTGGTGTGTTTGCACAGCTTGGCAAAGAACACCCATCATCAATGGAAACTAACACAATGGAATGCAAATACAATGGCTCCCCTTTTTCTACATTACAGGAATATATATATATATTTCATATCTCATCTTTAGAAAATGATAACCACTATGTTTTGATTCTACTTGTTCCCACTCACACACTGTGTTGCCAGTTTTGCTGTTTGTTGTCTGTTATTTTTTTTTTTAAACGTGGTTGCTGAAGGCACAAGAACTGTTGGAAAACTTCTTAAAACGGTTGCCATGGGGAACCTGGCAACCCTTTCCCTCAAGCCCTGCAGGGTTTTGGCTCAGCCGATATGACTACTGACACATTTATCTAGTTTTTGTCTGCTGATTTCTGATAGCAATAGTGAGGAACTGCAAATTTGATATTATAAGATAAATTCAACAATGAGAGGGATCCCTCCTGAGCCGTTCTCCCTTAGGTTTTCTTTTTTCCCCATCGAAAGTTTTTTTTTGAAAAGCTTTTCCTGTGCCAATGTTAAGATTTAGGGAGAGAAGATGTTGCACATGTACAAAGCCCTCAGAGACAAATTCATAATTTGCTAAATAAAATGAATTGAACTGAAGTGAAGTGTTCCACCGATATAAATTGGACAGATTCCAATTCCATTAAAAGCTTTCAAACCTCAAATCGTCAACGACTGAAAAGGATTTGAGGAAAATATGTTCAGTCACTAGGCAGAGAGGATGGGATCATTCAATGATGTGTTTTTTTTGCCACTTGAAAACCAATTTCCCCCCGTTTTTAGAAGCACAGCTGCAACTATTTCAAACAGTGCGTATATATTAGTGGTGGGCATAGATTAATTTCTTTAATCTAGATTCATTTTACTGTAATCTTGAAATTAATCTAGATTAATCTAGATTAAAATGGCTCATTTGAATTCTGCCGAAGGCATTCAGAATATGTGTGCTACCCAAATAATTACTAAAAGTCTTTGAGAACAATTGTTTCCGTATGATAGAGTAAATTTCCTGACGCTTCCTGTTCATAAATTATAATAAATAAATAATATTTGAAAGCCTTGAAAAGGTGCAGGACCACATAGTTACATACGTACACAACACACAGCATAATATAACAAGGGTGCAAATAGCAGTGGGACGCGATAAGGCAATACGGGTTCAAGTATTACAGGATGAGGTATGACGAACAGTTGAAGAGCATAGTTTTGTCAATAACAGTGTAATGCTAACTGGATATAGGTTGCGTCGCGGATCTTCACCTGAGCGTGTGATTTGTTAGCCATTTAGTATCTGCGTGCCTACCCGCTGGACGGTCAGGGACTGCGGATGCCTGTGAATCCCGAGCTGCTTCGATCTGCGTGGATGTGGAGGGTCGACTTGCCATGCCGAGTGTTAGCCGCTTGAGGGGCTACTGCTGCTTGCTTTACACGGAATGACTCCGCGTTTCTGTTCGGCGCGGGTGAAGGCAGAGTGTTCGGACCGCTACCAACCATTCCAATATTACTTCCAATCGCATCAGCAGAAACGCGAGGTCCGCTCAGCCTTCTTCCTCTTTGAGCTCTCGCCATTGGGAAAAGGCTTATTGCCTGATGTTCACCCGTGAACGAGTCCTCTCTCTGTGCAGAGCCCTTTTCCTCTTTCTTGCCCGCTCCGACATGGACTTTTGCTGTTTTGTCGCTGGTTCCGCCATGATAACTGCACAAATATCGCCACTGCGCTACGAGCCCAAGAGCGTATGGCTGAAGCCCGCAGCCTCCCCTCTCATGCCGTAAAGCAAGACTCTGTGGGGGCGACCCGCCGCTCCTGCAATTGCATGTGCGGTATTTCCCCTACAGACCCCCAGGGCGGCCGAGAAAACCTTTGTTCCATCTGAAATGACTCATTTAATCATCCAAAACGGTATGGAACATACTAACTAACTGAAAAATGTTGCATAGTGTGCCTTTAACCCTCTGCTTTAGGATCTTCTGACATGAGTGTGTGTGCGCGCCTCCCTTTGTTTTCTCGTCTGCGTTGTCATGTCCCAATCGGCCGTCAAACTGCCTCTTCTGATTCCCTTCTCCTCTGTTTGTTCCTGCCATTCCATTATTCTTCTCCAATATGTTTCTCTCCCCCCTCAGCCTCACTCTCTCTCCTCCCTTCTCAGTTCGGTCCAATTAGTGAGATTGATCCCTGATCTATAGATCCTCCTCATGGGAGCACAGGAGGCCGCAGCCCGGAGTGACGACACATGTGTTTTTGTGTGTCTGCGCCTGTGCCCATTCATGCAGAGTGGGGTGTATAACCAGCTTAGCAGACAGATACTGTACGCATGCTCACTCAAATTTGTTCAATATCAGTAGTGGACATTTTCAGTGTGTCACCCCTAACAACGCTACTCTCTCGGATAAACTGGGTGTTTTTTTCGATTAAAAACATGTCTGTAGAGTGGCCATATATACCAGGGGTCCCCAAACTACGGCCCGCCGGCAAACCTCCGCGGACTTCATGTGCCCGTATCTGCGGGAGTGCGCAGCCGACTGCCGGCACCCCCCCCGGCCGGTCAGCCCGGCCCCCCTGACAGAGGAGGACAGAAGTTATGTGGTTATGTGGTCCTCTCATGTTTGCCTTGCACAAACGGCAATAGTCGCTGAACGACATTTTGTACACTTAACTCTCTGACCGATCAACTTCTTCCGCGTAGAACTTCTGTCGCTAGGAACAGGCGCATTTGACAGACATTCGTAGCGCCCAATTAAACGGCTCCGGGCATTCACATAGGTTTGGTTTGTGGAACACAGTTTTGAAGCTTGAGTTTGGCATTTTGGCGGATATCATTTTAGTTTTAACAGTATATGTATTATTTTTGTTGGTTAAAGATGAACTCAGTAAGACTGAACAAATGTGGAAGATCACCTGCAGATCACAAGATGCCCCGCCCTAAAGCCTATGTCGACAACCTTTTGGATTTGAAATGCAATTTATTATAATTGTTTTAATTAGCAGCTGTGACAATATTAAAGGAGACATATCAACCGAATTTTAAGACTTATACCCGTATTTAGGCTTTGCACCTTAACACGTTCACATGCTTTGATGTTAATAAAGCATATCATTTTCCTCGTATTGCCTGTGTGAATACCCCTGTATTCACCTTCTGCCTGAAGCTGTTTTGGTGCAGGTCTCTGAATTGTAAGAAATAGAATCAATCTGCCAAGAGAGCAAAAACTGATGAGGTGAAGAAGGATGGGTCTGAAATATGCTGGTGAGCGAATAGTCACGAAAATAGAGAAAATATAGCGTTACTGCCAATGGCTATTAAAGAGGTGTTTTGGCATGAAAGCGCACGTCAGCATTTACAACAGGATTCTGGTGCACGCTTATTGTTAGGGTGCCATTGGTTTAGCAGATAACTGCATACCGCTGCCCTAAAGCACACCCTGCTTCATGCTCTATTTGACTCTAAATGTATCACAATTTACTGAATGCAGTTTTGAGGGAGACTTGAAACTAGAGATTGAGATCATAAACTTAAGTTTATGTTGTTTACTGAGGGAGTAAATCAAGTAGACTTTCTTTCTCATAGACTTGTACCACTTGAGCAGTCTCCCCTGGTGGTCGTTTAAGGGAGTGCAGCTTAAGACAAAGAAGAATAGCGTAACCTTTAAGAAGTGGAGGGTTCTGCTTCGTTTTGCGACATATTCTTTTGCCGTATTCTACTAATTCATTTTACAGTGTGTTTTTGTGTCTTAGTAGCTAGGTAGTCACACTCATACAGCTTGAAATTAATTATTGCTATAACATCCTTACAAAGCCTGCCACTCTCTCACATCAATAATTAAAACTACCCTTCTGCTAATTTCCCCTTTTAAAACTGATTGGGGACAGATTCTGCCTCAAGGTTACAGCAGAGGCATTGTATAAAAATGTAATGGCAGTTATGTACCGATGGAAAGGTAGCTGTGCTGGGAATTAAGCAGCCAAGGAAAATCCAAGGGAGTCTCCGCAGTAATAAGTCAGGAGTGAATGCAACTGAATACAGGCCATCTGTTTCCACATGGGCCTCAGAATTTGACAAATACACAGAGCCCCATAGCCACGGGCACATCCACTTGTCCTCTGTGAAATAATGTGTGGGTTATTCATAGGAATCCTTAAAGAGAGGCCAATCAACACAACTTCAATTCGTATGCACAAGCCTCAGCCAAGTTATTCCGGAGAGCCTCACTAGTGGACACAGTTTGTAAAGGTAACATTCATCTGGCTCGACTGCGAGGAAGCACTATGCACAAAGTCACAGAGAGCTACAAGAACCCAGAGACCTCCAACCCCATAACACTTTTTTGTGACTTTTTGAATCACCTTCACGATTCCAGTAATAGTCACACAAAGACTTGCATGTGTTCCACACTAATTTGATCATGTTTTATCCTCTTTCTCAATTGCAGGACTCTGTGAACTCTGTGTTTGTTGGTGTGTGTGTGTGTTTATGTGGGTTCCGTTCTATTGCCTCGATACCCTGGTGTCTTTAGGCTGATTACTGCGACGCCTGAAGGGAGTGCTGCATTGTTTTTGTTATTTATGAGCTTCATATAATTGGGCTCCTGTTGTTAACCACTGCGCTCACTCAGTCAGGCCTGCAGGCTATGTGGAAGGTGAGGCTGCAATTAATGGAATTAACTTAACGTAAGAGGTTTACCAGGCGCGTCACACATGGATTCAGATCTCCCGTGCGAAGCAAAGTAGTCTAGCTTGTTATACTGCAGGTGATGATTGCCTGGGTTGATGTCTATGTTGAAGAAAGGCCTTGCCTTGGCTACGTGCGTGCCTTGAATCAATACCAATGAATGAATAAACACCAGTATTCTAGTTAATTCAGACATTTTGGAGATCCCGGTCTCATTCTGCATTCTTGCCGCCTCCTGGCTGAGACACAGGGGAAATTACTATTATAAAGCCTTCGAAGTAAAGAGCATGCAGGCAATTTCTAAAACAAGTCCAAGAACTCCAGGGAATTGTTCTTCTTTCCATCTCGTTTAGGGATTATATAAGGGAGGACATTTTTTTTTTTAACAATTTAACAATCATTCTGTAGTTCCAACTTCTCCATTGTGGATACTTTGTGCTTTCAATGCTTCATATTAAAGTTAACTGGACTTCTTTTGGTTTTCCTCTGGTTTTGGAACTGTTAGTTAAAGAAGAACCAGACATTTGAAGATGTTGCCATAAGCTTTAGGGAACCCTGATAGGTTTTGACGACAGTAATTGTTCATAGTTTTCAATCTCTCATGTTTAATTGATTATTTGTTTTCTGAGAATATGAGCTGTTTTTTTGTTTACAGTGTCGGGTCACAAGTAACTTTCACCTAACATGCTCTCAGATCTGTTCGGTGAGAAGAATGATTACTTGATTATGTACATTTTTAGCTCTTCACTTAGAATGCTTAATGCTCGGACAGAAATTCTTTATTTACATTTAACAATGGTTAAACATGCATCAAGTGATGAACCAAGCCCTCAGGAAGTGCCGGACTTGAACAGCGGCCAAATCATAACAATTAAAACTTCTGGGTTCACTTGATTTTTTTCTCTTGACCCTTTGGAATCCCCCCATTTGTTCTCCTGTTTTCTGACCGTGTCTTACTGTTGTGGATCAAACTGTTTGAAATGGTGTGATGAATGCAATGACACTGAAACAAAGCGACAGTGTGTGAGCTGAAAGTCGAGTAAGCCGACCTTCTCACTCTTGTACCTTGGGTCTACTTTAGAGTTAATCGGGTGCAGCTCATAAGGTGCATGGTGATCAGACTAGTTTGAAATTACTTTAATCTTGAGTACTGTAGACATACAACTATACCATATATTAACTGAATGTTGTAAAGATATTCTGCATTTGTCTTTATTTGACTTCAGATTTATTTCTCAATCCCTGGCAATCTCGCCATAGACCACACAGCACTGTAATTTGAGTCTTCTCAACCAGCCATGTTTTGGACAGCCAGTCACATGCTATGTAGTTGTTGGCATGGCCAGTTCTGCTTTGCCTTTCCAGAATAAAAATACATAATAATTAACCAATAATTGACCAATTTCTGGGGGAAAGTGGGATGTTTTCTCTGGCTTGAGACTGCAAGTTAACAAGAGAACATTATCATGGGTCATTTCCGATAAAAAAAGGAGCTAATTATGTTTTAGCATTGGGAGGTCATGAAGAGTCCGACAGCAGCTGTGCTGCATCACAAGTCATCGGGGTTAGTCAAGTGAGAGGCTGTTATAATATCCCATAGCTTTTAATTACATACATTATGTGAGGAGCGAGACAAGTCTTCATTTCCTACTATTCTTGACTAAAAGTCTTGGGGAAAAAAGGCTTCACTACAGTCTTCCTGAGTGAGTTTTACAAACAATATACAATATAATATCTGTGGGGGACGGTTTCATGGCAACCTTGCAGTGTGGACAAAGTCTCGGCTCTCACATGAATACCCAACCCAGTCCAGCCTCATTCACAGGTTGTGAAATATCAATGCTAACTACTACGTAAACCCATCGGCATAATTATTGGACAAGCAGAGGAGCTGCCCTGGTCATCCATTTACTCCGTTTGTAAGACCGGTGTCCCTGTCCCATGTGAGAACAAAACTCAACTCTGACTCATGGTAGCTTATGTAAGTTAACCAATCTCACTATACGCAATATCCTTAAAATACGTACATAACATGCGTTACATAATAAACATCATTTAATTTAATTCCAACCCGAACCACAACAATGCATCTTTTCTGCCTGAACTATGTTTTCTTTCCCCAGACAACACATTGTAGGTTTCATCCTCCCTCTAATTGCCATACAAGGCTCTGCAGAATGTTCACAGCTGTTCTTCAATGCCATCGGTCACCGGCAGTTTATTTGCAGGTATGAAGCGGTGAGGGATGAGGAATGGGCAGCTAATGCCTTGTATTCAGTGACTAAGTGGACTTGAGGTTTCATGAACGACCGAAGGTCAAATAGATTAGCCAGCTGGATGTTAGTCTGTCATCCTGCAAGCCCATGGATCCCACATTTTCGTTATATTCAACCACTTTCTCTCAAGCCCCTCCCCCGTCTAGCCAGCAGCCCTGCAAAACAGGTTACGTGAAAAACACATATGTCATATATGTCTTAACCCTCGTGTTACCTGCAAATTTACTAATGTCTTTTACTATTGGGTTCAATTTGACCCCAGCGATTTAAACACCCAGAAAAGGATTATAATGACATTTTTTTCCCCAGGTTTATGTATTAGGAACTTTGTGCTAGTCTGCTGACAACAAAAATAACGCATTCAATTAAAAAAAAGACACCCATCCCCTTAAACATTCGGAAAAACCTGTTAAGTGACTATAGAGAAATATGCAGATCAGAATAAAATGCTACTGATTGACACACCATTTTAAAGAGATCATTTTAATAATAAATTATAACAATATATATTATAATATTAAATATGTCTAGTGTCAGCAGCCTAAAGGCTCGCTGTTGCTTTGCCCTTTGACTTTGCTGCCAAAAAGAGAAACCCAATTTTTCCGACTCTCCCCGTTCCCACGCCTGCCCTCTAAATATGTCATCTCAAGTCGATCCTTTTCGACTGATGATGTTATGAAGAGCTCACATGCTGAATTCATGTCATGGACATGGCTGATAGCGTATCTGCATTTTGATGACATTAGAAGCACTAAGTCTACCTGTTGTTCGCGGAGACGGACCATTTTTGGAGGGTAGAGTGGTTGCTGGTGGTTTAGAGACGACATGAGGGTCAACAATGAGGGTCTTTATCTCATCAGAGGAGGATGCCTCATAATCAGAGTCCTCCTTAACACCTTTTGTCTCAGACACATTCTCCTGTGTCACTTTCATGGTCAAAGAGCTGTGCTAAATCCTCATCGACAGAAAATCTTTCTCTAGAATTAGTTTTCAGTTGAGGGAGAGCAGAATAATAAAGCACCAAGATAAATGCTTTAGAAGGTCCTTCTCCACCCCCAGGTGCAGGTGCAGGTGCAGGTGCAGGTGCAGATTTTGTGTGTGACCTGTGGACAACCTTCTTAGTTTCATCCAACTAAAACGGCCTGAAGTCAAATTGACCCCGAAGAACACCGATGCGTACAACATGTGTACACGACATTGAAAACATATCATCGTGCTAATTTTATGTTGACCCAGTTGTGCATGTGAAAATTAGGAGAAGACATCAAATTTGAAGCAGAAAAATGATGTTAGTTATATATTTAGAGATGGTATACATTGAATGGGGTCAAAATGACCCCAAAAGTAATAGGAGGGTTAAAGCTTTGTTCAAGAAAATGTTTTAAAGCATGATTTAGAAGATAAATACGGCAGACGTGCTGCGGAGCTGTACATCATAAAATAAGCTGCGCAACATTGACAGAATATTTTCTTATCTATCCCTGTTTCACCTGCACCGGGTCAGCTTTTCAAACTCCCACTGCTTCACTCCTTTTCATTTCCAGAGCAGCAACAGCCACTTGAGATGCATTTTCTATCATAGGAGACCGTCCAGGGAAGCAAATACACGTCCAAGGTTCATTTGAACCAATTTAACTTTTTTATATTAAGGTATTTTGTCTTTGTGTGCATACTCTTGTCGTTATTGTGTTCCAAGCCGGCAGGAATAATGAACACCAAATGTTTATTGTCCTTCCATTAGTACCTTACAAACAGTGTTTTCTGGTCTCAAGCAGTGAAGGTTTTAATCTCTGTAAGTGTCATAACAGACATTGGATTTTTAAGTGTCACTAAGCCCACGGCGATCACGTGGACACTATTCAGGAAGTAATGAGAACTGTTGATTGAAGCTTCGAGCCGAAATCGCTGTCTATCATTAAAAAAAAAAGAAAAATCATTACAAACTAGTTTGAGATTGTTCATCAAGAATGGGAATGAGAGATTTGATTAGTCTAAAGAAGAACCAGATATTTGAAGATATTGCCTTAGGCTTTAGGGAACCCTGATTACGGTTCTGATTACGTTTTTTTTTCTCCAAATTCTCAAAATCAGCATAAAATAATTGTTCATTTGTACATTCTTTAATGTTAAATTGATTATTGGTTTTCTGAGAACATGAGCTGTTTACTTGTTTACAGCATTAGGCCACATTAGGAGTAACCATCACATAATATGCGCTCAGAATTGTCACAACAGAATGATTACTTGATCATTGTACATTTTTGGAAGGTCGTCAAAATTCTTATCATGGTCTATATCTCTTTTTATATAAATTTACCATTGTTTTATAAACTATCTGCCAGTTTATGGGATCCAGCGTGCAGATTTTCAAACTCAGCGTGCGTTCCACCTTATAAATGTTAACCAGACTTGTTGAGGAACTAAATGAATAGATGTCCACATGCCTTTTCAACTGGAAGCTCTTTACCACCAGTGGTGTTTAGAACAGAGAACAGTTTTACATCAGCAACAGTGTCCAAATGAGGCTTTGAATCATAACATTGCTTTAAATATGTATGTGGAATACTGCAGCTGAATTCGCTCTGCTGCTCTGATGAACCCTGTTTGCCCTCTCGAACACAGACTGAATGTGCAAACACTGCCATGACCACCGCCACAGGACTCAGGAAGAGGTAATGGACTGTAAGAAACGTGCACAACACCAGGGGCCCGAACAGCTGTAGAGTTGATTCATATCGGGTGTTGTGTTTATTGAGGATGCTTCCTATGTGGCGCCCAGCACCTGCTTCACCTCTACGAACGGCCTCCTGACAGACTCAAGCTATGCTTTGCTGATTGGCCTGTCCACCTGCTCTAAAAGTCAGCCAAGCAGGTGTTCATGCTCTTTACATATTACACAGTCTGTTTAACAGCGGCAACTAGGTCATTAACTGCATTAGCTGCTTTTGAGTTGCTGAGTCAGAGCTGCTGTCCTGCATAGGCCTACCTTTCAATAGCAGCTGTTTAGGACATGTGTTTTTACTAAAGAAAATCCTTGCCAAAAGGGATTGCAATGTTGGTCTGACAAACTGCAATGTCAACTGTCAACAACATTCTGTACAGACATGCACTGCCCATATAATAATTTGACTAAAGGTGCTTTTCCTGATGTGCTAGGATGTTTATAATTTTAGTTTGAGCAAATGGTCTGGATCATTTTCAATGGAGTGTGATAACATTTGGTCCATAAAGGCAGGATCTCACCAGGCCTTAACGTCTATGCGAGGGGTGTCAAACTCATATTAGGTTTGGGCCAGATATTGCCTACTTTGAAGTCAAGTGGCCCAGACCAGTAAATCATAGGCGATGGTCCGGTTGGCGGAAAGGGGGGCGCGGATGGTTTGGTGGACGATTTATGTGGCAAATACAAAACACAGCACACACTGCTACAGGCGACTCCACCACCAGTTTCCCCTCAAAGCATGTTTTTGTTCTCTCTGACTGTAGGTTCTTGAGAGCACCCCAAACCTGTCCAGATATTTAGCATGCTGTGTGTCTGAGATGCATCGACTTGCACATTTAAATGGTTTGCTGGCTTGTACGCACAGATCAAGTAGCGATTTTCCCTTCATCTGTCAGCCCGTGGAAAATAAAGGCTAAAATCTTATAATGTCAACTAGTCATTAGTTATCCCCTGTGAAGTGGATTTTTTTACCATGGTATTTCTTTATACAAAAAGAGATCAGGAAAATACATCCCACACATATGGAACAAACAGATGGTAAAGAGAAGAAGTCACAGTAATCCCTTGTCTGTACTTCAAATTGTCCTGTCTGCATTATAGAGGCATCCGCCTGGCGGTTTTCCATCAACAATATTGGAGAACAATAAAAAACATGTGCACCTCCCTGAGTGACAATGTCAGATGACGGTGTCAACACTCATTGTTAAACTCTAATGCGGGCAAACCTGCCACTCCCCCTTTCCACTCCCAAATATATCCATTATTCACCTCTCCTGGCCTGACCTTGGGTGCAATCCTGTGATAGCTCTCATTCAACAAAACTTCAACCCAGCTGACTCCCTCACTGTGATGGGCAGGGGGGCTATTGTCTTGTGATCTACCAGAGAGTCACATCCCTCTGCTGGGTCTTGCCTCGGGAGCCCCCGTCACCAGTGTTCTAGCGTGCTGCACATTCTCCCTGGGGTCATGCCATGTCCCCGGTCAGGCAGGAGGAGCTATAAACAAAAAGAGACAGCGCAGAGAGAAGGAGAACAATGAATCCCCCTCTTTTTCTTCTTACAGCCTTGTCTCTCTTCCCCCCGTCAGCCACCAGGGACATTGTAAATCAGAGGGCAGGGCTGGGGAGAAACCTGAGCCGAGAGCAAGGGAGTAAGGCAAGGAGACATTAAAGTGGGGACCTGGCTCTCTGGGAGCCTGGCCATTCCTGTCATCATTAGGAAGCGTGGGAGACAAAGGCGGGAAGAGATGATGATGAGGCATGGGATGAAGGGAGAGGAGGTGGTGGGCTAGGATACACACTCTGAGATGTTCGTTTATAATGAAAACTGCGATAGGCACAATGTTCATCTCTCGCTTTTCTGCGACACTCGCACAGGTCATTAATCCAGATTGGCTAGGTTTAGTTCTGACAGCTCGGCCGCTGGCAGACAAAGGTAATCCAGCAGTGATTTTCAGGGAACAAGGGATTTTGATTTCAACCCTGCCACGAAAGAGAAAACCCAAATCATCTATGCAGGGCTTTCTTTGTGCAGCGCTGCCTAGCCCACATACGAGCAATGTCCTTGCATTTACGGGGATAAAGCCATCTCTGACAATGGGGGGCGGGGCTAATGGAGAGGGAAAGGCTGAAGTGAGGAACTGTTGAAAGGAATAAGACAGTGTGTGTGTGTGTCTGTCGGTCTCTGTTTTTTTGTGTGTGTTAATGGTTTATACCTTTGTGTCTTCAGTTTCAGGTCGATAGATTGCTGCCAGAACAGGTCCTAAAACCTGGAAATACCTCAGTGGATTCCATGTCAATGAAAAGTACATTTTTGTTGCGGATTGGATACCTGAAATAAGGTCCTTTGAAAAATTGTTCGGAGGGTAGCAAAAGTCATGAAATACCCCTCTGGTCATTAAAAAAGGGGTTTCTAAAACAGGTCACAATGAGATGACTAAAATAACTCACTAGTCCTTTAGTTTAGTGGAAGTGACATGCCATGAGACCCTAATAGGGCTCCTTTATACCCTATTGTGCTTTTTTATTTTTATTTTACAGGGCAAAATCTGTAAGAATCATCAACATTTATTTGACCCTGAAATTGTCTCACAAAAAATCGAATCTGGCTTTTGTTGAAGCAACCAGCATGAGGCTAACTTCATGGTTGGCATAGAAAAATACATAATCCCTGCAGCGCTCTGTCCAAGCACCTGATACGGCTCCAAATCAGTGATGGTTGAAGAATGTTCTCACTATTCTTACTGTTTACCAAGGCTGTCAAGGTGGGTTTGCTCTCTCTTACTCTCAATGACATGACACAGTAACTTTGGCCGCAGGTATCTCCCCCCCCTCCCTCTCCCTTTTAGAGGTAACTAAGCCCAGTGGAATGTTTCACGCCCCTCTCCACGACCTCTGCGAGTGTTTGTACATGGCTCTCACCCATCATCTCACATTTTCCCCTTCGAGGTAGAGAGGCTTAACCCTGACAGTTCATCAAGAGGGTCGAGGAGGAAAGCCAGTGCCTCTTTTGACTGGACTCTTTACACGTTAGACCAAGGGAGGGCTGTTATGACGCAGGGCGCCGAGAGGCATGAAATGGAGCTCCATCTAAAAAGAGAAAGCTCCTTGGGGGACCTTGAAGGCTTATCCAGACCAGAGCTGTAGAACAGCTTCTATAGGCCTGGTTTTAAACACAAAAAGCCCATTTCAGATTAATAAGTTATAAATGGCAGGGTGTATTCCACACATTGCTTCCAAAGCCTGTTTTAGCCACCGTTTTAAGAATTGTTATCATCATGGCACGCTATAGACTGTATATAAAAAGTGGACGTTGTCATCATACGCTTCTATAGGACCACAGGAGTTTGATGCCAGTTTACGGCACTTCCACTTTGGCTTAACTTTTCCGAACCACAGGTTGGCACAATAATTCACCCAATAGCCCGTGTCACAGGCCAGTAGTTTACATTCACACAGATGCTAATCCGTGAGAAATATCATATTTAATATTAATATCAGGTAATATTTGGCAGGCATTTGAACAAGGCCTAGACAAATCTTAGATAAATGGACTTCTATCTATCTATCTATCTTCTGTTCTTCCGAACAATCAAAGCACTTTAACACATCCTTCACCCATTATTAGCTGTACTTACGGCAGGATCTTGTCCGTTAAACTGGTAGATGAAGAGTGCCTGGTCGGATTGTAGTTTTTTGTTGGGGGGGATTTACTTTTAGCCCTGAGTTGAGGGCTAACATGTGCCATTGTTGTCAATTTTCACTGTGTCAGATCCTGAAAAACTCCTGAGCCATGAATGTGTTAATAAGCCTAATAATACGGACCTGGTTGTTAAGATGGTTGGTCCAATAAATAGTAGGCCAGGGCCTCTTACCTGAAAGAGGCTTCTATATCTTTCTATCAAACACGGAGATTAAAAGTCATGCAGTTAGACTGTGATGAGAAAATTAGAGCCCAAACCTTCTTTATTCTCTTTCATTTGTCACATTTTCTTAATGCATGGAAATACTTGGCTGATATGAGAGAAACGTACAAAAGCTCAAGTACAATTGCTACTGACCTTTACAATACCTTCACAGTGCATAATGAATGAGCACTTTAAAACAAGGAAAACTGTGTTGCGTTAAAATACTAACCACAGTTACTGCGAGAACCAATCAACAAAGATCGTATCTGACATTTTAATAACAGTCGGGGGCTTAAACAAATGTAAAAGTAAAAAAAAACAGATATGCTCTCCTCAATGTGACTCTCGTCCCATTTAAGGTGTGGCTGGTTATACACTCACCGGCCAGTTTATTAGGTACACCTTGCTAGTACCGGGTTGGATCCCCTTTTGCCTCCAGAACTGCCTTAATCCTTCGTGGCATAGATTCAACAATGTACTGGAAACATTCCTCAGATAGTTTGGTCCATATTGACACGATTGCGTCACGCAGTTGCTGCAGATTTGTCGGCTGCACATCCATGATGCAAATCTCCCGTTCCACCACATCCCAAAGGTGCTCTAATGGATTGAGATCTGGTGACTGTGGAGGCCATTTGAGTACTCTGAACTCATTGTCATGTTCAAGAAACCAGTCTGAGATGATTCGATGGTGCGTTATCCTGCTGGAAGTAGCCATCAGAAGATGGTACACTGTGCTCATAAAGGGATGGACATGGTCAGCAACAAAACTCAGGTAGGCTGTGGCGTTGACACGATGCTCAATTGGTACTAAGGGGCCCAAAGTGTGCCAAGAAAATATCCCCCTCACCATCACACCACCGCCACCAGCCTGAACCGTCGATACAAGGCAGGATGGAGCCATGCTTTCATGTTGTTTACGCCAAATTCTGACTCTACCATCCGAATGTCGCAGCAGAAACCGAAACTCATCAGACCAGGAAACCTTTTTCCAATCTTCTATTGTCCAATGTTGGTGAGCCTGTGCGAACTGTAGCCTCAGTTTCCTGTTCTTAGCTGACAGGAGTGGCACCCGGTGTGGTCTTCTGCTGCTGGAGCCCATCCGCCTCAAAGTTGGACGTGTTGTGCGTTCAGAGATGCTCTTCTGCATACCTCGGTTGTAACGAGTGGTTATTTGAGTTACTGTTGCCTTTCTATCAGCTCGAACCAGTCTGGCCATTCTCCTCTGACCTCTGGCATCAACAAGGCATTTGCACCCACAGAACTGCCGCTCACTGGATATTTTCTCTTTTTCGGACCATTCTCTGTAAACCCTAGAGATGGTTGTGCGTGAAAATCCCAGTAGATCAGCAGTTTCTGAAATACTTAGACCAGCCCGTCTGGCACCAACAACCATGCCACGTACAAAAAGTGACTTAAATCACCTTTCTTCCCAATTCTGATGCTCGGTTTGAACTGCAGCAGATCGTCTTGACCAAGGCCATGTTCACACGGACACCGGTATTTTTATAACCAGAGTTTTTTCTCCTGCGTTTAAAAAAAAAAACCTGTTCATACATGCTCGGTTTAAAATAAATCTCTGTCCACATGAAAACGCAAAAACAAGAGCATGCCACACCAGCTCACTCAAAGTCAACAGCGATGTCCCCGACATACGAAAATTCTCTCTCCATTCTTCAGCAACAACCACTTTGTTCTCATAGTTGTCCCACCAACTAGAGGTCCGACCGGGTCTCGTCTAAAACCGGCGACGGTGGCGGCGGGGTGTGTCGCCGGACTGGGAGTGTTGTCATTAGCGGTGCCCTGCGACTTATATTCTGCCTAGAATTGCATTCTGACGCCTCTGTTCCTCAATATAGTGATATAACTGAGCATGTATCTGTGTACATGTTAGAAGCCCTGTTAGCAGCATAGTTATTATAAGCACGATAACGGCGCACACTCTGACGTCGCAAGGCAAAAACCCGGTTATACTGTCCACACGACAACAGTGCAACCGGCGTTTCTGAAAATGCTCAGCCGTGTCCGTGTGGACAGGCCTAAATACATACAATTGAGTTGCTGCCATGTGATTGGCTGATTAGAAATTTGCGTTAACGAGCTGTTGGACAGGTGTACCTAATAAAGTGGCCGGTGAGTTTATATAAAGGTTATATTTATTTACACAAACAATTGCAAGTATTGAAGATCAGTATTTCACCACTTATTGTCATGTCAAACATGATCTTTGTTGATTTGTTCTCGCAGTACCGTTAATTGTGGTTAGTATTTCTTTGTTTTAAAAGTGCTCATGCATTATACACTGTGACGGTAATATTAAATAAAATTAAATTGCTTCATTAGATCCATTTTCAGTACTACAAAGGAGTATGTTCATGGTGATGTTAATTTCCCTGTCCTTATTTGCAAGACAGCTCTGTCCTGGAAAATACATTGGGCTATTTTGCACAAAACACTGCTAAAGTAATAACAGTATATTAGCTTACCGCTCAGCAGGTGATGAGATGGGGTCGAATTCAATGTAGGAGACAAAAGTTTCTGGCGTTTTCTGTTTGCAATGGTGGAAAACATGGCATTGCCTGATTGGCTTGTGTGTGTGTGTGTGTGTGTGTGTGTGTGTGTGTGTGTGTGTGTGTGTGTGTGCGAGCGATAATTGCCCCCTGGAAGTAGATATGAGGGAACAGCGGTATGAAATATCGTTCTGCAATCTCCCTTCCAATCTCACAGATGCTTTCCTTTTCTTTTGATTTAATATGCCTTTCCACATACTGAGAAATTCTGCTGCAGACCAAACATAATGATTATAATGTCTTCCACAGTTGGAGAATGTGTTAACCGGTCATACCGTTAGCATTATTCTTACAGAAAATAAGGCATCTCAGGGAGGCCAACTAAGCGCTAGGCTTGAATGGCTCCTGTCACACACCGTGATAGCCTGTGTGAAAGGCCAGGGCTGCCTCTCAATGCCAGGTGAGAGAGAGGAGAAACAATTTTGTTCTGGTTCCCCAGCCGCTTTGTCAGCGAGAGTGTGTGTGTGTGTGTGTGCCTGTGTGAGTGTGTGTGTGTGAGACGTAATTACTGCCGCCGCCCCTCCTCCCCAGAGCAGACTGGAAGAATTGGAAGAGTCATTTCATCTTTGAGGAAAGGAACGTATGGGAACTGTGCGGGGCGGGGAAGCAGAGGAAGCTGAATTACAGAGCAGCGCGGCGTGGCAGCCGGTGGGGTACTCTGACCCTCTGTCCTGACACCACTTGGAGCCCGAGAAGAAGGCTATTTCTGCCAGAGGGGCAGGACACAATAACATGACATGCTTGCAACCCAACAGCCGATCCCCAAATACTGACTTAGTGAAGACTATATTCTCCAAGGGTGAGACAATTTCAACCTGTAGCTATAAAGAAAGTTAAACGCGTCACTATCATAGTTCCAACAAAACCTGAGCTTTACAAATATTGTATTTGTTACAGGGCCGCTGTATTAGGGACGAGATTACTGCACTAACCTGCACTGCTTGGTTTACGATACGTCATTTGTTTTTCTTTGGAGGAAATGCCATTAGTGAGGAAAACATGAAAATATGTTGTTATAAAAAACTGAAGATGGACTTTTGTGGACGAAGCACATGGAAACTGTTGTGTTTATGCGACTACTTATCTATAAAATAATCAGGCTCTCACGGAGGTTGAGTTCACACGCTAAACATCGCATGCGCATGGCAGATGACTTTGGGATTGAAACATGGTGACAGCAGTACATTGCCTACCTTCAACAACGAGAGCTTGCCAACCACCATTTAAGTTATGGACTCAGCAACGGCATTATGCAGAAACCTCTGTCAGAAAGCAATTTTGTGCTAAAGTTTTTACCAAAAGGCACATGAAAACATCAGGAAAACACCTGAAGAGCCACAGAATGATATAAAAAAAGTCAACAAAAACGATACAACATCATGAGTCTTTTGAGAGTAGTAACAATGCAGTTGTTTGTTGAGTGAGGAGCATTTCTCTCCTCATCAGAGCTGTTTGTCTGTTGTAGCAGTGCATCATCAACCCACACAGATAAGAGATTTAAAGAGGAAAAAAACCTTGTACAGCGCACGCCATCTGTCCGAATAACGAAACACAACTATTAAGTCACACTGTTGAGTGACGCCATTGCTGTAATGTAATCCAAGGTGCCCTGAAGCTTTTCGGACGCAGGACCAATGTAAATACATCCTGACTCCTCCATGCTCTCCTTTTGCAGAATAGGCAAAAGTCAAAGTCATAAAATGTTAAATTGTGGTGAGACATTAAAAATAAGCATTTTCCTCATCCAACTCAGCCCCCTTCCGTTTCCATTATTGGCAACCCACTCAACTGCTGTCTTCAGAGCGAGAGAAATCCATGGAGCTTACGGTGTGCCTGCCAAATCTAATTGCCGCTCATTACAAAATACAATCAGTGTATGAAACCAGTTGAATAGTTAAAACCCTGGAAGATAGACAAGAGGTTAATGTTTCCTTTGACACCCCAATCTGCCCTCCTCATCACGGCGCCCTACCCACTCGGTCTTCATATACATGTATCAAATGTGCAGATTTGCAGAAAGCGTGGTGAAGGTGGAGGTGGCGTGTGCAAGGGGACAGAGGGTGAGTCTCGCTTCAGAGCCCCGAAATGAATAGAGGGCCCCTCATTATGGAGCAAAGGAAAAGACAAAGGGTTCTCGGTAAGGAAGGGGGGAGCTAGAGAGGTAGATCCTTATATAATTATACGAGAGGAGAGAGTGTGAGGGAACATAGGGAGAGACAAGACGATTTTATGCAAAAGAGAACTGCAGCCTGAATGCAGCCTGGCTTGTTCTATATTATATTTTATATAGCGTGAGAAACAGGAAATGAGTTACTCCTTAAAAAGACCTGCTTTACCTTCTCCATGGCCCCTCTCGCTCTTTTTCGCTACCCCCCCACCCCTTCTCCTCTCTTCATCCCTCAGGGAGGATGGGTACCAGCCAATCCCATTGAAAGGCAGATCAATAAAGAGATATATTGTCATCACGGAGCGCCACCCGCTTAATCAATTAATCTATAATAGAATCCATTCACTGGAGCCTCTTAGAGGGCCTGTCCTCCTATTACTAGCTATGGGTCAAAATAAGGTGCAGACATATGGGGGTCTCATTACTAGTAATGATGGCTGGGATGGGGGAATAGATACTGGTGATATGCATTCAATGGCCTTCCTAGGTAACAGTGGTCATGTTTTATAGTATATCTACCTCTATCATGTATATATATACTGTATTTATGTTAACAGTAATGGGTCAGCCGACCAAGATTATAAGCAGCATTCCTAATGAGTTATTATCTATGCCCCCACTCCATCATCAGACACAGGGACACCAACGTTACGCTCAATGCACAGAATGCGGTTGATAGCATCTTGTTGTTTTCCGCCTCAAGCAACAGTGTTGCAGCGGTTATAACCTTGGTATAAACGCTCCATCACGATCTGCCATGTGGAGACTGCAAAGGTACCTTAAAGATGAGCATTCACTGTTGAACACAGATGGGCTTCAGGTGAAAATAAGTCGATCATGCACATTTACTCCATCAAATTAATAATAAATGTTGGAATAAATGTCCCCCTGTTATGTGTGCGCCAACAGCTGTTGGCGCACACATAACAGGGGGACATTTATTCCCCCAACTCAACTTTATCAGTTCTAATTGTAAGCCAGCAAAATTACTTGAATCTTGAATTCTCACAGCCAGGGCTGCCATCACTATAGATCATAAAAGGTAAACTACCTTAATTCAGGGAAAAGAATAGTTTTCCTATAGGCTTTAGGCTTCTTTATAGCATATTTTTGGAAACCGTTTGGCTGCCTGAACATTTATTTTTAGTTAGCTCCACCAGATTGTGTCTCTCGATTTGCAAAAAAATATGACCACGAAGAAGCCAATTAGATAGAACCTATGCAGTAAAATAACATAACCCTTGAAATGAATAACACCTTTGTGATCCCTCAGTTTTGTTTCAGCTTTTTGGGAAATGCCATGCAAATGGAGGCGTGTGTAGAAAGCTAATGAGCAGCCCACTTTAGCTCCTCGGCTTTTAAATTTGATTAGTGAGGAAAAGGTGGACTCTTGATATTGTTTTTGACTTCCATGGAAGCATTTAATCAACTGTTCAGGGCGTGGAATAATGCCACTCGGCCAAAACAAAGACCCAATCCAGAGGTCAGGCATACATCATGGTCTCAATTCCATTATGGTCAGTAGTTTATTCACCCACTGCGTTATGCAAAGAACACAAGGATTGATCTTCCAACTCCTACAATTTATAAACGTTTTGTAAATTCTAGCATTTTACTTCAAACCTTGATGTGTAAAAGTCAAATGAGACTCCATAGATCAAAGAGGAGGTTGTCTTTTCATAGCGCTGCCAGGAAATGCTGTAAAGCTGCATTTCCTGAAAGCCGAAGGCCTTTGCAATACATTCAAATGAATAGGAAAAAAAATCACCTCTTGGAACCAAGCCTTTGTGTGTGGAGGAAGCATAATTCTATGATCTATGGCTCAGCTGCGTGTGCCGTGTGGCACCAAACCCCTCTGATGGGCTGTCACTGTAATTCAGCACCTAATGTGGATAATTAGTCTAAATTCATGAAGTGCTTGATTCCACTGACAGCTTCACCAAACGTTTGACGAAGACACCGTGGAAGCGGCATCAGTCACAGGCGAACGGAAATGCAGTTAGTGGAGGGCCTCTTCATGTTTTATTCAATCACAGAGCGATGCTCAATTAATCAGTTTCTACAATTAAATTAAACATGTACATGCATTAAACATGAGAGAAATATCAGGGGTGTGAAAACCCTGCATGGTTTACTTGTGAACCCCAAAATAGTGTTTATATTCTGCCTTATACAGCAGGCTTTGGGGCTTTAGGGATGTGGAATCACAGCCCGTTGATGCAGACCACCATCCAATGCATTTCTATAAATGTCAAGAGCTGTTTACCAGGTCTGTCTGACCCCTAATATTTATTCAGCTCAACAGTACTCTACCCAATCACTCTGCATGGTTTGGTGGCAGAAGCGTGGCCCTCTACATGTCAAGTCTCATTGGCTGCAGTTTGCTCTATCTTCTGGCACAAGTAATATTGTTTTTCGCTTCCCATTAAGTGCAGGCAGAGCCTGGGCTGTGATAAAAACTGACATTTCGCCACGGCGTGTGGGGTTTCTTTGTGTCTCCCGGTGCCTGAGTGATTTCCGTTGGCTGATTTGTAAACATAGCCCCACAGTTGGCATGGTCAAAGGTCTTTCAAGTGTAAGGAGGAATTTGCATTTGGATTCATATTGCTGCCAACATAACTTGTGCCTCTGCGGTTGGATAACCGCTCTGAGATAAATGCACCACATTGAACTCAATTAGGCTGTTCCTATACAAATTCAATCTAAGTAGAATTAAAAAAAGGACCTTGGGAACATTTCCCGGAAAACCAAATAGGTTTCTTTTGTGAAAGCATGAAATTAGTATTCTCACTCCAAATTATTCCAATATGCAAGATGCTGCTACAGCCTATGGTGGTTATGGTTTTCTTTCTCTTCAATGTCATTAAACCATTTTACAGCATTTAAGAGAAGTAAACATAAAATCCATTATGACCAAGATGGCATTCACCCAAGTTAACCATGAGGGGCCGTAAACTTGTGGCCAAATTGAAATAAAGTAGCCAATTATATCACAAGGCACAAGTAGATCTTGTGGTTTGCAACAGCATTTGATTAGTACGCATCATAGGGCTTCCTGAATTCAGGGAGATAATATGTCATTTTTTTTTACGTTCATGTCAGAATGAATACAATAATCATCAAGATGCTGGACTAGTTTAAGCGTTTCTATGGATTTGGCCCTTTAAGACTTTGGTATTATGGTCGTTAAGGTGCACAAAAGCAGAAAAAACGGAGATTTTGTAAGTGTGCCTTTAATATAATATCACAGGAGGACACCATTACATGAAGTCATTAATTGGAATAATATTACATGAGCACATGTAGGACCACACAAATGGAATCGTTACGAAAAACGTTCACTCTCTGAATTAGTGTGGGTTTTCTGGATAGTGATCGCATTATTATTTACTCTTTAAACGCGTTATTGAATCTTCGTTTTATTTTGAAAGCGGTACCGGAAGCTACCGCTCCTGCTCCATGCGTCTTTACCACAGTGTGTTCGGAGTCCCGGAGCGCGCTGTGTTGGAGGAGGCCGGAGGAGTTCATTGCGAGTAGCAGAGCAGGAGGAGCGCAGCGGAGCGCGCGCGTGCAGCGGACACGCACGGGGAGAAGAAGTGCTGCTTCGTGTTTAACAAAGTTCAGCGCTTTCTCTCAGCGCACCTGCCGACCTGCCCACGCAGCGGGGCTGTGAGTGAGTGTTTCTCCTGAGTGACGTTCACGTGGGAACGGGACTGGAGGGCAACGGGGACCGACCGACCGACCGACCCACCGAGCGAGCGAGCGCTGCCCGCCGTTCACAACCGCCTCTCCGCCGGCGGCTTACTTCCCCCGGACCACCCGCCCACTTTTTGCAGCGGTCCGAACAAGTTCCCCAGCTTGAAGCGGCGGTTTCTTTGTAGAGCCGCAGAGATGCTGCCCGTGGAGCTTGATGCCGTTTCCATCCCATAGTCTGGAAGTCATCTGCGCGTCTCTTTGGATATATCCTCCGCTGCTGGACAGCCAGTCCGGGATCCACAGTAGCCACCTATGACACATCCGAGTGGATAATGGAGTACCGCATCACTTCGGTTCCCCTACTGGTCTTATGTGCGCTCACAACTCTGGCATATGGTGAGTGGGAATTGGCATGGCTGGTTGTTTTGGGGTTATGTTTGCGCAGATGGAGCTTACACTCCAGATCATCGTCTCACCGGCTCCACAGGGCTCTGAAGCCCAGTCAAATATATAAACAAAAAAATAAGAAATCATTTTCCCATGAAATTCTACCTATGGTACTATTTTGTGGCCACGCAAACCACGCGTGTTTGCATGTATGCCTGGGACCCATGTAAGTGTCAGTGAGTTATAATCCCCCTGGATGATGTCATTTAAAAGGCCACTTAAGGCAGTGGACACATGAGTGGCCCATGTGCAGCTCTGCTCTGCGTCCAGCCCAAGGGACCGCGGGTTCACACCAGCATCTGGTCCCCACACAAACGCAATGGCGCTCCGTTGTCTAGCCAGCTCCTTTATCTCTATTATCAGGCCCACTAAGGGGGACCTTTCCTCAGCACAGTGCAGTTGTGGAAGAGAAATGGGCCGATGGAGCCCGTGTCCTCGCTTGCTGCTACATGGTACTGTAAATGAGCAAGGCAGGGTTGGTGTGGATGGTGATGGTGACAAATGAACGCTTTCCTTTTTTTCTTTTCTTCGACTGTGATGGATAAAAGGCTTTGCCGGATGCTACGTTTGAAATGTTAAACTCAACTGCTGTGTTTCTGTTGGACTGCTTCCTGCGTGGTGTTGGGTAGATCTGGATAAAGAGGCCGTTTCCTTGAGTACAGCCCCTCTAAATCCCAATTTACAGTCCTACACCAAGCAGCATATGGGCCTTATTTAATTACTCATTTTTAATTCAAAGATCTGGTTTCAGCTCCTCTCAAACTAAACTATGGGCAGAAAGCTAGACTTGTAGGAGCACTGTCAGGAAGACAACTTGTAGGCCGACTCCACTTATGGGGCCTAATGTGGACTGGATGCTGGATCCGCAGAGTCTCCATCAATCACTGAGGCACGACTGGTAGTTTGTGACCGGCAGGCCCTTCGTCCCACGCACCTACACAGAAACACCACCCGCCTGCTGACGCACAAAGCATCACTCTCCTACACAAGTGGGCTGTTCTAGTCTGTGACAGCGAGGTGTCGGCGGCCTGCGCCCAATGCCGAGGATCCCCTTTCTCGCTTACAATGCTGTAAACATTGGCCATGAACCCACAGCATAACAACTCGGCATCTGTGAGCGTGCTCCTCCACTGACTCACTCCAGACGCTCCTCTGGGACAACACAGGCTGGATTCCAGAGTCTTATTTTCACTTGAGCTGAAGCCCGTTTTTCTGTTTCACTGTTTGAAAATGCATTAGTGTCACATTGATATCCAGAGCTACAAAGATTAAAAGGGGGGAGGGCACTTTATTTCTGTGGGAGATGTACACAAGGAAATATGCTTTGTTTAGGATTGGCTGGCCAACTGTCTGTGTTTCCCCTACCATCATAACAAGGGGGCGCCCCCTCCCCCCTCCCATCCATCCCACCCGGTCGGCTGTACCGTTTGCAAGGCGACTACTACACCCCCCCCCCCCCCCCCCCCCCTCCTTAAAGTCATAAACCTTGGGGAAAGCCTGTATCTCCTGCTCCTATTTTGGGGGTCTGGACCCAGAGACCCATGTGCAGGACCTGAATCCAGAGACCTGACCGTTCTTTTATTTTTCAGACCTGCAGACAATTTTATAAAATGTAATTTGACATTTCTTGCTAGAAATACTGCTTAAAGGAGGAGTCACAACATGGACAGACTAAAGCATCTGCATTGTTCGATATCCCAAAGAAAAGTGTCTGTGATTAATATCCGGTTGGTTCGGTTACTTACCATTTCACATTTCTGCTTATTTCACAGGCACTAATGACTTTGTGTAGGGCATTGTTAGTGGCTAGGACTGTTTTCAGCCACAAGGAACAACATTTTATGAAATTGGTCCTGATGCTGCAGTGTGCTCCTCTCCATCAAAGCACGTCTAATAAAATTTGTTTTTTCAATGGAAATGACCCGCATAGAACTTGTTCTGGTCCGTTTGTTATTGTGTAATGGGGTCTGTTGCCAGATTTAGCTCTGTAGGACGACAGAAAATGTTGTTTTTTCAATATTGTGTGTAAATGAAGGGGAATATTTGGCTGATAATTTACAAAGTAATTTGAGAACGAGACCTTCCCCTGTAGGGTAACTTCGGTACAGGCCATCGACCCTGTCAATGTTTGTAAAAGAGAGCAAAGCCGCCTTTTATCAGTCTCGCCATTGTGGTGATTAGTGCAGTCTAACAAGTATTGAGCTCAGCCTATTGCTATTAGCAAACTGGCGACATGTGAGCTTCTTTCAGTACTTTTTAAGTGAAAGAAGCTCACAGGAAACGCTGTACTGTGTGTGTCTGAGTGCACCTCCCTCCTCCCCCACCTGCCTGCCCATCTGTTCCTTACAGATCAATTAGCCCGTCAATTGCTCAGCAGGTTTGGCTGCAGTGAACGACGGGCGAGCTGCCTCTCCTGGAAGGTAGAAGTACGAGTCAGCCTTGGTTTGCTCTGACTCAACAATGCCTCTCCAAACGTCCTCCTCCTGTCTTCACAGAATCAGCACCGCTAATGATGCGCTGCAATTGACGTTTGAAGCTTAGTCCCCCCACCAATTTGCTAAATTTAGAGCTGACAGATCAAAACGCTTGTGTTTTCAGCGCATGCTTGTCACTGAGCAGTCACTCATCATGTATCCTCTTGATAATAGAATTTCACGTGCCCAAGTGTTCGTTACACAGCAGCTCGATGGCGCCTCGTAGTGCATTATTAACGAGTTATTTGTGCACTGGGCCGAAGCAAAATGCAAAAAAGCATGTCACTTTCTCTCTGTAGATGTAAGTGATTGCAATGCTCTGCTAGGTACCGTGCACATTCCCGCCACACAGGGCCATCACTCTCCACAGACCCCTCCATCGGTCACCAGAGGAAGGGGGCAATAGGCCGAGCCGGGGCTTTATTTAGCAGCTAGCACTGACAGGTCACGTCGGCTAGTCGCTCTCCGCAACGGCCCCACCTCAGGCTGCAGACGGATGCATGCCCCCCAGGCGCTTTGCTGGTAATAACACTGAAATAGAAGCCCGGACATCTGACCGTGATGAAGGGTCCTGGCGATGCCCCGTGGAGGCCATCTGTCCTCTGGGCCGTACAGGATGGATCAAAGTCATGTCCACATCAAACTGCATCCTCGTTGTGGAAGCCTTTATAATGGTAGGGAAAATACTAACTTAAACAATACACCTGCTGCCCAGACGGAGTAGTGTAAAAAAGGATTTCAGTCTGCTCAGGCACGAAAAGAAAGCACCAAAATCTGCGTTGCGTTTCGGTCCAGTAGGTATCGGTCCTTTAGCAGCCGCTGCCAATATGGCATCAGTCTACCCAGTCTATTCAACTGGTATATTCCTTTCATATGGAGATGCATCTGCATTATGTGGCACAATGAGCTCACATCATGTTCAACAAACATAGGGGCATGTCCCCCTTTCATCCCTGGTGGAAACTACCCTTTTTATTTGTTTTCATTTCTTTAAATTGGTGAGTAACTAGTACAGTAATCGCAATAACTCTGCTCCTGTAGTGGCAGTGATTCTTCAGGGCTTCGTACACACGGCCCCCTTTAGAGTTGGACCACGTCTGACTGGAGCACATGCTCTTCTATGAATCGCCCATAGACATTTCTGGCGTGCAGAAGCACAACGGAGCTGTTGTGTCGGTACGAAGGCGCGCAGGAATAGCTGCAGCTGTCAGTCACCGCGTTGGGTACATAGGCTGGAGGAGAGGATAGAGGCAGCAGATATGGGAAGGGTTCTCAGCGGCGGTACATTGAGGTGATGTGCAGAGGAGCGACTCTGACAGGTGCAGAGGTTTCTTTAACTTTAGAACTTCTCTGAGAAGGAACAGCCGCTGGTGACTTGTCATTCTGTCATGCAGTGTTAATACAGTAGAAGCGAGTCGGCCACAGTTTGGTAATTGGCGGTCTTGTCTGATGTCCTGAAGGGAAAAGGCGCATTAAAGGAACTCGACTAGGCCGACGAGGCAATTAGAGTCCTCTGGTTGTGCAGCTCAGTGATTTGGCAGCTGGGTTTGAATCCTTGAACCCTCTTTTCACCTTTGCCACTTCTTATCTGAAGTAGACTTTTAAACTAATATTCCTCCAAATGCCTTCCATCAATTATTTATTTTTTTGTCACTGTAATACTATCAAACTTTTAAATATGAGGGCTCTTTCGCCCCAGTGATTAGTATCATGGTGTCTCCATGTCGCTCCTTACAGTGCCAGAGTAGATCATTTTTACCTGCAGCATCCTTGGGTCTCCCAAACTGAAAATATGCTAGTCAGTTTGGTGATGAAAATACATGCATTTAGTTGTAAGTTGTACAAGCTTTGCAGCATCATTTTCAGTTCAGCTCATAGACTTTGCCTCACATCACTTCCCCACTCATTTTTAGTTCTGGTTCATCTAGTTATTTTTCAGTTATTACTAATGGCAACCCTCATTGCAAGGCCCTTTATAAGCCCACTGTGCTAATTCATCCAACTAAAAAGAGCTCAGAGCAGGTGTCTCCATCTCAGAACTAATCAGTTATAATAATAATAAGAATAATGTCAATTTTTTCAGCATTTATCAATGAGCTCACTCACAAGCCCCATCTTCACTTATTAAACGTACCTCAAACGTTTTTGACTGGAGCCCTTGCTCCCCGCTGACATGGATTGGAGCAGAGAGCAGCCAGCCTGCGTGTAGTGTCTGTCTGTCTGTCTGTCTGTCTGTCTGTCTAGGCGGTCACATATCTAATAGGAGCTGTACTTGTTGCCTTCTCCAACAGCTGTGTAAGGCGCTCCGCAACCAATGTGGTTAAAGCGAGGGGGAGAGAGCTCACGCTCTGCACATCCTTAATGGACTGATGAGAATAAATGGTGGAGTCATCAGCATCCAGTAGATACCAGCTATGATTAAAAACGTGTCCTCCGACAAGTTGGCTCCTTTGAAGCAAAACTACTGCCACATTTCTCCTCTACCTCCTCCTGTCTCTTCTCATCACACAGAAAAACAGTGAGAGTCTAGTCACTATGCAGTCGCTGCTCTGCTGTTCCAAGCCCTCTCCAAAAGAAAATGAATGCTTGTTACTGGCGGCGACTGGAACTCAGACTAACGACTCTAGGCAGGCTCTGTGATGACTTGAAGGATGCTGGACTGCTTGTATTCATGTCCTCAGGACTACTTTTTGTAAGTTGCATTCAAAGTTCTGTGAATGCTTAAATATGAGAATAGTTTCGCTACCTATCCTCTCCATCATAGACATTGACATATGATGTTTGGCAGAGTACTCATAGCAGAAATGTGTTCCTTGACAGTTGAAACATTGATACAGGAAGTTAATTCCTAAATGAATCCAAATCTAGAAGTTTTATTTTCTCTTATTTTCTTCAGAAAAGACGCCCCTGTTTGCTGTCTATTAACAGCGAGCAGATTCTGCTCCGTCGACCCGATCAAACATGCAGCCACAACTCATGGCAGCCACGCTCGGAGGGAGCATGGAGCACAGAGGCAATTCTTTGGAGCTGATGTGGAAGTTTGGGTCTTTTTTGCTCTCAATTTCCATGCCCCCCCCCCCACCCCCATCCTTCTAATGCTGCGCTCACACTAAAGGCGAAGCGTAGCAAAATGTTTCCCTCGCATAGAACGAGTTGAAATATTTGGCTAAAGATTTTCCCCAGACGGTCTCGTGAAAGGCATGCTGCCGTCTTGCTGCCATGGTTGAATCAGAAACAATGGAATGAAGCGACGCAAATTAACCACAAATAGAAGGTGATTAAAGCCAGGCGAGTAAAGAGTTACAAAAAATGTGCTTTGTTTTTGGTGTGAACGTACTTTAAAGGCAGGGCAGCAACAAAACGGAAGCGCCAGCCCTTAGTCCTGAATCCATTCATGATCCAAAGAGAGACACAATAAAACCACCCAATTTCCTTTTACAAAGTCGACCCTGCCGACTTGGATGCTTAGCATCAACACAGCCTCAATTAAGGAGATGGACTCTTTATGGCCGGCACTCTGCATTCTCATGCGAGAGCCTCATTTTGTTTTCCCCACAGGGTCAAAGAGAAAGCAGCCTGCCTCCCTTACTGCTGCCAATTTAACTATGAATGCGCATTTGCAAATCAATTCCTGTGGCTGTGGTAGCAATCGAGGGGAGGAGGAGGAGGAGGAGGAGGATGAGGAGGAAGGGGAGGAGGAGGAGAAAGGGGAGAAGGAGGAGGAGGAGGAGAAGGAGAAGGAGGAGGAGGACTGCAACAAAGCTGTAAAAACAACATATTCGTGAGCGGTAATCTAGTCTGCTAAAAAGAATTGCAGATGAGGAGGAGATGGAGATGGGAAGGTTGTTGGATTGTCTTTGATCTTCATCTCACGCCCTCCTCGTGTCCCTTCTCTAAAGATGATGAGCTCAGCCTGCTCACTGGGTTTATTGTACTGAAAGTTCAGCTTAAAAGACTTTTACTCGCCATTCTACTCTTTTTTCAGAGGAGAATTGGGTGGGAGGGTGGATATCTCGAATGCAGTGTGAGGGTTAGCTGAGCTTAGCCTTAATATGAGTTGCAAAGCCAGAGCACGGCTTAATCTTTCTTTTCTTACTGTAAGTCACCACAGAGTGACAAGCATTGCAGGCCGTGGTCAGAGCCTCACCCGGACTAAGCGACTGGTGCACTAACCGGTCGGGTATTCGTCATTTTCAGCCGCTCAAAGGCCTCACCACTTCATCGCAGGAGTTGTGTCACCTCTGAGCAACATGCCGTATGTCTGGGAAACTGTGTCTCTGGATTTTAGCGTTTAAAATTACATCAGGGTGAACCTTTCACAGCCCCATGCTCCAACTCCCTCCCAACTTGTATGTTCTGCATCTCTGTTTTGAGCCTCATTCTTTCTTTTTTTATT
The DNA here is from genome assembly GCA_021346845.1 of Apeltes quadracus. Lineage (NCBI taxonomy): Eukaryota > Metazoa > Chordata > Actinopteri > Perciformes > Gasterosteidae > Apeltes > Apeltes quadracus. Next base: position 1,465,003 of record CM037916.1, on the reverse strand, counting down.
GCTTGACTATGGGGGTTCTTTTGCCGACAGCAGCACATCTCTAATAACACGTCGCAAGCAAGTGGACAATCTCTCTTTTGACCCCTGACTTCTTAGCAAGGGATTATTTCTGCATAATTGGAGCGGAATTGTTGCCAGGAGAGGCTGCATTCTCATCACTCTGTCAGTCACGGTAACTTTGGATGCATGCAAATGGAAGAAAAAAAGTTGTCTCTATTTTAGGACTATTTTGGGATCTGCTTGGTGATCTTCTTGTGTTTCTGGATATTTAGACGTATGTAAATCTGCTTAGGAATGAAAGCCCACTTGTCTGTCGTGGTCAAATAGAGCTGAGGAGTTGGCTGAGTAGGAGTGGGGGCGGGGGGGTGGCATAATCCACTGTAGATCTCTGCTAGTGGTCCTTAGATTTATTTCAGCACTCTGCCATCCTCTAAGCAAGAAAGGACTCCTGCAGCTTGCATTTTTCATCTTTGTGTTGTTTTTCTGCGCACTATTTCTCTGTCACGCGCTCTCTTCTCGCCCCCAGATAAAATAAGGTTGGAATAGTTTTATGTGGTTGGAAAAGTCAGTAATCTAATGTGGACCACATGGGCCTCTCTGAGTCCGTTTGGAAACAGCAGAGGGGCTGGGCATTTTCTGCTGACTAGGGTTCATTCAAAATGGCTGGTTTTAACCATCCATATATTTACTCTACAGGAGAAATTGAAGGGGTTTTTTTTTTCACAAGAGATACTGCACATTCCCCTCTGAAACTGAGGGCCACCTTTTTTTCCATTGCTGGGATTAAGTCTCCTATCGGCATTAATTTGGGCTTGGAACTGTTAAGGCTGTAATTTGTCTGTGTCTCCAGATGGTATGAAACATGGGCAATATGAGCAAAAGACAAGACCTTTCTTATTCTTCTTATTGTATTCTTATCAGAATACAGTCATGTGCAGCCTGTAGGAACACCTTCAGAAGAAACTACACTGTAACTAAAATCCTGCTGAAAACCAGTTAATGCAAACAAGCTTAATGTGCATTTCTTTTTTCACCCAAATTTCAAAAGTTTTTGCACCTAAAGTTTGACGGATAATTGTATGAAGACACAACTATTTTTGAGTGACCGGCCGCTATTGGATAGAAGGCTACCAGGCAGATCGCACATCTCATTGGCAAAGTTAACCATCTTATATCACTCCCCATACTCCACACTGTCAAACTCTGGACCACAGCGTCCGCGTGGTTTCATTAGCGTCATTCCCATATAGCTTTGAGAGCTGCTGCCATCCTGCTGTAGTTCACCACCTCCAGGAGCTAACAGGTCCTTAGAGGGTCCAGACTTTCCTATTAGGCACTATATCCAGTCGAGCCCTTCAAAATCCAGCTGTTCTTTCATTCTTTTTTCCAGCCCCGGCCTCATGCGATAGATCCGTCTACACATGGGAGCTTCGCTGTGAGCTCTGTAGCTGGTGTATACGATGCAGCTTAGAAAGTCAAATGTTCTGAAGTTGTGTGACAGTGCAGGTGGTCTCTATCAACATGCACAGCCATTGCACTCACGCTAATGTGCGGTTTCCCAAAAGAAGATCCTCATCAAAAGTCAATTTAGAAAATGACTCATCATCTTTGGAAATGAGATAAGAGATAATTTAAGTGTAAGTTAATGTGAACGATACGTCCTAAGAGCGGGTGTTCAGCGGTTCCTTCTTGATGACATTTAGCTCAGTTAACATGGTGGTCTTTTTTTCTTTTAAAGCCTTCACTTTACATTTCCACAACCAGGAACCTTGGCCTGTAAAATGAATGACTCAGCTCTTAAAAGCCCCCCTCCCCTTCTTACATTTTATTATTAAAGCTATTGAAAAGAGTTCTCACTCTTTTATTGTCGTTTTTATAAATGTTTCACGTTGAATGTTTTATCGAGTAGCCTTACATTATAGAATTGTAGAAACTGACATTTATTAAATGTAGAGCGCATTAGACTTTCGTGGGTCTTCCCACTCTGGGAGAGTGCCAGGTGACTGTTATTGTTCATCCATGAGGCCGCCATCGACGTACAGAGGGCCAGCTGCTTTGATGCTTCTGAAATCTGTACTGTCCCTCAAAATGTAAATACAGTACATACTTTACATGTCTTGACAGCATGTATTTGTGCAAGTTGGCTATAAATTGCATACCTGTATGTAGACATTTAATGACTGTCAGAAACCTCTGTGATTATGTAGAATCTCTGCACATGTGGTATGCTTACTACAAAAAGTTTGTGAATCTGTTTCAGTTTTGAAGATTTTGATGCGATGATAGACTTCTTTAGAAACAATTGAACAATCATCTCGTGACAACTCAAACCTTAGTTCCAAAGAGAAAGCAACAAAGAAAGAAAATGTTTCCCATTAATGGCAGTGAAAAGAAATGTACAAGGTGTATGTGATCGCATTCCGCAGCTCGGTTTATGTCTGGTATCGCAGCATCAGGCATGAACCCAGCTGCAGACTGCAACTAGATGCGACTTTAAAGCCTCAACCTCAGGTCCTCCTTTTTTAGTGTCTCTGGCTTGGTGAATGTAACTGCATTGAGAGCAGGGCCCCAAAGTTAGTATTTTTACTGCTTTTCTTATCAGGTGTTATCCATTAAGATTGAACCCTTTGAACCCCCTCCTCATTCGTGCACCTGTGGGACGACCCATTACGACCCTCTCTCTTGATGTTGTACCTGATTACACTTTTATACCTGTGCTCTTGGCACATTGTCAGCTACCTTTTCATAGGAGAGGAAGAACACAGGAAACAACTTGCTATCTTGATGACCTCGTGGATATTTAAGCGTTACAGCCTCCTCCTTCTTTCGCTTTCTCTCCCTGAGCAGTTGTGGCACCATTTTATTTTCATATTACCTGCCCATCGAAAAGACCGGCATTATTATGGAGTCCCCTTTTATTACGAGATTGATGGATTTTATTACGAGATTTAGCCAGAATTGTTAGGCAGGACAATCTGGGCTGGTTGTAAAGGTGTTATATTACGTTGAGTGCCTCCACACCAAACTAAATGTCTTAATAGACTTGGTCCAGCATGGTCCAGCATGACTCTGCAGTCAAAGGACCTTCCTCAACTGATTGCATAAAGTTACATGCCCCAATTAGCCAAACTTCTTTGGAATGCTGCAGCATTAAGAAGTCCCAACCACTGGAAGTGAAGAGCTTAGCTTAGGTCCAATGTTGAAAACAAGCCTTAAATGATACATGTAGGTAGTTTGCTTCCTCTTCTGACAAACACATTTGTTTAACATGGTGTTATGTGGCACAACATATTACAAGCAATACTGCTACTGTGAAAAATATCGTTAGTTTAAAATCAGCAGAATAATTCACTGCTGCAAATTCAGTCATCACTGGAACAAAAGTATAAGAAAATAAAATTAAAAAAAGACTAGACACCACTCAAGTTGCCATTCTTTCATATGCTCTCCAGGGGGAAGTCCACTTGTGCATGACAGCGCATCCGTTTGTGTCATTGCTTTTCACACATACTGGTTCCGCCAAAATGCCATTCAAATTGGAGGAGAAAGGGAAAGAAAGGCGGGGGAAAAAAGCAATTTCAAAGCTTGCAAAAAAACCCTGTGGGAACTGCCATGTCTCTGTTTGCTTTGGTGGATGTCTTCATTTCTATCTATCAATCAGACTTTTAAATCAACGGTAGAGAGTCTGCAGACTCTGACCTGAAAACGACATATCATGTTATATCAGTCAGTAACTTGTGCAGTGCTTTGGATACAATGATTAGAAGAGATCTACCGTCTTTGCCTCCGTCAGAGATCTACCGCCTTTACCTCCGTCAGACATCTACCGTCTTTACCTCCGTCAGAGAGCTACCGTCTTTACCTCCGTCAGACATCTACCGTCTTTACCTCCGTCAGAGAGCTACCGTCTTTACCTCCGTCAGACATCTACCGTCTTTACCTCCGTCAGACATCTACCGTCTTTACCTCCGTCCTGCTTCTCCTGCTGGAGAAATTGATTTGGTTTTATGGCGGCAGAATTGGCATCATTGCTGTCGTTCCAATGACACTCCACACATTCTTTAGTAAGTTCTTGCATTACATGCTCACTTTGTTCAGTGGGGTAGTCTGTGATTTAATTAATTGATTTTAAATGAATTAATACACACCAAGTGGTTGAGTTCAACCCCAATGCGCGCACACACCACACATAGGAGAGCACACACTCATCAGCGTAGAGTCTACGTCGGAAATGTGTCAGTGTTTGTCCATCCGCTCCCCCACCCTCAGAGCTTTAAACCTAGACGCTGATTTTGTAGCTTTCTACTAAATCTGTTCGGTCGGGAGATACGTCTGCTGTAAAGTATGACAGAAGTTCCCTTCCTGTTTCTGATGTATGCATAACCCAAACATCCAAACATTCATACATGCACCATCAGGACAAAAAACGATACCCTATGGTGGACTCAAACCTTATCCTTTCCCTCTGTTTTATCTCCAGGATCTCGACCCAGGTTAGAGGATGCGGCCCCCCGGGTCGTGGAGCACCCCTCTGATCTGATTGTGTCCAAGGGCGAGCCGGCCACCCTCAACTGTAAGGCAGAGGGACGGCCGACTCCAATAGTGGAATGGTACAAAGACGGCGAGCACGTGGAGACGGATCGAGATGACCCTCGGTCCCACCGGATGCTGTTACCCAGCGGCTCCCTCTTCTTCCTGCGAATCGTACACGGCAGACGAAGCAAACCCGACGAAGGTGTCTACGTGTGCGTGGCGCGCAACTACCTGGGCGAGGCGGTCAGCCGCAACGCATCGCTGGAGGTGGCAAGTAGGTCCTTCATTTTTCGGTATACAGTACCTGGTGAGGGCTTAGACTTGTGATATGGAACATTCGTCTTTGTAAGGAGTTTGAGGTTTATATATATATATATATGTGTATATATATAAAATCATATCCTCACCTACCGAGTGAGGCCAATATTTTGGCCTCACTCACATAATTTTGGCCAATATTCACTTCTTCAAAGTTAGTTTAGGTTGGGTTGGATTAATGTCATGTAAAACCAACCCTGTTTCTTATCTTTAGACAACTTGATCACGATTATTCATCACGATTACTTTGTGATTTGTTTGGTTATGTCGTTGATTTTTACTTCCCGGCTTTCACTTCCATGTTATGCTACCTTCTCACCTTAAGAAGGACAAACTTCTGCTGTAATTAGACTTATTCAGAGCACATTTCCAAAATGCTAAATTAGATTATACCAAAAGGTTTAGCCCAAAATAAAAAGCATAATCACTGTTTTTACTTTCTCAAGTTTCTCACAACTGCACGAGTGCAGATAAAACATCTCTGCAAGCTGGTGGCTGGCTGTTAACTAAGAATATCAATGGATTTGGATTTATTATAAACGTCAACATTGAAGATTGTGATTGTGTTTATTGAAATGTCGGAAGCCCAAATTGTGCAGCCCTCACCAACGCTAGAAAGTCCTCCCTCCCCATGAATAACCCTGATACATGTATGCCCTTTGGGCCGACATGGACTGGACCTCAGACCTGGCCCTGTGGGTTTGTTGTGTGTCTTTTAGTCTGCAAGTCCTTGCAGCTGTCCATCGGTTTACCTGCAGATGCAGCTTTTTTTCCTGATGCAACGTTCCTTTGGGGAGTCACATTCAGACACATGCACAAGGACACAACTTGGTGCCATAGGCAGTTCTGACAGATTGCTCCTTAAATGAGTGGAGGAACAACTGCAAACTGTGTGTTTTCATTGTCCTCCCCAGTGGGTGCCTGCCTGCACAACCACACACACCTACACGTACCACTTTTGGAGCATTGCCTCCAGAGAGAGAAGGAGGTTGGGGGGTGAAAAGGCTCCACAGAACCAACAGTGGCCAATGCCAGAAGAGCAAGTGCCAACTCCCACCCCCACCCCCTCTGCATGGCACCAATGGGGCCACAGATAAGGCCACAGGCACAAAGGCCCGCCTGGAGCTCAGCGAGGCTCCAGAGAAGGCACAAGATGGCACTCCGTGGCACCTGGGGCAAACTGAGAGGGAGAAGCGCTGTGTGCTGGTGTGTATATTTGGTACCGGGTTGGAGCCAGCACAGCGGGAAGGGTGGAAGGTTTCAGGAGGTTTAACCCTCCCAGTCCATCTGCTGCAGGGCTGAGGCCGGATACTGAGCTGCAGTATGGAGGAACTGCCGACAAATAATTCACAATGCGTGTCGATCTCTTTGTGTGAGTACCAAAAGGGGCCGAGCCGAGGAGACGGCCTGTCGAGATGCACAGTTGAATGGCGATACCTCAGAAGTAAAACAAGCGCAACACGACACACTCCGTCAACTTAGCAGTGCCTTCTCAGGTTGTGTTTAGGTTAATGATCTTAACGTTAATGTGGACGTTTTCATGAGGATGGCAGCCTCCTGATGGTTTGTTAGAAAGGTGCTATGCATGTTACCTGTATGGGTGCAATGACATTAGAGTTGGAGGTAGACAATTTGATATAGTAATTCCACTTAATGATAACTCTCATGTTGATACGGCACACTAATTACTAGGGATCATTTAAAGATGTTCCCTCAGAATGCCCCCTTTCTTCATGAATAAAGCTACTTATGGAAGCTGATTGTCCTTTCAGTGGACCGCATGAATTTATTTTACTAGAACACTTTATGAAATTATTTAAAATAAGTCACTAGCTGATGGGTGGACACATTCATCAGTACCCGTTATCTAACAAAGAACAGATATATTTAGAAACAAGGAGGGGTTTTGTGTTATTCTTGAGACATCAAGACACCGTGTTAACCAAAGTGGTACATGTGCTGTGAGAGAAGCGGTCCTCCAGCAGCACGCTTTCACGTTCTATTATCTTGCACCAACTACAGATCGTGCATGTTTTCTGCAGCCCAATCCTCTCCCATTTCACGCATTTAAAGAGATTCTTTGATCCTGAAAATGCGGGCCTGTAAATTTCTTTGTCAGGAGCAGAGGCCAATTCATGTCAGAGGCATTAAAGTCAGTGAGCTACAATAGAAGGAACGGGCCAGACACCCCTGTGTAGGGAGAGTGACTTGCTCAAGCTCCTGGCGGCTTTTCCTTTAAGTCTTTTATACTTCTGACGTTTTTATTATTCCTGCTACTTCTCTGCTGCCTTGGTTGATGGCTCATGAATATTCACGCCAACAGGGGACGTGAAAAGGTGCTGCTTTTTCTACGGTCCAGGGGGAGGCGGAGAAAGAGGCATTTCAATTAAAACTGACTGGAGGGAAATGCCCCCCCCCCCCCCCCCCAGATCAAACGTCCCTCCCCAAAGGTTGTTTGGAGGTTGAGCGTCTGACTGTCGAGGGAGCAGCTGCCTCGACAGTCAGAATTAGGGGAATAACCCCTTGGTGTTGCTCATACCGCCGGTGGATTTGTGCTTGGGGGTGTGCACGGCCTTAAGTCCTTGGAGCGGTAGTCTGGCCGACTCTCACACACCGTAATCCTAACGGGGCGAACAGCCGAGCAGCACCACTCGGCACCACTCGGATTCTCCTTTCCCTTTTCTGTGTCCTCTACACACACACACACACACACACACACACACACACACACACACACACACACACACACACACACACACACACGTACACCTGTCACACTGAGCCCCCTGCCGCAAAAATGGATTTCAAGCTTTTCTGGGTTTGGATATGGGGAAAGGATTTTGTAGGTTTGGGGGGGAGTTTGGTGTGTGGAAAGAGTTTATAGTGGGAGAGAAGTGTCGGCTGGTTGACTCCGATAAAAGAGATGAATTAAACCCCCTCCCCCCTTCCTCCGTCCTCTGTCCCTGTTATTAACCCTGGTGGTGTGGAGCCATATGGGCTGTGATGGAGCTCATGCGGTCAGACACAGTGGAGCACAGTCCCGCTGATCATTACATCTATACCGTCCGTACCTGCAGGCTGCGGCTAAAGCCTGATTTATGCTTCTGCGTCGAATCGACGCGGACCCTACGGCGTAGCTGGACATGCACCTCCAAGGAATTGTAACTACGCGTCGAGGCGACGCAGACCGCAGGGCTGTGATTGGTCAGAGTTACTGGCCTTTAAAGGCCTCAGTAAGTCAGCCCTTACACCTGTTACCAGGGTGAACACTGAAATATGTCAGTGCTGCTCTAACCAGCAGGTACATGGTTTTAAGTGCCCCAAATCCCATGCCATGTTTAAAATATGCTTTTATGGAGAGGGGAAATGTCTCCTTGTAATATGAATAAAGTCTCTTTTCCTATTAACCTTAACTATATAACTTATTTTAATCCTCAAACCTGCTGTCAATGAGCCGCCTGTAGCCGTTTGCCTGCTTTCAATGAGTTGATTTTATCTTCTCAGCTGTCACAAGACGGCTTTAATCTGATGTGCTTTTTCACCTGTTTTTGAATCACATGTTAACCTGTGCTTCAACCCAACTCTTATTAATAACTCTTCCCCTTATCTAGGTATTTAATGACGTCTGGGTCATTGCTGCTTATATTGATTCAAAGATATCTTTGGATCAGTGCTTGGTGTACGATGCACGTCCAGCCCCCCCGTCATCCACAGGAGCACGGGCCATGTTTCCCCAGCTGTCCGAGGCCCTTTGCCCACTCCGACCTGTTTGTCTCGACAGCCTCTGCCGAGTCTTGTCTCCCAGTTAGCTCCTGCACTCGCCTGCTTTAAAGCAGCTGAGGCGCCTTGGGGATGCTTCGTCGCGTCCACGCGTGAATCGGTCAGTATGGCTTTGCGTTCGGCACACTGCGCCAAGAGGACGCGACGCAGTAACACCAAGGCCTCTCAGGTGAAGCTCCGAGGTGTGTTCATGCGTCACTCATGGGATTGCAGGTCCCGGCCTCGAGGAGGTCCGAGCCGGTGGCCTGTCTGCTCTTAAACCAAGGGGATCAGATGGCCGGGGTGAGGCCTCCGTTCCCTGGATTAACCCCCCCTCCACACCCCCATATCCCATATGATCCGGCCGTCTGCCGGTCATTGAGCCAGACCCACCAGCCAAACCCTCCTCCAGAGGATAGCCGTGAATTAATTAGAACATACTAAAGGCCTGTGAAACCTGTGTGTGTGTGTGTGTGTGTGTGTGTGTGTGTGTGTGTGCGTGTGTGTTGGGGTCGAGGGGCGGGAGTGGGGGGGGGTGGGGGGAGGGCGGGCATAGACAGTCAGTAGGACAAAAGCAGGAGGATAAGGGATGTTTTGGGAGCGGAGTGTAGGGGGAGGCGGTAACAACAGGTGGTGTGAGGAAGAGCTTTAACCTCCTCCCCCCTTAACGACAGTGCAGGACGGGGGCCAAAGGGGCCGTGGACAACAATAACGAGCCCTTTGCTCCAACCGTTATGTCCATTCACCCCCTCTCCTCTCCGCCATGGGAGCTGCCTGCCTGACTAAGCAGTCCATCGGCGTTACATGACTGCAGTCATTGGTCGGTTGTTCCCGTTCTTCCCAGCCTGCCTGTGTGAATACAGCCATTCTTCTATGGATGCACAATCATTCAACATGATCCCATCTTCTATGGACCTGAAGAATGGAAGCAATACATATTTTTGATATCAACGCCATGAATATTTCATGGTATTTTTAATGCTGTGTTTCCTGAGGTATCTTGACTGTAATTAATAGTAATTAATGGTGAGTATTTACTCATGGTCTCACAGAATGCAAATGACCCCCTGTTTAGGCTCATTGAGGCAAACCATAGCCCTGTGGTAGAACTACACAAGGGGCTGAGTGGTAGTGGAGGGTTGCCTCGGGGTACAGATTAAGGGAAGAAATGCAAAGCGGGAACTCACACACACGGACAATGGACAGCACTTTATTCTGCTTTTGGGCAGCATTGGAGGTGAAAAGTTATCACGCCAGCCCTTATTTGTGCAGGGGAAACAGTGGAGCCAGGATAAACCTTTTTCCTGGACTACTCCCCCCCCCACTGAACTAGTGTAGCGGCCTCATTGAAATGTATGAGAAGCCTGTATTGCTAATGTCAGCCTGAATGTGCCCATGGGGGGCACCGTGATGGGAGGCAGTGAGGAAGGCATTGCTAGAGAAAGCAGAACAAAAGCCAACAGTGGTGTGATGGGATGCACCAGAGCAGCAGACTGAAGGAGGAGATACGGCAGTGTGGTTGAGCACGAGCAGCGCAGACGTGAAATCCATCAATTCATCCCGAATAGAAGAGAAGCAGGCTACATCTGGGGAGTTTCAGATGCCATTAATGACAGACAGCCCAACGCAATCAATACCCGGCTCAAACGAATCAGTCGAAGGCAATCAGAGCATCAATACAGAGCGGATAAAGCCGTGAGGACATTAAGGGAACTAAGGGGGGGAGCAGCTTGAAGTTGGTTGTTACCAAGCAGGACAATCAGAGTAAGAGTTACTGTTAAATCACTAAAATAGAGCATGCTAGACTTACAACGGTCTTCAACCAACATGCTGTGTTTGGATAGTAAGTTGTAGGTATTCAACCGATGAGTTAGTTAATAGTTCGGTTTATTGAACCAACAATTGGTGTTTATTCATGATCTCCAGTTAAAGGACAAAGAATCCCACTCACTGGACAAAGGTAATATCCGGTGTTACTTGCGTCCCCTTATTCGGGCATTAGATATCCAATTCCAATCTCATTGTTTTGATAACTAATTATATTGTTATAAGCTCATTAATATCATTGGAGAATGTATGCTGGTGGTTAGATGAGTCATTCTATGTTGGAAACTAAACATTGGTAATTTGGCAATTCATTTTGCTTGCAGACGGTGATCTACAAACTGACTGATCACACCAGAAATGGCAAATGTCTGGCTGTGAATTCACTGTGATTCTCCAAAGACTATTGTTTCTTCTATATGCGTCAACTTTTCCACTATACAAAACACAATAAAACATGTTCATTTAAAAACGCTACATATTTGTGATGGTTCATAATTAAAACAGATGAAATTACTTCCATAATCTATTATTAGTTCATTTTTAGAAACCAACAGAAATGAAGTGTCAACTTGAGGGTCACATATTTAGGCACTTTGGAGAGAACCTGTAGCATCACAGCAACACAGAATTCAGTGTTTTCTGACTCATGTCACATCAAATTGGCTCTAATTGAAAAATAAATAGCATGAACTTCTCTTCAAATCAATCATCTTGTATGCAATGAGCATTGAGCTTTCATTCAAGAACACTGCTTTCTGGAACATGTGGTACGGTGAGCTTCACTAGATTCTGTGCTACTCCTATCCTCAGAGCTTTAGTGTCGCCTTGTCCGTAAGAAAGTTTAGATGAATTTTGTAGCTTGGTTCCAAAGTGTGAAACAAAGCGCTAAGGCTCTGATTAAAAAAGAAACAATCGGCAACCTTTTGATTTCCCCTCTAGCTCTTTGGCGGAACAAGAAGGGGAATGCTTCCATAGGTAAGCTTTTAAACCACTGGTAGCCGGAACATCTCGCTGCGTTGTGAGACATTTTAAGCTATATTTGGATTGCACTTCAACTTTGATGCAGCATCTTGTAAGCACTTGGTAAATATATGGGTCCTTTCCAAATCACTGGTGGTGAATGTTTGCAATGGTTCATATTCTGCATAATGAACAGGCTATGCTCTTCCCTTGTATGTGGAGGACTGCACATGCTAGAATCATGTCGGAGCATCTTACTGAGCGATGACAGCCTTAATGACCTTAATGTATCTTTGTAGTCTCCCTACTTTGTAGTTGATCACTGACTGGTAAAGTTGATTAAAATACAGTCTCCTAACTGAAACCCCTTTGGAACTTTCCTATTGAGAGAAGCATTTCCATTTCTCTTCGTGGTGTGAAACTTACTCCAGGGGATTAAGGTATATGTGACCTGTCTGCAAATGGTAAATATGATGGCAAACACCTATGGAAAATGCTTATTGATTTCCACTTGCGTGTATTTGCACAAGATTAATTTCTCTTTAAGACGCGCCCCCCCCCCTCGGAATCACAAAAGGTCAGCGAATGCGGCTTAAGTCATTCAAGTGGAGCTAAATGGATTTCTGCTCCAAGATCCATCTGTTTTTGGAGTTTGTTGACATGGTGGAAAATCAGAAGTGTTGCTGCCCCCTCCTCGCTCCCCCTCCTTCCTATGACATGGCACGGCCCCCCAGCAGGGTAAAAAGTGTGCTGGGCACGAGACCGGATGCAAGGGCTGGCCATCTGCTGCATTCATGTGAACACGTCCACCATCGCTTTACAGGGAAAAGTGCGCCATTGGTCGGGCTTGGTTAGCAGACAGGGACAGCTGAAGGAGAGGGGAGGGTGGGGGAGGGGGGGGGGGGGGGGGGGGGGGGGGGGGGACGAGCAGACAGCTCTCCTCCAACAGGAAGACGCTCATGTCAGACATTGGACTCACCTTCTTCACCTCTTGGGCACCTCACTGCCAGGGAAAGTGGGATCAGAGGGTCAGAGTCTGCAAACATTCAGCAAATGATTGTGTGAGTGTGTGTGTGTGTGTGTGTGTGTGTGTGTGTGTGTGTGTGTGTGTGCGCAAACCACTAGAGACATCGCTCAGAAATTTGACAGGACTAACAAATTGGTGAGACAGCTGAGAACTGCTCACATTCTTCCAAACAACCGCCAGGGTTCTCGCGCTCTATTGGGCTTTCAGCCTTCCGTCCCCCAGCAAAGGCGTGAGAACTAACTGATACCAGTCATCTGCTGGCGACGCTTGCTTTCTGTCTGCTGGTGCGAGCGTGCGAAGGTGTCTGTACGCCTGCACATGTCAAAAGAATTCCAGACTTTTGTTGGGGGGCAGGAGCTTCCCCTTTTCCAATGGTATGGAAACACTGGTGAAGCTTGTGTTTTGACTTAAATGTGTGTTTTGACTTAAATATTCACTTTCAAATCGTACAACTGAACTTGTATTTGTCTTTTCTGTTCTTCCGACCCCTCAAAGCTCTTTAACACTACATGTTATCATTAATCCACTTATACCCAGTTATACACTGATGACAGGAGCAACCATATACAGTGCAACCAGCACATCAGGACTAGCTAACAATAATCACACCCATCAACATGGACTACAGTAGCTGAGGTTTATGTGTTATGGTGTTCATTTGTGAAGATTATCTTCCAGAACAAAACATGTAAACACCATCTACATTTATTTGCCACTGAGATTATTAAGGTCAACGAGATTTTTAAAAGCCAATATCCCAGTTAGAATCAGTTACCAGCAACCCTCCTAGTAACCTGACTAGAATACATCATCCCTACTGCACTCTACCAGTTAGCATTCGGTCCCGGTCCACAGACAACAGCAAGGCGCTAGATGCTAATGGGTGTGTGGTTCCATGTACAGGTGAGCGGGTCGAGTGTACCACGTCACCACGTCGTTTCTCTCTTCACTACGCTGTTGGCAAGTACTCGTCATGCTGCCTTGTTGTTTGACAGTGCTTCGTTGAGCTGAATGAGGGGCTTTGACTGCTGCTAGTTGTTCGGAACGCGGCCCAAATGAACCTGTTAAAGTATCAGCTCATTTCTACCATAGCACTACAGTGGTCAGTTATGAATGTTGTTTGGGGGTGGCGGAGCAGTAGTTCTTAGGTGCCTCAGTCGACCCCTTCTCCTAGAGCTCAGGTGACAGAGTGTTTTTTGTTTTCCAGATGGGTGAACTACAGTAGCCTTGATTTGGCCTGGGGGGTCGGCCAAGGGCACATCAGGGCGGGCCCCTTTGGGGGTTGAAGAGGTAAAGGAGGAGGAGATGGGGGCATATTTGCCTGACAATGGGCTCAGCAGTTCTCAGTGAACCCCTTAGCCTGCTCCTATAGGCTGCACGACATTGGCCATTACTAGATTAAAGTAATCCTCTTTTCAGGGCCAGACAATTGCTTTATGAGCTGACCACACACAGGCGCCCGACCACCTCGGTAATGGTATTGTTGTCGGTGGGCCCTCGGGGTGGAGGGTGGGCAGAAGGGGGATTGGAGGTTTTTTGCGGCGCTACTTAGCAATGCAATGCATGCGTCACCGCTCCTTGTTTAACTCTAGGTCTCTGATGGTCTCATGGTACAACACACACACACACACACACACAGTTGTAAAATGTCCACATGGCCACCTCCACACAGCCATATTCCTACATATTGGACATATTGCCTGAATTACAATCAGATAAAGTGTGGGTATGGATATGCCTGTTTGCAAGTCCCCCTGTTCCTACTGCTTTCATAGCACGCGGCCCAGATTCATTTTTCTTTGAAGCGCTCCACTGCCTTGTTTTGGCCAAAAAAAGGGAATATTCCATCAAAATGCTGTTGCATCTACTATTTTGCTCAGTTTCTAAAGGCATGGTGCATTTACAACTGAGCGAGAATAAAATAATTTCCAAAACGTGTGTTTTTCTGCCAGATTGCTCTTTGTCTGAAGGGCATAAGCAGTTTTTTACGAGGCTTGTCAATCAAGCGCATATGGCCTCACCTGATCATTTATTCAAGTTTACGAGGTGCAGGCAGCCACTTGAATGAAGGTGAATGAAGTGTGGTTAAATAGTGTGACTATTTCACGAATAACCAAGACAAATTGAAACAAAGGACTGTCCTTACATGGCAGTGTGCATGAAAGCTGTACATTCTCCCTTAAAACAGGGTGTTTGCGGAGCTTCGAGATGGATCTACGTACGCTGCAACTTCACCACATCTGCGTCTGGGAATTTATGATATCCATCCAGGAATAAGCTGTTGGGACTGGAATCCTCCATGTTGCAAAATGTTGAGCCAGTAAACACACAGCTTCAATAAGTTGATAGATTGGGTTGAGCCATGTTCAGTCCATATCCATTCAACTTGGCTGTGCTCTGTCTCACACATCTCCCCTGTTAGAGGTTGAGGGAGAAATAAATCTTAAACACAGCTTTTTGAAAATATATTATTGATCCATGCCAGGAAATTGTTTTTTCTCCTCTGCAGCAGGTCAGAATCCAGGGTCAGCCGGAATAGGGAACAAATAATTGTATTGTCTGAGGACTGTTGAGCATTGTGGATGCTCGTGGCATTAACCTGGTCCCTCTGACTCGCCACCAGGACAAGCCCAAGACACAGCGTGACCTTAATGACCTTGAGTCCATACTCTGCTGACTTTGGTCTGCAGCTTGGTCAGCGGCCGTGGGGAGTCATGTGTATACCATCAGGAATTGCAGAGATTAAAAACATGGATGGAAAAAATGGCAGAAAAACACACTCACACACTCACACACAGGGCGAACGTCAGATCCCAGAGGAGGTTTGTTGTGGATTAACCTCGAGGCTACTGGGTGGGTGAGCACAGAACCCGGCTGACCGGTGTGATGGGAACCTGCTGCTGAGCCTCACCGCAGTGAACATTCCCCATGCCGCGACACTGGAGGGATTCACATGCAAACTGTTTGTGCGAGAGTGTACACGTGCTTACAGTAGAGCCCTTTTATCTGTGCCTGGGCACATTTCTTCTGTAGTAGTTGGTTGTGAGGCAGGAGGGGTCTGCGAGGGCTTTTCCCGCAGTAGTATTTTAATACGGGCTCCCTAGCTTTTTCAATCGTATGGGCTCGGCATGCCTCTGGTCCGCTCTGCTCTGTGCGACGGAGATGAACATCCAGCAGAAGCCTTCGCAGGTTAGCCAAGGCCTTTAAAACCTTACCACACGTTCAGCATGAGGCTTGCTTAATCAATTCAAAAAGTACTAATAATATTTTATTTGTAATTACCTTCTACTTTATCAGTGTCTTGACCGTACTACCTGGACAAACCAGATGAACCTGCACACAGTGCTTATTTTTAGGACTAAAGAAAATGCAACTAGGCAAGGCACATTTATTTGAACTGTACATTTTAACACCAAGGCAGATCCATAACGATTGAAACGTCAGGCGATAGAAGGGAAAAAAGAGCCTTATCAATTTAGTTTTCTTTTTCACATGTACATAAAGCGATCAAATATTTTCAGAGAACATCTGGGGCGCAGCCCAGAATTCAGAAGACATTCAACGGGAGCCAAATAGTCAGCCAGTGCTGTATTTCTAGCTTTATGTATGCTAGAGTAATGGGAGTCAGCCGTTAACGGTCAACGTCTATAAGCATTGAGGTGTCTTTGAAAGTACCACATAACCTTTACCATGTGTGCAGGGATAGAGTTGATTTTACTTGTGTTTTCATGCCAAAGGGAAGTCATAAAAGGGAATGTCCGTCCACTCATCTTCATCAGTTAGCCGCGTTCTCCTCTCCCTCTCTGGGGCAGCACAGCACCATGTACCTTGCATGTAGAACCCGCACAACCATCACGGTGTGAAGTACGAGCCAGCTTATCGTCACATGACTGCTGCTCTGTGCTAACAGAGCTTCTCAAGCTCACGTTGGGGGCCCATGTGCTTTGTGATAATTAAAACACACACACACACACACACACACAGAACAAGCCCCCATGAGCACCCCTCCTGTCTGTGTGGCTGATAATGAGAGTCCCCCGTGCTCCCCAACACTACATATTGGCCGGAGACTATACCACTGCCAAGCATTGGCCCCCCCCACCACCCCGAGCTCACCAACATGTCCTGAGTGTAACGAGGTACCGTGCAGTGGCCAGGCCTCTATGAGCGCGTAAACGGCCATGAAACGTCACAAACGTCACACCTTGACTGATGATCATCTTTTTTCTATTTTTTACCCGGGCAGAAGCAGGCGGCAGGGGGGGGGCGGGGGCTGGGTTGGTCACACTTGCCCTTCACATATTATCACCTGATTCAATTTGGGGCAGTATTTTTCATAATGTGGCTATAGCGATAAGACATGAATATGAATTGCATGGCGGTTTTGGGCTGGCCTGTGAGAAGAGGTTTACATGCAAATAAAAAGCTTTATAATTGCTTCTAACGCAGCGTTGTAACATGTTTGATTGCTGTGTTATCTGCAGTGGGGCAGGTAATTGCTTAAACGGACTCAGCTGTCGAGACTCAGCAGCAGTCATGGCGGCCTAAATGGCCACGCCGGCGGACACACTGAGGGACAAAGGGAAATGGAGGACTGAACGTGTGTGTGTGTTGCACTACTGACGGCGGTGGAGGTGACTCTCCTGGATTCGTGGAAGGATTAATTGAAATGTTGTGTCGCTGTAATTACGCCATGTGAACATTTCCAGAGCGCGTCATTGACTCAAGGCCATGCGACCCTCAAACTCTGAGCACCAACTTTAAACCAAGCTTGGTCAGAACATGTTTAAAGTTAAATGCAAGGTTTCTTGACAGTTAGGAAGTGTCCACATCGGGGGATTTGACTCCAGTCAGCCTGTATATTGGTCTGAGCTGAGATGGTATTGGATGCTACAGACAGTGCTTTGCTGCCTGTGCTGCTACAGCTGCCATGCGGCGTGTTTCCGTGTTTGTATTGGATGGGGCGGGGGCCACGAGGAGGGTGCTTAAAGGCAGCACGGACATCTGTCTCCAACTGTGAAAACCCGGCCCTTCCCTCCACCCTCTCCAGACCCTCCAGTCACCACACACAAAATGTCCCGTGGTGGGCCGTTTCATCATGGTGTCGTGGTGGATTGGGGTCGGACGGGGTCCTCTCTGGATAATGAGGGTGTCTGATGGAAGATGGCTTCTGAGGGAGGGGGCCCTGTTGCCTTGGGGACCGTGTTTCACTTGCAGAGGACGCAGATTCCTTGTGAAAGGATAAAAAAAATGATGCAGGTATAGTCGGGCGGTGCGTGTTTGGCATTGCGTCCACGCCGAAGAAGATTGCTCCGTGTCCGGGACAAGATGGGAGCTGGCGGATGGACTGAAAGAGGACCTCAGTCCCTCTCTGCCATCTGAATATATTTACTTGCGGGGGACCTGTCACGCAGACCCAAAGACACATTCACACAAACCGTAACGACGGCAATTAAGCAATTTAATTAAAGGTAAGCCTGAGCTCGCCCCAATGGTGTCTTTTTATGTCCAATCAAATGCTCAAATGATGTCCTGATATACATCAGGGTGAAGCTGATTTGTCCCTGTGGTAAATCACGAGGTGAGGTGGCGAAAGTAGGACCCAATTGCGGACTTCCAGGACTAAATCACGAGAGGCAGGAAACTACAAAATAAAACAGGACCCACACTGAATAACACCATTTTTTGTTTTTTTTAAATGAACTTTTGTGGTTTTCTTTTGTCATGATTTAGTATGCTTTCTAACATTCACATCCATCACTGTGCATCACAAGCTGATAAATGCTCCATGCAGATGGACTTGCATTGGTTTTCTTGTGAGTAATATGGTGGCTATCGTGCGAAGATGCCAGCATGCCAGAAGTCTGACAGCAATCTGGACACACAGTGAGGCTAAAATGCTCACGATCCAGATTTGGACTATCAGGCGGGCTGCGTTTAGTACCAGCTCTTGGTATACCCGACTCGATAGCGGATCATCTGCAGAAATTACATCAAGAAACAATTAGACTTGCGGCTAGCAATTATTTTCTCAATTCCTCGTCACGACGGTGGTGGCGGAAGCAGGACTCAAACGCAGACTCGCAAACAAAAAGTACTTTTATTGAAGTTCAAATCAAATTGCCTCGGGACAAAACGGGGCTCGAGACACGCGCAAACAAAATACATTCAATGAACCGACAAGAGACACACATGGTTTAACACACTGGGAAGGTGCAGGTGGAAACAATTGGGGACACGGTAGGGGATGGAAGGGAAGCTAACCCAGGTACAACGAGGCTACAAAATAAAACAAATGAAACAAACAGTTCTGCTATGAAATGTCATTTTCTACAATCCAACACAACCATTCAAACCCAAAGCTTTCAGTTCACTCTCATATACGACAAAGAAAAGCATCACATCCTTGCATAGGAGAAGCTAGAACCAAAGAGGAGAACAATAGCAACAACTACTAATCCATCAAAATAGTGTCCAATGAATTTTCTTTTTTATTGACTTATCATTTCCATTGATCTGTTGTTGCAGCTCCTGAAACAATAAATACATAACGTGATCAAATGATTCCATGAGTTGAGGCTAAAACTTAATCAATGCCCGACAGGGGGGTGTTGGGGTGTCTGCGGTCTGATTAAAGCACACCGTTCAGGTCCAACGGTGGGGATTATTTTGGCTTTGTTGAAGGGCTTTAAAGAAGGGTCAAAGAGCAGCCACTTAATATGGGCCCCAAAGGGCCTTGTGGGTAATTGCCAGTGCCTAATACACTGCTAGACATCCTCTTTTTGCTCAGATGTGGAGAGTGCAGAGGCCAGGACGGGAAAATGATCAGGGTCCCCGGAGCCACAATCTCGGAGTGT
Source organism: Apeltes quadracus (assembly GCA_021346845.1). NCBI lineage: Eukaryota > Metazoa > Chordata > Actinopteri > Perciformes > Gasterosteidae > Apeltes > Apeltes quadracus. The sequence continues at coordinate 1,445,722 of CM037916.1, read as the reverse complement.
TGTGTGACAGGTCATCGTGGCGGTCCTTTAACCCTGCCGCATGGTAATTCAGACCTGGGGTGCAACGGGGCCCCCCTAGTCCCCCCCCCCCCCGCGCTTTGCGTGATGGGGCAGGTTTGTGAACAACTTGGTCAGGATATGGTAATCCGCCGTGAATAGTAATAAAGAGAAAGGTCATCGGCAGGTACGGAGAAGGTCGGGAGTGTTGTTCAGAATATCATTCCAGGATCGGAGGGGCCAATGGGATTTGGAGGGCATCGAATGCTCTGTGGCTAAGTAATTGGCCATCAGGATATGGGTCTGACTAAAACCATAAGTGGCAATAAGAGACAGCAACGTAGTGGTTCAGAAGCCCACAATGACTTGCGTAAGCATGTACTTTTTCAGGGTGAAGGTAGAACATGCTCCTTCCTCTAATGGAGGAACTGAAAAATACCCCACTTAAACACTGACGTGACCTTGATTACAAACAGGACGGGCTGATTTATCTCTGCACATTCACAACCACGCTCGCCGTCTTTCGGAGAGGACGCCACGCTATCTTGACATGAAGAGAAATGAGTCCCTGTGCGAACAGTCTGACATTGGGATACAATGCATTTTACACACACACACACACACACACACACACACACACACAGACAGACAACTGTCAGACGTATGGTGAGGTTATATAAGGCATTTATGGACACGTGGATAAAACGGACAGTGATGATAATGGTAATGTCCTGTAATGTCATTATGGGCCTTGTGTTATTATTTAGATGAGGCGGTGACCCCCCCCCCCCCCCCCTCCCTACTCGCCTGTGGTATTACAGTGGTGTTGTGTCTCTTATGTGATCATGCCCCCTTCTTTGAAGACGTACGTGCGTGAATACATTATGGAAGCACAGGTGTGCTGCTCCACACATCGAGTGGTCCATCAGTAATGAATGATGCTAAGGACAAAGGGCCTGGAGGAGACGTGTACTGCAACACATTTTTCTGCTTTATAATAACTCTATTTAGCCACTGCTACAAGTAAATTATGACTTGGAGCTTTCCAATAACACAATGTATATTCTCCTCTGTTTGCTCTGTTTGTCCTCGAGGCCTCATCTATCAAGTGAACATGGGAATGTGAGCTTTGAAAACTGTTTCGTATTCTACTAAATCTCAGGGCAAGCGAACACTTGCTACTGAGACATTTCCAAAGGACAAGTCTTATAACAGAATTTTAAAGGGATATTTGCATTTGGTTGAATGAGGTTGGATTGAATAATCCTACTCAAAGTACATATTGCTCATGCAAAAATGTAATAACGTACTGTCAGCAGAAGCACGGACTACTTGACATATTTCTATATGGTTTCAATGAAAAGGCCAAGGCCAAAAGGATTATATGTTAAAATATCTCAAATCTTTAAATATCTCAGTCCAATCAATACATTCTAGGTTTTCGTGTGTTTTGAAACGAGTTGCAAAATCAATGGCAATGGAATAGCCTCACGATGGGGCTGTAACAATGCCAATGCCAATTTATACTTATTGTCTTAGCAGTAACGTAAAATACTTTGTTTGATAAATGTAGAAAATGTAGTATGATTGCTTGACAAAGCTGCTTATTCAAAGTTATTCAAAGTATTCAAAACCAATTATGTCATTTTCACCCCTGGTCTTGACGTTACAAATATTTCTAATTGGGGTTAGTTCTAAATGTTTAGTTGAATCAGAAGATGAGCAATCATTGAAGACTTATATGGTATTAAGGTGTTTGTCTTATTCTGCACGTCTCTTCTATCAGCCTTTACTGACAGACAAATTATGTAATAATATAATATTTTCGCCCAAACATGACAGGAAGGACAGAAGTAGAAAACCAGATTCTGACATGTCCTACACTTTTTCAGGTAAAATAATTGATTTCTGTCAGCCTCAGCCCTGCACCTCTCAGCACACGATGAGTCGGGACATGGGAGGAATACCATTACCTTGATAGAACTCATGAGACGTATGAATTCCCTGGCATCAATGAATCACTCACCAACTCCTTCATGTCCTAATCTCACATCTTCCCATAGCTTCAAAGACAATATTTGAGGGTTGACATTGTGTACCCTTCACATGTCCTTTGGAAATGCTAATGAATGCACAGGAATTGGGGGTCTTTCATTTTTTGGGGACGGGGTGGTCAGGCCAGGTAGGAATGCCATGAAAATCCATCTCATGGGTTTTTCCCCTTTGTAAGTCCCTGTAGTGGCTGACGCCAGACTACCCCTGCAAGCCTTCTTGGCTTTGCTCTCTCAGGAGTAGAGTGGTGTTGTCAGAACATCATTGTCGAGTCCCAAGCCAAGCCTCCACAGCTGTAATCTGAGAGGTCACAAAGCCTCACAGACTGAAATAGGAGAGAGAATAAGTCCAATGCCTCCAGGGGACAGGCGAGCTGTTGACTCCAGAGGGCTGCTTTTGGAAGTAAAGAAGACTGTTATCTAATATTTGAGCCATGGATTGCAGGGAAGCAAAAGTGAGGGAGTTATTGTCTGGATTATGGTGGCATCCTGCTACAGCATAGATTTACCATGTTTCAGTCGGGACTTGTTTTCCTCACTATGCATCCAGTTGTATTTATATATGTGTGTGGGTCAGTTTGAATATTACATGTTGTGTGTGTCAGCTAGAAGAGCCTTCAATATTGATGTGCACACATCACACAGACTGCATGAAGATGGAGACCACAGGGACGCCACGTTAGATCCACAGTCATACATCATACTATGTGTTGCTCAGCTCAGTCAGAGAGGGATGATCCCAACTGGTGATTCGCACCTCTTTGCCATTCTTGTTGTAAATGGTTGTGTTTTTAAAGGCTGCATGTTGGTACAAATTCAACAGGACTCAGAGTATGAGAAAGAAACATATCATTGGCCGTGTAAATGTCAGGAAAAAGTTATCATACTTATAAGGGAATATCTCTTATAATAATTACCTAAATATAAAAGACAGCGTGATCGACTAAGAAGTCGAACGTTCTCTAAGCAGGTGTCTTCTCTTCTTCTCTTTTTTCAGTTCTCAGAGATGACTTCCGTCAAACGCCCAGTGATGTAGTGGTAGCAGCAGGTGAACCGGCTGTCATGGAGTGTATCCCCCCCAGAGGCCATCCCGAGCCCACCATCTCTTGGAAAAGAAACAACATCCGCGTCAACGACCGAGATGAGAGGATCACTGTATGTTAATATCGCAAAGTCAACGATATGAACTGGAAACAGCTGAATCACCCGTCTTGTTGTTAGAGTTCCTAATTGGTGCCTAAAAAGTTTTGATTAAATCTAGGTCAATTGTGTTATACTTATAATTGAAAAGCAGCATTCAATGTGTAACTGCATTGATTGTGGTTTAGTTGAACCTTTATGGCCGTTCATCAGAAGACCACCTTCTAGAATCAAGAATGGGGAACACATTGAAGCCACACATGTAGAGCTGCAGGGTGGGAGGATGCGTGTGTGTGTGTGTGCTGCACACTATGTGCCCGAGGCTAGACCAATTGTCAAACAGTGTAAATAAGGAGCAGAGGATCCATCTGGCACAAGACACTGAAAGTGACGGAGTGGCTTCCCTCTTGACTAACATGCCTCAATATCCTGTTCCCGTCCTCTTTCCATTTATCTTCCTTCCTTTCCCTTTGCTCCAATACCGCCTCTCTTCCACCCTGCCCCCCCTCCTCCTCCTCCTCTTCCTCTTTGTCCTCCTATGCTTACCTTCTTTTCATTTCCTTTTTTTCCTTACTTTTTGCTCCTCAATTTTCTAGATGCGAGGAGGCAAATTGATGATTTCCAACACCAGGAAAAGCGACGCCGGCATGTACGTGTGCGTTGGGACCAACATGGTCGGAGAGAAAGACAGCGATCCTGCTGAGCTGGTGGTGTTTGGTGAGTCACTACATTACGGTAGACTTGCTAACGCTGCATGGGAATTCTAGAACTGATCCTTAACTTACTCGAATAAAAGCTCTGTAATGGTTACAGTAATCATCTGGTCTCCTTCTGTGCTGAGCTGTACTTTCCTCAGATTGATGTAGCAGAAGATGGATGGCTCCCTCCCAGAGGCCTTTTCCTTTGCTCCCCTGACCTCTCTGCTCCGCTCCCTTTTTTTTTCATTCTCTGCTCAGAGCAGAGCAGCAGCATAAGCGCTCCCAAAGTGTGTATTGATCCGGGGAAACGGAAGATTGATGTTTTCTTTTTAGGTCCAGCTAAACCCTCTCCTCCCCCCACAATAACCCAAATGCTGCTCCCTTCCATCAACAGGAAAGCCAATGTGTACACTAATGCACTTCTCTCAGCTGCCAACATTTTAAAATGATGATCATAATAAGAATTCAGTATCAAGATTGGTTCTCCTTCCTGTTTATCTCAACTTTGTTCTGCACATGCTTGCAGCCTGTAGCTCTATCAATAACGACGCACAGCACTCCTTCCTGTTGCTCTGTTTAGTGTTTTGTTTTTTACTATTTATTCTGCATCACGGTCACGGCTGATGCAACAGTCTAATTACCCAGGAGCAGTTTCCTACCAGGAACACTTGTAATCCTCTCTGACTCCTCTGTCTCGGGGTGATTTCAGAGAGGCCGGTGTTCACCAGGCAGCCGGTGAACCAGGTGGTGCTGGCAGACGACACGGTGGACTTCTTCTGCGAGGTGCACGGAGACCCGATCCCGACTGTCCGCTGGCGGAGAGAGGAGGGCGAGTTAGCTCGGGGCAGGTACGGAGGAGCGGACAGCCCTGTGCTGTCAGCGATCAAAAGTGTCATCCAACCGAGAATACGCTGATGGTCAGGGTGTTACTTAGCAACATGATCATTGAACAGCATGATGAAATGTTGATGTTGTGAAGTCAAGCTTGGAACTCTATGTATATATATTTCAACAAATATAACATTTTTTATTTTTAAAATACATTACTCATCCTTGCTCTAAGCCAACAAAATGCACCTTGTCTAGTTATTCTAGAAATCCAATGTAAAGCATCTCGTGATGGCCATCCAGATGTGAAAATGGGCCCGCGTCCATGAAGACAGTGATATTAGTATTATGCATTGCATGGCAACAAAGTGACTGAGGAGCTGTTAGAGCCTTTATAGATGTAGCTGGATAAAGCTTGGATGATCCCTCAGGGGGGAAAATGTTGCCCAGTTGTCAGCAGGGTCCGATCTCCACATGGGGCCTAAAGCTATAAGACTGTAATCTGAGATTTACTAAACCCAGTCACGTATTGCAAAATGCATTACATGCATTACATGCATTACAGCTCTGCATTTTGTTGCATTTTAAAAGTTTTAAGGAGCCAGAAATGAGAATGACCAGCAAGTCTTTCCGTGTGGGTGGACTTTCCAGGTTTGAGATCCGCAGCGACAACAGTCTGCGTCTGACCCAGGTGCGAGGCGAGGACGAGGGCACGTACACCTGCGTGTCCGAGAACAGCGTGGGCAAAGCCGAGTCCTCTGGGACGCTGCAAGTGCACGGTGAGACTCCAAGGCCAGCCGGCTGCAGTCGTGGTGTATTGTTCAAATCATTGTCTTCTCACTTCTAGTTAAAATAAAGCATGTTTTATTAATTATAATAAGGAAAGATCTATGAGGGGCGTCCTTGACCGACGGAACGTCCCATTTTAACACTGAATACCACAGTGAATAGTTTGCATCACACAACTTGTCCCAGTGGTTTCTGTGTGAGGTTTCTCCTCTTCAGGAACATGTTGAATTGCATTATTAATATTGGGGACATGAGATAAGCCCTAAGAAGTCCGAAACAAAGATTACGGATGGTTCACACTCCCCGTTTTATGCCACAGAGAGAACCGAGTTCCCAAAGCAGTGAGATTGCGTTAAAATAAAGTCAGCCCTCGGATGGGCACTGGGAAGAAAAGTATGTCATTTGTGATGATAACAGGGAATATTCAGGGTTTGGCTCTCCAGCATTTAATGCTAATAGCAGGCACGCCACTCTGACATCTGTCAACACACATATATTCACACATTTCATCCACACGCATGCACATCATCTTTTTATCATACATTGTACTCACACATATCCAAAATGTCCCTTTGTAAAAAGCTTTCCATGGTGATGTATTTTGGTAAAATATGTATTTGAATGTGAATAATAACACCTTTTAAGCAGGAATTATAACACAGGACCCTAATCATTGTTCTTATGACTCTGTTCTTAACACATTATGGAGATGGGCCTGTTGAAGTTCGGCTGATTTAAGACAAATGGATCATTTGCTGGTTCATATCGCTGCAGTATTGTGGACAAGAATCAGAACACAACCTAGCCGTCCCATTCTCCTTTGGTTTGGTACCGGTGATGCCACATCGGGGTACACACAGAAGTGACTGTCCTGCCCTTTTTAGTGTGCCACAGTCCTTTCAATGAGACAGCAGGCCAACCTAAACATTAACATTATCAATGAGCTGCTCCGGAGTCTCACTCCAACGTGTTGAAATATGTCTTTCATTGTGACTCATCATCTCATTCATCTTCTTTTTCACCCTTCGTACATCACTCCATCGCAGTCGGCCCGTCCAGTAAGTATTCCATTTCATACCATCTAGTGTGTGTGTTTGTGTTTCTAAGAGCGAGAAAGAGAAAGATTCAATCCATCGATTACAAATGGTCATTTTCTGTTCAAGTTCTTCTGGAAACGCTGGATGATGTTCCACACCTGCCCTTCTGCCGTGCTTTAACTTTACCTTTAGCTTCCATTGCTCCAAAGGAAAGATATCCTAATACGCATGCATCTGGATGTTTGTGCACAAAAAGAAAAGATGAAACAAAAAGACCTGTAGACTCTTTTCAACAGCACTAACCAATGAAAATCCTCTGGTATCCGAGTGCTGCAGTAATATACGGATTCATCACACCTGTGACGTTTCAATTTCCTGCCTGGGGAAATGGTGGCTCTATGCTTTGAAACATTCCACAGCTAACAGAGCAGTGTGGTTTGGAAGCTGAGAAACTCATCATTTAAAAACAGGCGGCTCAAGCACCGTATCACTGAAGTGTTCTCTTTTACTTATGTTGATTCAATGCCACAAAGCGGTTGCAAAATCAAAAAATACCAAAGTAGACTCTTGTTTTTTGCAGGAAAAGAAAAGGTTGCTGGTACTTTTTGTTGGCGAGGCTGGAAAACAAACATGTAGCCAAGGAATTTAGTTTCACAGGTATCAGAGGTATCAGAGCAGATACTTTCCTCTCTTTCCACTGTCACCGCAAGAACACTGTTCAGGAGAGGAGCTCATATTTGCTTACTTGATGCTGTTGAGGCCCAACGTGCCTGTGAAATGCCATTTTAAGACTAAAGTGCATACTTAAAGTGGTACGTATGTGCAGGCTGGAGGAGGCAAGGTGGCCGTCCCTTCTATCCACTGGAATGTAGTTGTAATTTCTCTGTGGTGCCGGTTAACTTCTCTGTCTTGCCTGTGGGTGCCTGGATATTCTGCTGCTGCTCTAACTTATACACAGTCTATTTAAAGAGTACAGTACTCACATATTGAGAGTAGCAGTAGGTGAGAAAAAGTCATTTCTATTCTTGATTCAACAGGGAGCCAGTGCAGAGAGGCTAACACAGGAGTAATGTGGTTCCTGTTAATAGACGCGCTGCAGCATTCTGAATCAGCTGGAGAGGCTTGAGAGACTTATACTGTAAGAGCAGCCTGATGATAAAGAATTGGAGTAATCTCGTCTAGAACAACTCCTTTTTATGCATCAGTTTGAGACAGGAAGCGCCTTATTATCGATACATTCGGTGGAAAAGGGCTTTATTTAAGACACATCCTGGTCAAAGAGAACTCCAAGATTCTTTTCGGTGCTGATGGATACCAGAGCAATTCCATATCACCAGACAGCTGACTTCGAAGGCGTTCTGGGCCAAGGTGACCTCTGTTTGATCAGGAAGTCGCTGGTCGTCCAGGTTTTGATCTCCTTGAGACCTTTAACACATTATGCTTTGGAAACAACCACCTTCCCAGATGGAAACGTCTGTGTGTCTGAACAGAGAGGGTGCGAGATGGAAGCCTGAGAGTGGGTGTACTCTGCAGTCTGCATCAGCGTGGGACTCTGACAGCTGCCTGTCACACCCAGTTCCCTGAGGGACTCCTGCCACAGTGTGTGGCTGTGTGTATTTGTTTCCCCCCCGGTGTGTGATAGCTTCAGAACGTTAGAACAAATCACACATCAAGTGCTTTTAGGGTGGTGGTGGGGGGGCTGTAAACACTTTGTAAGACAGATCGCACTGGGATCTGTCCACAGCATGTTGTGTGATCCCGTTTGAGACCGTCCTCCATTGATTATGTCTCTTCTATAAACCCAAAGAAATGTGAGACCGGCAAACCTATCAGGAGACAAGAACGGCAATCTGCAAAACCACATCTCCAGTTAAAGTCCAACATGCTACACACAGCAACGGGAACACTACTTTCTGCATTAGTCTCAACACAAAGACGGGTTCACACTACATATGGGGTCAGTACGCTTTTTGAAAAGAAGTGATTTCATGCCATTTCAACTTTGAGGTTAAAGATATGCTTAATTGTGACAGCAAGTGTATCTGTCATTTAATTCTGAAATCCACATCAGTGATGGAATCATTCAGGTACTCGGCGTGTGGAGGTACAGAGGTTCCCACCCAGTCTCTGGGGTGAACCCTTTGGATGGCGTAAGGACAGAAGCTCTTTGGGGGGTTTTGACTGGGCAGCTGAACTGGAATAAGCCAGTCTGTGTAGTTTGACCGCGTTACACTCACACTGACTCACACTGTTACAGCACTGGGTTTTGTTTTAGGTTTCAGTATAGAATAAACGTGTCTTTATTTTAATGGCAGAGGTGATGTGGCATGACGACTCACTTATCCTAAGGTTAAGTCATTCGTGTGAAGGATGCGTTTTATACTGACTGGTTTTGCACTCATGTATAGAGTGATGTTGTTTCGCTTGGTTACCATTACTACCCGTTATTGTTGTTATTATTATTCAGGCAATTCGTTGGGCGAACGGACGGGGACTGGTCCACGGGGGGCATCCGCTGCACGAGGCCTTAAATAGCCGTATGCAGCAGGCATACAAACAGAGTGTTAATAGAAGCCGCATCATTACAATAATTCCAAACCTCAACAGCCACTCTAAGCTCTGCTTTAAAGTTTAAAAAGTAAGGGCGGGCCATATGTCTTTGTTTCTTATGAGAACATTTGCTCCTCATCACACAGCGAAGCATAACCTGCCATTGCTCCTCTGTCTGACGCTGCCGTTGTAAAAGCTGTGGGACTTGATTCTTTTCTTTCATCCTTTTAGCTCTCCTAGGCCGCAGGCTACTTGCTATGTGTTTCCTTCTTTATAAACTTCAACCACTCTACCTCCCTCACCCGCAGTGATCTATTTATGTGCCATCATTGCTTATGTATTTCATATCATTGTAAAATTAAGCTGTGCTTAGTAACAGCGTTTCCATTTCACAACAAACAGAAATGCAACAAAAGCTGTGATAGATGAAAGCCAGAAGCCCAGAATACTAAATGACGGTACCACAATGCGTTTCTCACATTCCTGTCATGTATATTTCAGCTGCTGTGCGACGATCCATGTCCCTGTTCCATCTCATGTATGGAGGCTGTTTCCGCCTGCCCTGAATCTAAAGCTCAGCGTCGCACCCATTATTGCTAATTATTTATTTCAGCCTCAGGCAGTGTGCCGGCTCGCCTGCTCCAATCAAACGTTGTCGCTCCGCAGACAGCGCTGTGTAGCGCACCAAAGCAGCATTTTGATCCTAAATATATTCCAAGCTGTCGCCGTATTTGTGTCAAAGTTGCGGGATGTTGAGTCAGGGGTAAGGGCGGCGGGGCACTTGCATCAGGGCTGTCAGGAAGCCCGTCCTTACGGTAGCGGGGGAGTGGAAGCTGCGTGCTTCTCACCCAGCGCCTTGGGGGTCTCCATGGGCTCTGACCTCTGGGGTTGCTGGGGGGGCCGCATCTATGATCTAAGGACGTGACCCCTGCCCATCTTTGCAAAGGCCCTCTTAGCAGTGATCCATCCTGATGCTGACACACGGATCTCCTCCTGCTGGGCGAAGGGTTTGTGATGGAAGCAGTCTGTGGGATGACGAGGGGGGGGGGGGTTACCATAGATGGGATAAAGTGTTCACACAGGGCACGACATGTAGCTTGTCCAGTCTTGTATAGGTGCAGCCCAGCCAGACATACAAAAAGGCTCAGTAAACACAACATAAATCACTGGACTTATCATTTCTTTTATGTGAATGCTTTTGAAAAGATTGTTAATTATTACATATTTACGTTAACTAGGCATATTGTCTTGAGGGCACACAACAACACTGCATACCATTTGAGAAACCTCAAAGAATTAATGTCACGGTGCATTATGACTTTCCAGCCTTCGATCCATTATTTCTCCAGCTTTTAAAAGTGGCGCACTGAATCTCCGGTTAGTCTTCTTTGTATCCGTTAGCACGGTTCTCCACCTGCCTGTCCTCTCCCGTCCTCTCCTGTCTCTCGGTTTCTCTCGCTAATTCAAACGGAGAGCGGAGCGAGATCAGTTGGGAAGATGAGAAATCAATTAGGACCAGCGGATGGCGTCATTATGCATCCGCCCCCACTCTGTGAAGGACCTGTCACTTACTACACAATCGATAGATATCAAAGAGTTGTGTGAGAGAGCGAGCTCTCCTGCCCTCCGTCT